>MOWL01000047.1:0-600000 GCA_002110485.1 Emergomyces orientalis
AACGCCGCCCAAAACGCCCGAGAACCTCACAGGTTTTTCCCCGCCATCCTACATCAACAATTTTACCCGTCTACACATTCATCTTTTCCTTTCTCTAATTATTCAATATCCGAATCACGCCGTGTTCGTGGTGTGCAGCTTCATGATTTGTCTTTATATGCTTCTTCACGATCTTCTCCTCGATCGCGCGGTCCAGTCGTTGCGACATTATACAAGCGAAAAGCCGATAAGATTCAACCTCTCGATGTGCCAACTACAGGTGGCGGGATTCCCGGCGGAACAGATAAGTGGAGAGAAATTCGCCAACAATGGTTCAAAGACAATGTGATTCCGGAGCAGGATCCGCCTTCGCCCTACGATCATTTCATTACACCCCGTTTCTCCGATTGCCCGCGAGGTTCGCGACTCACAGAGGAAAGGATCAAGAATCTGCGGATCGGATCGATGCTCACCCCACAGGAACGCGAACTTTTGATTGAGATTCTGCTTAGAAGAGAAAAAGCCCTCGCGTGGAGTTTTAAGGATTGCGGAACGCTTGCAAAAGAAGTCTCTCCACCTGTCAAGATTCGCGTTGCTCCGCATAAAGCATGGCAAGCGGCAGGATTTCCTATTCCTCGAAAGCTCGTCCCTACAATCATCAATATGCTTCGCGAACGCGTTGATTCTGGAGTTTATGAACATTGCCATGGTCCGTATCGAAATAAGTGGTTCCTCGTCAAGAAGAAAGAAGCTGGGAAATATCGCATTGTCAACGCGTGCATGGACATGAACGCTGTCACTATTCGCGATGCGTATATTCCACCTAGTGCGGACGCGTTTGCTGAGGATTTCGCGGGAATGAAGATAACGAGCATGATGGATTTCTTTTCTGGATATGATCAAGTTCCTTTACACGAAGACAGCCGAGATATGACAGCTTTCCTTACCCCGATCGGGTTGCTTCGTCAGACAGCACTGCCACAAGGCGCGACGAATTCTATTGCGCAGTTCTGCCGAATCATGGACGCATTCTTCGATCGAACATACCGCATCAAGCAGACAATTTATGGATGATATTGGTGTGAAAGGCCCGCGGACGCGTTACAATGATGAAGAATGATGCCAGGTATTCGGAAATTTGTCCTGGAGCATCTGCAAAACTTAGATGCCACCTCATCAGCATAGAACTCGCGGACACGTGTATCCAGGTTGGAAAGTCAGAATTCGCCTGCTCCGGTATGGTTCTAGTCGGATATGTTGTGGATGTGACGGCAGGCGCCCCGAAGCTGCGAAAATCGTCAAATCGTTGAGTGGCCGGATCCGACAGATGTCACGGGTGCCCGAGCTTTCTTAGGTGTTTGCGTTTACTATAGAATATGGATTCCGAATTTCGCTATCATTTCTATACCTATCTATATTCTATTCAAGAAGAACATTCCTTTTACCTGGGGTCTTGAACAAGTGAATGCAATGGCAATTTTGAAGAATGCCCTGACAACTGCCCCTGCACTTTGCTGCATTGATTATTCTGAAGATGCCGGTGATATCGTGATGGCCACGGATGCCTGTCTTGAAGGATGGGGTGGAACGCTCAGCCAACGGGATAAATTGAATGGAAAGCTACACCCTTGCCGATATGAGAGCGGAATCTGGAGCCCCGCCGAAGCAAAATATGATGCAGGAAAGCGAGAATGCCGCGCTGTGCTCAAGATGCTAAAGAAATGCCGTTATTACCTGTATGGCGTTCACTTTATTCTGGAAACCGACGCGAAGACTCTAGTGGCACAGCTCAATCGATCTGCCACTGACCTGCCTGGTGCTCTCGTTACTGGCTGGCTTGCCTGGATTCGGATGTTTGATTTCGAAGTTCGACATGTGCCTGGTCGGAAGCATACTGCTGCAGATGGGCTATCTCGTCGACCTCCTGCTGAGGGTGAGGTTCCTGAGGATCAAGATATCGATGATTTCATAGATGCAGAACTCAACTATATTAGTGTTGCATCTTTGACGGTTCCTGATTTCGATGTCAGCGGCGTGGATGCTTCCGAGTCATCGGGTGTGCGTGTTCTTTCGCCTGATTATTCTGATCGCAGCGAATCAATTGCGAGGTTTCTCACCACCATGAAGCGGCCGGATGATATACCACGTTCCGTCTTTTCTAAATGGCGCAAGCATGCACTTCGATATATCGTCCAAGGTCAACATCTATTCCGACGATCAGGCAAGGGAATTCCTCTGAGACGCGTGGTTGATAACTCATCTGAGCAAAAGGATATCGTTGCTCGGATGCATGATGAATCTGGTCATAAGGGCCGCGAGGCCACAAACCACAAGATCACGCAGCGATATTGGTGGGAAGGTATCTGGAAAGCCGTCAAGAATTATTGCAAAAGCTGCACAGTGTGCCAGCTGAGGGATGGCGCTCGCTTGGAAGAACCACTATATCCAACAAGCCGCAATTATCTATGGGACAAGTGGTGTATCGATGTTGTCAAGTTTCCGAAGAACCGAGGCAAGCGATGTGCTGTTATTGCTCGGAATGATCTCACTGGCTGGGTGGAAGGCCGCCCTCTCGCTCGTGGAACAGCTGAGAACGTGGCGCAATTCATCTATGAGAATATCATTTGCCGACACGGCTGCTTTCGGGAATTAGTGTGTGATGGCGGGCCGGAGAATCAAAAATGGACTAAGATTCTCACCGCCAAATATCGTGTTAATCAAATAACCATCTCACCATACAATGCGAAGGCTAATGGCATGGTCGAACGCGGTCACCGCCCGATATCCGATGCGCTTTCAAAGCTAGCTGCAGATGGAAGAAGCTGGGTTAATCATTTCCATTCTGCGCTATGGGCAGATCGCGTCACCATTCGGCAATCTACTGGTGAAACCCCGTTCCGCCTGCAATATGGCTACGATGCTATCCTTCCAATAGAGCTTGACGTTCCAACTTGGCAAACACTTCCCTGGCAGACAGTGCAATCCCGTGCTGATTTGATATATATGCGTATTCGACAATTGGAAAAGAGAGATGAAGATCTGGAGGAGGCCGCTCATCACCTGCGCCGTGCGAGAGAGAAGAACCGAGATCTATTTGATGAAACTAAGCAATTAGTCCGAGAACCATTGCAGATAAGTGATTTGGTGCTTTTGCATGATACCAAGCTAGAAACGTCCTATTCTGCCAAGCTCAACTTCCGATGGCTGGGCCCGTATCGAATCCGAGAAGCAAACCATGAGAAAGGGACCTATCATCTGGAAGAGCTGGATGGTTCGCCGTTTCGAAATACTACTGCAGGTAATAGGTTAAAAAGGTTCTATCTCCGAGACAATCAAATGCCGGTTGCAGAGAATAATATCAATGAAGCAAATGATATTGAAGAGGAAGAGGTGGATATGCAAGATACTGATAAGAAGAATTCTTTGAGGGGGGGTCAGGATGACTTGCAGTCATGGATCCCTCATGGTAAGGAGTTTGCAGTCATTATCTGACTGCTGTTTTTCTTTGTATAATGATTTCCTTGTTGTTGTTTTCTTCATTCAAGTTGCTGTTTTCTTAGTCTCTATTTTTCATGATTCTGCTTCTTTCTTGCATGTTTTTCATGCATCATATCAGTTCCTTCTAATTTTAATCTCTTGATATTGTCTTTTCTTTGTTTTGTTTACTTTCTCTTTGATATTCAATTCTCTGGGTCAGATTGAAGCTGGCAGTGAATTTTATGAACTGCTGTCACCCTTGCTGCATGTTGACTGCTTTTCACATTATCTTCCAAAATTCACCTTGAGGAAGTATTATATTATTGACCTACTCTGCCCAGATAATCATTTTTCTTTTTCAAATTGGCATTCAAGTCTCTTTTTCTATTTTTAATTCATTGATTTTTCCCTATATTTCCTTATTTCATTACAAAGATGTCGAACCCCTCTAGCCAACACACTCTGGTACCGAGACCAGCGAGCCAGCTCGCTCTTGTGACATATGATAACCATGTTTTTCATACGGCGATGGAGCTGCAAGCTTATGTCAATTCTCTGGGTCAGAATCCGCAGGTTCGCTACCAAGCACAATGTGAGATCGGTAATCTACTCATGGGGCGCCATGAGGCGGCTCAAGATGAGGTTGCCGCATTCTATGAGTGGATGAGAAATGATGGATCCTGGCGCCAGGTGGTGGCCCAGCAAGCATTTGATAACCAGACGGCGGAGCTTCAACGAGTTGCTGCTCAGGTAGCTGAACGGCGCGATCGCTGCGCCATAGCATATACTACATGCACCAGGATGTGGGGAAAAGTTCGCGTGGATTCGTTCTGGCATATCATGACTTCAGAGCGGATGCAACGCGCCTGTCAAACCCTGGCCCTACATCACGAATATGCTTCTGCAATCGGCCGGATCAATCAAGCAATGTGGGCTCGCATCACTCAGCCACCTCGACGAGGAGTTAAGCGATATAAGACGATCATGTTGGCAGATATCGAAGCAGCGGCCGATTCCAATTTTATTGGCCAAGAGATCACACAAGGAAATCTTCAAGCTGCAGGTCTTATCTTTGGTCCTGGCGGAATTCTCACTGAAGATTCTATGACAGTTGCTTCACCCCAGCCTCAAGAACGTGTCCTATCCCCTCCCGATCAACATATGACTGGCCAGTCTCCTCTACCTTCTCCCCGTGTGTTGAACGTGATACGCCCCAGTGCACCCTCGCTTGGATCTCCTCAAGGTTCTATACATAGTCCTCCTGTGCGTACTTCTCGCCGCGTCTCCAGCCAATCCTTGCTTTCGGACGTCAGCAGCCTGTCTGCAGCCTTGTCAGACACCCATCTTGCTGAACTTCTCAGCCCTGACCAAGTTGCGGAATTTGAGAATATGGGGGTTGATCAAGATAGCCCTGCTTTGGTAGAGGCAACTGACAAGCAGCATACAACAGTGAACAGAGGATGCCGGTGTTCTCCCTATGTCCCTGTGGATGTGAAAGCGCAGCTTAGAGATGCAAAGAAGATATTCTCTTCAACGGCAAGGGCAGTTCGCCGCAAGAATACATTGAGGAGTGGCGCAAGAGAGCGGTCACCGAAGGGATCCGGTGTTTCGAGATCATGATGGCTACAGAGGAGGAATTATTTGGAGAACGTAGCTGTTTCTATTGTCTGAAGAGGAACATCCCCCTCGCCTCAATTGAGGGAGATCGCGCTGTCGCCGAGGGCGAGGCTATGCAGATTCCGGTGCATGGCCGCGAGAATGCGCCCGCCGAATAGCCGCAGCCATCAGCCAATCATGTTTTCCCGGCCCCGGGCCGTCAAAAGATTGACCAATCACGATCGCGCTGTTGCCAATTTGCCGCATCTTGCCACTGTCGCTGTGTTGATCACATTCTGCTTACTTGTTTCCCTGTTTTCTCTTGTTCTTGCTTGTCTTTCTTTTCTCTGCTGTTCACTTTTTCTTTCTCTTTTCTATATTCTTTTATTGATTGTCTTTCATTTTCTTGATTCTTGATTGATTCTTTCCTGCAATTCCTTGTTTTCATTCATTCGGATCGCATTCTTACTTGCCGGGTCGGCAAGCTATAGGGGGGGGAGATGTGTGGTGGGGAATCTCGGCGTGGTATTACTTTTCGCCGAGACCGCCTCATATATTTGTTTGGCATGGCTGCCTCATATTCCCATTATCTTTTGACACACGTGTGGATTCGGCGAAGATTGATTGTACGCAGAGCAGTGAGATTGCTCCTTTTTGATTGTGTGATTTGATATGTGATTGATTGCTTGTTCTTCTTCTATATTTGAATCTCCTACGTGTTCTTTTGTATTGCTATTTGGATAGCTCGTTGAATAGAATATTGTATACACGGCGAACTTACCAACCTCCTTACAATCCCGCTGCTCCTGCCCACGTGCCGCCAAAAGCGCACAACCCCTTATTCCACTTCAGTATGAAGAAAATGAAGAAATTCTTCTTATTCTGCATTCACAAGCAAGACAACTGAATGAAATTATTAAGTTTAAACTTAATATTTCTTCAAATCTGAAGATAGTTTTGAAAAAAACTGAAAAATCTGTATCTCAAAAAATCTCTTCTGAATCTCTTTCAAAAGAAAACACTGAAAATGAGACAAAAACCTACGCTCAAGCTCTCAATAGCTCACAAAATATTGAAAAAGAAAAACAGCTGAAAAAAGCAGAAAAAATTTTCTCATTAGTTGAGAAAAAAGAACAAAGAAAAGCTCAAAAAGAGATTAAATTTCTTGAATCAAAAAAACAGAGACTGATTTTAAAAGTTAGTGATAGAGCTATCTTTGAAAAATCTATTCTAAATGATTCTAAGTTCATTTTTGAACTTAGAAACAAAATCAATCAAAACTTTCATTTTGAAACTCAAAATGAAGAATTCAAGCCAGTTATCTCATCAATTGAAACCTCTTTTCTGGGAAATTCAATTGTAATTACTGCTATGCCAGATTTCAGCTCTGAATATCTAATTCAAAATGAAAACTGCTGGAAAGAGATAGTTCAAAAAGCTCTCTCTATTGAAGTTTCATGTGAAAAAGATGAGAAATGGGGAAAATTTGTATTACATGATATTCCAGTTGAAATCTTTGATCATGAAGAAGGCATGATAAATTTGAAAGAAGAAATTGAAATATATAATTCAATTTCTTTGAAAAAAACCCCAATTTGGCTCAATTCTTATGAGCAAAGACAAAGAAATCAAAATGCTTCAGTTTTAATTACTACAAATACAATAGAACAGTCAAAACGACAGTATATTGTAATTGCAGGATTGAAAATGAAAGTATTTGAATTCAAAGATTCAAGAGAGAATATTAAATCTCAAATTCAATGCTCAAACTGTCAGAAACATGGACACTTTGCAAATACTTGTAAAAGAAATTCTAAATGTCAGTTTTGTGCTTTAGATCACAAAACAAATGAACATTCTTGCAACACATGTAGAAAAATAGGTGAAATCTGCAATCACACTGAAATCAAATGCAGTAATTGCTATGAAAAGCACACATCTATTTCAAAAGATTGTATTTTCATTTTCAAGAAAAAGTCTTTCAATAAAGATGTGAAATGGAGAAAAGAAACTCAAAATACAGAGAAAATAGATAAAACTACAAAAAGAAGAAATTCTCAAATGTCTATTTCTTCTGAGTCAAATTCTTTTTCAAAAAATAGACAGATCTTAAACCCTGTTACACCTATAAAAATGAGAAAAGATAAAGAAAATCTCATTTCTATGAAAGCAGTAGAAGTTCCAGCTCTGAATACAGATAATAGATATAATCTATTACCTGATACAGAATAAAAGAAACACAGCTTCAATTTATTCCTTTTGTACATGTTTACTACACAAAATAATAATAAAAAGAAGAAAAAAACTATCAAAAATGCTTCAAAAATAACTTTTATTCAAAACAATGTTGATAGAAATAAAGATGCTATCTATTCATGCTTACAGATAGGCTTTGAAGAGCAAACTGACTTCATTCTATTACAAGAGCCAAATTTTGATATAGAACAACAATTTATAATTTCTCATTCAAGCTATCACTGCTTTTTACCAGAGAAATCAGATGTAAAAGCAAGAGTTGTGATATATGCAAGAAAAAGATCAAGATTTCAATTCAATATAAAAAGTAATTATATATCTAATTCTGATATTCTAGTTGGAGATATTATAGATACAAGAAATCAATTTGACAGTATTCAATTGATAAATATTTATAATGAAAAATCACTGAAGGTAAATGATAATTCATGGACAGTTGACAGAGAACTGCTGAATTTAAGTCCAGAAAAAAATGCTATTATATGTGGTGATTTCAATGCACATCATATATGGTGGAATTCTGAATGTGATTATTCAATAAGATCAGAGAAAATAGTAGAGTGGGCTCTACAACATGAACTAGATATTATAAATGAAATTGATAGACAGACCTTCTTTAGAAACAACTTAATGAAGAAATCAATCATAGACTTAACCTTTCTATCAAAAAATTTGATTGAAAACAAGGTCTATAATTGGTTTATTAATTCAGAAGAAACATCAGGATCTGCTCATGAAGTTATTCAATTTAATATTGAAATTGATGAAAAGGAAACATGTGAGAATCCTCTACTATCAAATCAATATAATTTTGAAAAAGCTGAATGGTCTGAAATCAATAAGAGAATTGAAGATTTAAAATTTGAAAAAAAAGAAGAATTATCAAATTGGAATGAAAAGACAATAATAACAGATATAATGCTAGAAAGTAGAACTAATATAATAACTGAAATTATATTAGAAAGCATTAAAAACTTTATATCAAAGAAAAAGCTCTCAGAATTCTCAAAACCTTGGTGGTCAGAAGAAATAACAGAAAAAAGAAAAAATCTAGCAAAAATAAAAAAAGAATGGAAAGAGAATATCATATCTTATGAAGAATATAAAAGAATAAGAAATGAATATTTCACATTAATTAAAAAAGCTAAAACTAGCTGCTGGAATAAATTTCTTGAGAATGCACAGGGAAAAGAAATATTTAAAGCTTTTAAATATACAAAGTCTAAATCTGTTGCAAAGCTTCCATCTCTAAAATATAAAATAGAAAATGAGGAATATATTGCTCATTCTTTTGAACAAAAATGTCAGGCTTTTATGAAAATTCTATTTCAAAAACCACCTCAATCTGAACAATATAGTTCAATATGTGAATATATTGAAGATTCAAGATGGGCTTGGCCAGATCTATCTAGAAATGAACTTGAAACTGCTGTTTTTACAAGTTCTACAAAAACAGCTGCAGGACCTGATACTATAAATCATTTAATCATTCAAAAAGTCTTTCATTCTCTGAAAAATGAATTATTTGAATTATTCTCTCAACTAATGAAGAATGGGTATCACCCTGAATGCTGGAGACAAGCAACTGGTATAGTTCTTGCAAAACCAAATAGAAAAGCTACTATGCCAAAGTCTTATAGAATTATATCACTTTTGAATTGCTTGGGAAAAATTCTTGAAAAAATAATAGCAACAAGATTATCATATCTAGGCTCAATCACTGATTTATTATATAATGATCAAATGGGTGGCAGAAAACAGAATTCTGCAATAGATACAGTTTTATCAATAATTCATGATATTCAAATGGCAAAAAATGAAGGCTTAGTTACAACAGCTGCTTTTATTGATATAAAAGGTGCTTTTGATCATGTTTCAAAGAATAAGCTAATAATTATTCTTCAAGAGATGAAACTACCAAAAGCATTAATAAAGTGGGTTATATGTTTTATGTCAAAAAGATATATTCAACTACTTTTTGACTCATTAAAGCAAGATATTACTGAAATTGAAATAGGAGTTCCTCAGGGGTCTCCAGTCTCACCAATTCTATTTGCTATATATACAAAAAATCTATTCAAAGATAGAGAAATGGAGATAGTGAGATCTCCTAGCTATGTTGATGATATAGGTCTGATTTTCAGCTCAAGAACAATAAAAGAAAATTGTGAAAATATTGAAAAAGCTGCGCAAGAGATATTTAATAGAGGAGATTTAAACCTAATTCAATTTGATATGGAAAAAACTGAATTAATTCACTTTTTTCCAAAAAGATATGAAAAGGAAATAAGTTTAAATCTATTAAATCAAGAAATAAAGCCTAAATCAGTTGTAAGATGGCTAGGAATCTGGCTGGATTCAAAACTCAATTTTAAATCTCATATTCAAAAAAGAATGGCTCAAGCTGAAAGAGTTTTAAATAGTATAATACAACTTTCTAATACTGAAAGGGGTTTATCATTTCAAGCTATGAGACAGCTATACATTGCATGTATAGCATCTATTTCTGATTATGGTGTTCAGATATGGTGGAAGAACCAGAAACACTTCATAGATAAGTTTCAAAAATTGCAGAATACAGCTTTAAGAAGAATTCTGGGAGCTTTCAAAACCTCTCCATGTAGAGCTATGGAAATAGAAGCTTCTATATCACCTCCTGAAATAAGATTTGAGAAGATATGCAAGAATTATGCACTGAGAATCATGAAAATGCCAGATATTCATTCAATTAGAAAAAGAATATCTACATCTTATCCTCCAATTCAATCTGGAAATGACTTAGATTGGAATAGATATCTAGATTGAAATGAAAGTCAAGAAAATCAAGAAAATGAGAGAAATAGAAAAAAAATCCCTTCTCAACTATATAGAGTATGCTCAATGATTAAAAATGAGTTCTCCTCATTAAATATTGAAAAGATTGAACACAAAAAGCTATATCCATGGAAAGAAAAACTAGGCTCAATGATTTCAATTGAAATAAGCGCATTATCAAAACCAGAAGAAGCTGAGAATCATAGAAGAATAATAGAGAAAATTGATTTTAAAAAGTCAATTCTAATCTATTCAGATGGTTCAATGAATGAAAATAAAGGCCTAGGAGCTGGAATAGCATATACAGAAGATAATTACAAATATACATCAGATTCATGGAATATTGGAAATGAATGTGAAGTATTTGATGCTGAATTATATGCTATTATGAAAGCTTTTAAACTGATAGAAATAAAAGCTTCAAAAAGAAAAGATATGAAAGAAGCATGGATTTTTTCAGATAGTCAAGCAGCTTTGAAAAGAATTCAAAAGAATGAAATTCATAATGGTCAAATGAATATAGAAGTAATTCTAAAGATATGCAAAAGAATTCAATTAAAATATAAGACAAAGATATATCTGAGCTGGGTTCCTGCTCATATAAATATACATGGAAATGAGCTTGCTGATGAAGCAGCAAAGAAAGGAACAGAACTAAATATTGCAAGTTCAAAAATAGTTTCATGGTCTTTTATTAAAAGAAAGATAAAAGAGAATTGCTTAGAAAAATGGCATAAAATATGGGAAAAACAAAGAAAAAGTCCTCACTATCTTAGATTTGAAACTAAACCTAAATGGAAATCATGCTCTATTAAGTGCAAGAAGAAGCTTTTCTCCTCAATCATTCAATTGAAACTAGGTCATGGCTATTTCAAATCTTATTTGAAAAGAATATCTGATATTGAAAGTGAAAATTGTGAATATTGTGACTCTCTTGAAGACCCAGAACATATCTTAATGAATTGCTCATTAAATCAAGAACTTAGAGCTGAACTGAGATATAAATATAAGCTGAGAGAAATGAATATGAAACTACTATTTTCAACTGAAATAGGCAGTCAATATTTAATTGATTTTCTCAATGAAACTCAAATAGCTACTAGAAATCAATTCTATTTCAAAGATGAAAATATAAATGAATGAGAATCTGAAATATTCTTTATAAAAACTGCTAGATATTATATAATATCTCACTATTTCTTTTGTGTTAGAGTCTGTCTTTTATTTCCTTTGTATTCATGTCATGAGTTATTTTGTCTATCATTAATTTATTTTCTTTGTAATCACTTGAAAATTATATGAAAAAAAGAGAATATAAATAATCTTCAAAGATATTTATAAATAAATAAATAAAAAAAAGAAAAATCAATTTGCTGACTATTCTGGGCTGGAATTCAAGTATTGCAAGTGCTATTCGTTTGAAGAAAAAATGTATAGTAATTAGTGTTAAAGTTAGAAAAATCCTGAGACTCTTTGAGTCTCAGGTAGATATCATAGTCTCTGACTGCATATATATCTATAATTGAAGAATAATAATAATAATAATAATAATAATGAAAGTGAAAATTGTGAATATTGTGACTCTCTTGAAGACTCAGAACATATCTTAATGAATTGCTCATTAAATCAAGAACTTAGAGCTGAACTGAGATATAAATATAAGCTGAGAGAAATGAATATGAAACTACTATTTTCAACTGAAATAGACAGTCAATATTTAATTGATTTTCACAATGAAACTCAAATAGCTACTAGAAATCAATTCTATTTCAAAGATGAAAATATAAATGAATGAGAATCTGAAATATTTCTTATAAAAACTGCTAGATATTATATAATATCTCACTATTTCTTTTGTGTTAGAGTCTGTCTTTTATTTCCTTTGTATTCATGTCATGAGTTATTTTGTCTATCATTAATTTATTTTCTTTGTAATCACTTGAAAATTATATGAAAAAAGAGAATATAAATAATCTTTAAAGATATTTATAAATAAATAAAAAAAAAGAAAAATCAATTTGCTGACTATTCTGAGCTGGAATTCAAGTATTGCAAGTGCTATTTGTTTGAAGAAAAAATGTATAGTAATTAGTTTTAAAGTTAGAAAAATTCTGAGACTCTTTGAGTCTCAGGTAGATATCATAGTCTCTGACTGCATATATATCTATAATTGAAGAATAATAATAATAATAATAACTTCACTGTAGTTCTTCTTTTCTGACTTCTTGAGCACCACTGTGCACACTGTTTTGAATATCTGTGAGTAGTACTCTCAATGCCAGCAGGCCTGTGTAAGCTCAGTTATTGCTGTGATGAATCTTGAGCCTAGCATTTTAAGAAAGTGATTGGGGATGCTGTTGACATCTGAGGCTTTGTTGTTTGAAAGTCTAGTAATCAGTGCTGCCATGGCCTTCTCTGTGAGTACTATCATGTCAGTCACACTTCATGACTGTGTTCTCATGTTCATGTCATCTTCCCTTGTCATCAAAAACTCTGAGAAGAACTGCATCTGTAGTAGTTCAGTCTTGTTCTGAAATGCAGTGACTTGCATCTTGGTTTCATTTAAGATCTCTGACATTTCTCTAAGCAGTGGCAGTCTTGCCAGTTGCTTGGTCTTGTTGATGTGTGTGTGATCCCACTTTGCCAGCTTCCAGAGCAGTTTAGAATTCATGTCAGCACTGTTCATTAGATCATGGAAGCTGGCAGTCTTGATCAGCTTTATTTTCTTGTTTTGTCTGTTGCAGACATGTCTTCTTTTCTTCTCAGTGCTGTCTGCATCTCTCATGGTTCTCTTGTACTCACTCACTGTCTGTGTCACTCTGTTGGACCACCACAAGCGACTCTGCTTGCAGATGTGTATGTGTTTAGCATGTTTCTCTACTAGCTCATTGATAAATTCACTTAGATAGTTTGCATAGCAATCAATCTCTGCTGTTGAGTCAAAGCTGTTGCAATATTGTAGCTCTTGACAGTTCTTTTGCAGCTGCTGTATATTCACTTGTCATCAGTTGCATTTTTCCCTTAGTACCACAGGTATGTCAATGACTAACTTAGTGATCACTGATAGATGATCTGATGTTATATCTGTCTTGTGTGTGATCTGGCATTTCAGTACCTCTGCACTCAGGTTCTCTGAGAGAAAGATTAGATTCAAGATAATATCAGTGCTTCTGCAGTTCTGTCATGTAATCTCTTTCTGTGATGTTGCCAGCTGCAGTTCAAGAGTATTCACCTGTGCTATAAGCTCTCATGCCAGATCAAAGTTCTGTTTCACTCACTCATCTCCTCACTTTGAGTGATGCACATTGAAGTCTTTCAGCATCACTATCTCTGTCTGCTGCACTTTCACATTCTGACTTTGTACTTGTTGCATGTCTGCACTCTGATCTCATGCTTGTAGTGCACTTGTGTCTGAATCTTGCACTTGTTGCACACATCACTTCTGAGTTCATGCTGGTAGTGAGGCCTCAGCCTCCTCCACCACTGCTTGTAGCTCAAGGATGGGGGAACTCTCTGGCACAGTTGTGTAGCTGTCTGATGCAGCAGCATAGACATTGAGCATTAGTAGTGGTCCTCTTACCGTGTTCACAGTGAGCAATGTCATGAATTCTGTAATAACTCTGACATTCCATGCTGTTGTCTTCAGTCTTTTGTTGATGAGAAAGCTCACCCTGGCCTTCTTAATCTGCATATCTGTCTGTCAGAATTCACAGTTGATCAGACATGTTATATTTCTTTCAGATTCTCTCTGCATTCATGATTCCTGCAGTGCAATGATGTTGTAGTTTAATACTGTTTCAGACTTGATCAGTAATGTGTTCATCATCTTGTTTGAGTTATGCATATTGTATTGTAGTATATGAACTTGCTCACTCATGGTTCACTCATGTCTTGGTCCTGCATGGAGTCTGGTTGCACTGAGCATGCATAGTCACTGAGCAAGTCTCATTGCTGCATATCAGCTCTTACTATATTTGTGAATCTGCTGATCTTGTGCTGAACAATCAGAGAATTCTCTTCTATAATTCTGCTATACTTTCTGAGAGTGATTCAATTCTTCTCATCTGATATTTATATTATAAAGTATCTTGATCAGTTCTTGAGAGTCTTCTTGATCAGTGAAATCACAGTCTGTTGTTCAGAGTATTTTATAGATTATGCTGAATAATTTTCTTTACAGTTACAGCAGACTGTCTTCTTTTCTTTCAGTGCTGCAGAGCAGGTCTTGTCTGTGTATCTCTCTGCTGCACAGTGCCCACAGATATCACTCTTGTGGCAGAATCTGGCTATGTGTTCATATTGCTGATAGCTGTAGCATCAGATGATCTGAGTCTCTCTGTGAAAGATTTCAATCATGCAGAATTCATTTTTCAGAATGATGTCATTTTTCACAAGTATGTTTATCTGCTGCAGTGTGACTACATGTAGAATAATGCTTTCATGAAACTGCTGCTGTTTAGCTAGTCACTTTGTGACTCTGTGAATGAATACTCTGCATCTGAGAGATGAGTTCTGCTTGTAGATATTTTTCTGTAACAGGCCTATGCTGAAGAGCTCGGCACTAATATAGGTCTTATATAACAAAAAGTAGAAAATGTTAAGGAAAAGAAAAGAAAAGAAAAAGCATTTGAGTGTGAACACATGAGATTCTTTTATGAGTCTGACAGAGCAGATAATCATATTTCTGATTGATGTGGCCGCTAGGTCGGCGAAAACCATGGAGCTTCCATTGACATGCAAGTGAAATGGTCTACTAACATGGGCATAGCTTATCACATTAGCCCCCCCCTTCTCTTGAGCTCAGCGCCTCCTATTGATCAAGAGCTGCTGTCTCGGACAATGCCGAACCTGCAGTTCATGATGGGCAATCATAGCCCACCCATTTCACAAGGTATTGTCAGCTGCAGTCATGGGGTTGTTCATTCAGTATCTCTTCAATCTCCCATTCAAGCTTGTTGTCCTCCCCCATGATGCCTGGCGGCTGCCAGTCAGAGATTGTTTGAGAGGGGAATGAGTCAGTGGCCACTCAGTGTAAGAGATTCATATGAAAGACATCATGAATATCAGAAGAAGTGTTCAGGCAGTAGTTATGACTGTCTAGAACTTCCAGGACTTCATATTTCATGTGTCGGTAGTCCAGCATGTGCAATGGGCGTGTGGTTCGAATGTTCTTGAGACTGAGCCAAACTAGATCATCAATCTTATACTGTTCAGTGAGGTCTTGTTGTACATTGGCTTGATCTTCTTGGTCTTGTTTGGCGCTTGCCATTGATGCTTCCGCCCAGTCGCGGGTGTCTCAGAGCTTTGTTACTATATTATCAGCGACCTCAATGGGATTGCACAGGTTCATTGAGAGTTGTGTGGGTTCTTGAAGATCTAGTATTTCCATATTATAGTCATGCATGAGAAAGAATGAGCTCACATCAGTGAAGACTGTGTTCTGACCATTGATTGTAACTTCTGTGTGAAGAAGTAGATCATGTCAGTCATCTTGTGAATAATTACAGAACTTATGAAGATAATTCTTTACTGTCTGTATTATTCACTCTGAGAAACTGTCAGTCTCTGAATGATAGATGATTGATAGATGACATGTGATCTTCAGTAACTGGCAGATTCTCATCCATAGAGTGCTTATGAACTGTCAGTCTTGGTCTGACACAATTGATCTTGGCAGTCCATGCATTCAGTAGAATGGGCTTTGTAGGAAAGTTTCAGCAATCTGTTCTGTATCTATTTTATTGCAGAGTTCTAGTATTACACTCTTGCTTAGATAATTAATAATAATCATGATGTTCTTGCATTCTTTGCTCTCAGAGAGATTCACTGCAAAATCAATGACAACATCTTGTCATATTTAATCTGAAATGTTGAATTTGAGAAGGTCTTTTCAACAGTTCTTTCATGAGATGACTGACAAGCAGCAATTACAGTTTTAAATAAAGTGTCAGATACTATTTGAGATCTCAGATCAGTAGAACTCTTGTGATATTATTTGATATAGCTGTTCACAGCTCAGATAATCAGACATGCATGAGTCATGCATCTCTTGCATGATTTGTGTGTGTAATGTTTCAGACTGCGGGACTCAATGTTGTTCACAGAATTGAAGAGCATTATTATTGTCAATGAAGTATTCAGATATGTCAGTTCTCATGTGTAGTTCTGGGGGGAATCAGAGTGCCTTCCAGTGTACAGCATCAGTGAGAGCTTGGAGCTGTTTGTCAGCAAGAGCTGACAGGTGTCACAGCTCATCTAGTGATGTTTCAGAAGGTGCTTCAGAGAGTGTCTCAGAAGAGATGTCAGAGACATCAGCAATGTCAGAAGTGATTTAAAGTGAGAGTGTTCTGACTACTGACACATGAATGATTTCATGTGCAGTCTTATCATGATTAATCAGTATTCTTGGGTCCAAGATTCGGTGTTCACAGTTGATCCAGCAGATGTCTGCTGCATCAGATGGCATGTCTTGCTCTCATCAGAAGAGTGTGTCCGCCATGGAGTTCTCTGAGCCGGGGCAGTAGTGTATTGTAAAATGAAAGCAGCTAAAAAGCTCTGACCAGCACATCTGACATTCTGTGAGCTTATGAGTGATTGTGAAGTGCTTGAGATTCTTATAATCAGTTATTATCTTGAACTTCACAACACTGTAAAGCTCAGAGTCTCATTCTTCAAGACAGTGAATTATGATGAGAAGTTCTTTGTCATAGATCTTATAGTTATACTTGACAGAACTGAGTTTCTTGAATATAAAGATATATGATTGTAGAACATCTTCATCATCATATTGCAGTATGGCTTCTCCTGTAATGTAATCAGAGGAGTCAGCTTTCACAATCATGTCATGATCAGAATTGAATATCACTAGTAGAGATGTGCTGATGAACATCTTTTTCATTCATACAAAGACAGCCTCAGCAGCTGCTGATCAGTGGAAGACTGATTCCTTCTTGATGAGCTCTGTGAGTGGTCAGACAATCTCTGAGAAGTTTTGTATAAATTGCTGATAGAAGTTGACAAATTCAATGAAGCTGTGTACACTCTTCACAGTGTGTGAAGCTTCTCATTCAAGAATAGCAGAGATCTTTTCAGAATTCATCTGAATACTCTTACCTGCTTCCATGATGAAGCTCAGGTATTTTGTAGTCTTAACTTCAAAATTGCATTTGTCTATGTCTATCAGCAGGCTGGCTTCACAGAGCTGCTGTAACATCTTCTGAACATGTTCTTGATGCTCTTTTCAGAAGTCATCAGTGAAGATAAAAATGTCATTCAGATACACAGATGTGAACTCATCAAGGAAATCTTGCAGTGCTCAATTAATATATTTCTGAAAGATGCTAGGGGCGTTAGCTAGCCTGAACAGTGTGACTACCCACTCAAAGAGACCATATCAGGTTCAGAAAGTGATTAGTCATTTATCATCTTCAGCAATGCAGATCTTATGAAATACAGCAATCACATTCAGCTTGGTGAATCATTGAGTGTGCTCAATGCAAGTGAGTGTCTTATTAATAAGAGGTAGAGAATATCAATCCTTCTTCATGAGATGATTCAGCTCTTGATAGTCTACACAAAATCAGAGCCCGCTGCCTGGCTTCTTGGCGAATAGAATAGGAGCTGCAGCAGGAGAATTGCTAATATGTATGAACTCTTTGTCTAGTAGATCATTGAGAGTCTTGTGAAGAAGAAGAAGTTTGTCTCAGAACATGCTATAGAGAGACTCTTTTGAGAGTTCAGAAGTCTTGCTGTCTTGCTTCTCTAGTTTGATTGTATGATCTATCCCAGGCTCTTGTAGAGGAGATAGGTTCTCAATGACATCATCTTTTCAGAAAATGTCTAGGTATTCATGATATTGACATGGGAGCTTTGCACGGGGATCAGTGTGTTTAGTGATGATGAGTTTGTCAAGCGCTTTCTTAATATCAGCCAAGCTGACTGAGTAAATTGCCATGCAGTTCTGCTGCATGTGGTTTCATCAGAAGTTCTTTCAGAGCAGTTCATAAGCATTCATGAAGATCTGCTTGAGATTCATAATGCTATGAACATCATTCTCATGTATGTGATCTTCATTAGAGAAGATGAGTGTTCTGTTTCAGACATTCAAGAGAATGCTCTGTTCAGCTAATCAAGAGATCTCTAGTATGAGATTGTAATCTAGATTCTCTATTTCATATGCATAAGTGTTCTCTTGTCAGTGCCCACCGATGTCTATATCTAATTTCATCATATAACGGGTGTAAGCATCTTTCGGGCTGTCAAATCCAGTGAGGAGTCGGGGCTTGAGTAAAGAGATATGCTGAAGATTATGATATTTTATAATTGAAGATTTGATCATTGCATAATGGCATAGACCGCTGTCTACCATGGCATTCATATTGTACATGCTATCTATCACAGTAGATACAAGAATTGTGTCCATTGTCATTTTTTCTTTAAATTGTTGTTGTCTGATCTTCTCTAGCTTCTGTCAGTGAGTTTTCACAGAAGCTAGTCTTTTCTCTGTCTTGAAGCTTTCATTGAGACACTCTCTTCATTGTTGTTCAAATTCTCTTTCACTATGATGTGATTGATGCAGACTCTCTTCTTCTCATGAGGTGGAACATGGTCAGAACAGCAGTTGACAGCAATGTGACCTGTATACTTGCAATTGATGCAGACTTCATGTTGTTGTTGATCAGCCGCCTCTTCAGCTGTCAGTCCAGGGACTCGGAAGCCTGGTTGAGCAGCAGAGACTCTAGCTTGAGTGTAGGTGTTTGAGTTCACTCAATTCATTGCATCTGTGTTGTTCCTGGTCGCTGGCATGTTGGCAGCTGAAGTATAATATCTATCATCACCTGTCTGTATGCTCTTCAGCTTTGTGAGACAATCATTCAATCTTCATAATTAAATGCAGAATATCTTGTAAGTGAAGACTTCTTCAACACTGACAAGAGTCTTCAGCAGTTCAAATGTCAAAGCTTTCTTCAGTATGCTGATTTTCATTCAATTCTCTCAGAGTTGACCTTCTGCTTCTAAGATCTTAGTGTTGAAATTAGATAAAAAGATTGTAAGAGAGGTGTTTCTCTGGCATACATTCTGCAGCCAGTCTAGCATCTTCTGCTGTGTTGCTGTATTCTTGAACAAGATATTAAGGTGTTTGAAGATGTTTTCAGGCATGTGAAGTGATGATTCACAGGTTTCTATTCATGAATGAAACTTCTGTCTGGCATGATTCTTCAGTTGACTGTACACATATCATTTTTGATTGATCAAGAAATCAATGATATCTTCATTCATATCTAGCTTTGCAAGCATCTCCAACTTCCACAGCAAGTATAAGGTGAGGTCAGAAGTGTCAAAGTACATGAAAGTGCTTAGATGTTCTTTTGATGATCACACTGTGCTAGACTTTGTTGACACCTCTACAGATTCTGCTGACAGAGGTGTTGCGGCTTCCACAGCAGGGGTCTGACTTGTCAGTTGCCGCTGAATCTCTTCATATTGATGTTGCTGGTTCGTGTGCATGTCGGCGATCTGCTGCTGCTGCAGTTTCAACATCATTTGAAGTCACTGTGGCATCTCATTGATGTTCACTGCCATTGAGGGTTCACCAATATTGTTTATGATGACTGACAATGTTGTGTCTCAGAATTCTTCGCTGGAGGATTCTTCAGATTCAGAGAAGTATTCATATGAAAACTTCATACATCTGAGATATCAGAACTCTCAGGTCTTTCACTGATATGTCTCTTTTGTGAGATCTAGTTGCAGAGTCAAGATAATTAATAAGTAAGCTTCTTCTATCTAGTAGAAGTTCAATGATCACTAGCTAGTTGTCTTCTTTATTTCTTACACATCATTACATGTTTGGATAATTGAATAATCATTTCTCATAAGAATATAAATGAATGTTTTCTAAGTGTAACAGGTCTATGCTGAAGAGCTCGGCACTAATATAGATCTTATATAACAAAAAGTAGAAAATGTTAAGGAAAAGAAAAGAAAAGAAAAGAAAAAGCATTTGAGTGTGAACACATGAGATTCTTTTATGAGCCTGACAGAGCAGATAATCATATTTCCAATTGGCGTGGCCGCTAGGTCGGCGAAAACCATGAAGCTTCCATTGACATGCAAGTGAAATAGTCTACTAACATGGGCGTAGCCCATCACATTTTCACTGCTTTATCTGAACTAACTCAGTTAATGACACTGATAGATGCATTCTTGATTAATACTGCATACATTTTCTTTTTTATGTGTGTTTTATCACTCTATTTCTTCATTCATTCATTACTTTTTGTCAGCTCAGTCTTCATGCTGGGATTGTCTGTGATCAGAATCAGATCATCACTAGATATATATCTTGCTGTAATTATAATATCAATAATCATATTTTTAATGATCTCATTTATCTTTCTTACAATGGTCTCTGGGGTGTGTTTCTTCACTGACAGTGTGTCACAGTTGTGATGAGATACTACAATCTCTCTAAGTATATACTGAAGTGGAATAAGGGGTTGTGCGCTTTTGGCGGCACGTGGGCAGGAGCAGCGGGATCGTAAGGAGGTTGGTAAGTTCGCCGTGTATACAATATTCTATTCAACGAGCTATCCAAATAGCAATACAAAAGAACACGTAGGAGATTCAAATATAGAAGAAGAACAAGCAATCAATCACATATCAAATCACACAATCAAAAAGGAGCAATCTCACTGCTCTGCGAACAATCAATCTTCGCCGAATCCACACATGTGTCAAAGGATAATGGGAATATGAGGCAGCCATGCCAAACAAATATATGAGGCGGTCTCGGCGAAAAGTAATACCACGCCGAGATTCCCCACCACAATACTTTATTACAATCTTGTCTGGAGACTCTTCACTGGTCATTACATGTATTCATGAGAGTCTACTGTTCAGCATATTACATTTTTTATTCTGTTAAAATATGCTAGTAGCACTCTTCAGTCTCTCTAGTATTCTATTCAGTAAATTATTCTTGAACTCTTTCATGACTCTCAGAGTCTGCTGAATATACTGTAATCTTTTCTTGTTTATCTTCTTGTCTCTCTCTCTCTCTAAGAGCTTCAGTGATTTTACTAAGTGTTGCAGCTATTCTTTCTGCAGCTTCTTTATTTCCCTGTTTCACTCTCAGCATGCATCATGCTGTGTGTGCGCCCACCCCCCTCTCAACCACACCCACGCCAGCTGCCTCAACCATGGTGATTGAGGGTGTATGAGCGTGTAGGTGTAATTGGTGGCCCTTTATGGCCTGGTTAGAATCGTGATATAGCTTTAAAAAGAATAAAAAGTTTTTGTTGAGGTCTGAAATTTTTTTGAAAAATGAGGTTTTTATTGAACTCAGTTAATATATATATATATATTATATTTAATTTGAAGTCGAACTGAGAGTTATCGGGCTAAGTTTCAATTATCACATATCCCGGAATTCTGTGGCGACGTGTGGTAAGCCCCTAGATGCCGGTATTGACAACCTACGATGAATGTATATATGCACCTAAACAGAGAAGATGATAGGAGAGAAATGGAAGCAAGAGAAAAGGGGAAGCCCATAAAAATAATCAGACCGAAACTAATAGTAGTATAACAAAGGTACCGAAGCCTTTTTTATCTATCCCGGAATAAAAAACATGCTTCTATAACAAATTGCCCTGAATATTCAACTCGGCGGGAATATATAAAAGCCTTCCCTTCAAGCGGCCCTCGCAAATACCTCAGCCATCGCCTCTCCCAGAATATCCAATCCTTCTCTAATCTCGTCATCCGCAATGATTAACGGGGGCACAAATCGCAAACACCCCTCACCAGCCGTAATGATCAGCAACCCTCTCTGTCTCGCCTCGGTCACAATGTCTCCTACCATCCCCATATACGGCTCTGTAAGCTGCAAGCCCAGAATCAACCCTCGCCCGCGAATATCCCCAACAGCATCTGGGAATCGTTTCCGCAACCGTTCTAGTCCCGACCTGAACGTCGCGGACCGCGAGCGCACCGCAGATTGCAAGGCGCTGGACGCCAGACGGGTCAGAACATGCTGTGCCACGCGGCACGCCAACGGGTTCCCGCCAAATGTCGTGCCGTGGTCGCCTGTCTGGATATGCTGGCTGACTTTATCAGAGATGATGGTAGCGCCGATGGGGATGCCGTTGCCCAGCGCCTTGGCCGTGGTGAGGATATCCGGGTGCGCGGGGAGGGAGTCATCCTTTGGTTCGAGTGTGGGGTGTGCGTGCGCCCAGAGGGAGCCGGTGCGGGAGAGGCCGCATTGGATTTCATCGAAGATGAGGACGGCGCCGACTTCGTCGCAGCGGGCGCGGAGGGCGCTGAGGAATTCTGGTGTCACAGTGTGCACGCCACCTTCGCCTTGGATGGGCTCGACGATTACACCGCAGGTTTTCTCGTTGATAAGGGTAGGGAGTTGTGCGATGTCGTTGTATGTACAGTATTTGAAGCCGGGAACCATGGGGCCGAAGGGGGCTTGGTATTTGGGGTTTGGTGTGGCGGAAAGAGCGCCGTAGGTGCGGCCGTGGAAGGAGTTGTAGAAGGAGACGAATTCGTATTTGGCACCGGAAGGGTCGAGCTTGTGACCGACTTTCCGGGCGAATTTGATGGCGGCTTCGTTGGCTTCAGTGCCGGAGTTGCAGATGAAGGCTTGCTTGGCGCCGCGCATTGCGCCAGACTCAAGGGTGTAGGTGACGAGCAGCTGGCTAAGCGTGCCGGTCCATTTGTTGTGGAAGAGATTGGACGCATGGAGTAACATCCTAGACTAGATAGATATGTTAACTTTCTGGCGCCTTTTTTGGGTGTGGATTGGAGTGTGTACTAACTAACCTGTTGTGATATGATTTCCGCTACCCCAGGGTCAGAATGACCCAGGGATGTAACAGCAATGCCAGCTGTGAAGTCTAGATATTTTCGTTGCTCCATGTCCCATAAATAACACCCTTTACCTGAGTCTATTACGGGAGACGGCCGTACATAGGTTGGGACCATGAAGGGTGCTCGCTGGCCCACGAAAGCTGCGGATGTGGAGTCGGGCGCTGGATCGCCATGGGAGGCAGTTTGCTCTGTATGCTACCACCTGTCTGTTAACTCAATGGTTCCTAGAATGGTGTAAAAGCATCGAAATAGACCTACCCGGACCTTCTCTGGCCCTGACTTCGTCGACGCATGCCTCCATTGATAGTGTGACTCAGGCTCCGCAAAAGATCGAGCTGATCGAGCGCATGGTCGGATTCGCCAGGCAGCGGTGCGGAAAGCCATATTACCGTATGAGAGAATTCGGACACCCTTAAATGTCGATTCCAGACGCTAACCGGCGTGATTTGAAGGTCAATTGGTGATTATTGTGAGAAAGGATGTTGTTGCAGAGAGAATACGGACCGATGACTGCTTTTGTATTGCGGAAAATTAAGATCTTATCTGATCGGATCAAACATAATCCACCTGTCACCTCGGCAAGATCTTATCTCGCCCAAGGTTTGCTTCCATACATTGACTCGGCGGTACATAAATCTTTCGCTCTTGGGCTTGTTTTAACAACAGACTATTGTCATTTATATTTGCCGGTTGCTGCTACATCTCACTAGCCATCAAGCTATACTTCCTCCGCCCGCACCCATACACCTAACATGGCATCTTCCTCTACCCTCCGCCACCTCTGGTCCACCAGGACCGGTCTCCGCAACCTCTCCCATACCGTCCGACCCACTCGAACTTTCTCAACCACCCTACCGGCCAGAAACAATGATGCCAGCAGCCAGTTCGGGAATGGTCCCTCCCCACCTCGTCTTCCCAAGGAAGAACAGGAAATCTTCGAAACCCTCCAAAAGCAATCGACTGGCGCCTTCAGTACGCCCCAGTCAGCTCCGAAAATCAATCAATCCCCGCAGTCAGGAGACTCCTCCTCCTCGTCGTCGTCAACAGCCAGCCCACAAATCCAGGCCACCGGATCAGGAGAGGAATTGCATCCAGATCTCTTCCGCGGGGCAAAACCCGAGTTTGAGGGGGAGAAAAATCCCAAGACTGGCGAGGTTGGAGGTCCGAAAAATGAACCGTTGAGATGGGGTGCGCAGGGTGATTGGAGTTTTAATGGGAGGGTTACGGATTTTTGAAAGAGATAATTAAAGAGGGGCGGCGCTTATAAACAAAGGCACGTTGGTATCGCCTTTGCCATATTTGTATTCCAGCAAATTCTGGAACCATCTAGGCAAGGGGGAAGATCCTGAGGATTACAAAAGCGTCGTTGGCCGCTTCGACAGCGCCGCTCGCATCTCACTGTGACATATTAGGAGTTGGACCCATTAAAATGCCAGCTTTACAGGGAAGTTGTTGATAAAATACTCAACCCTTCTGGCTAGAGATCGACGCACACGGACTTGTATGTGCGACCTCAATCTACAAAACCCCCTTGCTAGATGAGTCGACAGTCCGAACCTTCTCAAAGAAATTCCCCTTTATTTACCATCTTTTGCAGATCCACAACGTGGTCCATATTTGTCTTTCTCTTCTCGCAATCGAACCTCGAGATGTATTGAAAAAAGGGGGTGGGAGCTGTCTTAGCTTCGTTGTCTAAATCTCCATGTAAAATGTACCTTTGTTTTTTTTTTTTTTTTTTGAATTTTTTTTTTGACCTGTATTACTATGTTTGCTTATATTATAGAGGACAACTACCATCTTGGAAGAACTGCCAAAAATCTGTTTCATATATTCAAATACGTCCTATAAAAAACAGCCACTGAGGGCTAGAAGACAAAAAAGAAAATTCCGCCAGTTGCTATTTTGAACTTTATATATTTACAGTATATGCAAATGCTGGTGAGAAAACAAAAAAGAAAATCAGAAAATATAATACCGCTTCACGCTCGTATGCATGTGATGTTTAGGCTCCAGGAGAAGACATACGGAAACAGGGCCGAAGGGAAGCTTCAGGTTTGGGAGGCGTCATGATCGATCGATCATAGGCCTGGATATCTAGAAAGCATGGAACCACCAATCTTGCAGAAGTATAAGCCCTTCACAGTCAAAACTAGAGAGGAAGACCATATATATCTCTTAACCTTGAAGTCGAGCCGCAGTAGCTTTGCCCACTCTGCTATCATTCGCCCTCCCGAGTTCGCTGCTAATCCATGCACCAATTTTCGAAATCTCTTCCAGATTGACCCCCGTCCGCATTCCAAGGCTGTGAACGGTATGGATGAGATCCTCCGTGGAGATATTTCCAGTAGCCCCCTTCGAGTAAGGACAGCCGCCAAGTCCACCCACGCTGCTGTCGAAGATGCGAATGCCATGCTCGAGCCCGACAATGGTGTTTACGAGCGCTTGGCCGTACGTGTCATGGAAGTGGAGGGCGAGATCATTATTGGCAATGCCGGCAGAAGAAAGAGTCTGTAACAGTTTTAATGTCCGAGGTGCAGTTCCCATTCCCGTAGTATCGGCGACTGAGACTTCATCTGCGCCCATCTCGAGTAGAGTGGCTGTTATTTCGGCAACTTTGTGGGGAGAGACGTCCGGGCCTTCATAGGGACATCCAAGGGCCACGGATACGTATCCACGAACGCGAATATTTTTCTCCTTGGCAAGTGACACTATGGGTCGGATGCGTTCGAGAGACTCTTCAATAGTGCAGTTTGTATTCGCCTTCGAGAACGCTTCGGTCGCAGCGGCAAACAGTGAGATTTCGGTAGTGGGTTTTGGAAGCGCGTTGGAGTTGGAAGCTTCGGACGCTGGTGGGCTGTCAGCGTCCATGATTTTAACTAGATTTTGGAGTCCCTTGATGTTGGGGACTAGGAAATTATATGCAATCGAGTGGGACGACTTTGGGGGCGTTTTGAGGAGGTATGATAGGATTTCCGGTGTGCTGGCCATCTATAAATTCGCAGTTTAGATATCAATGGGAATTAACTGGAGGGCAACAGGGCAAAAAGAAGGCGATGGATCTGACAAACTACGTACCTGTGGCACCCATTTCTCCGGAACAAACGAGCCAGCCTCGATTGTAGTCAGTCCCGTCTTCGCTAGTCTTTCAATGAGCTCCAGTTTGGTGCTTAAAGAAATTGATTTTTTCTCATTTTGTAACCCATCTCGGGGGCCGACTTCAACGATGCGAACATGGTCTCCGGCAAAACTGGTTTCTGTAGAAAAGAGGCGGTACGGTCTCTGGTGCCGGAGAACTTGGCAAAGCCTAGAGGTAGTCCTTGCGGAGGTGAACATTGTTGGATATGAGCGTTTACACTGCCGTGGAATGGATTGAAGCTGTGGATATTACTTTCGTTCTCAATTGCTGCGGGGAAAAGAAGGTCGGCCAAAAGCGGAGCGGAGAATATTGGCAATGGCACGTGACCAATCAGAGGCAGAGAAAAGTGCGGGGACAGTTTCAACCAATGAGAGCGCCATAAAGCTTCACCGATATATCTTGGCAATATTCTGCCATCCTGCAAGTCCAATTTTGGACATCTGTATTATGTCATCATCACCCCCTGCCAAAAAAAAACGATAATTTGGTTATGCGGAATAGATATATATACTATTGGATATTGGATATTGATGTATCTCCGAAGCTAGTTGCTTCAATGTGTGCTATGTAGATACGCATATGAGAGCTCTCTGTATCCTTACCTATTCCGGTTTTCATATATATAATTTTCTATTATGCCTGACAGTACAACCCCGCCAGCGGACACCCCGCCATCATCCGCCGCTGATAAGCCCCTGAATCATACACGCCAGCCAAAGAAGAGGTTCGTGGGTCGCAAGACAGCAGATGCTCAGGCACAGGGCCAGAAGGACGGGGATGCTCAAACTTCAAGTACAAGTTCCCTCCAGCAAGGTATGATCTCATTTCCTGTCAAATGCTGGTGCTAAGCCATACGCTAACAATATTTCTAGCCCGACCCCGAAGGGCTCCCCGAGCCTTAAACCAAATCCCAGCCGAAATCCTAGATGATGAGGACATCAAAGCCGCAATAGCCCTCCTCCCACGAAACTACTCCTTCGAAATACCTAAAACTATTCACCGAATACGGACCTCCGGCGCAAATAGAGTAGCCCTGCAATTCCCCGAAGGCCTTCTCCTCTTTGCAACCACTATATCCGACATCCTCACCCAGTTCTGCCCGGGGATAGAAACCTTAATCATGGGCGACGTCACATATGGCGCTTGCTGCATAGACGACTACACCGCGCGTGCTCTAGGCTGTGACCTACTCGTCCACTACGCGCACAGTTGCTTGATCCCCGTCGACGTCACCACTATTAAAACCCTCTACATCTTCGTCGACATAAGCATCGACACCCAACACCTAATCGCCACACTAGAAAGGAACTTCCCAGCGGGGAAAACCATCGCAGTTGTCGGCACAATCCAATTTAACGCAACCCTCCACGGCCTAAAACCCACCCTCGAAAAGGCCGGTTACTCCATCCTCGTCCCACAAATCACCCCGCTTAGCAAAGGTGAGATCCTAGGTTGTACCTCCCCGAAACTGGCCCTAGACCAAGTCGACATCCTCCTCTACCTCGGCGACGGCCGCTTCCACCTCGAATCAGCCATGATCCACAACCCCACTCTCCCCGCCTACCGCTACGACCCCTACTCCCGCACCCTCTCCCGCGAATCCTACAACCACGACGAAATGCTCACCCTACGACGCGACGCCATAAACGCTGCCAGGACCGCGCAGAAATGGGGCATCATATTGGGCTCCCTGGGCCGGCAGGGGAACCCGCATACCATGGCCATGATTGAAAAGCAGCTGAATGAGCGCGGGATTCCCTTTGTAAATTTATTGCTTAGCGAGATTTTTCCGGGGAAGTTGGCTACGATGCCAGATGTGGAGTGCTGGGTGCAGATTGCGTGCCCACGCTTGAGTATTGATTGGGGATATGCATTTTCGCGGCCGTTGTTGACGCCGTATGAGGCGCTTGTGGCTCTTGGGGAGAGGCAGGGGTGGGATGAGGGGAATGGTGGTGTGTATCCGATGGACTTTTATGCGAAGGATGGGTTGGGAAGGACGAGGCCGGAAGTGGCGGTGAAATCTGCTGCTTGATTGTGTGGGTGTTCGGGGTTGTATATACGATTATGATTTTGTATGAATGTCTTTGGGAGAATATCTCGATTGAACATTTTAAAACACGGATTGCGTGCTGTACATATGCAGAAAGAAGGACAGGCTTGTTCCTGATAATAAATTAAGAAGAAAAAAAGCAAGTTCCCTCCATAGGTAGGAGGTAGATGCTTTTCTTCACGTGTTAAATACAATATAATAACACTACTTCTCACTCGCAAAGTCCCTGCTAGGTAGAATATTTTTTTGCTGGTTCATCCACTTATTCCCAAGGGAATAAAAAGAGAATAAGATCACATTACAAATGTCGTTTCACTTCACTTCATCCGCGCTGTCCATATTAATATCACTCGCACTGCCCCTTCGCAGGGATAACATGCTTTTACCGCCCAGGTCATCAACCGCCCTCTCCGCCGCGCGCCACCTGGACACCGCCTTTTCCACATCATCATACATCTCCAACGTATCATTGATGATCCCACCCTCGTCAATGTCCGAAACCTGCGTCCCCTCCTGAGAAGCCGAATCGCTCTGCATCGGGAAAGATGATCCGAATGTTTTATCCGACGTCGGGTTAAACATCACCGCGTTCGCGAACATTCGCACAAGTTCCATCTCCAGCTGTGCTGAATTGACGATGCCCTTGGGTGGGATAAGTTCTGCGGTTTTCTTTAGTAACAGGCCGTTGCTTTTCGAGGGGGTGCCAAATCCTGGGCCAGGGGCGGGGGACTCGACGTTTTCTCCACTGGGGGTATTTACAGCCTCCGTGGCAGCCGTCACCGCTTTGCTTCCTTGATGAATAGCGGATTTTATAGATTTTATGTCCTGAGGTCGGTAGATGAGATTTTTATATCCCGGAGCGTCGCGCTCTGTTAATGGCTTTGCAAATATGGAGGCGTATTTATGGGATGCGATGTCGTTCATGATTGGTGCACATGTTCGGGGGAAGTTGCGGGTACATTGTACGTATTGCGGCGCTTGTCGAATAGGTTGTTGAGTCACATCTTCCGAAGTATATGCTTCGCTGGGTCCCCGTTTCCTTTTCCCTCTTCCCTTGGATACACCTTCGTCGGCCTGGGCTTGGCTGGGGGCTTTGAGCCGTCTTGAGGCTCGTAGCTCCACTTCCGTATCGTCTGAAATACCAGCAGGGGTGCTTGGCATTTCATGTTTTATTTTCCGCTGAGTAACAGAGCCAGAGTCATTGATCGACTCATCGTCATGAGATACGTTGGATCGAGCACCACGGCTCCTGTTTCGAGTAGCGCGTGCGGGAGACGATACTGGGCTGGTAGTGGCCCTGCCCCTAAGTGCTGGTGTAGATTTCCTTTGACGAGTGTTCCCTGCCGGGCCGGAATCAACATCTGCATGCACAGCTTGATCCTTGAAACGAGTTTTCGATATTGATGGCATTTCAATGTCAAACCTTGGCGACGGCGCTCTTTCGCTGATAGGACTTACATCCTCCGGTCGAGGCCGCAATGGAGATCCAGGTGACTTGGATATGACAATCGGACTTGGCTTTTTCCAAGGGGTTAGCGAACCAGATGTATCCACAGATGGCCGAGGGGGCCTCCGGTTGAGGGCTGCCGAAAATGACGGAGTGAGGCCATCCAATCCAACAGGGCCAGTATTACTGACTGGGGTTGCTGGATGTGGCTCGCGCGAGGTGGTTCGACTTCTAGCTTCGTTTTGTAACTGCTGAGGTAACCCAAGTCCGATTGGGCGTGATGATTCGAGGGGAGGTTCATATGGACTGTGCTGGCCGAGCGGCAAAGGAGAGTTGCCCGTAAGTTGGCTGTTCGAGTAAGGCACGTTGGCGTAAAGGGATACGTGGGCATATTGGGTTGATGAGCTCGGTTGTTGGGACCATGGCTGTTGAAAATTTGCGCTCGGAGGCGCTTGTGTCATTTGAGTCTGGGGAGGGGAATATTGAACGGGTTGGAAGGTAGCTGTGGTACGCTGCTGCTGCTGCTGCTGTAGTAGTTGTTGTTGTTGTTGTTGTTGTTGCGCACTTGAAACAGTGGGCGTAGGTTGTAACGACGGTAGCGAGGCCTGCGACGTAGTTGATGTGATCGGGGTTAGTACCCGCCCTGATAGTCGCCCAGTTCCTATGTTAGGTATTGTTGGAGTTGTAACCCCGGGTTGACCTGGCATGGAGGTAGCATGTTGCGAGACACGACCAGGAGCTTGGTCCTGAGAAGGGGGAATTGAAGCGCTCCCATTTACCAGGCTTGGCGCAAGGGAACAGGGTGGGATATCCTGGGTGATAGTCTGTGGGCCTGTCTGTTGCCCTTGTTGTGTTTGGGGAAATTGCAGCGACAACCATGTACTATTACCAGAAACAGGCGCATTTGAACTTTTGCCCTCAGCTGGTGGAACTTGCTCGACAGTTGCCTGTCCGTCTAGTAGACTAGGTTGTGAGGATTTTGGTGCCTGAACAGCCTGTCCCAGCTCAAGGGCCTGATCTGGTCCTCGCTGAACATTGACACCGGAAGCAACGGTCGCAGGCTGTGTGGGTGATGAAAGTTTTGTATGTGCCGCTTCTTTAGATACTTGGGGAGTCGCCGATGAACCGTCATTCGTCGGAAGTATACGTTGAGGATGCTCCCCATTCTCCAGCCTCTTGATTTCATCTTGAATTTTTGTGTATTTCCTTTCCTCCTCTTCAATCTCCCGCGTTGCGCGTTCCTTGTACCTAGCATATAACCGAGCGACAAGGGTAGGGATCACCGTAGAATACGAAGCGCCATCGAGTAGCGGTTTGGATGAAGGATCTTGTATCTTCCTTTTCTTCGGATTCGAGTTCGCCGCATCCGAGCTGTATCCATTTGGGCCATGTCCAGATGGTGTCCCCTCCCTGGTTTGAAGCTCTTCCCGTACCAGGTCTGTATAAAGCGCTTCTAGAGCCTGAGGGGTCAGTCTGGCCTTGTCGAACGTTTCATTTTGGCGGACGAACGAATTGTTGGTCAGAAGCTCTGAGATGGGAGTGAAGTTGGACGGTCGGGAGTCGAGGGTGTTGAGGAATTGGAAAAACAGTAGCGATTCAAAAGGAGTATAAGACGACAACGAAGGCATCCCCCATTGCCAGTCAAGTCGACCAGACAGGGTGTTGTTGTCCTTGACGATGGGAGCCACGGTGGGAGTAGAGTAGCCCGTGGGTCAGGTAGAGAGGTACTGGGTACTGAGTACCTGGAGTATGGGATCGGGTGGAGGGTAGAAAGGGCTCGCGTGTTTTTTGCCTTCAGACCATCACGATGTCGTCCAACAGCCACAAATACACCAAGATGTCGCCTGAGAGGATAATGTGGGGTGTGGCGACGGCAGCTGAGTCTCCTGGCAGAACCCGGTGATGGAAAATCGATAGAATCGGCGTTTCTTTCGATTGTTGCATTCGAGCTCAAGACGCTGGGAGAGAAAAATACAACGGCGAATGAGAAGGCGAGATAGTCACGTGGGACAATGGTCACGGGATATGAGATGAGTCAGCAGACTGCTTCAGGGGGGGGGGCCAAGTCACGGGATATCTCGGCGCCGAGCCCAAACTCTTTTTGTTCAGGAGACAAACAAACATCAACAAAAGCGCCAAACAAAAGTCAACAAACACTGGGGAAAAAAATAATCCGTATGTTATTTCAAGAATAATTCCCCCTTTTTTAACCCTTTTAACCCTATTTACCCTTTTTACCCTTCGACTAGTAGCTGATGGTGTTGTCTGGTCAGCCTACCAGATGAGAGCTGGCGGCCCAAACAGTTCAAGTAGCGGCGTTTGCTCCGTGAAGGTCCCAGCACAACTTGCTACTAGTTAATATAGGTAGGGTTTGTTTTTTTTTTTAAAATCCTCTCCTAGCTGCTGTCATGCTTCGCTATTTCACTATCCTTACTTAGGGGAGGTCTCGCGTCCTCTAACAACTTTAATTTAACTCACAGGACTCTCTCACCTCACCTCCCACCATCTCATCCCACTCTCTAGCCATCTACTATCTCTCTGTGAAAACAAACTACAAACTATTCTGCCTAGATTCTCAGCTGGCTCTGGTCTCATTTATCACCACCGCATTTCTCTCTATCTCTCTAGCTCTCTTTGATTTCCTAACTACAAACATCCCTTACAAAACTCCAGCCACCGCACCCACCGACTGTCTCGTCAACAACACACGCCGCAACATGTCGGACATAGAGGAAGAATGGAAGCCTACTGGACGGCCTCAATCGTTCGTATTATCTGCTCTGCATTTTGTCTATTCATGAAGCTCTTGTTGACCAATAAAACACAGTACCATGGCCCGGTCCCTCGCTGCCGCCCTTGATAACGCCTTCATGCTGGATAGTGAGGTTGACAGCCTGACACAATCTGTTCACTATAAGTACGCCTACCAACACTCAATCAAAACATTCAATCAGCTCTCTTGCTGTCTACAAATGATATCATGACGATACTGCGATATATTTTTTTATAAAAACAATCGATACTAAAATACACCCACTGCATTATGGGGGCCACACATATACAGCGGATTCTTGCTCTCCGCATATACTGATACTTATTTTTCTGTGCTTTTCCAGGCAACAAATGGTCACGATTCAAAACCGCGAGCTTGAGGCTCTGGAAGCAAGAATCCGGGAAGCTGAAAACCGCCTTAAAGAAACAAGTTCCCGTTCCGTCTCCCCGGAGGAAGAACCTTCCAATAATGCAGAAAACAGCCCCGATGGAAGAGAAGGCGGCATGGTAGGAGCATTCCCATCTGGCCAGGATGTGGAGAAAAGACATGGTCAGTCGCCATTATCATCTCCTACCTCAGAAAGCCACCAATCGGACGAAGGATTCACGGATGGTTCGACCTCAGCAGCTACTTCCAGCGATGCCGACGACAGCGCGAATCGCGACAACGACCCCACCAGAAACGAAACGCAAGAAAAGGAGAAGGGCATAGATCGAAATTCGTAACAGGGACAATGTGAACGAGTAAGGGGCTACTTCATTCTTCATTCTTTCGCCCAACCAGTTGTTCCTATCTCTCTATCTAAGGACCTTCGACTAAAGCTGGGCAGGGAACGCTCGAGCCCACCGCTCTTAACCGCTGTAGGAATTAAGAAATGCTTTCACTTTTGATTACCAGCCGCACGCAGAATAATCCTTTTTGTCATCCTGCTTTCTCACATCAGCTTGTATCAGAAAATACAGGATATATTTTTGCTCCCTTTGTTGTCCTCTTCCTTTCTTTCTTTTTTCTTTTGTTGTTCCTTTTTATGTGGTTTCTTTATTTTCCAACTGGTCATCGACTCAAATGCCTCATGATGCGTTGTACATACACACATATTCCATATCTGTCTACTCCATATACCCCATCCCCTCGTTGAAGGCGCTTACCCAATACTTTTCTATTTTTTATTTTTTATTTTTTAATTCTTATTCCATATAAACCCCCTTTCAATCATTTAATTTTCGTTTGAATACTCGCAGCATTTCATTCATTCATTCATCATTCTCTGTGCTGCCTTGCGATCCTTTATATTACCTTTTTATAATCGTATTCCACCTGTCTCCCGTCTCCCCATCCCCTCCACACCCGCAATGTTCTCTGTCATTTTGTGTCCCACACACACATCTGCATGCAACAAATTTCTCCCTGTTTCTCTCCATGCCCGCCTCTTTTATGTCTTTTTTGAACTTTTCAAGTTGTAAAGCCTTTTAACTGTGCACTCCCTGCGGCCACATGCTGGCCAATAGCTGATTTATTCCCTCCCTCAATAATACCTATTAATTCTTTCTGTACGTATAACTATTTTGACATTCAATGCCCAATCCCAACTACTCTCTCTACCTCACGTCACAGGGCACAGTAGCATTAAGTTTCATATTCGACCAAATTGTTACCAAAATAAACCACATTAGGTGACAATAATAAAAGTATTACTCGGCAGCTACTCATGTCGTGCCTAGCTGCAGACCCATTCTTGAGTGGCTACTAGTGAGAACAAGTGAAATTAAGCCTTGATGAGATGTTTTCACCTCTCAATACCTTTCTTTGCTTCACTTCCCACGTCTAGGAATTTGGGAACCCAAATACTGTGCCGCTCTCCATCATAATCGGACCACTATAGAACCTTGCAAAAATTCTAATAGTCATGATAACAGCCAGCATGTTGTCCAGTCAATCACCGCAGTGACACGTGGTGGGGAGCTGAGGAATAAATCAGAATGTTTTCTCGATATAAGTCTCCATGGGCGAACTTGTTCGCTCCATCACCTGGTAGGAACTCCTGACACGGGTCTTTACTTTAATAAACCAGCTGAGACCATGTGGAAAACCCAGTCGCTAAAACTCTTGGGTGGTCTTGAATGGGCCAACCAAACGGCATGGTCTCAAAAGGCATAATTGCGTTGTGAGCCACGGGCGAACTGTCCTACCTTATGCAATCAGTAAATAATAGTCGGTATATATATTCAGCTCTCGAGATACCGATACCGGTAAATGGATCCTCCGCAAGGTCCTGTTCAACTCGCCGAAATGTGAAAATAATCTCTTTCACTTGGGCGGCAGAAAATCGACTAACGGTCTTGATCGGTCAAATGATCCCATGGAACGCGTAATGTTTCTCCCTGAATAAGCTCTATATAGATAAACACGCGGCTATCTCCAACTCTCCAGCCATGCACCTCTGGAGCAGAGACCCTCTCAGAAAAAGCTTTTCCTCGTGGATGGAGGCAAAGAGTTTCTTCCACCACCATGTGAGGACCAGGTTTGACAATAGGGTTAAGACGCCCAAACTTTATCTAAATTGGGCTGAGGTACCTTGCCATAGGCCGGTAAACGGGCCTTAACTTCTGCTGGCGTTACAAGGCGACGGTGGTCACCCAAGTTGGTTGTGAAAAAGGAGGACCCAAAGGAAGTCCATCTCAGTGTCTGTTGTTTTTAGCGGCCCATGCTGCTGGGAGTTCAAGTCGGCTGAAAAGTTTTGAGAGTGGGAAAAGGGCGTGTCCGGTCGCTCAGGCCGGAGAGAGTCGACATTGAACGGGTGATAAGAGACCTGAGGGCGATAGCTACGTCTAATAGAGTCGATTATTCGTATGCTGGTTGCTTGCGTCGAAACGGGATATCGGCGGCCCTCGCATCTCGCGTTCCTGTTTAGGCATCCCAGGTTTCCCTAAGTCGTCGTCATCACCCATGTCGACAGATAATTAGACACCTAGCTGGAGGTATTTAGGTAGCCATCAACCTTCTCCCCTGGCAGAAAGTCGTACGCCTGATCCCTTTTCCGCCAGCGCATCTGATGCATGAAACACCGTTCACCACTATTAATCACACACTGACAACAATCGCCATCAATCTGCAGCGTCCGCGGTGTTGCCTTTAGTTCTCCCTTCCATTACCTAGCCCCAGGCTTCCCCCTAATCCACCCTAGTTGGCAGAATATGCGACATCTGGGCTTGTAAGCCGTGGCAAAAATCTTGCTCCCTGGCGAAGGATCACTGGGTAATGCGCGCGAGTTCGTTGTAAATGCGTAGCCACTCGAGGTTGTGAAAGGGTGTGGAATCGGCGTTATATTTTCCATGCACCTCGAAGAGGACGTGCTGTCCACATTCTGCGAAGAGGCGGTTGCGCCAGAAGCTCGGGATGTTGTTGAAAGTCCCCGTGCGGTCTAATTTGCGGCCTGTGAGATATTCACTGATTGTAAGTTTGATTTCGAAGGGTAGGCGGGCGTAGAGGGCGTTTAGTTGTGTATCTTCTTGATTTATTATCTGTGGACTTGATGGCTCTGAGATATTAATTTCACATGCCTTGTAAATGCGCGCTTGCTCAGGGATATCTCTGGGGTCGCTTATTTATACAAGAAGCCGCGTAGCGACAGGACCAGATGCTAAATATCTGAAGGTGTTCAGATTCCCGTCGTGAGTTGGAAATGCGCGCCAAGGCATCTGGAGTCAGCATGTTTTCACGTAGCAGCTGGCATAATCTCGGAAGCTTTTCCTGTGATATCTCTTCTTCGCCGCCGAATGAATAGACTAAAAATTCCGGCAGAGGTCATGCACTGTGCAGCCGAATGTGTCTTGTTTGTACTCTGCCTCATTAAAGTGATGGCAGAGTGAAAAAACTTGACCGGCTTGGTCGACGATGTAGATGAGCCTTTCTTGGCGCCCTTGACGAAAAGCTGCAACATCTCTAGCCATGGGCCGGGATATATGATATGATCGGTTTCCGAGAGGGTTCCGTCTCCGTCGCGATTGAAGGTAACTGATATAAATTCGAACAGGGAAAAAAATTTGGTCTAATCAGTGCCAGCTTTCGTGGAAATAGGTTTCCGACGAACGTTTAGCAATCAATTTCTGTAGTAATTTCAATGACTTAATCGCCCGATACCACTGTGTCCACGCCACATCCTCATCCCGGTAGGAATGAATTATACCATTCCCATCGTCTCCCACTCTCGCTGGTGGACTCTCACACCCAATGCAAGCGCCAAATATGAAACATATTGATGCAAATACCGTCCCATACGGATGCTCCCGCCACCCCACAGGGGCGCGATGTCGGTCCATATATGGGTTTTGCGTTGGGTCATTGGGAGTCAAGTTCCCAGTTTCTCCCAATAAGCGGCCATCCGGTCGAATTGGAGCCATATCTGAGTAGTGGTATATGATGCTAGTGAGCGCGCGACAAGAAGGAAATCATTTTGAAAAGGAATTGGTTGCAGTGTGCAGACAGGCTCGATGATTGAGTGTAGAGAGTAGAGAACATTGGGAGGAGTCAATAGTTGAAGCAGATGACGAAGATTGTTTTGTCAATCAACCAGATTGGATCTGGTGGATTCCTACCGTTTCTTCCTATTGCAGACTCCTTTTGTTTGTATCCTTATTGTTCTAAACTTTGCGGATACTATGGATACGGGCCCACCTGCTGATCCCGCCGCTGCTGCCGCCTCTTGGGCTGCTTCTGCAATACGATCTAAATTGTGAAATTAGGAATCAATCATGCTAAAATATCTTGATATTATTCAGTCAGTATCACTTAATGTATACATTTCAGAGATGACTCTTAAGAGCTCAGTGGCCTGACAGTTTAATACTCACTATGATAAATAACGACTTCATTAGTATGATATTCATTTTGTCTAAACCACCAGCAGCAGTCAGTCTATCTTAAAAATAAAAAATAAAGTGCCAAATCACTAGGAATCAAATACATCATAATTTGTAATCATTTCGGCATCTGCTCAAAATACTTTTCCCACCCAATCTCCCTCATCTTCGTCCCCTTAACATCCAAATTCTCCACCTTAGCATTTTCCGCATACTCATCCACCTTCCTCCGCAGCAGCCCATCAAAGGCGCCCAGTATCCGGGCTGCCAGAAGCGCCGCATTGATGCTGTTATTAATACCCACCGTAGCAACGGGGACACCTCTCGGCATTTGCACAATACTATACAAACTATCAACACCGTCCAGCGAACTCCCCTTTACTGGCACTCCGATAACTGGCAGCGACGTATGTGCTGCTGCCATGCCAGGAAGATGCGCAGCACCCCCTGCCGCAGCGATGATTACCTTAATGCCCCGCGAGGCGGCGGTTGAGGCGTACTCGGCCATATAATCAGGAGTGCGGTGCGCGGAAGTGATGTCAACCTCGGGCTCGATGCCGAAGGTATATTTTAGAAGGTTGAGACCGGGTATCAGCGTTTTGAGGTCGCTGTCAGAACCCATCACTACGCCAATGGTGGGTTTAGGTCGGGCGGCGGTCGTCTTGGGTGGATAGAAAAGGACTGGGGATGTAGCCGTGGCGATTATGGTGTCCGTGGGTCCGAGGAGTGGTTGGACGAGAGTCTCTGCCTCCCTCATTGTACGTGCGGTGATGGTAATATGGCCCATCTTCCGTCCTGGGCGGGCGGCACCCTTGCTGTAGAGATGGATGCTAGCATTCGGTATTGAGAGAGCGCGCTCAGCGACTTTGAGGTGTGAGTCTGGTGTTGATCCTCCGAGGATGTTTACCATTATTGCCGGTTCGCGGATTTCGAGACTTTGTTGGGGTATGGGGAGGTCGAGGATCGCTCTTAAGTGTGCTTCAAATTGGGAAATAGGGCAGGCTTCGATGGTGTAGTGGCCTGAATTATGAATGCGGCTGGCAAGTTCGCATAGAAGGAGAGAATCGTCTTCTAAGAGGAACATTTCGACGCCAAATACGCCTTTGCCGTCAAATGCCGCGACCGCATTTCTTGCCAGCTCTTGCGCTTTCTTGTCAACAGCTTCTGACACGCCTCTTGATGGGGCATATACCAGCTTGCATATTGAGTCTTCTTGGACGGTTTCGACAGTGGGGTAAGATAAAACGCCGTCCTTAGTTTTCACAACCATGACAGCCAGCTCCTAAAGTGTACAAAAGTCAAAAATAGGCCCTTGTCGTCCATAAAACACGTTCGACGCTACATACCATTCTAAAGCTTGCCCATTTTTCGGCATAGAGCGGCCGGTTTTTTAGGGCTTCCAAAGCCACCGGGACTGAGGCCCTCGACTTAACAGTATAATTTCCTAAGGAGAGTATCAGCAGTTGGACACTGCTACAGCAAAATAATAATTTTACAAGAAGTAGCAGCGGATCTTACCTCGACCATCGTAAGCCAGAGTTTTCGACTTAAGCATAAGTGGATAGCCCAGCTCTTCTCCAATTGCCTCCAACTCCTCCACGGTATTGGATGTCAGCTCCTTATACTCCGCCATCGGAATACCATACCGGGAGAGATGTTCTTTCTGCGCAAATTTGTCCTGAATAATCCGAATGCTTTGCCAGCTAGGTTGGACCTTGACTTGCCCCTCCACTTCCTCAAGCGCATAGGTATCCACATGTTCAATCTCCGCAGTAATGACGTCGCACGACTCTGCGAGTCTACGTACCGATGCGCGGTCAGCAAAGGAGCCGGTGACATGTCCGCTGTGGGCGCTGATTTGTTTTGCGGGGGCATTATCGGTATCCAGAATAGTCATCTGGATATTTAGCCGGTTTGCGGCCTCCATGAGCATTCTGCCCAATTGGCCTCCGCCAAGGACGCCGACATTGCGAGATGCCAGCATCAGAAAAAATTTCGGGTGGTAAAAGTGTTATGTGGTGTGGCTGGTCATGGACATGAAATTTGATAAATATTTTTCAGGGAGCTTTCCATCTCCGAGTAGCTGTCCCGCAGTTGAAGTGGTTGTGGTCTAGATGGCGGAAAATCTATGTTCCCGGCCCCGCCTCAGACAGCGGGACAAACTTTGGGAAAATCTGAAGTCTCCAATTCAACATCGTGGATCGACTTGTGCAAGCAGAAATAGATTTAATTTTTGTGATTGGCTGAATTGACACGCCAGGTGCTGAGATTGGAGGCTTATCACGAATTTATCCTCGCTTAGTTTTTAAGATTCATTACCACTCATTTATCAGCAAACTGCATCCACTGATAATCACAAGCTGGTGCATTTAACTAACTTACGTCATTGTTGCATTCCAAGTTTGCTCGTGGGCTGGTTGTAGTATAAGAGACATATGCTCCGTACAAAAGGCCAATTCCTCCAAAAATAATCTTGGCGTATTTAATATTACTAGGCGGGCACTTTCTAGCCATTGGTTCTTCATTTCCCTTTTCTATATTGTTTATTAGCCATGGTTGTCATCGATAACTCCGAGCACCTTTGCGAAGAGGAAAAACGCCTACACGAGGATCGAAAACGAGCAAAATACTGGAAAAAATGGGGCCCTTATGTCGCAGAAAGGCAGTGGGCAACAGGTTAGTTACTTCAACGTGATTTGGAGTTCTTCGAGAAGTACACAGCTAACAGCTCGAACCCTCCCAGTGCGTGAGGACTACTCGTAAGTGTCTTCTGTAACATCTAAGAAATAACACTTGTTCTAACTAACCAACTCTTACAGTGCGGACGGAGATGCATGGAGTTGTAGGTTTTGAATATCCTACACCTAATACGGCATTGGCTTACAGTTTCTCAAAATCCAAGACTTCACATATGATGATGCTAGATCGAGAACTTTCCGTTGGGGAGAGGATGGAATTGCGGGAGTATCAGATACCCACGGCCTCCAGAATATAGCTTTCGCATTTTGGAATGAGAAAGAGTAAGGTGTGCCTATAACCCTTTATATTGGCTGAAAGCTGCTAATTGGACTAGTGATTTTCTAAAAGAAAGGCTATTTGGCCTGTCTAACCCACAAGGAAACCATGGCGAAAGTATCAAGGAAGCTCATTTTCACTTGGATAATACTCCAACGGTAAGGCACAAAGTTATTTTGTGATTTTACATACCTGACCGTTTGAATATAGCATTCCTACATGAAATATTTGTACAAATATCCGCAAAAGAAATTTCCTTATGAGGACCTTGTGGAGGAAAATGCAAGGCGTGGGAAACAGGACAGGGAGTACCAGATTCTTGACACAAGCATTTTTGACGATAATCGGTATTGGGATATATTTATTGAAACGGCAAAGGAGGATGAAGATGAACTGCTCTTTCGTGTCATCGCATACAATCGGGGGCCAGAGCCCGCTCCGCTACACATCATTCCACACGTCTGGTTCAGAAACACATGGGGATGGGGCCGCGGAAATGGCGACAAGCCGTCACTTCAACAGGTCGGCCCCTTAACGGTCCAGTCAGACCATTCTAACCTCGGTAGCCGATATATTCAACTATCACCTTCACCATCTCCCGATACCACGAAAGAGAACATCGTGCCTCATTTGCTCTTTACTGAAAACGAAACCAATACCAAATTACTATTCGGTAAAGAAAATGACCAGCCATACGTCAAGGATGCATTCCATAGGTATGTTGTTGACGAAGAAAAGGAGGCCATAAATCCGAAGGGCCAAGGTACCAAATTTGCGGCATGGTATGCTTTCGACGAAGGAGACGGTGTTCCTCCTGGGGAATGTGCTGTTGTTCGATTCCGCTTATCCAAAAAGAATGACCTCTACGTGGATGAGGAAGTCCTGGATAAAATTATCGAAAAACGCATTGCAGAAGCCGACGACTTCTACTACCGTATCAGTCCCTTACCGATGACTGATGATTTGAGGAATATTCAGAGACAGGCTCTTTCGGGAATGATGTGGACAAAACAACATTATCAATTTATATGGGACCAATGGGCGGAAGGCGACCCAGGCCTGCCACCACCTCCACCGGAAAGAAAAGCAGTTCGTAACCAGAACTGGAAACATCTGCATATTGATGATGTCCTTTCCATGCCGGATTCATGGGAATATCCTTTTTTCGCTGCATGGGACACTGCTTTTCATTGCATTCCCCTCGCTATGGTGGATCCCGAATTTGCTAAGAAACAGCTTGATCTCCTTACTAGGGAATGGTACATGCACCCTAATGGACAGATTCCGGCCTACGAATGGAATTTTGGAGATGTTAACCCCCCCGTACACGCTTGGGCAGTTTTCCGAATCTTCAAAATTGAGAGAAAAATGTATGGACGGCAAGACTTGGACTTCCTGGAAAGGGTGTTCCAAAAATTACTCATGAATTTCACGTGGTGGGTTAACAGGAAGGACTCTGAGGGCAAGAATGTTTTCGAAGGTGGTTTCCTGGGCTTGGATAATATTGGTCTTTTTAACAGATCCGAGCCGTTGCCAACAGGAGGTGTTCTTGAACAGGCTGATAGCACTGGGTGGATGGCATTTTACTGCCTGTCAATGCTTAACATCGCACTGGAATTGGCAAAGCATCGAAGAATATACGAAGATAGTATGACATTACTTGAACTCTTTTGATTTGTTGTATTTGTTCTAACGATTCTCAGTTGCGTCAAAATTTTTCGAGCATTTTATTCTGATTAGCGATGCCATGACTTTCAGGACCGGAGACGACCAATCGTCTTTATGGAATGAAGAAGATGGGTAAGCTTTAACAGAACGCCTAGCGGCCTATATATCCGCTGAAAACTGTATTAATTGTGTCTAGATTCTATTACGATGCAATTTCTTATGGAGGCCCATGGAGTCATCAAATGCCTGTCAGGTCCCTCGTGGGGTTGATCCCACTCTACGCTGTGCTTACGCTAGAACCAGAGCTTGTCAACAAGTTTCCTGATTTCAAGCGACGCATGAATTGGTTTATTGATAACAAATATGACGTCGCTGAGCGTAACATCGCTAGCATGAAGCGTCGCGGCAAGGACGACAGGCTTCTCCTCGCTCTGGTGAGCAAGGAGAGGCTGGAAAAAATCCTTAAACGAATGCTTGATGAGACCGAATTTCTTGCCGAACATGGTATACGCTCCATGTCGAAATATCATGCCGAGCACCCCTATTCTACGGAAGTGAATGGCCAGGAGTTTAAAGTAGGATATGTACCAGGTGATTCGGACAGCGGGCTCTTTGGCGGCAATAGTAACTGGAGAGGTCCGATCTGGCTATGTGTCAACTTTTTGTTGATTGAGTCGCTTTTAAGGTTTCATATGTTTTACGGAAATTCCTTTCAAATTGAATGTCCAACTGGTTCTGGAGACTATATGAATCTAGGGCAAGTGGCTGAGGAAATCCAACATCGTTTACAGCATCTCTTTGTCCGAGGTGATGATGATCGCAGGGCTGTCAATGATGGAAACGACATCCTTGACTTTGACCCGCATTGGAAGGATTACCTTTGGTTTCACGAGTTTTTTGACGCGGATACTGGGCGAGGTTTGGGGGCTTCTCATCAATGCGGGTGGACCGGCCTTATCGCAAAAATGATACATGATACCGGGTATGTATTTAAGATATTGGCGAATATGGGTTGTAGAACGCCAGTTTCACTTGTTAACATTTAATTCCTAAACAGAATTACATGCCGTCTCCCGCATACTCCACGAACCCCCACTACCGCCGCATCCCACTACTTCGACGATATATTCTCCCGCTTCTCAAAGCCCCGTCGTTCCAAATCTCCAGTGGTCCGCCGTTCTTCAACCAGCCGCTCCATTGGCCGTCGGAGCAGTTTCGCCAGCACTATACCCGGCGATGAGAGCGTAAGTACACACCCACTTGAATTCAGTACCGGGATGCTGAGTGAGGAGGCTACGTCAAACGAATTCGATGGGCAAACCAGAAATCGTATCCATGAGCAGGTTGCGCGTATAGTGAGGCGAGATTCGGCCGCTGCATATGAGGATGAATTTAAGACTGGAGCTGACGAATCGGAATGATTGGTAAAAATGTGCTCTTTGGCGACGGTAGTTGGCTGGCTTCGCGAGAGGTTTTATGCATTCATATTCTTTACGTGTACGTGCTAGGGCTAAGATACGTTGGCGAACTAGACATGTCTTTTTGACTGATAAAACGGGTGATAATGACTGAAACCGGCTTATCCATTGTTTTGCAACACCATTGTTCCACCCACTCCTTTGGCTATTTGCCTCCTATTTCTCGCGCATGGTTGAAACTGGCTGAACAAGTTTTTCCAAAGGGCGCTCACGTAACTCGTACTCCGGACACGCGATAATGGTCGCAATTTAGGACACAATGTAGGGCATCCTTGTACGCTGGATAAATTTTATGTGTTCATTACAAAGAAAATAAGCTGGTGGGGTCCGAAATACGTCAAGGCTAGTGCCCGTGTAACAATTCTTGGAAAGAGGATCAATAAACACATCCTAGATGTAAACACTTTGCGGGGGTATTCGTAGTGCGATCATCGTTAGAACGGTATGGCTGCAACATCACAGTCTGCAGAACATCAGCTAAATCAGTTAACATCTTGATCCTGAAATGACCATTGCTCCTGAACACAACTCTCCTCCTATCAGAGCCATCAAAACCTGCTTTAACTCCATATTCTTCTTCTTTTACCGTGTCCTCGTAAGTTTCAGTCCTAATTCAGTCATCATGACCCAACCCCTGCAACTCTGACTTCCAGTACTCTACAAGGCCGTTCATCTGAAACCATGTCGGTTCCTGCGCATAGTGCATTTCAACTTCAGACTCAATGAAAGATGTGGGGCATCGGACTGGTTTTGGAAGCTCCGCATTGTAATGATCCCAACTCTCAGTTATCCGAACAAGAGCCACCTTTAAGCTGAAAATATTGCCGCTCCACTGCATTTCAGCTCTTTCGACAAGGTTTTGTGTTAGGTGAACACTGAATGAGTCTCTCATTCCTGACAAAAATGTCGTTCGTTTAAGCCACCATTAAACACCATATACAGAAATATAGCACTATACGTCTGTGGAGTTCGTCTACTTGAGATTTCTCCTCTGGGCCGAGTGAGTTGTAGTGATCAGGGAGGGCAGGTTTCACGAGTGTTTGTGGATGAGGGATATCAGGGCTTTGAGCACTGGAGGATGCCTGTAGCGAATAGAAGTGGGAGCAAGGTCGCATGTTGCCAATCTATGATGCAAAAAAATCTTTTGGGTTTCCGGGCAAATATATATATTCCCGGGTGTGAGTTCTGAATATAATCATATAGCTAGCTATGTGTGTGTAGATGGGGTCCCCTTACCTGGGTGGCGCAAAGTCGGTCGATTCTATTCTCTGAGGGAATCTCCTCCAAAAAGATACAGGGCCACAGCCATGCACTGATCAAAGGAACCGGCTGGACGTATAAGTAAAGAGTTCATCATTAATTCAAATCCTTTCAATTGGTCAGCAACATGACCGCAAATAAGGACTAAGGCAACAAGCCCACTGCACGGAGATTCCTTTATGAAAATTGAGCTTATGGAAGGTCTCGAGATGCATTTTGTGAAACCAAAGGGGGATGCTCTGTTCGATGGGGAGAGATCTAAAAAACCTCTTTACGATCTCATTTTTGCCTTCGTCAAGTCTGCAATAGTCTAAATATTGCACCAAAGGGAGCAATTGCATGTTCAATCATCAGAGCAGCAACTCAAATTATTTCTATCCTTAGAACTGTCGACGTATTGGATTTGAATTACATCCAGGATCATCTTGCATTCACGCTTGTTCAACTCATTCGAAATGGTGGAAAGAAGAATCAATCCAGATCAAGGGACGAACTGATGAAATCGAATCAAAAGACGCACATTGCATCCCAAAAATCTTGGCTCATATTATGATCGAATTTTCGCTGCACACCTAAATACTTTGAGGCACACATACACTATATGTATTATTTTTTGTATCCTACAAACATATCTCAATGCTGAGATTAGAGATAGATTAGAATTAGAGGATTAAATATAGAAAATAAAAACCTGAGAATATGAATTAACTGAGCAGAAACCGATCCTAGGGTCTTACTTAATGTACAGCGTATGTATTGCGCATGAATAGAACAAAAAGTGCGTTTCAAAAAGAAAGAGATATATTTCCTGAACCTCCCAGCATCCGCAGCTTTAGTTTATTAGCCTTGGAAAGCGCCTCTTGGAGCTGGAATGGAATATTCCATGGCTCATTGTTTTTTGACTGGAAGATGCAGGCTTTTTCTGGGACGGTTTGCCTCATATCCGCGCAAATTGGGACGAAGCATTCCGTTTGATGGCCTTGCCAAAGCCAAATCACCGGCCCAGCAATTCATTCATATTCTCCGCTTATGGTGTGTCATTTTGGCGGTCACAATTATGCCAACGTTCAATAATTCTCGTTGCTGAAGCATCTCAAGGCACGATCCAGACAGCGTCGTCGGCTTAAGCATTGTGTCATGTGATATAGAATTTAATCTATACCATTATTGGGTTAGGGGTATTCTAGGTATTCAACACATCTTATATGTAATTTACACATACAATCTCTGACAGACATATCACGTGGGTACCGATTTAGCAAGACTTCCATATCTTGATTTCAAGCTTCACAAGGATCTCGAGGGACCAACTGAATATTGAAGCGACATCTAGTCGGAGCAGGCGCTTCATTTTACTACAGCAGACTGCGGTGTTTCGCTATGTCTGTTTCAATGTCAAAATCAGCTTCATTATCCACTGCATCTGCCATGTCAGGATTGTTAAGAAGCTTCGTGGGTGTCCAGCTTTCGCCTCCCGCAGCGTATGGAAAATGCAGCTTGACCACCTCGTGTCGACGATGTACTACTATTCGTTCGCCAACCAACCTTTGGCAACCTCCTTCAACCCGCTATTTTAGCAAATCTCGCTCAATCCTTTCACCATTAACAGAAACTCTTGAGCAGTCATCACCAAGCTACTCTTCGGCCACCAACCCATTACCTCGAAAAGACGAACACAGACCCAAATCCGATCCAGATAATAATAATAATCCCGCTTCTAAATCGACTATCAGAAGCTCTCGTTCCATTCCAAAGCGCGCTGCAAAGACAAAGGCCCCGCGCTATTCAAAACCTGCAACACATAAGCCAGAGAAGTCAGAGAGGTCAGAGAGGTCAGATACGCCTCGAGAACTAGAACCTTGGCAAATACAAAAGCGGGCTTTGAAGAAGAAGTTCCCGGACGGATGGAATCCGCGAAAGCGCCTTCATCCAGATACCCTCGATACGATCCGACATTTACACCAACAGGACCCAACCAAATATTCCACCCCGGTACTCGCGCAGGAATACAAAGTGTCTCCAGAAGCAATTCGGCGCATCTTGAAAAGCAAATGGCAACCGAGTGCGGATATTGCTGCCGAACGGCGGGAACGATGGGAAAAACGACGGAAAAGAATTTGGAATCAACTGGCGGAAATTGGGGTTCGACCGCAGAGGCCGAGCTTTGCTGATGTTTCGGATACCAAGGTCCTTGACAGAAAGTCCCGTAAAACCGGTTCAAAGTGATATGGCTGGATATAGAACTTTTGGAGTGGAGGAGTTCAAGGAAGCGACTATGAAATTCATTAACTCTTCGTGATTGATATTCTGGACTAGGAAGTGGGCTCTTGAAGCATAGGATAGAGAGGCCTTAAACATGTATTATATGAAATTATATCCCGATGTTGTAATATATACCCTTTATCATTCCTATACCATGATGCAGCCTCATGACATCCATGGATGGAGTTAAATAGTAAGCTTTTGGAACAGCGGGTGGACACTGTAAAAGGTTAAAGTCTGCCCGCCACAAGTAACGCTAAGCGCTTCAGCCACATTTCCGCGATAAACGCCTCATCTCCAACTGCACCCTTGACAAAGGCTGAGCTCACTTTGTCACGGACATCCTCGTTGCCGATTTTTATGACGATATTATTTGCGATAAGCGTTCACTCCTAGCTCCTGTGATGTTCTCTTACGCTTCTTTGGATTCTTTCCTATTTTCCGCTACGGGAGCATGCCCCCTCTCGTAGCACCCCTACAGCATTCCACTCGACTAGTTCCCGACAACCACCGCATCCCGGAGCTGCGTGGTGGAGCTTTAAGAAAAAATAACCGTCCGCCGATGCGGTGATATATTCCGCCCTCGTCATGCAGTCAGATGTTCAGGTGTTCGTGCGATGGAAAGAGCAAACTATTTTCGCTGGAGAGGATGTCGAATGCACCATAACCTTCAAAAATGTTACCCCGAGTGACTTGAGCACAGACCTCAGTGCATCCCAGAAGCACTCCAGACGAGGCTCGCGCCCTATGAATGGAGTTGTCAATGGAGGAAACTATTCACCCGCGAAATCCTTGAACCCATTTTCCTTCAATAATCGACGTTCGGGAGCCCCAAGCCCTCGGAATAGACCACATGGTTTCGACAAGTCTCATCGGACGGCTGCGTCTATGAGTTCCCCGCTCGCCCTAAGCCACAGTTTCCCCCCAACCACGGCCAACAAAAATGGCGTTCAAGCTCCGGGTCACAAACACAAGAGATCTGTTTCGATCATATCCCTAGAACCTGAACAGCAAGGAGCGCCACCCGTCAACCAGAGGGCAGGAAGAACCCATTCTAGATCCGCAAGCTTTCAGGTATTTTCGAAGAGGAATGAGTTGTATGGAGAGAACTCTCATCCGGGTAATTCTCCCTTATTTAATATACAAAATACATTCGATTCTAATATAACAACATATTGCAGCTTCACGCCCCTCGAACTACCGCTTTGCGTCGAATGATTCAACGCCAAATTTGTCATTTCCTAATCATAAAAGCGGTTTAGATCATGCTCGGCTACCCACACGTTCTCAATCAGAAATATCGAGCCCGATTCAGCGGGATCCGGGACGACGCCCGCCTCCCCTCCCTACCGATTTTAAATTTCCACAAGCACCTCCCACACCCAGTGATACCCTATCTAGCACAAATGTTTCCCCTGTTTCCACCGCTCCAGCCGCCTTAAATACGAAGGATGTTCCAATCTTAGAGCCACCTACTCGCTTAGCTCCTGCTACAAAAATACTCTCCAACTCTAGCATGAATGGGAGTACTCGAAGCAGCGGAGAGTTCTATTCCATGAGCAACAACTCAACCGAGACACTCGAGTCCGAGTATGTGGCATATACTACGAATAAATCCCAGCTGCCGATCCGGCATAGGCGGCATTATTCCAACATGGAAGCAGTTGGGAAAATTAGTAAAACCAATTCCCAGACACTTCTTATGGGTTACGCCCAAATTAGCGCCTCCTTTACCGTGGATGGGTCGTTAATAAATCAAGCTCTATTCGAGGAAGTGAAACGCAAAGGCGTTGTAGGAAATCCATCAAAAAGCGACGTTCCTCGCAAAGCTGAGAAGGCCAGGAATGGGTTTTGGGGAACACTTGGGGGATGGAATAATTTGAGCGATTCGTTATCTACATTACTTTCCAGTGGTGAGCTCGATGGATTAAGGGACATGAGGGGTGTTGCCTCCTCCCAGTCTATCCCTTTGCTTTCCACGCCGCAGTCTCTCTTATTTGTAGACTTGCGGTTGAATCCAGGCGAGGAAAAAACGTTTTCCTTTGCATTTACCTTACCCAGGGGCTTACCAGCGAGCCACAAGGGGAAAGCAATCAAAGTTTCTTATAATTTGGTCATTGGCACCCAACGAGCGATAAATCCAAAAGAACCCCAAAAGGTCCATCGAATAAATATTCCGTTCCGGGTCCTCAGTGGAGTTGATGGTGAGTGCGGCCTCTTTTTTCCAACGCGCTGTATTGACTATTACTTACAAATCATATAAGCCCAAGGTGGTGTTCTTGGTCACGACTTGATGAGACCGTACGTGTTGCTTCGAGACGAAGCTCGTGTACAAAAGATCGAAAACGTTCCCACACGACCCCCTAAAGAAAAGAGTATCAGCGCAAAATCGTGGACCTCGGCTTCGGAGTTTCTATCTTACGTCGATGAGATTTTGGATCGTCGTGTTAGGCGCGAATCTTTCAACTCGTTAACATCCACAATAGACCCTCACCAAAGTGTCTTTTCCCCCACAGGACAATTCTCCTGTAAAGACGCAATCGAATTAGCCATTCTACGAAGCAACCAGTCATCGACTTCAGACCGAAGTGCGAACAGGTTTGAGATAACTCGCAATGGACGACGTATCGCAGTTATAATACTGAACCGACCAGCTCATAGGCTAGGAGAGACGGTTATTGCCACCATCGATTTCTCAGACTCCGCATTACCTTGCTACTCGCTACGAGGGTCACTTGAAACGACTGAGAAGGTCAGCCCGACGATTGCCCTCCGATCTAGCGCAAGTATTACACGCGCGACGCGGAAAATCCACGCCAGCTGCTTCGAAAACACACTATTCGCTACGAGAGTGGTTTTTACACCCTCAATTCCCGTTTCCGCGACACCTACTATTATCACTTCAGGAGTAAATCTTGAATGGGAGCTCCGCTTCGAATTCGTAACTTGCAGCGTCGTTGACGATGATGAGGTTGGGGCATCTGGAATCGACCTGTTGGAGAAAGTGGAACGGGATGATAGGGGCACTGTCTTGGCGTCGTTGGAGAGTTTGTCCTGTGAATCTTTTGAAGTTGTGATTCCACTGACTGTATATGGAGGCAGTGTTCGAGAGCCCGCTGGGGAGGACCTGCAAGGAGTTCCAATCTAGTAGCCAAGGATAGTTGACTCTTCGGGTTTTGTCGAATTGTAATCTGACTTGCTGATCGCATGATATGGTATATACAAACGAGAATGCATGCTGCTAAGATCGCATTAATTTTTTGTTTTTCAGAAATAGAAGTCTGTTTGTCTGCCAGATATTAAAAGATAATGAGATCTTTATCCTCCTTAATCTCCGATTTTAATATTGTGGTATTGCTCTAATCATATACATTCAGCTCCTAGATGACACTACCAACCACCTCTCATTCCCAAAAGGAAAATAAAATAAGTAACCGTAGACAATTAATACCTAGAGTGTGTTCCGTACTTGTCTGTGGCATGAACTCCATAGAGTATCCACAGGTTGGCCTGTTACCATGTCATAGCGCTAGAAAAAAGGTGAGGGGTCGGATTCGCGGGGTTGGGAGTTGGTTACACATATTTTCCCGCTGGTCGTTAAAGGTGCGGATTCGCCTGTTCGAAATAGCTGCGGCCATTGGCAGCAGCAAGGAGAGCTAGGATTACTCCTTGATTTCACGAATAGACTAGAGTTACTGTTAGTCACAAGGGAATTACATGAAGAACAGCCTATTGTCAGCTTAAAATCTTCCCAGCAGCAATGAAAACGGAGGAGATAGACAAAGAGAAGAACAATAACAGCATATTTATCACTTCCATAACTTGTTGGCAAACCGACCACCTAGGATAACTACAAAACAATGTCTCTCCAGCGAAAGATCAAACCATGGACAAGGCCAGCACAGCAAACCTACATATTTCTCAACGCAAATGTGGTAGACCCTGTCAATGGCTCTATCCTGAAAAACCAAATGGTCAAGATCTCCGGAGGGCTTGTCGAGTCCGTTACTGCAACCAGCTCTACTTCCTCTGGTAAATCACCACATGCAATCACGATAGACGTGCAAGGGAAATATCTCTGCCCCGGGTTAATCGATTGTCATGTCCACCTACTCGCAGTTCCCGGCGGAAAAGAGCTGCGCGATGTGTTGAACTTGGATGGAACCGTCGCATCTATGCGCCAGCCCTACGTATGCAATGAAATGCTTCGACGGGGTTTCACATCAGTCCGCGACTGCGGCGGAGCCACCCTCCCTCTTAAAGAAGCTATCAACGACGGGGTCTTCTCAGGCCCTCGTCTCTTCATTTCAGGGCATGCACTCAGCCAAACAGGCGGCCATAGTGACATGCGAGGCCCCCACGATCACTCCGACTGTTGTGGTGGCACAATCACCGGATTAGGCCGTATCTGCGACGGGGTGACAGAATGCCTCAAAAACGCAAGGGACGAGCTCCGCTGCGGTGCAGACTTTATCAAGATCATGGGCGGGGGAGGCGTTGCGAGCCCGACGGATAGACTGCAGAACACACAGTTTACGACCCAGGAGATCCAGGCGATTACCGAGGTGGCCCGCTCTTATCATACTTATGTGACTGCGCACGCCTACACGCCCCAGGCTATTAAACACTGCATCGATAACGGCGTTACGGGAATCGAGCATGGGAATCTAATCGATGAAGACACGGCGAAATACATGGCAGCACGAAACATCTTCCTCACGCCAACCCTGATCGCATATTCGGAAATGGCCTCTCCCAACTGGCCTGGTTTCTTACCTGCAGAATCCGCCTCGAAGAATGCTGAAGTGCTCAAAACCGGATTGCAGGCGCTAAAGATCGCGACTGAAGCTGGCGTTACTTTATGCTACGGCTCAGATCTACTGGGTCCGCTTGGGGTAGCGCAAACGAAAGAATTTGGACTACGCTCGCAGATTCTGTCTGCGACGCAAGTTTTGCAGAGTGCGACGGTAAATGGCGCACGTCTGTTGCGGCAGGAAGAGTTCTTAGGCCAGATTAAGGCTGGGTTCTCAGCTGATTTGTTGGTGTTGAATAAGAATCCGCTGGAAGATATTTTACTATTCGATCAGCCGGAGAAGCATTTGTTGGCAGTGGTTAAGGAAGGGCGTGTAGAAGCCAGCCGGTGGTCGAAGCTCCCTGAGGATATAACGAGGCCAGGTGCTTTGATTGAGTGACTCTCTGCCCAGCTAGAAGCGATGTCCAAAAACCCGGAGTATGTTATGGCTATGGCGTGAGAGCCCAACCATTCCTAAGACAAGGCATATCATAACCCAAGATTTATGAACAATCAATCCCCTGGCATTGAATCTCGAATTCTGAAGGTGCTGCTCTTCCTGCTGTGTTGCAAAAAAAAAAAAAAAAAAAAAAAAAAAAAAAAAAAAGGCCGACTACAGTACAATTCAGCTTTCAGAGCGTAAGCAGTTCGTACTTGGACGTTAGTTAGCGTGTATTCATCTAAGTCAAGTCTAGTGAATATCTAAATCAGTCACAAGTTCTATCTTGTTCGTCACAGTTTCTGGCAGACATGTGTGAATTGTGGTTAGTAAATATCAACACAATGGCAATGGCAAGAATCCCTGGCTGAGAGTTGCAAACCACGTGACCTAATCGTCGCCTGGGCAACCAGCGCCGGATTGTCTGGTAATGCGGGCAAGTCCGCATCGCTATCATGATAAGGTTGGCGGCACCACATTCAAGCTTACTGTATTCTTGTCTTGTCTCGTTATCTGAATATCTTCCACAAACGCTCTCAAAACGTTCAAAACTACGCAGTGTGAAATATCTGAAATTGGACGTACCCATCGAACATCGTGACAGACAAAGGCAGCTGTTTCGAAAAGCAAGCACGCTTTGTGCGCCTGTGTTGTAGTGAAGAGATAGCCAGACGACCGAGTCATTCATGGCGTCTTTTATAACAACTATGTTAGTATCCAATCCAGACAGTGTCCAGGATTTCAAATGGAATGTAGCGGGCCGAAGCGACTGCGATCCCAGCTACCTTTTTTTTTTACCACACAACAAGAGCATGTTGGCTGATTAGCTTCATTCATTTTCCAAATAGCAATGCGCGATCAAAGGGGCCTTTTAGGCCAAGAGCGGCGCATAAGGGAACTACCAACTACCAACTGAGACAGTTCGCAGAGGCTACACTTGGGAGCGGGAGCCTGAGGAAAGCAGTGAAGTTGCCAGACGGCGAAGACTTAAATGAGTGGCTTGCAGTGAATGGTATGGCTTTTTGAAACTAACTAGAAAGGCTGCCGTGAGAAGGGTGTAAATGCGCGCTAACTTTTGCAGTTGTGGATTTCTATAACCAGATCAACCTCCTTTACGGATCAATTACGGAGTTTTGCTCGCCGCAGTCATGCCCGGAAATGAAGGCTACAGATGAGTAAATGATGAATACGCGCCCCTCGCATATATGGCCAGGAAGTTGACAGGTTGATAGATTCGAGTATTTGTGGCAAGATTCGGAGAACTACAAACGGCCTACGAAAATGCCGGCTCCGCAATACGTTGAGCATTTGATGGCGTGGGTTCAGAGCAACATCGATAACGAGCAGATGTTTCCCAGCCGAATTGGTTAGTTGGCCTCCTAATATTTACCATTGCTCTTAAAAGATGTAAAAAAGGTTACGAAACTAATTCCCCTATTCGGATAAAACTAGGTGTCCCTTTCCCAAAAACCTTCACTAGTCTCTTGCGCCAACTTTTCAAGCGCCTCTACCGTGTATATGCTCATATTTATTGTCATCATTACCCGGTGATTGTACATCTGGGCCTCGAGCCACATCTTAACACCAGCTTCAAGCATTACGTGCTCTTCGTGGACGAGCACAACTTGGCCAGTGGGAAGGACTTCTGGGGCCCACTAGGCGATCTGGTGGAAAGCATGCTTCGCAGCGACTAGGGGGATTCATGAACTACTACTCAAACAATATTGCATTGATAGAAGCGATATATTTTTCTTCTTTTTATCAGAGTAAAGGAACGTCGGGATTGTGTTATGAAATGTGTGGGAGTCAGGAATTCTTTCTCTTCCGGAAGTATTGGAGTTGGCGTTCATGGCCGGGATGTATGACACTGCAACAAGTAATGCTGTTAGAATCTATGACATTATCCGTTATGTTTTATTCCTGGAGCATGCTATCTTATTATTTGTATCCTGGTATCATTTTGCAACACACCAATGTGTTTTTCTACGTCATCCCGAAGACTAAAAAGTACTGTGATAACATCGTGACAATACCGTATGTAATTAAACAAGCGGTTGCTTTTCGTTATCACGTGATTCCCTAACGATGGCTCTTTGTGGCTATATCCAACTGAACGTCAATCCCAACGGAACTGTGGACTACAGCAGCAATTGCAACACCCACTCCCCTTTCTCAACCCCTCCACCTTGTGCATTTCCTTCCCCAGTCTAGTAGAGACTCTCTGCTATCATGTTGTCCTCCAGAACAGCCCAATCGGCCCTCCGGGCCACCGCCCACCAATTCTCCTCCATTCCCCGGGCTGCCGCTCTTAACGGTGTCAGAACCTATGCCACGGCCACAACGAGCGCAAAACCTCCTGTCGCCCTCTTCGGCATCGATGGCACTTATGCCAATGCTCTGGTGCGCATTGAAATGGCCCTCCCCTCTTCCCGACTGCGTCGTGAGAAATAATTGGGACTTTCCCTATCTTTATTATGATATCCAGCACTAACATTTTCGGCCTTTTTTTTCTCCCTCGGATGAATGTAGTATACCGCATCGGCCAAGACCTCCAACCTGGAACAAACTTCCAAAGCCCTCGCAATTTTGGCGGAGGTGTTCAAAAGAGATACTAAATTACCCGCCATTCTCAGCACGCCCACCCTCTCTGCATCCGATAAATCCCAAATCGTCCAGGAACTGCAACGAGTTGCCGGTGGCGCTGGAAAGGACGACATCTTTAAGAACTTCCTCTCCACCTTGGCCGAGAACAACAGACTTGGCGTCTTGCAGGGCGTCTGTGAGAAGTTTGCTGTTTTGATGAGCGCCCACCACGGCGAGATTGAGTTGATCATCACCAGTGCTCAGGTATGGCGATTTGAGGAAACATATTACTTGATTGATGAACATTCGACTGGGTGCCCTTTGAAATGATGATGACCCGGCACGGACGTTTGCTTCAAAGAATGAACATTTATCTGACTTGACTTTGCTTTACCAACAATTAGAAACTGGATGCGAAGACCCTTCAGCGCCTCGAAGCCGCCATTGCCAAGTCCGAATATAGCCAAGGCAAGAAACTCAAAGTTGTAACGAAGGTACGTGTACCCGCAATTGTGTTCGATTTCTTTGGGGGAATTGGATTCCTCGTACATTTTTCGATATACTAATTTCTTTCTTATAGGTCAAGCCTGACATCGTTGGCGGTCTGGTCGTCGAAGTTGGCGAGCGAACCATTGACCTCAGTGTCTCCTCCAAACTTGCCAAGCTGAACAAAGCCCTCACTGACACCTTGTAACAATATATTCTCCAAATGTAACATCCTCCCCGAGGGGAACACAGAAAATTGAATAGATATTTCTTGTTCTAAATTTATGTGCTGCTTTTTTTTTCTATTTTCTTTTTCTCTTCTCTTTCCTTTTCTCCTTACCCCACATATTTATATTTTCTTGGCTGCCCAAAGCCTGGAAATTTTAGAAGGCTGAAGGTGGAAGGGGATCGATGGATTGCTTTCAATTGCTGGCTCGTCTATAGATTCGGTTGGTACTTAATTTTCTTTGTATAACTGATCTCGTCCTATACATATTTAGTCCTCAAAGCCTACGGCTATGTATTTCACCAGACCGCGCCTTGCTTACATACTTGTGTACTTGCTCCGCGGGACAATATATATTTGTAAGGTTGAACTGCCGCAATATTGAAAAATAAATCATTACGCCCGGGTCTCCATGTTTTCTAGGATTATCTGCCATATTTCTACCAAATCAACAACAACAGCAAATTGTGTCTACAACAAATTTTATTGGGTGTTTCGATGTAGGTTGTACAGGGCGGAACATACCTGTGGGTAAAAATACGCCAAGATACCACTAGATGATAACAGGGCCTGGTAATACCAATACACCCAGGCCCTGGCCTAGTAAAATGCAGAACATCCAAGGGTAGCTCTGGGTTGTTGACGCCCACAACATATCGCCAACATCAACTATATCACTCCCGCTACAGGGCAAACACAAATCCCGCGAAGACTGTTTACCTCCGAGTTTATACCTTTACGGTTTCTCGAGTCACTCGTTCAAGGCGGCATCTGCGCGTCTCACCCGTCAACCATCGAGGCTCCACAGCCACTCCCTTCCACGCCTACGTCAGTTTACTTCCTACACAAAGCACACGGGGCCCTATTTCTTATCTGCGTAGGATTCCCAATTGCATGCATATCTACTGCCGTTACCCAAAATCGCTTTGCCTGCGAGAGATATAACATCTCCTTTGCGGGCAAGCTCCAGAGCCCCAGAGCTTCCAAGCAACCAATGCCGCCGAACTCTGCAATGAAAACAAGGCCCGAATTGTTTGGAGACGTCCAACAACGAGCTCCAACGCTTGCTCTCAGCCATGGAACAGCCCATGGCAAATAATATCAATATAAATAACAGTAACAGTCACATACTAGGTTCAAAAATCAAACCGCCGAACGCTCTTGGAGCGTCTCTAAAGATCACTCCAGCGAACTCTCCAATCCTAAAACCAGCGGCAAGACTTCCTCACAAACCCTCGCATCACTCGACATTATCTCTGCAGACTGTAATCGGAACAACCACCTCAAACCCGAATGGCTTCTCCTTCCACGAACCTACAAAATCCTTTGCGCTGTGTGCAGGCTCAGCGACGATACTAGCGGAAGTAGATGAGGATCTGAACATCTCGCAGCGATTCTTCCGCGCACGACCTACCGCGGCTCCCGTTAATCCTGTACAGTCATTCTATAATATCTCTACACCTCCCACTACGCCAGATACGCGAACGAGGTCGCTTCAACCAGCGGGTAGATCGTCGACAATAAATGGAGCGCCCTATGCTGGCTCTCCAAACGCAGAATGGGGTGAAACTACTAGCTCGCGAACATGGACCTCTCGAGAAAGGATAAAAGCGATTACATGCGTTTCGATAAGCCCCAATGGCAGGTTTTTAGCCGTAGGAGAGGCACGTTGCACTTCCCCGCCATTTCACAATGGAGAAAGGCCATCAACCCCCTCAACTAACACAGCGTAGACCGGCTATAGCCCCCGGGTTTTGATATTCTCGACCGCCAAGGACTCTCCGCTAGATATTCCTCTTTCGATCATGACAGATCACTCGTTTGGCATTCGTAGCCTTGCATTCAGTCCCACCTCGCAGTATTTAGCTACGCTCGGGGATATCAATGATGGATTTTTGTTCATCTGGTCTGTGAACTTGAAAAATGGCGCAGCGAAGCTCCACTCGACAAATAAATGTACATCATTTGTTAGAGATATATGTTGGATGGGAAATTGTTTAGTAACGTACGTGGAGAGATGAAGTATATTCGTCATCGAACGCTGTTCAACTAACATTTGGCCCCATGTAGTGTTGGAATAAGGCACGTAAAGGTCTGGCGATTGGCTGAGCCTACGCCTAACTCGCCATCTAAACAACAACGATTCACTCTCGATTCTCCGGTACCTTCTTCGCCGAGTTCCTCACCAAAAGCGCTTGCCGGAAGGAATTGCCTTCTAGGTAGCCTGGGTGACTGTACATTCACCTGCGTTTCAAGAATTTCAGACAATGAAGCAATTGTTTGCTCTGACACCGGTGTGGTATGTATTCTCGATGACACTAGCGCACAACAAAAGTTACACTTTGTCAAAAGCATAGCATTTGGTATTAGCTCAATTGTTGTAGACCACGAGTCCGGAACAGTTTGGCTAGGTGGTCGTGGCCGAATAATACACAGATCTTCAATTGTAGAATTGAAGTCATTGGTCTCCCAATCACCAACGTACCCGGACCATGAAGAACGACTCTCGTCCAGTCCGAAGACGAAAAGGCCAGCAATCATTTCTATGGGTATATTCGCGACTCATATGGTCACAGTGGATTCCACTCGTGCGATACGCGTTTGCCCGCTCGACAGGGTTTGCCAGGATTATGTCGATACGCTAGCAGAAATATCCATGCCGGCGCATCGAGATGCAGTACTTGGCATTGGGGTTGTCAAGTCTCCCAACCCACATGATGCAGACTTTTTCACCTGGTCGTCTGGCGGAACCGTCAATTTCTGGAGCCTACAGGGCAGATGCCGTGCCACGAGGAAAGTCGACTTGGAGCAGTTGCCCGGTAACGATGATGATAAAAATGAGTTGAAAATTTTACGAACCACAACGGATATGAAAAAATTTATTTCTGGTGATAAATATGGTGTAATAAGGTAGGTTGTCAAATCAATTTCATAAGCAAAATTCTAGTATAATGCTCCTTTGCTCATATCAAATACCAGGTTAATCACGGGAGACCCATGGAAATGCACCAATGAAGTCAGAGCCCATGGTGGTGAGGTTACAGACATTGCTGTTCAGTCAAATAATGCTGGAATAACCATGGTCGCAACTTGCGGTCGTGATAGGATGGTTCAACTTTTTAAAGTCGCCGATGACTCTCTCGAATTAATACAAACAATGGATGAACATGTCGGCGCTGTTGGACGCCTCCTACTACTCAACGACGGTGAAAAATTACTCTCCTGTTCTTCCGATCGGACGGTTATAGTTCGAGATCGCATGACTCGAGAAACAGATGGGGATACCACGGTTGCTTTTAACCTCTCGAGAGTTCTCACCCTGAAGGCTTCGCCAGTGTCAATGACCCTTTATCCTGATGGGGAGGATACGCTTATTTTGTCCACTATCGACAGGCACATACATAGATTCGATATCCCTTCTGGCCGACAGATTCATTCATTTCGAGCTTCAGATCCGGAAACGAATGACACAGTCGTGGTCAGCTCGTTAATGGCAAACTGCGAGGTGCCCGAACAGAGCCCACCACTCCTTGTTGGGGTGTCGACGACAGACAAGTCAATTCGAGTTTATGACTTTGAGAAAGATATACTCCTGACACGAGAGTTTGGTCATACTGAAGGTGTCAGTGATATCGCCCTACTCGAAACAAAGTCAACTGATGCCAAACAAAAAGGAAACAAAACTCTAATAAGTACAGGTCTTGACGGTATAATCATGATTTGGGACCTTTCCATCCAGCAACAGCAGGCTGTGCAAGAAATCCAACCAGTAGCACCTGTTCGCGCAGAGGACGCTACTCCAGCAAAGGAACTGACTGCCGTCAAGCCGCCATTACGTCGCATTCTCTCAAAGACCGAACTCGCTGGATATCATCGTATTGACGGCTATTCGTCAAGCCCTACGCCAGTCAGAGAACAATCACCGCCACGTATTCGAAAGAAAACATCCCGATATACGCTTAGCCCTTCAATATCCAAGAATGGGTACAACACACCTACCATATCCACACCTCCACTTCCCCCACCTCGTCGATCAAGCGTCATGATGCCTGATATCAGGAGCAGACGCTCCCCTTCACCTCCCAGCCCCAAACCCCATTCCTCCAGAACCCTCTCAGCGAAAATCAGTAGTAGCAGTCTACGCCGTCCTTCTCTCGATCTCCGCTCTCGCACAAAATCCAACGGCAATACCGTCAACAACCCCACTACACCTTCCCCAGCACCTTCCAGCGAATTTGGCAGCCTCAACATGTCCACGGAGCAGGTCTGCAGGACACTACGAGCATACAGAAAGAAGCTGAATGGTTCCACAGACCACCTACATGCCGCTACAGAGCTGGAAAGGGAGCTTGATCTCACCGTACGTGCACTTTGTGAGCGGTCGAAGCGCACCCAGGTTAACGGGAATTCCCATCCCCACCTGGATAGTCATGCCAAAACCGGCAGATCCATCGGAACTCCGATGCCTGTCAAATCGATAAAACTAGCGCGGCGGATGCCATCGACTCCAAATTTAGGTCGTAATATGAATGGTGGAAGCCTATATAGGACGCATTCTTTGGATCCGGATGGCGAGGGATAGGCCTGTCGGCGGCGGATTCTCTTTGTTTGGCTCCTTAATTCTTATTTTTCTTTCTTCTTCTTCTTCTTCTTCTTCTTCTTCTTCTTCTTCTTCTTCTTCTTCTTCTTCTTCTTTTCCTCCTCTCGTATGTTTTTAATCGCTCTCCTCCCTTCGTTGTGAAATAGCATTCTTTTTGCCTACTTTTTTTGTGCCTTTTTCTCTCTCTTTTTCTTGTGGATATATCCCCTGGCCCGCAGTTGTCTATGGTGGAAACTCCTTTACGTTTAACCCCCCTTTCTCCATATTATTCAGTCTATCTAATCTAAGCATCTACTTTTCTTCACCCTACGCCCCCTTTCGTTCCTATTTACATTTTAACTACCTCCTAGTCTGCCCGACATTAATTCTTCTTTTTTCTTTTCAATTTTTTCCTTTCTTTCTCCCTGCTCCTTCGTTTCTCCCTCGTTATTCTCCTATATGTCTCAATCTTCTAGCCTTCTTTGTTCTTTTAGAGGTTTAATTCTCGGCTGGCATACATGTGGGTTTACCTCCTGTCTTTCTTTTATACATGTATTTATTTAAAAGCGGTTCTTTCGAGGAGTGAGATAATTGCAAAGCTGCGGTGGGACCAATAGAGCTGCTAATTGGATGGATTGGATGGAAATTAGCTGCATCTCATTTTCTTTTTGTTTCCTTTGTTTTTTTTTAAAACTTGGCTATATATATACCGTGCTAAGCTGGGGTCATTTTGAAGCATTGGCTTGTCTATGAAAGCAGCAACTTATTCTCTTGAGAACCTTTTTTTATTTCCCAGCCGTGTGTAGGAAAAGTAAGAAAGGTTTTAATATTTTTAATAATGCCTCCACAGACTGAAATTTGTTTCCTTCTTTCCTCGTTCACCATTTGGTTCTCTCTCCATGTTGTCTCAACGCCACGTATTCCATCTTCCATCTAGCCTCCTACCCCAGTTTAACCCGACCTTTTTGGTCATTACAGTTTCCCTTTCATTGCTCATATATGCCCCGTCCTCCACAGCTCGTGGTCCACATTCTCATTCTCACATTCTCATTCCCCGTTTGACCTTTTCTCTCTTAGGGTTATAACATTAGACTCTCTGAAAGGCTCGGTTAGGCATTTACGGTGTTACCGTTACATACATCTAGACCCTTATATACCTGATGCCAAATCGAGAAAATCTGTTCATTGGTATTACATTCGCAAAGCGAATTTTGAACACTTGCTTTCCTTCGTCTCTCTGACCTGAAAGGACAATGATTTGGTCGGCTCAGTAGCCATCCAGTAACCTCCCGTCTGACTCAGGTGTAACCGTAGTGATGATATGGAAATATTCAATATAAACATTCGTATGATATTGCGTCGTAATCCTAACTATACATCAGGGAATATAAAATGCAATAAAATGCAATACAATGTAATAATATTTATAAGAGGAAGAGTAATTCACGAGAAACAAACTCCCTTCCCCCTGCAGCCCCTTGCTAACCCCTTCACACTACCTTTCATCACTTGGTATAAAATAAGGTACAAGGCCCATCACTCCCACTTGAGACCCCCAAACCTGGCCTTGAGCACCTTATACAAAAGTCCTCCATCATGCATCAACCCCGCCAAATCGAGCGACTTCTGGCCCCACCGCCGACACGAAGCATCATCCGGTTTCGTATAGAAATCTACCGCACGATTAAATGCCGTTGTGGAGAGCCACTCGAGCTCTTCTTCCGGATAACATGACGAGGAAGTCGCGGATCCTTGCTGGTTCCCTTGTTCATCCTGATGATGCTTGGAATGGCTCTCCCTGGCTAACGCATACGCTTGGTCAATTACGTTCTCTGCCATTTTGACATTCGAGTCTAACGCTAGCTGAAACTGGCACCGGATCCAGCGGGAGAGTTTTCTGGTGTCGTGAACTTCGCCACGGCGGACAATTTGGGTGGTTATTTTCTGTATTTAAGCGTTTGTGAATGACCCGTGACTAAATAGGGAGTGAAATATATGGAGTATCGTGTGAATGGGTTCGTTCAATTTACCTGTAAGACTCGCGTAGTATTCTCAATAGGTGCGTCCGAGCAGAGCATCGCATCCGAAAACGTCCCATATAGAATATCGTCTGCAAACGACTCGGATTCATCGATGATTTCATCTAGGCTCACCCACTGCTGCAGACGGGCGGCAGCTTCGAAATCAAACGCTAGCAATGTTCGATGTTTTTTAAGTAAATCGCCCCGATGTGTTTCGTCCCAGGGAGTGGTTTCAGAACAGAAGAGCCCTCGAAAACTCTGAATATGGTTTCTGGAGTCGAGATAATAGTCAGTCTACAAAGTAGATGTCAGCGAATTTGCACTCAAATATCCCGGGATATACGAAGTGGAAGCACCTGGGCTTGGATATCTGTCTCTGTGCGTGCTCGAGCCATGCTCAGTAATGCTCCCAGAAAGTGGCAAAGCAGCCTTCGCAAAGCAACAGCATATAGTTGCTTCGGACTCAAGTCCGAAGGATACATATCGAGAAACTAGCTTCCAGTCAGCTCAGTTAACCCGAACTACTTCTAAGGCAGTTGCGGGCGCACTTTAATACATGTACTCAAAAGAGATAGTACTGGGCTAGTATCCCATATCGTACAATACTTCACCGCGAGATTATAGCTATTGCGAGAAAACCACTCCATCTCATAGATTGAAAAGGGGCTACCCTGCGGCTGATCTCGATATTCGATTGCTTTCACAGATGCTTAAAAGTACATGAGTTAACCGCAGCTTCATTTGAGGCATAAAGGAGACGAAACATACAGATCTCGAATACATTGCAAGTATTCTCTATGACCTCTAATTGTATTGACTGGTCTGTGCTGCTCACTTCTGCCACAAGAAGGCGGATAGTATATCTATGATTTCCGTCAGCAGGGTCCGTGGTAAGACAATTGATGAAATCGTTACCAGGGTTCGAAATACTCACCGGAGAAGCGCTGGCAAGTGAATCCCATTCAACGATTTCTTATCAATCATATCTAGCAGAATCCGTAGAGCCATAACTTCCTGATATTTATCCTCAATATGCCGTGTTTCCGCTAGGCATGCCAAAATATAGTTTTCAGATCCTGCACCTTGCTTGGACAGGGTTTCAAGGCAACCCTTGGCTGTCCACTGCAGGTCAGACTATTTGGACGGAAATAAGTAATAGATGTTTCGCCTACCCAATTCAGCATCCCGATCCAGTAATGCAACTCTATAGAGCAGATATTGGGTCAAGCTCTCAGCCTTTGAAGCTTCTGGCATTTCGTTGAACCACTGGCGCCCTTTTGTGCCATCCATTTTCCCCAATGCACAAAGAATGATTTTCCTATCCAGGTTAAGCCCGAATCCTCGGGATTTGGGGTTGAGTCTAAGAGCCGTTACGTACATACCTGCATAGTTTGGCTTTGTTTGTTTCCCCTGCATTTTCAAAGATCATATGCCGGGCTAGCAGGCACCATTTTTCTGCAACATCATATTCTTTGTGTTCATAAGCAATATTGGACTTCTTCCACAGGAGCTATCCGGTACTTGGGACGTTAGTGAAAATCTGTAAAAATTGAGGAAAAAACACTGACAATTAAAGATGCTTGGGCAGCCTCCTCGCTTAACGGTTTCCGCAGCGATTCCCCGACTTTGTCTACCACCGCTGAAAACGAATCTAGGCCAGCTGTAAGTTCTGATAACGCAGTCTGCATCCAAACATATGTGACGAAACATCTCTCCAGGATAGAAATGTCATTGTGTAGAACCAATCTCTGTAGTAGCAATTGATGGAGGGCATCTACCGCTAGTTCAGAGCTTCACAGTTGATTAACACAAATCCTTGCTCAAAAGGAGGGCTAAAACTCACCTCCATTTGTTTAACCGATGAAAGTGCCGAGTTAGCCTTTCACGATGTTAGCTAAGCTTCAATAATCATGACTGGGGGTGTATGTACTGACATCTCGATATTAGACTCAGTCAGAGGAATCGTCCGCATCAGATGGCAGAGCTCTGTGTAAATTTAAGTTATAAACCGTCGAAAACTTCGCTTGGGATACCAAAACATACTTTCGTAATAACTTTGGCTGTCAGGGGAGGTGGCTTTGCTGATAATGTCTAGGTTCAAGAGGATGACTGGAGGTCGATTTCCGTACTCCTGAAGCAGTATTAGCAGAAAACCGGCAAAATATGTGAAAGAGACAAAACTGGTACTTGTTCAAGTATATCAAGTAAACTTGCTATTATTACTTCCCCGTCCTCCTGCTGCAAGGATAGATTTGCGCGTACTAATGGACGACAAATAGTTCAACCGTGTTCACTGAGCGGAACTAAAGTATATTGAACTTACCTCTTCCGAGAAGCACAGCTAGCCGGAGTTCTCTTCCATCCTCACCAAGGCGCCCAGTCTCATGTTGGGGCAACGCTTCATAGGACCGTTGGAACCAGTAAGCAGCTGACGAGTGCTCACCTCGATTCAGCATGGATTTTCCAATATCGTAAAGGACTCCTGCAAACCGCTTTGCCATGGTAGAATCATGTCTTAGATATGCCATATCGATCTTAGAGAGCATGTGTTCCGTAATGTCAATCTGATCTTGACGCCATGACTAGGGTAGAAACGTTCCTTAGCCATTGACCATCTCCAACCGGTTCAGGTTATAGCTTACTAGTGCGATGCGCAAAATGTAATATTCGGTAGAACATTTACAAATGCTGCCATCTAGAATTTCGTTATCCTGATTTCGCTTTGACAGCACTTCTTCTCGAGCTGCGGCTTTCCCAAGCACGCTCAAACAAAGACCCAGTTGGTCGACATCTGTAAACAAGTTAACTTTTGTAATTCGAAAGCAGCACATCCCGTTCACTTCTAACCTAAACATCCCCGTGCGGTTGCCAAAGCCACTTTCAGGAGCCTCATGTCATCTACGTGTTCTTCTAGCATTGTTGGCGTCCCATTAACCTCATATCAGAGTAAGGTGTTCGCGCATAGTCACCTGAATCGGTCCCTTTCTCCCCTTTTCCTGTCCCAAACTCAATCATGAAAAATGAAAAAGCCCGGGCTATTCAAGAAGTCATTTATTAGCAAACCAACCCAAGTTGCGAATGAGAACTAGAAAAAGTTTAATTCAAATTTAGATCAAAATCCATATGTCACGAACCAGCACATAAAACCAATAAACGCTCCCCCTTCCCACCATCGTTCCTTATAAGCCGCGTACACAAGTTCCACAACTTCGTCCCTGTCGAATCTAACAATGCCCGATCCTCTAACAGAGCAACGCTTGGAACCTCCAAGATATAATTTATGTGTCTACTGATGCTAGGGAGTTTATTGTGAAAAACGGCATCGTCATTATCTTGTATGTGTTTCAGGAATATCTTGTGGAGAAACGTCCCGAAGTCTGATTGGATTGCAGCGGTTAGTATAGACCATTCCACAGGTAGATACGTAGTGACAGTACAGGCTATCGAGGGAGGAAGCGAGAGGGATAACTTTTTAAGCCGTACCTAGAATCAACTTTGTCGTCGCAGTGGTGCTCCGGCACACTGGCAGCATGATTATAGAACAGGTGGCTGTGGGCAGCTGCGAGTTGAGTTCTTTATACAGGTCTCATGCTATATTTCAGGAATATCTGGAGCAGACCTTGGAAAACGGACAGTTGTAGATGAAAGATGCCTTTATGGCCCAGGGATGAACAAGTGAGGTTGGAAAACAGGTAGTCGAGCTAGGCCTAAAAAGGGGGTCACGGGTGTCCTCGAGGGCTTGAGGCTCCATTGCTGCCCCAAGGCGGTCGATGTTCCCCTTACCTCACCCAGACAGCTATGTTTAACTGTATGCACTTAACGAGAAAATAACATCACAATGCAAAGTGCGGTCGTAGGTAATCTTGGATTCGAATAATGATAGTGATGACGATGACGACGACAACGACGTTAATCATATTGACTCCCGATAATAGGCTGCTACATCGCCCCCAGAGGAAAAAAAGAAGAAAAGTAGAAAGTCTAGTTGCAACACGCCATCAAGCAACTGTCCAACAACAAGAAAAAAAGGGGGAAAAGCTTTCTCATAATTCAAATACGTGACATTATGAGACAATTGGGAATGGTAACATATACAACAAATGATAAAGGAAGGGTATGTACATGTACAATATACACAAAAAAAAATTTTCTTGAATAGTCACAACAAAATGAAGAATATTTTATATATTGGCTTACATCACCGGTCTGTTCGTTTCATTGGGAGGAAGTTTCCAACGATAAGAGAAGGGCTAGTTGTACCACATTAGTATTCTCTACCAATATCATGATAGTAAGAAGTACTTACATGTTGTGAGTATCACGGCGGATCGTAAATGAGAAACAGCATTTGATGCCTTCCGCCCGACTATTCGAGTTCGGGTTTTTCAGCGTACAGCTCGTAAGCATTGCTTTCTGAGTACTGTCGAATGCAATCGCTCCAAACTTCTCCCAGTAGCTGACAAGCTGGTCTTCAACAATGATTTCATGGATTGCCAATTTACCCTTTTCCAAAAGGTTGCGTCAGCATATAATTTCTACTGGGAACGGGGCCGCAAGGTTTTATATTGGGAAAACATGAAAAGAAAAAAGAAAAAAGGAAAGGAAAGGAAGGGAAAGCGTACATCTCGCAAAGACTCAATAGGAACATCGATGAGCTGGGCCATCTCCTTATTACCCCGGAAAATCTGACCTGTCCGCCTCCAACAGCACGCTGGTATAGCCATACTCGCAAAAACACGATCGTACTCCATTAAACTACGTTCAAACCACATCTCAACCACCAGCAGCTCCATATCCGTAAGCGATTGCATCCGTTCACGGAACTTGGGGCGGAATTTATCGAGTTGGCGAAGGATCTTTTGTCGCGATGCAGGTTCTAGATGTTTCTCCATGTACGAATTCAAACGTGCGTAGCCACCGACATAGTTGAATGGCTTTAGCAAACCAGCATCATACTTGGCTTTCAGGAGCTTGTTCATTCTCTCTTCCGGCGGATCGGTCCCCGAAGGATCAGCTGCTGTCATATAATATGTTTCCTTGGCTTTTTCATTTCCAAAATTGCTACTTGGACGTTGAATCGAATTCCCCACATTGGCATTTTGGGATTGGGCGGCAAGTATTGAGGGGGGCAACATGGCTTGCTGCTGTTGCTGTTGCTGTTGCTGTTGCTGTTGCTGTTGCTGCTGCTGCTGTTGTTGTTGTTGTTGTTGTTGTTGTTGTTGTTGTTGCTGCTGCTGTTGTTGTTGTTGAAGAAATGATTGGTTATGGTGTGGTACTAAGTTGGTTGACATAGAATTAAGCAACGATGTATCCGAATAAGGACCAGGCATTTCTTCCCCTGGATACATGGAAGCGTCGTCAAGCAAACTCGTGCTCAGGAAATCGTTAAGCAGATTATATTCGTTTGTAACTTCGGGATGGTTGAACATATATGATGGATGAAAGGTGTGCATGTCTTGGAACTGGTTTTGTGTGCCTAACCGCCAGTCGTTGTAGCTCATGACTAACCACTGTCAGTAACAAGCACCAAAAAATATATGAGGCAGTATTGAAAAATTTTATCAAGTACTCACGCTGCTGTGGATTAACGTCGATTGGGTGAGTTGGTGTGGCAGAAATACCCTGAGGCTGGGAAGGTTGAGAATGATCAATTGAAGTTGATAGATTAGGAAGATTAGAATTACGAAGCACTTGGTTTATTTCGTGCGGCTCGATTTTCCGTGGCATATTTTGAACTCCCGCGAAAGCATTGTTCGACGAACCCTCTTCGTCCGGCGCAGAAGTTTCGTGCTCGCTCTTCGGCCTCTTGATGTTTTCTCTCGGTTCGTCGTGGCAGAGATGGCCGATGTTACGTTTTATACAGCGAGTACATGGTCGTTCCTATATTTTATCAAGGGTCCAACAAAGGGCGGCATTAGCCACGTTCCATCAGGGAAGTAAAAACGAGGCTAAGGAATCGATTGTACAGCAGAAGGGGATAATTATGCAAAGTCGTACCGAATCGCAAGTCATATGCTGTCCAACATCGACAATAATAGTTTTTCCTTATTATCAGCCAAGCCAAATTCCTTTGTATTCCATGATGGCCTTGGGGCTTCCTGTCTATGCAGTTATGCGCAGGTTGCCAACAAATTGGCTCTAGCGGGGGGAACATTCGGGTAAAGTAAATTTATTTAAAAAAAAGGGACTGCGGTGCTCACCGAACGTCGGCAATAGACACAAGCTGCAGGTGTAACAAACGGTTAGCAGTAATTCTTTCTTCCCGAGCTGCCAGGATTGAAACGTGAATGATAGATGAAAATATGGTACATATGAACAACAACAATTCCAGCGTGTAGAGAAAGAAAAAAGGCCAAAACACACCATGATTGACTTTGCGACGCTTCTTTGGGCTGGAACTTGCAGGCGCTCCATCTACGCCCTTAGGTGGAGATTGGTGGTTCTTTGTGCTCATCTCTTTGATTTGCCCATCGCGCTCTGCTGTTGAATTCGAAAGCGCTGTCTCCAAACCTCCTCCATTACTCGGCTTTTCCTCTTCGTCTTTTGCGGACTGCTTTTCCCCGTTCTCGGTCATTAACGGCTTGTTGCTCTGAAGACTAAAATATGCGTTAAAAAAATCCGGGCTGTCGGCTTCACTTCAGGCTGCCTGAGTAGTAAAGAAGTGACGACTTCAGTAGCACTGCAGCGCGGTGAGAGTTTGCCGATGCGCGGTCGCTTTCCGCCCAGAACTCCTGGGACGCCGGTTTGGTCTTGGATGGATCGTCCTGCTTGAAGCCTTGCAGCGGGTAGCACCGGAGGCGTTGGGGTTGAATGGATGGGGATGGGTCTTCTGCGCAGTAAATGTGCCTTATAGGGTGCGAAGACAGCAAGAAGAAAAAGAAATAGGATTAGGTCTTTTGTCTCCGCCTCCACAATCAAGGCTAGCCTTGGTGAGTGGCTAAGTGAGCCGATGGGCCCTGGATCTCCATGGTTTGGCATATCCGTTTCCCGTGAAAATTGGGACGAATCTTAAAATACTGCCGAGGAACCTCGTTAAGCCCGCTTGCGATATTTAGGAATGGTTGGTTAGAGTCGTGCTGGGATAGCCACAGATCCCTACCTTGTTGCTGCCAAACTAACTATGTAATATGATTTTCTAAGCATTTTATAGGCTGGTACGATTAAAATAGTTGTTTTGAAAAAAGAGACTGAGATATTGCTATCGTATTTTGCTTATTCCCCGCTCTGCATGGAGTACAATAATCAAAGTTGTGGACTTCCGTACCCAGGTAATGGTGCACACACCCAAACTTATATGTATCCAGCACATATATCGCATCATAGTATGGCTCTGCTTCTTTCAAGTTGACATGCTTCAGTAGACTGGTCCCACCTATGCGCTGCTTGCGCCTAAATCTAAATAACTGCTCGCACGATATTTGGTCGTGTGCCAGGAAATAGGGCCCGTCGATTCGATATCCGAATTTTACGGGTGAAAATGGCCCTACTTAGCTATAGGTCACTTTATAACTGTGGAGAGAATTCTGGACTCGGCGGGCAGATATTTGCCGTCGAATCAGGAATTCAGCAATAAGCATGAATCCTCCGGCGGGTCGATTACTCCCAAGTGGAACACTCCCGATGTCTTGGGACTACATCCGACGAATCATCCTAGGGGAAGTAGGTTTAAGCATGATTGAGAACGAATAATGGCTTCTCTAAGGCCAGCAACCTGAGCGGCATTATTTTGCATCGATTCGAGATGGTTGCGAAGCTGTTTAATCAAAGGGTATAGTTCTGAATCGGTGTCAATCTGTGTAAGTATGTTGGTCAGTTGGACAGGGTCGCAAACATTCGAGGTAAGGGCACATTTTCATACCTCGCACAACATACTCATGTTATCCTTCGGTCCAGTAAAAGTAAGGTCTGTACCCCCGTCGCCTCGCCGTCCCGAACGTTCCAGGCGTCGAATGACTGGATGAGCCTAGATTAACATGTCAGCGAGCGCCATTTTGGAAGCATACGCGGACTAATTATTCTATGGGAAATATGGTATTGTACATTTTTTGTCTGTCGCCTTCTTTCTGCTTGCGCTGCTTTCGCATTCTTCTCCAGCTCCTCAAGCTGAGCTCTCTCCTTTGCAAGCTGAGCTTCCTCCCGGCTGATCTCCGCTCTTAATAAATCCGCGGAATTAGTGGCCGTGGCCAATTGAAGTTCTAAGGCTCGCTACACAACATTCTCAGCTCTAGTTTATGTCAAAACAAAGGGAAATTCGAGAATGCTAACATTATCGTCCAATGCAGCTTCATAGTCGAAATCAGCATCCTTGGTACCAGGGGGGAATGGCATTCGAGGTAACCGTCTCCCTAAACTGTTGACAATAAATATCCAGTTAGCAACGTGATATTATTATAACGAAACCAATCCTCTTCGGGATAGAAATTGAAAATTCAATACATACTTTTTTCTGACTGCGACAACTGCGCTTTGGGCTTCAATCCGCTTCTTTTCGTCACGATGTCTTGTAATAACGGGCCGCTCAATTGATTGAAATAATTCTTTGACCTTCTCTTGGACAGAATCAGGTAAAGTAGTCCATTTTGTTTTAATCGTACGTTCAGCGATATGACGAGTACGTGGTTTCAGTATTGCGAATCGCTTGCGGTGGTGTTCTCCTTCCGGCTCGTCAGCCTCATCGGAACGCTGTTTGCGTTTTGGAGGCATAATCTCAGAGATCTGAAGTGGGTGGTAAATTAAAAACAAATATTGGTTCAAGCCCACGGAATGAATCGCAGACGTCGATATCCCCGAGTCTTCTCTTGTTGGTACATGAACTGTTTGTTTGGGCTATTGTTCCAAGGCGCGCGAAACCACACGTAAAATACCAAGGCGTTAGTCATCTTATCTCCACGTGATATCGAACATGCCCACCAACTTCCCCCTTCTTTTTCATATATTTCAATGGGTCAACGCTGACAATGATATCTTCGAGAAAACCAGAAGAACGAAAGAATACCACGATACCCGAAACTATGATTTGCCGGACCCGGGAACCTTAACACCGGCCACAAGCCACAGATAGGTTGGGCGCTTGGGAGCCGGGGCCTAACTTAGGAGGCCGCAGAGCTACGTACCTCATTACGGGCCGTCCCTTTATTACGCTATTGTCTCTCGAATTTGAATTTTGAAAATTATGGGGATATCAAGTGTGTGAACCTGTATGAAATACGCCCTGATTCGGAAGGTACGAAAACACGGTTTTGTTCAGCTACGTGTTACGGGGTACGCTTGAAGGATTAGTGCAAGAAATCCATCTGCAACAGACCTATTTCTTCCAACTGCAGAGGCATACTGTGAGCCGTTTTAATCATATGAGTTTGTGACTATTGGTAAGTACGTCCGCAGATTCGCAGCCTGTCAGCCTGCAGCCTCCAACAGCGACATTTGACACTAAACCCCGCGAATCTGAAGTCTACCTGCAGCTGAAACTTTTCTTGGTGGAAGCTCTCCTTCCGAAATTACAATTGTCAATCTAAATTTTTTATCTAAAAATAAACCCGGCTCCGGGCCAGGTACCAGCCAAGTTAGTCCAACGTTCAAGGGAGATCTCAGGGAACCGAACTCCATACATTTTTGTCCCCTCTTTTTCCCTTGACATGTGAATGCCCTGGCAGGCCTTCAATTTATCGACAACTTTGAAAAAATAAATAAACAAATAAAAAATACGAAAACGAAAATATTCCCCGCACCTAGGACTCAAGGACTGATCTCTACTCCCGAATCAGACCTAGCCAACGGAATTTTGCGGGATGAAAATGAGGAAAACTTGGATCAAAAACGATACTTGTGCCACAGCCGCTATGGAATAGCTATTGAAAGCTTATGGATCTTCCCCAAGGATAATCCGATACTTCTTTCTCCCAGCACACCAATTGTCATGTTTGATTAATCGCCAAACTCAAACTAGCAAAAGGAGAATTCCATGTGGATTCTCTACGCTACGATCCTCATCCAGAGCATGTTTCTACATAAATTCTCCGCCACCCCTGATCACAACGGCATTGCTCCAGCCCCGCCAAGCTAGATTGCATATCTAGCTGCAACTTTTTTCCGCATTACCCTTCGCCTATGCTTATTATTGTTTATCAAGCATTCCTTAATTTGGGATATACTTCTTCTCCGCGTTTTAGCTGTCTTGAGTGGATTCACATGCAGTTCTTAAGAGAGCCCCGAGGCGAACATGAACATGATCAGATCGCTAGCTAGCTAGGGTCCTGGATACTCCAGCCTTTTCACGTCATCACAGTGGAGGCTGCCCCACGCCGTAGATTGGCCAAAACGCCACTGACAATGTCCAGACTCACACTGTCAAGGAAGGCTTCAGCTGAGCCTGTCCCATCTGTGCTGTTCTTCCCAGCCTCCTCTGGTACAGGCTCATAGCAGCCATTCCCATCTTTCCCTCCCTTGTCGAGCCCCTCACATATACGGAGCTAAAGCTCACATGCTTTGACATACCGCATAATTGGAGTGCTGACATGAAAGAAAGAAGCGATAATACGCAGCCGTTGCTCCACGCACCCACCCACACAAATGCAGGACCTACATGAAAAGAAAGAAATTTTCACTCACTATAATTTCAATCCCGCAACCATCCTTCTGCTCGTCCTAATTGCTTCGATACGATGATAATGTTTATATGTATACGCGCTTATAGGCTCCCTAATTCCTAGTTTTCAGACGAGGCGGGGCGGACTGGGACGGTGGACGGGGTCTTCTCCGGACAAAAAAGCTCGGGGATCGGAACAGTGGATATCGAACCACTCCTACGTACAAGTCGCAACTAGCTACCCCCATACATCTCCCCCCCTACAAGTCGCCACCAATGATCCGATGATCATTGTTCAAAAAATCCATTTTTTAAAACCCGGAATCCTTATTATTATGGATCTCTTTCGCACCCCGCCTCAACTGCCCGGCCCAGTCCTACCTAATCACCACACCCCTTGCTCTTACTAACTATTTATACAAATACACCAGTCATTCATGGTGTTCCCCTTAGCAAAAAAGAAAAAAGAAAAGAAAGAAAAAGAATAAAAAGGAAGAAAAAGCAGTGGAGTCTAAGTTTTAAACTTACGGCAATTGAAATGGCTTCTTTAACTATGTTCGGAATACTCCGTACTATTAGATCTATTCCGGAGTTACGCACGGAGTAACCACAGAGGTACTCCAATTCATATATTGGTCAGTGCGCCCTTAGTTTGAGTGCGGGAACACAGATGCAGAGCTAACGTAAGTGCTAGATGTGCGGAAAGCGAACTAGGGGAGCGAGGAAGACTTTTCAAGTTCACATGGGGGAGAATTTTTTGTATCTTTTTTTTTTTTTGTCTTCTCTCTTTCTAATAACAAAGTTGAAATGGGATATCAAAATCCAGCCAAAAAAAAAAGCCTTGCACAAATAACGAGAGAACAAAACCCAAACAGTCGCGCTTGAAATGTTAATTTGACAAACTTGGATGGAAACCCTGGCTCCTGGAGATCCTGGTTCGTTGAAATAAAAAATAAATAAACCTTATAATACATGTCAATCTGGGTGTGTATATTTATTTTATTTTATTTATTATATCTCATCTCGTCATAACTTGTGTGTATGTATAGGTTTATATATGCATATGCAAGTATGTACTGTACCTTTGCATGTGGAGTGTATGTAGTTTTATTGTAAAGGAATGAGAGAAGCGTAAAAAATAATATAAAAAAAAAGAGGGGGGGGTGGATGGGGAAACCAGCCTACAAAAAACACCTTGAATTGAAAATAAAAATTGACTCTTCGATCTCAACTTCATTCCATTCACTAAAAAGGCCTTTTTATTATTTATTATTATTTTTCCCATTTTTCCATTTCCTTCTCCTGCCCGCCTCCCTAGCCTGAAACCACCTCCGTCACGCTAGAAGATAATGACGTTAATGAGGAAAATAATAGAGGTTGAAAGTAAAAGTCCTGAACGGGATATAGTTAGGAATAAATCGGAAGACAGAGATCGAGGGGAGGGGGGGGTGGGTGGGTGGGGGGTGATAGGCCGTTTCGTATGCAAAAGTAAAAAAAGTAAATAAGGAACGTGAAGGGAAAAGAAAAGGAAGAAGAAAAAAAGGGAATCGTATTTACATGTTTTATAATTGTACATATATATGGAAAAAAAAGAAAGATGCGTGACGCCCCTTCTCCCGATTTTATTTTTTCTTTTCTCCTCCTTTCTTTCTCCTTTGCTCAGTATATATTGATGAGTGCATAGGACTAACTAAACGGGGAAGGAGTAGGAAATGGGAGGAAATATGGAGCCCCACGCCCTCAAAAAACGTAACCCGTAAGTCGAACAGGTAATATATATATATATATAAAATAAATGCCAAATGTGGTATATAATTAGATACAGAAGAAGAAGAAGTATGATATACTGGAAAGCAAAGATATGGTATGATGTGGTATGGCATGGTGAAGGATATATATGTAAAGAAAATAAAAATATAATAAAAAATATATTTGAGAACGGGTGGAAAAGGGAGTAAATATATATTTAAAAGAGAAAGAAAAAGAAAAAGGAAAACATAAGCTTTATCGAGTCATCATATCCATCGTCGTAGAGTGCTTCTTCAACTCATCCAGTTGAGTCCGCAATATCTCATTCCCACGGAGTAGATCCTCCAACCACTCCGCTGCTTGAATAAGCATGGTGCTTTTGCTGAAGCCGCCGCCGTGCAGCTCAGGCACAAGAGAACACAGGTCATCAAAGCCTTGCTTGATCAGGTTTCTCCGTTTCTGCTCGGAAAGAATGTGGTTTGTTCGTTTCTGTTCTTCCGTGAGGTTTTCCCGCGCTTTGCCCGATGCTGCTTTGGATTTTCTAGTTGCTGTGGCTGTTTCGGTGCCTGTGGAAGAGAAGCGTCTGCCTCTTGATGATGACGAGGAGGACGATTGGCGGCCGTTTGCTTCTTTGCTGTTTATATTTTTGTTGGTATTATTGGGCGGGTCGATCTCCATGTCTTCATCTTTTATTCTGTTCTTGCTCTTTCGGCGCTTTTTGGGCCTTGAGCCGTCTTCAGCTTGCGTTGGATCGCTTGTGGGTAATGATGATTTGACGCCGTTTGTTACCGTTGTTGTTGTTGTTGTTGAAGTGCCTAGGGAAGCCCATCCTGGCACGCCACGATCAAAAGATCTTCGAACTGGGCTTGAAGGGCGTGTATTAGCTGCACTGCTTTGCGATTCGAGACAATCCAGGTTCTGCAGCAGGTCTTTGGTGCGGTCTTCTTCGCTAGGTTGGTCCACAGGGGCATGGTATCGTCGTTCTGAAAATCTGGAGTCTGAGCCCCATCGGAGGGTGCTGATTCTCTGTTGCTCTTCAGGGCCTAGATGCTGTTCAACGTCGAAATACATTTTGGTGGTATGGAATCCTTTACTGAGGAGAGCAAAGTCCTTGGGGGAAGATCCTGGTGGTAGTGTTTCAATTAAGCGAGGTCCCAACAGAGGATTCTTTGTTCTTGAGTTATTATTGTTATTATTTCCGTGGACATTATTAAAATGGTTGTTTTCCGCAAACATGTGGTCAGTCGGGTAATCGTGTGAAAAAAGGCCGTTTTTATGGTAAAGCATGGAGGCGGCAGCTAACACGTCCGAACTATGCGATGATGATGTTGTCTTGCCCATGTTAATTCCTTCTTGATGTATGCCGTTCGCGAAAGGTGGAAATGGACCCAGAGACGTTGTTGAGCCTTCAAAGGTAGGAGGAAGTTCCTCGGGCCATTCGAAACCAAAGTTTCCGCCTGGCTTGTCCTGGTCCCCTAGGGAGAACCAGAAATCGTTGTTGTCCAGATGATCCATAGACATGAAGAAATTGTTCAGCATGTTGGATTCGGTATCATCAAGCAGAGAGGGTCCAGGTGGAGGTGCAGGTGGCTCGTCATATGGCGCATCGATATTGAAGTGGGAATCTGTAGACATTAATTATTGCTCAGTTGGTGTTGTTTTACGACTGGATTAGGATGAAAAGGAGATATTTTCTTTTTTTTTTATAAAGTATTTTGCACATACATCCAAAGGGGCCTGGAGGCGGGGAGGAAGCTCTCCTCAGGTGGTGTTCATGTTGGTGGAGGATAGGTTCAGGCGCACTCATTTCCATTTTTGAAAGACCGATCCAGGCTATTATAATTATAAACCCGTCCTATCGAGCCGGGGCAACGAAAAATGCAATCTTATAGGCAAAGCGTGTTAATCTCATGAACAGAGTGGATGTAACGTTCGTTGTTCAGCGGGCCGTGAAATTTTGGGTATAAGAATCCGGGGATAGCGGGGAGGGGGGGGGGGGGGGGTTTAGAGCGCCCGTCTGCCCACTGCAGTCCACTGCAGTCCTCCGCACACAAACAGCAGATAAAGCAGGTGTCCAGAGAAACCGCTATTTTTTTTTTTTTCTAGGGGGAGGTCCGTCCGCACACACATGCGCACACACGGAGGCTCTGTCGGAGAATCCCGAAACTTGGAGAGAGAGAGAGGTTGGTTGTATGCGACAGCTTTGGAGAGGGAAGTACAAAATCGAGTTAGGAGGTAGTATGATGGATGGATGATGTTTGCATTCGAAGTTCTGGAAACATCCGGAGAAGATAAGGATTTATAAAGTATTATTATGGGAGCCCTCCAAAGTCTGGGGAAATTCAAGCAGGATTGTTAGCGAGCGGGAAGGAGGATGTCTTAGCCTAAGCGGGTTTTGAGGGACCACTGACCAGCATCAAAACCTGGAGTCGAGATGGGATGGGGATGTTTTTTCTTTTTTTCCTTCTTTAAGGCTTTTCGTTCGGGCGGAAGTTTGCAGAAGGGCTGTCACATGCTCCGAACGCCGAGCCAAGCCAGAAACTGAACTTGCAGCTTTTTTCCAATTCTGACTCTCAACCCGCCCCCGCCCCCCGAGCTGGTCCGCAGGGAAAACGAATACGGCAGACAGTAGCAGGGACAGTAGCAGTAGCAGGGACTTATTACTGCTACCTACCCTTAAAACTCTTACATTACAATACGCCCAACCCCCACCACGGGCTGTCACGCTGTCACACTTGTTTTCCCCCGCCCCCCCTCGCGTGACATCAATTATTCGCTATGGAAATACCTGGAACAGCATTGATCCGGTATTAACCCTATCAAAATGGCAGTCAAAATTGCAAGCCCATCCAAGCGGCTGGATCGCCCGTAATTTGTCGGCAGTAATTTCCCGTAACTTTTAGAATTTTTTGTCTGCAACCGTCATATATTACACGCTATTCCTAAAAAGCAGTCTACATACGGAGTAGTAAGCGGGTATTCCCAAGGTTCGGGTCCGAGCGTTCCTTGGGCGATTTCAAAGGTTAGGTTAGGTTAGGTTATTGCCCGGCCTTAGTCAGCAGCCAGCTGCCCAGCTAACTACCCAAGGAAGGTACCCAGACACTTCTAGTCCCGATCAGGTCCAAGGCTTTATTTAGGGGGTTGTTCCCAGACATCATCAACCCAACAATGCAAGGACAGGGACATGGGATATGAGATGACAGCTATCCCCAGGACTAACTAACACACACACACACACACACACACACACACACACACACGCGCGCACACCAGCTGCTGATATATACTGGATCTCAGAATAATATACCAAAAGTGCGTTTTGCATTTGAAAGCGGAGTGACTCCTGCTTCTGGCTCCATACATACATACACTCCTGGGAGATTGGATTCTCAATGGCTCCGTTTCATCCATCTTTTATACTATTTGACTAAATCTACTTCGCGTAAGTTCTCCGTGTTTAGTGCTGTTTGCCAGCTCCAAAATTGCCCCATACACCGGGGTTTCTGACCCACTAAGATCTGTCTGCAGGGACCGAGGTCCTTCCTCTGCAAGACTGCAAGTATTATTATTATTATTCATGCCCAAGTTGTGCTCGTTTATTTTGAAAAGTCAAGGATGGTCTTGAAACAAAGCCTCACCATCAGAGGTAGCGCGTTTTTTTATTCTTACAAACGCCCCTGCCGATGACGTTTCTATGCTGTGGTGTTATTAATAGTATTATATTATTAGTTAGTTATTATTATTACGCTCCTTTCGCCTACAAACAAAGTTTCGCCCTGGTCGCTGATCCCTATCCGGCAGTGGGAAAGAGACTTTCCTCGCGTATATCAATTGGCGTGGGTGAGTACCTAGTTAGGCCCCTCCTCGCGCGGATGCATCACTCTTCTTCTCCTGCTTTATCTTTTCTGCTTCTTACAAAAGTTGGGGATCGCCAGGAGCTATCTTCGCTAATAATGCCTGGTTACCTAGTTTTTTCTCTTCTCTAAAACCCCCAAATTCCCCGGTTTTATAAAAAGGGGGGTTCGTTTCCTCCATGAGTGGCGAACATGGAAGCCCAGTTTCTCCATGTTCAACACCGGAAACTTAATGCAAAGATACTCAAGCCGTACGTAGAGTCTCTCGTCGGCTGTTGTAATCACTGAGCTGTGTTAATTGGTTGCATCTACTTCACATCAATCATGCAGATCGTGGTGTGCTCTGTTATGAGACTGACACTTTGAATTCTAACACAGAATATTTCGCGCTCATGTTCTGGGATATCTTACTATAACAGGACCTAAACTTATAACTTTTCTTAAAGTATTACGCAGAAAAGATTTGAGTAACGAAGATAAATTCAACCGCGTGCGTCCAGGTTCCCCTACATCCCTTGCCCTATATGATCTGCACAGTCTTCTATATCCACTTACGAACGCTACAAATGAATTTTACGAAACGAAACAGAAAAGAACTGACTTTTGGCGACCTTTTATTAACAGCTCTTCAAAGTTTTAAGCGGATCATTTCACTGGAACAGGTTCCCTGCGTTTTGCGCATTGCTTGTCGGAGGGTCAACCCTACTACCAGCTGTCATTGAGCCTCTCTTCACCAGAGGTGTGATTAATGGAAAAGTCAAAGTTCGGCCAGTCATAGCGCGAAGTTCGCTGCGCACTATTCGTTTTCTTGCCGCCCTTTTATCTGCGTGGCTTTGCTTCCCTCTCCTTAACTCGAAAAATGAAGTACCTCGAACTGATGCTACTTCGAGTTCGGAGGAAGAGGCTGCAATTAATGACGTAACTCCAAAAACGAAACGGAGCAGACAAAAGGTCCCAGGCCCTCCCGGTCTGGCTGGGAAAACGCTTGACTTAAGCCTTTTTGCGCTCATCAGAGCAGCCGATGCGCTTGCATGCATGGCATGGGATCGTTGGCGAAAGCATCGAGAATCACGAAGTAAATGGACATACGCAGAATCCATAGCCCCACAATTGACAGATGCTGGTGTCTTTGCTTTAAGCTCCGCCATAGTTATGTGGGCGTGGTTCTATCTACCCGAGAGATTACCCTCGTCCTACTGTAGGTGGATCGGGGAAGCCGCCCAAGTTGATAACCGGCTGATCGAAACACTCCGCTCAGCCAGAAGAGGCGAATGGGAATATGGAAAACCATCAGAGAATAAACCACCATTGCCACCCATGTGCGATGACTATGGTTTACCTCCAGAATGGGGGGATCCAGAGAAAACAATCCCGTTCCCCTGTGAGATTGTCCACATGGGCTGCGGCCCGAGTTGCGAGAAACACGCCATCTGGAGATTTGCCAAAGCCTTCCGATTCGCCTGTGCAACGTACCTACCCATACAGCTGGCGTTGCGCTGGCGATCACGGTCCGTAACCGTATTCATAAACGCCGTGAAAAACGCCATCCGCTCCTCTGCATTTCTCAGTTTCTTTATCAGTATTTTCTACTATTCCGTTTGCCTGGCGCGAACGAGATTGGGGCCCAAGTTATTTAGCCGAAAACATGTTACGCCTATGATGTGGGACTCGGGGCTTTGTGTTGCTGCTGGATGTTTGATGTGTGGCTGGAGTATTCTGGTCGAGAATGCGAAAAAGAGGCTGGAGGTTGCGCTTTTTGTAGCGCCGAGAGCTGCGGCTACGTTATTGCCGCGAAGATATGATGAGAAGGTATGTTTAGCCCCTCCATGCACAGTTTTGCCTCCCTGATGATCACAATCTGTAATGTTTTATATATATATATATATATATACATGTACTTTCTTTAACTGACCACCCCTCCCTACCCAAACAGTATCAATGGAGAGAGCAAGCCGCATTCTCCTTCAGCACCGCAATAATCCTAACTTGCATCCAGGAACGGCCAGAAATGATCAGGGGCGTTTTGGGAAGGGTTTTGGGTCAGGTTTTCAATCATTAGATGAGAGCCCTGGTGGCTATTCACGAGAGCTTTAATATAATATATGTTGTAAAATATACCTATACGCCAACGAGAACTAGCCGGATTATTTGCCTTCCCGCGCCATGTTCCCTTCGTCACTACCCCCTTTGCTTTTTGCCTTGTGGTTGTGAAAGATATATTTTCCTGTGTTTTTGTCCGGGGGGTGGGGGGGGGTGGGGGGGGGGGGGGGTGGCGCCTAAACGGGATAAACGAATGTTTTGACGCTGGTTGTTTTACATCTGATACGTAATCTTAAGCCATCGTCCATAATATCCGCAAAATATCGAAGAGGAATTGATACAGTCACTTTGATGAAGACCGTTTGTTTCACGGTTCATATTGATATATATCTACTAGTACAAATGTATATATTTGTAAATTTAAAACGCGATGAAACTTTACTTTCGATTGGATATTTTTTCTCATTTTTTCTTGAGCGATTCATAGTCTAATGTTGAATGTTTTTAAATAATTCAGGAGATATTGACAAAATTCCAAACTATTTCGGCGTCATTGGGAAGCTCTAATTATGTGCTTTCAGGGAAACTCCGCACATTCCGCTAGCGGATATATCACGTGATGCATATGGTACATGATGGATGGATCGACATTCTGGATATTCTATCGCAATCTTCTAAGATGAATTAAACAACCCAATTTCACGATTCTGGAGACATAGAGTTACTATGGTGCCACGGATAGCTCCATTATGGAGTCGAGGGCTTTTACGGCCGCAGCCATTCTCGATTGCCTCCTTCGTAGGTAGACAACAGCGCCATGCTTCCCGACGAACCTTTTCCACTCCAGCTGCACGACAGCAGCAAAGCCCGTCGCCCTCACTACAGAGTAAGATGTCATATGAAAAAAACCAATCCTCCCTGTAAGCAAATATTATTTTTTTTTTCTCCCGGTCGCTTCTGTCACAATCGATTTATATGCCAATGCCCTCTTTTAGGTACTACACTATCAGCTTAATTATTGGAACCGTTGCTCTCGCATATGGGTCGGTTCCCATGTACAAAATGGTACTATTGAACATCTTTAAACCCTCATCCCCGCCGTTATCGACGTGCTAACGGTAGCTTATATATAAATAGATATGCCAACAGACCGGCTGGAACGGTCAGCCCGTCCAAACACACCGCACAGAAGAAAATCCCGCCTCCCGCCTCAAACCAGTAACCTCATCGCGCCGATTGCGAATTACATTCAACGGATCCGTATCCGACGTCCTCCCCTGGAAATTCACACCCCAGCAGCGGGAAGTTAAAGTCCTCCCGGGAGAAACCGCCTTGGCATTTTACACGGCAACAAACAAGGGGCCGGAAGATATCATTGGCGTTGCTACGTACAGCGTGACTCCTGCGCAGGTTTCGCCGTACTTCAGCAAAATCCAATGCTTCTGCTTCGAAGAGCAGAGGCTGAATGCTGGCGAGTCGGTGGATATGCCGGTGTTCTTTTTCATCGATCCGGATTTTGTCAATGACCCGGCCATGAGGGGGATTGAAACTATTACTCTCTCGTATACGTTTTTCAGTAAGTTGGAGCTGGAACCTGGCGGGTTCTGATATACCTTTTTTTTGTGTAATTTTTATTTATTTATTATTATTTATTTTTTTCGTTTGTATGATTCATCTGCTAATTAATATCACTACAGAGGCTCGATATGATTCAAATGGAGTACTGAAGCCGATACCAGGGATGGCCGTTCCAGCCTAGTTTTCTCCCTCTTCTCCCCCCGCCCACTCTTCCTCAGAATTTTGACCGGGCATCGGCTTTCGGGGATAGCATCTCAATGCTTTCCATTTTGCGAGCTGTAGAACGAGTGCCATTCGTCATTCTTGAAGGCTGAATAACTTTATTCGGATTCCCCTAGGCTGCCCTCCGCCGTCTGCGCCTTATGGTGTAATTTGAGGCACTGAAATACACCTCCAATCATGAGCTTCGGGAACTCTTACTAATCCCTGGAAAACCCGAGACTTATGCATAGGAAATTATTATGAGGGATCAGTGGGAATCTTTGTATTCACTTATCTCCTGTACAGTATCTATATTTTGCGCGAGCATTATTTTTAAAATGAGTGCATCTTGGGTATGATACACGGCGTTCTTTGGGAAACTAGATATATCTGGAAATAAATTAAATAGCATCACTCTTCTCACATCCCTCCTCACTAGTATATAGAATTCATATTCAAAATCTTTGAACCTTGAATATTCTAATTGTGATATTCTGATATTCTCCATTTTCAGCATTTCCTCGGACTTGGAGTAGTCAGCAGGAGCACGGACCACCAATTAAGATCGCGTACAGCAAACGCGTCTATGAAAGGAAGTTTCTCGGATATCAAACGTCTACAATTAAACACATTCTCAACCCCAAGTGCTCAATTTACGACAGGCAATGGCGCTTCTCGTCGATAGGCTCCGGCCTAGGAACCTTGATGCCCTCACCTACCATCACGACCTTTCTGCTCGATTAAAATCACTTGTGAGCATTCAAAATCATACTGGCAGCAACCACTCCCCCCACTGACAGTAGAAATCATGCACAGGCGCAAAGCGGCGATTTCCCTCACCTTCTTGTTTATGGGCCGTCGGGGGCCGGAAAAAAGACCAGAATAATTGCCACACTCAAGGAACTTTTTGGTCCTGGAGTCGAAAAGATCAAGATCGACGCGCGAGTTTTTCAGACGAGCAGCAACCGAAAATTGGAATTCAACATTGTGTCCTCCATCTACCACCTTGAAATTACCCCATCCGACGTTGGGAATTACGACCGGGTTGTCGTACAGGAGCTTCTAAAGGAGGTAGCGCAGACACAACAAGTTGACTTGTCCGCGAGGCAGCGATTTAAGGTCGTTGTGATTAACGAGGCAGATCACCTTACGAGAGATGCCCAGGCAGCCTTACGAAGGACGATGGAAAAATACAGTCCAAATCTGAGACTTATTCTACTTGCCAACAGCACTGCGAATATCATCGCTCCCATTCGATCTAGAACCCTCCTTGTTAGAGTCGCCGCACCCACTGAGGATGAGATATGTCAAGCGTTGAAACTTGCAGAGAAAAGAGAAGCTTGGACGGAGGCGCCAGGGCTTAACAAGCGGATAGCCAAAGAGAGCGGCCGAAATCTAAGACGTGCTCTTCTCATGTTAGAAGCTATATATGCCCAGAAGTAAGCTCTATTTGATAGTTTCCACCAGTCTCCCGAGACAAAATCCAACTAACGAGTTCACTACCAACAGTGAGAAAGTGACGGATGATACTCCAATCCCGCCGCCTGATTGGGAGGCGTTGATTTCTTTGATAGCGGATGAAATCATGGCAGAACGCTCGCCCGCCAGAATTCTTCAGGTTCGAGCGAAATTATACGACCTTTTAACGCATTGTATCCCTCCAACTACCATTCTCAGGGTAATAAGCAATATCATTATATCGCATTGAATCCTATGCTAAACTGTTCCGCAGACATTGACCTTCAAATTAATACCTAAAATCGATGACGCTTTGAAACCTGAAGTTATCAAGTGGGCAGCTTTCTACGAGCATAGAATAAAGCTCGGAAGCGTACGTATAGAGAAAAGATAACGATGACTCTACGGAACATATTGTTAATAGTATCTCACAGAAAGTTATATTTCACCTTGAAGCGTTTGTTGCCAAATTTATGCGAGTACTCGAAAGGTTAGTTTCAATGCACATGCAACCCAGCTCTATGGAAGGATCCAGGTTTATTTTGTTTCCCGCTGACAATATGATAGCTACTTAATGGGCCTTGAATTCTAAGTGCTTGCGTTTCTTTTCCGTGGCGTTAATAAATGGCGTATATGGCGTTTGCGTGACTATGGTTTGAGTCCGAAAAGCGCGACACGGGATCCCGTTCATCGATGTATGATTTCTAGAGTTTTGTATGCGCTATGTAAAGTGGAGCAATAACCATCATAAGTAAAAGATAATAAATATGCCACGTCAACACTATAATTCAGCTATTCAAAATCAGTTTATTATTCTCCGTTATATCGAATCCCAAATGCCCGTTGCCCATGCGTATATCCTGATCCTCGTAATATTTCCACACGTGGAACTATTCATTAACCAGCACAGTAGGAATATAAACAAGTATTTATCTAGGAAAAATTCTTCTATTCGAGTGGTATGAATATCGCAACGCCATAATGTACACTCTGAAAAAGGAAATAATTTATTGCGCAGGATCCGAACCCTGTGGTGGAGGGGGAGGCGTTTTGTTCCCCGAATTCAACGGAACTTCTCTCCGCGCCCTCTTCAACGACTCCAGCGTGACGCCGTTTTGCAATTTTGTAAGGCCCACCGTGGGAGGATCGCCCTTCTTCACGAATTCATATAGCCCTGGTGAGGAAGATTTAGTCAGCATAAATTTCATTCCCCTCGGCGATCGGAAAACAGAACGTAGTTTAAAAACATACCAGGCATTTTGGCTGCCGCCAGTCTAAAAGCCTCTCGCGCAACCTTCTCATGGAGATCCCCCTTCAGTTCGAAAATAATTCGATTAACCGCGACTCTTGCAGCCCAGTAATCAAATTTACCTTTTCCCTTTCCCATACGCTGCTCGTTGCCACTCGTATAAACACCGATGTTGGCAGCTACTCGCGGGTAGAATTTGTATTTCATGCCTCTGAGTCGTTTCTGGATCGTTTCGAAGCCGGTTTTCAGTTGATCCGCTGACACTCGTCGATCATGGTCTCTCATTCGAAGGCCATAGTCGCCCCAGATGACGGTTGTTCCTCGGGAGGAACCACCAGTTGGCATTCGAGGCCGGCCTTTTTGCGATTTTCTTTTCTCGCGATGTTTTGGTATCAGCCAGTTGAAGGATGGGAAGGTCGTAGAGAAACAGCGTGTGGAAGCGGGTAATGTGGAGGCTGTTATCAAAAACCAAGCGTGAGTTTCTTGTCTAGGGAATGAGACTCCTGGAGGGTGGGTATACTCACAAGTAGGACGCAAAAATGTCAAAGGAAGTCCCTGGAAGATATTTAATCGGGGGCCCATGTTTCCGACGTAGAATCTAATTGTTGTCCCTCTCAATGGCAAAAGCGTCATTCCGCGTTCTGAATTGCGAAATGGATTCTTTGAAGGTTGAGATGTGTGCACGGACCACGGACCAGAGCCGCATTACATAAGCGATAAATTACATTAACTAACTAGCAGCTTCACGTGTTTTGGCGCGTCACACTTACCTGCGAGACGTGTCGGAGGCCAACGGGAATCATCTCAACATCTCTGCTTTGCGGTAGTTAATCTGCTTGCTTGGTTGGAGCCATCCGGGACCATTTCTCGTCTGTTAAATATAATTGCCTGTTTTTGCTATACAGTGCATGGTTTAGATAACACAATGCCCGCAGACATTCGGAGTTTTTTTGGCGGAAGCCAGCCGACGAGCTCAAGCAAGGCCAAAACACCTACCAAAAAGCCAGAGGTATGTCTTTTTTATCCCATTCCGTTGATGGCTGGCTATTGGGCCGTGCAGAAAATTTTATTCTACAAACCTGAACCCGGTCTTCGAGTCTTACCTTCGTTGCTAATCGGAAAACTCATTCCTCAGGATGCATCCTCCTCCAGAAAACGACGTGAGAAATGCCTTTCCAATGGATCAAAACGTCGATGTTCTTCTAACCACTTTGATGATATATAGGTAGCAGGAAGGTAGTGGAAGATAGTGATGAAGATGAAGACCTTGAAAAAGCAGCTCCTCCACCAAAACCCCAGCCAATGAAAAAGCAGTACGCTTCCTAGTTCTTTTACCATACTACCCCCCATACTGAATCTTCTTAATTAGGAAGCCCGAAGAGCCCAAAGGCGAACCTACGACGACATCTGCTTATTTCGCGTCATCCAAAAAGAACAAAGTTCAACCAAAAGAGAACAAATCTAGCGAAACGCAAGACTCCAAGGCAGATATTGCCCTAGAAGAAAAGACAAATTTTAAACCCAAATCGAAAAGAAATGAGCCAATAGATATTCCGGTTCGCAGCCCACCCTCAACTCGGAAGACGCAACCAAAGCGTGAATCCGTTAAAACTGCCCGAATCATCGAAGACGAGGAGGACCTTGGCGCAGATGATATTTTCGCAACCAGGTATCAAAAATCAGGAAGGGGTGGAGATGATGACTACATGGAGGAGGACGACAAGAGTGATTTCGAGGATATGGAAGTGGAACCACCAAAAGCTGCAGCTCCCAAGTCAAAGTTAACCAAAACTCCTCCACGTACCAAACGTGATAATGGAGTAAAAGATACCGCCCCAAAAGACACGAGAGCTTCTTCTCGAAATGTTCGGAAACGGAAATCGGAGGCACTAGGTGGAGATGAAGAAAGTGACGACTACATCGATATTAAGAAAAAGCCGTCCCGTGCCCAAACTCAGAAAAGCCCCTCCAAACCTGCAGTGAAGAAAACAAAAGCAACGAAAACAGACCGGCCAGAAAACAAAGGAATCCAGGATATTTTTGATAGCATTCCGATGGTGCGCCCACCATCCCCTCCAGCAGCAGACGGCGCTAAGAAATTCAATTTCGCCCAGCGTTCCAGAGACCCCGTTACATCTGACACAAAAGATTTGCCTGTTGGCGCCGAAAATTGCCTTGCTGGCCTGTCGTTTGTCTTCACCGGCGTACTTGATTCATTGGGACGAGAAGAAGGCCAATCATTAGTGAAACGATATGGTGGAAAAGTCACTTCAGGACCTAGCTCGAAAACTAGCTATATCGTGTTGGGTAGTGATGCAGGGCCTAAGAAACTAGAAACTATCCGGAAGTTCGGTCTCAAAACCATAAATGAGGATGGTCTATTCGAATTGATCAGAAGGCTTCCCGCAAATGGAGGCGATGGGAAGGCTGCTGAACAGCACGCGGCGAAGAAAAGGCTGGAGGAACAAAGGATCAAGGACATGGCAGCAGAGATAGATCGTGAAGAAAAGAAGAAAACCGCAGCATCTATGGCACCAGCAAGCAAGCCCTTGAACAGTGCAAATAAACCAGCGCCTGCCGCAGCTGATGACCGCCTTTGGACCTCGAAGTACGCACCTACATCACTTAGCATGATATGCGGAAATAAAGGTGTTGTGGAAAAACTTCAATCATGGCTTCGAAACTGGAAAAACAGTGCAAAAGCAGATTTTAAAAAAGGGGGGAAAGATGGCACAGGTATATATCGTGCAGTCATGATACACGGTCCACCCGGTATTGGGAAAACAACAGCTGCACATCTCGTGGCCAACCTCGAGAACTATGATGTTGTTGAAAGCAATGCAAGCGATACTAGAAGCAAAAACCTTGTGGAAACCGGTCTTCGGGGGGTGCTAGATACCACTTCTCTCCAAGGTTATTTCTCTGGAGAAGGGAAGAAGGTCGAGAGCGGCAAAAAGAATTTGGTTCTTATCATGGATGAAGTGGATGGGATGTCAGCTGGAGACCGTGGTGGTGTTGGTGCCCTCGCTGCAGTGGCTAAGAAGACTCGAATCCCGATGATATTAATTTGCAACGAACGAAGACTTCCCAAAATGAGAACTTTCGATTCAGTCACATTTGACCTACAATTCAGGCGCCCAACTGTAGAACAGGTCCGTGCTCGGTTATCCACTATTTGTTACCGAGAAGGATTAAGAATTCCGCCACAGGTTCTTGACAATCTAATCCAGGGTACTCACGCTGATATTAGACAAGTAATCAATATGTTGTCTACAGCAAGACTTGATCAACAATCCCTTGATTACGACCAAGGCAAACAAATGTCTAAGGCCTGGGAAAAGCATATTATCCTAAAACCCTGGGACATTGTTGGCAAAATCCTGAGTGCCCAAATGTTCGCTCAGAGCTCCCAAACGACGCTTAATGAGAAGATCGAACTTTATTTCAACGATCACGAATTCAGCCACCTAATGTTACAGGAGAATTATCTGAATACGAGGCCATCATCAGCGAACGCGTACCAAGGCAGAGAACAGAAGTTCAAGTTGTTGGAGCTGGCTGACAATGCTGCCCAAAGCATAAGTGACGGTGACCTAGTGGACCGAATGATACACGGGACTCAACAACAATGGAGTTTGATGCCCACTCATGCAGTATTTAGCTTTGTCCGACCTGCTAGCTTCATGGCTGGTAATATGACAGACCGGCCGGGATTCACAAGCTGGCTCGGCAATAATAGCAAACAAGGTAAACCTTCAGCCCCTTACTTTCGCATATCTTTCTTCAAATGCTAAAAATGGGTTTTCTAGGTAAAATGGCACGTCAGATAAAAGAAATACAAGGCCACATGCGACTACGTGCTTCTGGGGATCGACATGAAATCCGTCAGCAGTACCTACCGGCCCTGTGGAACAAACTGGTACGACCGTTACAAGTTCATGGCAAAGACTCGGTTGAAGAAGTCATTGATTTGATGGACAGTTACTTCCTCACACGCGAGGACTGGGATTCCATCGTCGAACTTGGCCTTGACTCGATGGATCAAAAAAAGCTAAACATCGACTCGCAAACAAAAGCTACTTTCACACGCCTATATAATCAACAGTCGCATCCTCTCTCATTTATGAAAGCCACTAGCGTTGTTGCGCCGAAGCACGTTGCAAAGGTGAAACCTGACCTTGAGGATGCAATTGATGAATCGGACGAAGGCGAGGAGATCTTGGGCGAAGAAGAAACCAAGGGTGACGAGAGTGACCTCGACTTGAAAAAGGATAAATATGTGAAATTGCCGAAGAAAGTCCCAGCGAGGAAAGGAAAGGCCGCTACAAAGCCACAGGCAAAAAGGACTAAAAAAGTTGTTGATGACGACGATGAGGAAGATAGCGAAGAGGATGTTAAGCCTAAGAAGGGTACACGGAAAACTCGTAAGCCCAGAGGGAAGGCATAGTGCATGGGCTACGACTTTTAGTCGTTAGCTTTTTGGCAACAAAATGTGGAGATCTGGGTATAATTTCTGTATGGTTTCTTTGCTTTAGCTCTGACTGTCGTATAGAGCCATCCTTCTATCATTTTGTTTAGAAATGTTATCGATCGGGATACCGTTATGTTGCCATGTTCACCTGTTATATTTGTCTCCTAAGCTTAACATTCAATACATGATTATAATATAGGATGAAAGAATTTCAAGCAGAGTCTCATTCAACATCAAAATCAAACATCTTTCTCAATCCCGTTCCTTCTTCTCGTTGGTGAGCGGAGATTTTGTCTTGTTGGAGCTTCTTTCTTTGAATAAGAAAAGCCACCTCACATAGACACCAAAGAGGCGATGAGAAGCCTCGATTCGATGATTGGGCTAGCCTCTGGGAATAATAACAAGTAAGGAAATGAGCTAGCCAAAAAAAAAAGGGTAGGCCAATAGTTCAATCATATCTACGTACCAAATGTATGGTGTATAAAATCATGAGGTATCACGAAATGTAGAAGAAAAAAACTCCAGGATAAAAATAGCCACAAGCACGAAATATATGCACCACCCATCATGTCAAAAATCGTAAAGCCAGGCGCATTCTAATCCGTCCAACTATCCATCCATCCTACGCCACAGCCCTCCACGGAACATAGACACCCAAAGCATCGGCAACCCGCATCGCGGACACCACACAGCCTTCTAACAAAACCATCCCATCCCAACACCAACCGCCCACCAACCATACATTCCCATTTCCATTCTCCCACTGATGACCCTTTTCTGACATCCTGCAAGCAAGAGAACCACTTCCAAAAATGCCATTTACAACCTCCTTGCTCTGTGGTGTACGTAGCACTCTCGTGAACCGTGTGCGGTGGATGACCTTTGACGGATCGATGGGCGTTATAGGTACGGTGGTGACGAGGATGGACGCGGCACATTCGTGGACCGCCTCCGTGAGGCCCGCCGGCGAGGAACGGATATGGATGATTTGTGTCTCTGGCGATGCTGACGATGATGAACGCGAGGATCCATCCACAGCGACGTTTCTCACCCTATCGCCAGAGAGGCAAGTCTGCGACAAAGCGCGGAATGAAGAAGCGTCGTTGTGCACGACACTTTCGACAGTGGTGGTTGGAACATGTGTCATCGTCGACCTGAGCGGTTGAAATATAGCGCCAACTACATCTGGCGTGACAGCCATGATCACATGGTCAAAATCCTTTTGATGGAGAGCGCCCTCCCCACCAATCCGATAGGAAACCCGCACTTTGGAAGGAGAACCAGATTGCGACTCCACCGAGATTACTCGCGAATTTAGCTGAATGTTCAACCCTTCAGCCAGCTTCCTTTGGACGACATTCACACCGCCCTCCACAACGTAGTAGGGCACATTGTACGTCTGCGTCGCATACTCTATCAGGTCCTTGGCGGGGAATTTAAGTAGAGCTTCGTGCGAGCAGGTTGTCACAGCTGAGAATTGGGGGATTATGTAGTTTTGCGAAAAGTACGTAGGGAGCCTGATCCGTTGGAGATATTCGCCTAGCGGTTCAGATAGGGTTGCATCCTCCAGCTTCGTTGCGCCAGTGGAAGACGCGGATGGGTATGGATTTCTAGTTGAATAGGGTGGTATGAAAAAGCAACATAGCGTGTACCACGTAAAGCAGAAAACGAGATACACGAACTCTGTGAGCCAATCCCATAATCCCAAGTGCTCGGGCCGTACGGGAGGGATGCGATGGTTGTTAGATGAATGGATAAAATAAGGCTCTGAGGGGATGATTTTCATATCATCGTCTCCCTCCTCATCGTTATCATCTTCTCTTCCTTGATCAGAGGATGGAGACGATTTACTGCTTCTGCTGATCGGCGTTTTCGACAATGGAAATAAAAACTGTATGGGAATATATTTCACGCCCAGGTGTTTGTACATTCTCCTCAAATTGCTGTAGAATCCGCCCGCGAAAGCTCGCATCGGGAGATCGACCCGTATCCCCGTTCCATCTTCTGAAGGGACTGTAATTGAGGCTGAATCGAGCGATAATTTATCTTGCTGCTAACTTCGTTAACACAATTCAATAAAATTTGACAATCCTGCTGCATGAATTTGCCAACGAAAATAAATGGAGACGAATAAAAAAACCCAAAAGTCTAGGAAAAATTATCCGAGTTAACAGGATCTGAGCTTTTAATGTCGTCAAACGAAGACATGCAAAAGCGCATTAGATAGATCATCTTGAAGATACGAGACAGCAAAATTCTCAAATCAGCGTTGCAAACATTGGATAAAACCAACAACGACTGACGAATGAGAAATGGTCCAATATTTTTAATAAGCACACAAAATAAAATAGCGAAGATCCCATTAACTTTGGGGATGGAAAAACTGGAAGGAAAAAAACCTCCAAATTGGGATGAAACTAAGGAAATAAAATCCCATGTTGTTAATATAGAAATAGAAATGATTGAACGTACCATTTCAAAAACTTGGACATCGAAGCGTTGATCCCGATCTTGCTTGAGCAGATATCCTGCGACAAGTCCTGCCATCCCCGAGCCAATAATGGCGACAGTTGCCCTGGGGTTATCCTCGGGTTTCTTCATCACATCTGTCAAATTATATATATTATTTCACTTGTGGAAAAAATATTATAAAAATAGCAAATAAGAAAATAGAGATCCAAAAAACAGCAAAAGAAGATATGGATAAAGAATGAATGGGTAGCTATGTATGTGTAGATATAAATATATATATATATATATATATATGCGGAGTCTAAGGCGAGGAGAGGAGAAATATTTCAAGAAGATTTAAGAAGAAGATGCGCAAATGTGCCAACAGCGCGCTAAATCTCCATAAAATCGGAATAACTTGACGCCTCTACCAGGTAATGCAGACATTTGGTTTTCTGTCCGCCAACCAAATATATAAGATAGACAGCACTCTACCCTTTGCTCTATCCTTTTGACCACCCATTTTTAAGTTAGTTTTTGCTTTCATCTTCTCCTCAATTTCCTGAGCCTTTTCTCATGCAACCTGCCCTCCCTGTGGCGCTGGCGACTGATCGGAGCGTTGAGTTATGCCGTTAACAGTCGATCCCAACGTTTCGCACGTATGAGGGTCTGACCACTATGTGCCTTGGCCAATCAACCCCTGGCTTGCTGCTTGTTTTGTGGAAAGCCATCCGCTAATATCCAGCGGAACAGCCAGGGAACTCTACTGTTCTTTTCGGCATCTTGCGCCTATTGTCACCAGCATCCCTGGGAGGAAGCTCAGCCACACTCGCCCAACGACACCTTTCGGCTTCATGGTCGTATATGTACTCGTGGCTCGGGTAAGTATTTGAAATTGCAACTGGTCCAAGAGTTTATGGTAGATACAGTTGAACCATGTGCGCATCTGCCCCACGCGTGGATCATGCTCGCATATGATATGGGGCTAAGAGATATACAAACAGCGTGGTCCCAGATGTGTCCAGAAAGAGTACAAAAGAATACCCTGAAACAGTTAAACTTGAGTGTACTCCGTATTCCCAGACCTCGCCTAATTTCCTTTTGCGGTATAGCGTGCCCATTTAGGCAAGGTGGCTCCGTCTAGCTCTTGGGAGGTATAAAGTCTCCTCGTCCCGCTGCTTCATTGTTCTGAATTTTGTCTTTCTCTTTTTTTATTCTCTTTTGATCTTGTCTCAGCTATTTTTTCTTTAGCTCATCACTCACATCTCTCACTTGCTCTTCCTCCTCCCCCCTGCTTCTCTCTCTTTCTCCAATCTCATTTCTTATTCGCCTTTGTCCACCCGCTGTTGCAATCAAATGAACTCATCTATAGGAGCAGGTTATGCTACCAGGTCAATTGGATTACCACCTTGTCATTAGAGTGCCAACTGTATCTCTACACCGACCTGTGTATGGTAGAGAGATTTTTTCTACGCCGCAATGTTATACTTGGATGTGGCCCCTGATATTTTTTGGGGGGGGGGAAGGGAGAGGAGAGTGGGTGACTGTGAATAACTGATCTGGTGACCTTAATCTTTCATTCGCAGCCCGATTATTGATTTTCCATCCACCAGAGATGAGGAGACTGGCTGGGACACCCGGGAGAGCAAATCGCTTCTCAATGTGGTGTCTGATCAGCCTGGTTGCAGCTTCTGTTGACAGATTCGCAATGGCAATCGGAGCCTTCCCTTGGTAACTGATAGGCCCTGCTTCATGGGCTGACTGCGGGGCGCACTCTACTAATCAGGCTTTCAATTGTAGCGTGATGACATGTTCATCCTGCCAGCAGACAACGAATCATGCCGTCCCTTGAACCGCCCGGAGCCAGCAACACGGAACTCCCGAGACATTTTTTTACCACGCCACCATATATTTGACCACGGAATTAGTGGAGAGTGAAGTACCCGTGCCGCATGCAGGGCGCGTTTCGTATGTGAACTCGTGAGACTTTGGAGGCATAGGAAACTGCGGTCATCTGTGCTGATAATTACTTTCCTGCGTATCGTGTGTTCCGGTGGCAAGACTTTTGCCGCAGCATCTCCTGCGCCGCAATATTTGATGCAACATTGTCAAAAAAAGGGGGGAGGGGAAGAAGGGAAGAAGGGGAGAACAACCGCTCTAATTCGGAAAGGTCCAGCCAGTCTTTTTTTCCTCTTTTTTTTTTTTTTTTGGCATGGGATGTCTCGTGCGCTGCGTTTAGAAAGATGATAAAGAAGCGGCATTCATCCAAATTTTTGTAGAAATTTCCAACTTCCACCTTCCCCTTCCTTTGAAATAGGCAACATCTTTCTCTCACCCACCACTCGCCTAAGCAAAGTTACGAAGAATGATTACAATGGGCAGTCAAGGTACATCTGATGACCTGCCTTTCCTCCGTTGCATCCCGGAGTTCTCTGACGACGACGAGACTGATTCAGATACAAATGATAGCAAGTCCGAATCTTCTACCGGGCGAGGCTTTAGAGCAGGTGCGAGTCCTGGTAAGCATGGCAGTATCTTTCTATCACCATTAACAGGTTCTTACAAACAGCAGGCTACAGGAACACTCGCACTCCATCTCTATCTGTAACACAATCCCCACCACCAACGTCCTCCCAATCCTCCCCATCCGCATTGCCTGGTCATGGTGGGACACGCTCTCTCAAACGTGTACTTGAGTCCTCTCACTTGCATCCTGAGTCTCCACGCAAGCGTGCGACATACCCCGACAGCTCTACTGTGTTTCTTGGTCGAGAAAGCCTGGAATTGCAGGATGGATGCCCATCTGTTGTGATGTCTTGCGTGAAACATTCTTCAGACCAGAAGCTTGATATTTGGCAAGAACACTGTTCAAACTTGAAATGTACTCAACAACAGAATGAACTCATCTGGGGTTATGAACAGCTTTCTGGATTTAGGATTCAGAATGAAAAGGAATATGTTCAGGTTAATTGGCATGCCTCCTGGGAGCTGGCGGAAGGTTTTCCATCCGCTGAGGTAGACACCATCAAATACCAGCGTGGACCTCAAAAGCAAGAGAGGCCCAAGAAGGCTATCTGATGGTTGTCCATAGTACTGAAGGTGTAAAATTTTTATTTAAACTAATTCTGTACTTCAGTTGCATTCAAATACACCCCTGAATCTGTCACACCATGATTCCAAAGTAGATATTTCACCTGATCATAGTTTTCACAATGCCCAGTCCAGTGTGCCCAGCCAAGCGGCGGCCCAGTTCCCTCCACATCTCGCGTATTCACATCCGGCCCCCTCTTGATCAGCAATTCAATCACTGCAAGAGACCCGCCCTCCGCCGCCCAGCTTAAAGGTGATCTTCCATTCAGTCCAGCTCGGGACCTCGGCCAAGGAGTACTTCTACAACATCAGGTCGACCCCGCTCAGCGGCCCAGGATAAAAGGGGTTCTCCCTGTGATATTCATCTCTTCAAGCTTATTCTCTCTTTTTGTTGATCAGCTTCATTATATGATAGGTAGCTTAACAGCAGCTGAAGAGAGTTGCTCTCATTCATAAATCACTTTTTTATAAACACTAAAGATTTGTTATCTTTCATCCCAGACTGTTGAAAGAGCTCACTAACCGCTTTTTTCAAATCCGGTAGGCCATCATTGATGAAATGAAGTTGCTGCCAGCCTGAAATAGCATTTCTTTATAACATTGAAAACTGACGGCATCCCTACTTGCTCCATCAGGGATATCCAGAATAATGACATCAGTTTCATAATTATGACGTCATACCTACTATTCCACCAATTAGATTGGAAAGGAGTGGTTAGCCAGGGTGTATTCAGCTTGTCCGAGAGAGCTTCCATTGATGTCAGACGGAAGACAAAATCCGTGGCCAAGCGGCAATTGTCATCTGGACTTTCCACGCTTGCTATGTAGATATTCTATTCTTAGATGTAAAAACTTAAAGTCTGTGATAGGAAAATCGATTGGTAGGAGTCATATATCTTTAGACAGTCCAATTCAGAGCCAAAGAAAGAACAATTTGACAAGAAGACAAGAGCATCTTCAGGCCCGCCTCACAACTCTCACTCAACACTGCTCTACCATTCAGGCGCTACTCTGGACAATGCCATGCTTTGTGAAGCAGGCCTACAGGAATCAGTATGCGCACGATGAGGGCCGATGACAATCAGGCACACCGGATTCTGGAGGAGAGAAACGAGATCGAGGAGCTGCTCGGGGTGGCAGCATTCGGGGTGGCATTCCAGGGTTTGGGGTTCGGCTGCAAGCTCTTCTGGCAGCGCAGATGTAGCTATCGTAGGCAGCCGGTTCACCAGATTCACCACCGTCGATCCCGTTCTAGTTAACCCTGGGAATTGAGACATAGGCATTATACTCTGCCGGCAGCTTGACCAGGAAAATCTTCCGGTTACGGGAGGCCTGGCGTAGTCATGGCTGCTTGAGTTAACCAGAAAAGCAAAACATGGGTAATATATCGATAATTTTGGTAAGAAAAGCCAGCCAGGCAATCCGCAAAATTCCGTCCTGTAAGAACATTATATACCGGAGTTCCCGAAACCGCCTTCCATTTCAGGTCCCATGTTACGCAGCAAGACCATTACTAAGGCATTAGTCTGTATTAATTTTGATAATGTCTTGAGATACCGTCAAGCTTATTACCGCTGTTACTTCGGTGTGGCTGGATAACATGTTGGCTGGATCATATGAATTAATTAATATGGAGAAGTTACCATTGGACTTGGCAGGTTTTCTGGTGGATTATAAACTCAGCAATTTTATACTACACATAGTGCACTAGAGCTCTAGACCTACTCAGTAGTCGCCGAAAACGAGGGGAGGAACATAGCTTTGCTTCAAGTCTCTGCTGTCATGATGCGCTTGATAATCCAGTTATCCTGTTCCTCCCAAATAAACACTTCCCCACGAGCATCCTTGGCCCACCATTCCTCTCGATATTTCTCCCATGTGCTGGTGACATTGTTATGAGAACTGCCAACAAGGTCCCTAACCCTTTTCAGCGCATCGGCTTCAATGCGTGCAAGAGAAAACCATACATCAGGCGACAATCCAACATCTCTTACCAAAACAATGCCTTCTCCACTGTCGGAATGGCCAAGTTGTCGGAGATAATACGGCCTATTCGATGGCCAGGACCGATTCCACGCCCATACTAGAAGTAGTTCAATCACATTTGGAGGCCTCAAGTACTGCAGAGTGAACTTCACGAAAAAGTCCCAGTTGTGGCTTTGAGACTCATTATCATCTTCAAAGAAATCCGCCCCTGCTTCGCCCTGGATCCAAGATGGGAAGTCTGGGACATCAGCAAATATTTTTCGACCTAAAAATCCCCAGACAAAATCATAGATCTCCAATATGTCCAAGCACTCAGATATAGTTCTCCCGGGATTATCTTGCCAAATTGCTGTTACATGCTCGAATACTTTCAGTTGTTCTGACGCTGTTGGATACACCAACACCCGTGCCAGGCACAAGGCTTCAACAGCAAACCAGTGAGCAGTCAAAGCTTGATAGAATCGCTGAGTCTGTCTGTAACCGAAAGGAGCCAAGGTTCTAAGAGTCGCCCCGGGGTCAATGCTGGGCGGGGCTAAGGGTTCCTCCGCTGCCAGTAGATCACACGTCGCCCCAGAGGCGTTGTCATCGCACGAAGGGAAAACTGAGTAGCAAAATGAGGTAGAGACTGATGGGTGCAAGTAGAGGTCCTGCAGAACTCGTAGTCCCTGCCAGCGACAAGCAATGCACCATATAAACTCATCTGTCAAAGCATCCACAGAAACTTCGCATAACCTCGAAAAGATGGAGCTTGGCGGTCAGCAAGACATTGGTGGGCTGTCACGGTTGGTGGAGTATTTGGACACATATTGTTGGTTTGCCTCTATGCAATAGCACAACTGGATGTCATACTTGTGATGTTCAGCGCTGATCTGAGGCCGCTGTCAGCAGAAAAAATGGTAGGAGAGAACTAGGCCCACCCACAATCACTGATCTAAAGACATCTAATCGATTCTGACTATGCTCCAACAGCCTGTGTAGGTGCTTGCAGCTTCGTCCAAGGTGCACAACATCATCAAGATCACCAAGCTCTCTGAAGACGAGCAGGAGTAACTCATTTGGTAAACTTAAAAGCAAAGTCATGGTCGTGTTTCTGTGAGGCAAAGGGGAAATGTTCACAGGTATGCACCAAATGTAGTAGCCCCCCCGCGAATGAATTCTTCAATGTTCGCACTTCTGAAAAGAAACCTGCCTATGCTCGCTTATGTAATTTCCTTTTACTGCTCCGACCGCAGCCATTCCTTATGCTTTTTCATTCAAACGCCCATCTTAATCTAACGTGGGATAAGAGAAATACGGCACATAACTAGTGCTAATTTAATTAGCACCATTACGTAAAAAAGGTGTTAGATAACTAGTTACCATATTCGCTAGTTGTGGCCTCCTCTAGTTAACCGTATCGATCGTTTTAGCATTTACGTCATTACTAGTGAGCCGGAATTACAATTTTCCGATAGCCTAATTTGGCTTATATTCGCGAGCAATTAAGCAAGATCATCATCGAAAAGCCTTTAAGGTCTCAGCATCGTCATGCTAACCTTCATCCACCCACTTCGCTGGCCGATATGGTCTACTCTATGGCATTTTATCTCTGTGTTTTCAAAGAGCATCGTTCGTCCATTCCAATTTCGGCTCAATGGGGTGGCCGAGCCAGGATTTGAGGATGTTGAGCAGTGCACAAGCATAGAAAAGGAGATACAGCAAGTAAGATACAACATCAAATTATAATATGTCTTTCGCTAAACTTTTATTGTCTAGCACGCGAAATCAACTCCACCGAAAGATTCACAAACGCACATTGAAGAAAATAGAGCAGTTGCATGGGACGGAAGCTCGGAACTGGTAGCCTATGACCCTCATCTCAAAGAAGTTCTGGATCATGGCTCAACCTCCATCATTACACGAATCAAACCTGGGGTTGTTCTCAAATCGCCTCGCTATTCATGGTGGCATTCTCCAACCGCAGAATCCCATGATTCGGTCAAGCATATCAAGCACAGTTTCAATGTTGAAGAGCAAATTCTTGGGATCTTAGGGGACCACCCTAGAATAATAAAGTATGGACACTCAAAATTTTCATTTTCTGTTCGGCATTAATGTATGCTCAGGTTCCTTGGCCCCTCTGAAAGCCCCCGAGGCCTACTTTTTGTTGAGGCCAATGCTGGCAATTTGCAAACATACCTTGACTACCCCAGTAGCGTGATTAGTACAATTTTGCGTCTTCAATGGTGCTCTCAAGCTGCAGAAGCTATACGATACATTCACCAGAAAGGCGTCATTCACTCTGATCTACGCCCCGAAAATTATTTGCTGCACAGGAATTCCGATGGTATTCTCAATTTATTCCTTAGTGATTTTGGAGGCTCAACTAGCGGTGTCATAGATGGCGGACATCTTCCAGATTCTGGCTTTTTCAACCCACGGAAACCTTGGGTGTCAACGAAAGCGACAGATATATTCAGCCTTGGATCAGTTTTCTATACGATTATAACTGGTCACTGGCCATACAAGTCTGCAGGGCCGTTCAGATCACTGAAGGAGAAATTGAGTTATGGAGAAAGAGTGGATGAACTCTTCTCCTTGGGTAAGTTTCCCCCAGTTGAAGGTCTAATTGGCGGAGACATTATACAAGATTGCTGGATGGAACAGTATGGAGAAGTAGATACAATTGTTCGTGATCAGAGCATCATATTCGAAGAAATTTCGTTACAGGCTGGGAGGTATGAGAGTCTTGAGTCCTAAATCGCTATTTGAAATAACACAGCAGAAAACGAAACATCGTCTGTCATCCATTCATGTCTGAAGTTGTGGAAACTTGTGAAGCGTGCCTTTGGTGCCTTTGTTGCCAAAAATATACCCTTAGTTGACTAACAGAGGTGAATGCAGACTGTGGCAGTCCTCACCTAAGGATTAATGCAACCATGTCTCCCGCATTTTCCTTTCACTCTGTTTGAACCCAAAGTGTTTTCCTTGCGGCCGGGACAGGAAGGAATGCCAATGTCAGGGCAAGGAGTAAATTTGACATCTTCTGTGACTCTATCGCCACATTCATAAATTTTTGTGGAAACGTCAACGGTACACATGCTGAGAAAGATTGTAAGTAACAGTAATCCAAAGAATTTAAAGCCAGAATCTTACGTAGACGTGATGAAGCCGAGGAAAGAATGTTCGAAAGAATCTTAATGTGAGGCTAGTAAAGGTTCAATAAGGCTTGTAGTGAGTGAGTTGTGGTTGTTGAGACGTTTCTTTGCCATCTTTATATAGGTTTGCACTAGGCTAACAGGTTTGATTTTGGACAGCACATGGGCTGTGCTGCCTAGAGCTGCATGGCTTGTGTAATGTTGACTTTGAATGGTGATTCGATCAGCACCCTGGTCACTGCATACAATCCCCAGCATTTTAAAACATGAGGAAGCTGCATTACACTTGTACAAATCCAAAAAGATGTGATCCGAAAAGACACGGCTCAGAGTGATGAAACCACTTACTTCAAAGCTGCTGTGACGATAGACTTTCCTTTTGATGGACTAGTTGATTGCCCGATGAGCTTGGCTATCCAGCGTGCAGTGCTTGCCTTCCTTGATTTTCAGTTATACATGCGGCGGTTATACTTCTCCTACTTCTCCTACATCTCCTCCTTCTCCTCTTTCTCCTCCTTCTCCTCCTCCTTCTCTTTCTCCTATTTCTCCTACTTCTCCTACTTCTCCTACTTCTCCTACTTCACTACTTCTATCCCCTATGGCTTCATCAACGTGTACAATATTACCAGTAAAGATATCTGACAGTCCTGATGGCTTTAATTCCGTTTCTCACTGATTCGAGAAAACAATTGTGGACTGAATTCCTTTCCTTTGGGACAATTAATTGAACTATTTAAAATTTCTTGGAAATGATTCATGCCTTGTGGCAAAGTCTAGAGTGCCTTAGTATGACATCTTGTTCAAATGTAAGCCAATCCCATCACGGAGCACCCGCAGAACAGTCTTGAAATGACTACATTTATAGAAACTACAAATATGAAGAGAAGGAAAGATAATCATCAATCTCAAATAACTGTGGATTATTTTGCTAACCACTTCTTCCAACCGCACTCCTTGATGGATTCGAACCGGATTAGTTCACCTAGTGATCAAAGCTTGATCCAGCTCTCTTCTTTAAAGAATGTTCAATCCCTCGCTCACTTTGCATTGATCGCCGCCGCTTCCTTGTTGGCGGTTCTCCGTAGAATGTAGTGGTTAACAGACCTGAGCGAGATTTAATATTCACCAATAAAATAACTGAAGGGAGGGTGGGGAATAGGGACAGAAAGGTGGTTCTTACACCAATTTTCAGCTTCAATATCTGACTGTGTCCCTTGGGCAATATTGCGACGCAATTCTGACGGCTTACGTTCTTCTCCTTTCCCTTCAAAGGGCCGCGACCATGTTTCCTGAGGCACAGGTTCCACGTCTCGTCTCGTGCTCGTACGTTTGACAGTGAAAAGATCGTCTGACTGAAGGAGATTCCCGTTCTTCGAGCTTATGGAAATCGTACGACCGCTGACGTACGTACCTCCTGAGAAGTCCATGGACTGAACCACAGAAAATTCACGAGTACATGTTACACGAAAGCGATGGCTAGAATCCGCAAATTGGGAGGACGATACTGATCCTCCAACTGGCTGAGTTGATTGCTGCCCACATGCTTTGCAAGCGTAATAAAAGCTTTTGTTTGAGAGCTGAAAGCTGCTGCAGTACGCGTCTCACAAAAGCACATAGAGATGAGACATGGGGTTGTGACCCTTCTTCATGCCAGAAGAAGACTGACCAGATGGACTGTTGCTTCTCAGCCGCTTCACAATCCAGGATTGGAGTATGCTGCAACAGCTCCAAACACAGATATGTGTTCGATTTCGCTTCGATAGGGTTGGAGGGAGTGTGTTGGTGTGAATTGAGGGATCCAGTCATTGTCAAGGCAAGCCGCAGACACTGAAACCTAGGCGTGCTATTGAGGTGTAATGATTGTAAATACATCCAGGGAGCGAGATCCGTTTTATAAACAGCAGCATGAGGCCCCCTACCCCCTACCCCCTACCCCCTTCCCCCTTTCCCTCCCTCCATTGCGGCTTGGAACAATGGGACTCGACATCAAAGCATTTTGGAGCAATCAGTAGGCGGTAATCCGAGGATTTGCCAATCTCATATTGGTCACTGTTGGTGCTGAACAAGCGGAAGGAGGAGGGAACAGATTGGCAGAGTTGAAAGGAGGGCGAAACAGGAATCCCAGAGCGAGGGCGTCTTAATTGGGCGTAATGAAATACAATGCAATGCAATGCAATGCAATAATAAAGACGAAAAGCCGAAATGTCATACATAGAAATAAATGTGTCATATTAAACAGTCCTCATCCTCTCTTAAATTCCTGCTAAGTTGCTAACATCAGTTGAAAAAAGGTAAAAGAGCATTGACCAAACACCTCCATGTACCCCTATTGACGAAAGTCCCCAGCATTGTGTTGTTCACCCGCCCATCGCACAAGGAGAATTGAAAGATCTTCTGCTAGAATTCATTCGCGAAGTCAAGGCAGCGAAAACCCACTTCTCCCTGAACCCAGAGAGCAAGCCAGCCAACCGAAAGCAAGCTAGCAATGAAGATCAAAAGAAGGATGAGAAAAGGGTTCACACTTCAAAGATAAAACACATAACCGCCAATGGAATGCACGCTGACATCCACGTGAATGCCAGTCCAATACAGCTGGTACCAGATTCGAAACAGCTTCTCATTCGGCAGTCAGGCCTCGCGCATCGAGATCCGAGTTCAAAAGTGTTATAAAAGTGTATGACTCTGATGTACCTCTCACTACTCCTCGACTCTGACTGACAGCGAACCAGTTGAGACAAAGCCAAATCAAAATACAAAACTATCGAATCAATTGAACCGGACGACATTGATGCACTGGACGATTACGTGTTTGTTGTCCGCAAGCATATCAGTAGGAGAGAGAGGATCCTCTAATCAAACAAAATTCTCACATGACTTAGATAACAAATTGAAAGAGTCGACCACATACATTGATGTTAAATCGGAGGCGCTGCGTGATATCCTGCGGGGGGTGCTACAAGATGCCAAGGGAGTAAACTTAATGAAAGATAAACCATCGGTGAGTGAGACTCAAAGAAGAGGAAATATAGACACTAACATGAAACTAGATTGAACAAAAAGTCCTGTTTCATTTCTTGCTGGAGCTCTGTGATCATGCAGAAAAGCTGCAAGTGACTGCAGACTTCAAACTCCAGGGTCTGGAGCATCTCCTCTTGCTTGTCAGACATATCAAGCATGCATATGCTGCTACGAAACAGCATTTTACACCATTGTTGCAGTCTGAGCAGATCAGCTATGATCTTCTCTGAGCACTTTTCAAGCCTGGCTCACATGTATATACCACGTGTCTGGGCACCAGCAAGCCACGATGTGTCATATTTGACGCTGGAGAGGAGGCCACGGAAAAAGAAGTGCAGTATTATAAATTGAAGTGCCGGTACCTGGATTATGATGAACAGGTCTTTGGTGAGATAGGAGTTGAGTTTGAGATTATCAAGTTCCGCGGGTATAAACTGATTCACACCCTTGAGGCATTTCCCCTACACCACCACCCAGATCGCGAATGGGTGTGCAATGACCTGATTGAGTGCGGGCATACATTTTGCGAAGTTACCTTGAGAGCACCAGATAACACAGACACTCAACTCTGGCACTGCAAAGGTAGTGCGTTTATCATGAAAAACCGCAAGGTCATCATAGTGAATATTGATAGTTGAGTGACAATCAACGCGGCCTTCTTCCATGAAATGGAACCCAACTATAGCTGACCCCGGATCTATGAGAGTTGGAAAGATATGTTAGCTTACAGTATCATTTCTGTTGATTTGGAGCAGCATTGAAAAGAGCTGGAAAGAATGAAGAGCAGTGAATTGAAAACAAGGAAAATGACTGATGATGATTTACTGATCTGCTGTCTGACAGTTTGCTGCTTCAGCTTTGAGAAGAAATGTTTCTGTAAGTCACATGAGTTTCACATGAGGAAAGGTGGTTTGTTTCTCTGACATCCTCTCAGTGAAATGTGCAGTGGCCGACCTACATGAGGTCTGGTGATTGGAAACATCATTCAACCATTTGCAGCTTCTGGAAGGTATCAAACGCATCCTCTTATCTCTGACAACCTCCTGTCTGAGGCATTTTCATGCTTCGCCATTCGATGATTTTATTAAGGGAAAGGGACGTGGGCTCAATGTACTCTTACAGTACGTCATGCATGCAGGTCCCTGCTGCTGCTGGTTTTGACTAAACGCATTGATTGATCTAGCGGGCCACCGGGAGTTGGAAAAACTTTCACTGTTGAAGCAACTGCTGAGTGGTTCAACCTTCCTCTCTATTCAGTAAGCTGGCAATCCCAAAAGAGTCAGTATGTTCCGTGCTTAACGTTGCAGATATCGGCGGGTGAATTGATCACTGATCATGACAATTCTCTTGAGCTGGATGTGACACTCAACTGAATCTTCAAGATTGCTATGCACTTCAATATGATCTTGTTGTTAGATGAAGCAGATGTTTTTATGAAAAAGAGATTGACATATCATGATGATCACAATCATCTCATGATCATTTTTCTTTGTAAACTAGAATACTACAGAGAAATCCTCTTTCTCACCATCAACTGTCTGCTGGAATTTGATGAAGTGATCCTCAGCTGAATTCACTTGAAAGTGAAGTATGAAGATTTGATAAAGAAGTTCTGAAGAGAGATCTGAACATATTTTCTCTCAAAGACATTGACAGACAAAGAACTCATGGTTGTTGAAGATCGCGACCTCAGTTGTTTGAAATCAACTGTACTGAACAGCCGAGATGTGAGTTTCAAAAAATACTCACACAAGAATTTCTGCTCATGACATTTCAAACTAGATCAAAAATCTCATGTCTGTCGCCCATGCCTTGGCTACGGTCGAGGAAACGCAGGTGGCATACAAACACTTGGAATTAGCAGTGAAGTCAAATGACAAATTCCTCAATGAGTTCAACAACTACAGTCAGGCGGAAGGATTGTACACATAGAGCGGGAAGTTAACTAGGTAGAGGCAGCGAGGAATTCGATCGTGACTGCACTGGTGCGGGTGCAACAGAAATATAAACCCATACCCACTGTGGGAGGCGGATTTTTACGGGTCTGCCGGACTAATGCTCTCTTTCCTCTTCATATTTTCTCTCGGTCATTACATCTGGTGATGACGCCGCCAGTTATAATGCTGATTCTTGATGGGTCGCGCACTCCACCTGGTGCAAGACATGCCTTGGTGGATTTTCTGTAGTGCATGTGTCATTTTTTGTCTTCCTCGTTGGAACATTCATTAGTTTATGAAGTTAATTATGTAAAATTTCATCTTCTATCCATACACAAATCCATGATAATTAGTCTCAATGATATTTGTTGCCCTTTCATGCATGATTGTGACACTCCCTGAGGGTTCGCCTTCATCAGCATCCTTCCAAATTCCCTAACTTCCATAGGGGTGCTACGCTTCACTGACTCCGGGGGAGCGGGGGAAATCATATTAGAGCATTCCCAGCAGCTGGGGGGGATTTTACTGATGAGAGACATGAAGTAACAGATGAACTCAACTATACTAGCTGCTGCTCAGTATCACCTAATTTAATGCATGGGGAGGCAGATGGATAAATGGTGTGTATTATAATATCAAATAAAGAAATACGAAATGATAAAACAACTGTTGAGAGATCTGGTTTGATTGGCATGACTGACAAGTGAATACTCCATCTTCTGTTAATTGCATGTTGATGATCAAGAACATAATATGCTCAGGTGTTTCTTTCATTGCATCTTCTTCTTTCTTTTTTTTTGTTTCTTCTTCTGCTTCTGCAGCTGGAGCCTCGCATTTTCAGGGAGCCAATTGTCTGGGAGATACATTTCCACCACATAAAGCACATGAAGAACATATTTATTTTTTTGTCATACTTTCTCAACATGACAGATTTTAAGACTTGTTTCAACCTGCTGCGTCTCATATCAATAGCGACAATTCTCCAGTTCATCATCAGCCAAAGATTCTGTAGTAGTCCCAGAATCTGAGATACTGTTTCTGTCATCAGATTCAATGCTGTCAAAAGATTGAGGCTGATTATTGGAGGTTCTGTCAACAGACAGCCGCTTGGGCGGGATGTTAAAGGGGGCTGCAGTCTTAGATGAGAAATAGAAATATAAGATCACATTTCAAGGAGTAAAACAGGCAGTGGAAAGAGAGAGAGTGAACATATCATTAAACCTTTATCAGAGACTTGAAATGGCTCTTTCTGAAGAAAGCCACTCAACATCTCACAATAAGCTGGAAGGGTGGATTGTTGCGCACCAGACAACAAATGTTGACTGGGTAGCAGTGGAGGGTCCTCGGCTCCTTGTCTATCCATGTTGAGCATGTGCAGAAATTCAGAGTAGGGGGAAAATATTGGAGCAAGACGAGAAAATATTTGAAGTAGGGAGAAGATTTGAAGAAGGGCGAAGACTGTATTCAAATGAGAGGGAAAGTGCCTTTTATAGTCATTTGTACCTCAACCCCATCTTTGAATGACGCAGCAGCAATCCCTTCTGCCTGGTGCATACCTACTGGAGGAGCTCAAGGCTGGCTGATCTGTTACCCATCTGGCTGCGCCCTCTCGCGAAAAGAGCACAGAGGTGGGTGAAGTAAGAGATACTTCTGCACTGGTTCTGGTGCAGATGATTGGTTGTGGGTGCAGTTCTGTGTTTTCATTACATGCCCACCCCTCGTCCCTCGCCTTATCGACCGGAGGAAAGGATACGGCAGTTTGCCAGTTTAACTTCCCGGCGCATCAGGAGAGTCGGAGGGGGAACAATTGATGTAGCACCTTGATTGTAGCGCTAATTCAGTATGAGATTGTCCTTTCCAACGGGTTGATATTGACTGGATGGGAGTCCAAGTTTGCTTGATCTGACACTCATCTCGCTGCGCCCTCTGGCAAGAAGCGCTGACATGCAGCTGTGCCTCGAATTGAATCTTGCTTCATGTTGGGTGTTTTTGTTCAGGGTGATTGGAAACGAGATGTCCATGTGCTTGATATGGCATGAGAGCACTTCTGCATTGATCTTCCCCATCAATGCATCATCCCCCGGTTCGGTGCCTGCTTTGATGTGCATGATTGATGAACCACGCAAGGCACATCTCAGTATCCATTTCATCTATCCTTCTTGATCAGCCTTGATCTATTTCCATTCGCAGGGGGCTGTTGAATATGAGACATATAAAGTCATCAAGTGCCGCCTGGATCAGGAAGAGAAGAACATTTCATCATCTCATCTCACAACAAACATGAGCATCTCCACATACAATATCACCTTCTCTGGACCTGCTGATGGTTCTCTCTCAACTCAACTGGACATGGCGCACCTTTTGAAAGCGTACACTCCTGAACCTCGGTCAAACGAAGAGCCCCTGCACCTCCTTCCAGTACTCATGCCCATGCCCATGCCTCTCTTCTCTGCATCCGTTCATCTCTCCAAGGATGCATCAAGTGAGAGCTTTGCCAATTTTTCTGCACTGCCATCCACCGTATCTGGTCTCGACGACATTAACTGGGACGAATGGATCCTGTTCGACCCCTCCCCAGTTGATGTTCCCCCACCGTCACTCCAACTGTCGGATTTCTCCGACGACCCCATTGAAGAGGCTCACCGAAGCCCCAGCAACGTTGCTGATGACCTTCCCAATCAACAAGAGCCAACCCCTCCCATGGCCTCTGATTATCGCGAAGGCAACACATCGAAAGGGTCATTGAATGGCTCAAATGGTTCCATCAAGACTGACCCACGCCCGGGCGAGGAACGCCATGTCCAAGCTCACCGATCGGAGGAAGCTACCCCCCCGGTGTCGGGCCATTGGGAAGGCGATGCGTGGAGGAAGACGCTGGATACGCAGGAATACATTATCCTGCCCCTTTCTCAGGTGACTATACAGGCGCTGGTGTCTAAGCGAAACGGGCACGAAGTGTACAAGGTAGTAGAACAGATGAATTTACAAGAAGCATGGGGATATGGCACCCAAGAAAAGCAGTGAAACTCAGGTTCTGCTGATAAGACTCAGCATCTCACTTCATGAAAAACATTTCTCACACCTCACTCACTCTTGCAGAAGATTCCATCATAATCAATGAGTCAATGACTCCCAGCAAATTGTCTTACGGCTCTGATAGGTTTGTCACCATTCCATCCCTTCGACGAAATATAAGGAGGGTTTCCTGGGGCTACAAAGTGTATGCCAACATGACATTAAATGATATGCAGGAGTATGGAGGGCTGGAGCTGCTCGCAGCTTACTGGAATAACGATTGTCGTTGAACGTGGTCACGTGGATTATGTGTAGTTGGTCCAATCTCAAGAAACTGTTTCTATTTCCTTCCTACTGGTTTAACTAGTCTTTATTTATCTGTCAGGTGAACTGCCAAAAGCTCATGCCAGGAGTTTGTCTAGATTAGTACCCGTTGTGCCAATTCGATTCAACAGTCCGATTACAGGTTACAGTTGAACGTCCGTAAAAAGTTCATCGTGGTTCCAAGTTTCGACCCCCTTTTTTCGAACCACGTTCAACTTTGGAACTCCCATCTAAAATGCAAACCTTTCGTACATTACTAATACAATTACTAATACATCTAAAATAATCAACGATTTTTCAACAGCATTCCTCACACCTGGTTCAGGGGTAGGTTAGATTAGGATTAGGTTAGGATTAGGGGTTAGGAGGTTAGTTAGGGGGTTAGAGCCTGAGAAATATGAAAAACCATGGGGGTAAACATGCATAAATGATGAGATGCACTAGTGTGTTTAGTTTTAATGAGGTGCTGCCGTAGGTCAAACTTCGAATCACGCCGAAGGGTTTTTCCGGCCAACACTTTGAACCATGAACTTTTTAACCACGTTCAACAGTATGCCCATCTGATTAGGCTCAGCTCCAGATCTTGAACCTTTAGTACTCCATAGCCACTTGCATAGAGGTAGATCTTTAGGTTGTGTCTTGTTAACATTTAAATTTCCTGTTCCTCTTCTATCTGTAACGCAATCCCCATCGCCAACGCCCTCCCCATCCTCCCAATTCGGATTGTCTGATCGTGCTGGGACACGCTCTCCCAAACGTGTACTTGGGTCCTCCCACTTGCATCCTGAGCCCCCACGCAAGCGTGCGATATATCCCGACAGTTCTAATATGTTTATTGGTCAGGGAAGCCTGGAATTGCAAGAAGATGGCCGTCCATCTGTTGTGATGTCTTGTGTGAAACATTCTTCAGATCAGAAGCTCAATATTTGGCAAGAACACTATCTGAACTCAGAATGTACTCAACAGCAGAATGAACCTGTCTGGGGTTATGGACAGCTTTCTGAATTTAGAATTGAGAATAGAAAGAAATATGTTCAGATTAATTGATATGTCTTCTGGGAGCTGGCGGAAGGTTTTCCATCCGCTGAGGTAGACACCATCAAACACCAGTGTGAGCCTTGAAAGTGAGGAAGGCCCAAGAAGGCTATCTGATGTCATCTATAGTGAATTAATGAAGGCATAATTTTTTATTTAAACTAGCTCTGTACTTCAATTGCATTCAAATACACATCTGAATCTCTTGCACCATGATTCCAAAGTAGATTTTTCACCTGATCATAGTTTTCACCACACCCAGTCCAGTGTGCCCAGCCAAGCGGCCCAGTTCCCTTCACATCTAGCATATTCACATCCGTCCCCCTCTTGATCAGCAACTCAATCACTGCAAGAGACCCGCCCTCTGCTGCCCAGCTTAATGATGATCTTTCATTCCAGTTCATTCAGTCCAGCTCAGCACCTCAGTCAAGGAGTAATTCTACAACATCAAGTCAATCTCACTTGGCGGCCCAGGATAAAGGGGTTCTCTCTGTGATATCCATCTCTTCAAGCTTATTCTCCTTCTTGTTGATCAGCTCTATTATATGATTGATAGGTAGCTTAACAGCAGCTGAAGAGAGTTGCCCGCATTCATAAATTGCTGTTTTGTAAATGCTAAAGATTTGTTAATTTTCATCCCAGACTGTAGAAAGAGCTCACTAACCGTTTTTTTCGAATCCGGTAGGCCATCATTGATGTGAAATATGTCTGGGAAGATTTCTGAGATATGCGGTGTGAATGAAATGAAGTTGCTGCCAGCCTGAAATAGTCATTTCTTTATATAATATTGAAATTGGCGGCATCCCCACTTGCTCCATCAGAGATAACTATCCAGAATAATGACATAAGTTTCATAATTATGATGTCATACCTACTATTAACCGGACCCACCAATTAGATTAGAAAGGTGTGGCCAGCCAAGTCTCAGCTCTGTTTGGCTGAGAGAGCTTCTACTGGTTTCATATTGTCAAACTTTTTTTCCAGAAAGCAGTGTCACGTGTGTGGCTACAAATACGCATCTACCGCGAAGTTCTGTCAGAGGATTTCCTAAACACACTCATTTCATTACCAACCGTACTTCCAACTTCTGGTTCACTAACACTTAGCATGACACTTGAACGCATAAAAAACCCAGATAGGCTGTACTTTCCTCAAGAATCAGATACAGCCAGAACTATTATTGCTTTCCACACCACTACTTCAACAAAAAGTACTCAAGTGCAAAGTCCTGTGACGAAATGATCAGTAATGGAGGGCGAAGAAATCTGATGCAGGAAAGCATACCATAGGTTACAGCCAGGTTCTTTCCTAGAGGAGGATATGATGGTTGCAAGTTAATATCACAACCTGCCAATATGTGAAGCCAGAAGAGCGCAAGGTTGACAGTTAGATGATTTGGTCTGTTTTCCCCCCACGGGATCACCGCTATTTGGACATTGCCTTCATTCACATCAAGGTTTCCACCATCAGTATAAGCAGAAGGGGAGGATCTTATAATGCTCGGTGATGACAACGGCAAATTAGGAGAATCAAGTGACATATTCGACAATGCAGATAGGGTAGAAACAACACTATCTTGCCTAGCTCTCGTTCTACGCTCTGGGGTAAGATATCGTTCGTCTCTCTGCTGAGACTGTGCATGTGGAATCACCACCCGGAACGGCGGACTAGAATCCGTTCTAGGCGAAGGTGTTGTGGGCTCGTGTGGAAGCCGATCAGGTCGTCTGCTTGGAGTGGCAGAAGGCTGACTGATACGCGCTGGGCGGCCAGCAGCCAGTGGTACCCCTTCGTATTCTGATGCTGTTCTTCTGATGCAAACTAATTCTTTGTCTGATATGACATATGCATATCTTGTGTTGAACAGCTTCGCGTAATGTACCACTTGACGTAGTGGTTTATGGAACTCGTCTCTTTTAGAGTGGAGCGTGTCGTGTTGCTGATCCGTGTTCCATTTCCCAGATACTTTGGTATCACCCGGAACCCGATTGCTGGGGGGAAAGGCCATCTTAGAATAAACTCCAGCCCAGTCTGGCAAAACACTCTCGCCGCTAAGGCCAGAGTGATTGCCCAAAGTCCAAGACATCGCCGGCATGGTAATTGATGCCTTGGATGCTAGCTCCAGAGCGCAGTCAACAATGGTATGGTTCCATTTCAAGAGGACAGCAGTAACAGTTGGCTCATTGACAATACAACAAGCGGAGCGATGAACTGGTGCGGGAGGATCAAATTCATGTTGCTGGTATGGCCGAGCGAGGACGTCACTGAGCATAGAAATTAAGTTTTCATAGATAAAATCCGTCCATTCCTCAATGCCCTCCAAATCTTCCCAGTCTCTATTAAACGAATTAGACCCTGTTTTGACATTGGTTCTATCCAAACTGGGATCAACGACTGAAAGATATTCAAGCAGAGTAGACATGGCCGCAGATTGAAAAGGGTAATTTTCCTCCAAGTAGGGTCATTAGGAACCTGGTTGTACTGGAACCCCAGACCCCGCCTTTTGCTGGCAGCGGAAGATTATATAATCAATATTGTTAAGTTAGTTAGTTAACATATTTCACCACGAAACTCGTTCACACCACATTCTCATTAGCTCATGTACGTATATCAAACTCTGGTTAGTAAGCTCTCAGTTGAAGTATTGACTTTCTCTTTGAGACTAGCGAGGCTAGCAATTAAGACAGCCAATCATATGTCAAGCATGGAGTATAGATCATGTGACATGAGAATAGCACAAAAAGAATGTCAACAGCTGAGAAATTTGATTGGTAGCTTCAAAAAAGCCATATCACGTGAACGAGCTAATGAGAATGTGGTGGTGATAGGTAATATGTGGGATGGTTGAACTCTCTATTGTGAGGGAAACTAGCTAGCAATGTTTATGCGGAATCACATGACACTTTCTTCTTGCGCCAAGCATCATGATTCTTTGTTATTGTCTCATTCTTGTTGATTGAATACTATCTCTCCTGACATTGCTATTCACTCTTTCCAATACCAGAGATTTATTTGTTTGCAATGTGAAATCTGGCCTGACTGCTATCTTTTTTACTTTCAATGGATCTCCAACACGCATCTTCATCCAAACACAAGCATACATGCTGGACTGTGTGGTTAAAACATCACAAGGACAAGTGTCCATTCATCAACAATCTTAGTCACCTCTCACCTGATATCGAGTTTCTGGAGCTATTGTTCACTGGAAGTCACAGCTATCTTTTCAAAGTACAACTTAGCTGCAAAATATATACTCTCAAACTGGTACAAAACACCCAAGCTTCATTTTTTGCTCACTTCAGACTGTCACTTACAATGTCTTCTGGTACCATTAGTATAACCTGACACAACCTGACTGGTCAGAATCACGGTTCGAAAGGAATGCGTGGGAGAAGGATCCCTTCATTGTTGAATGTCAAGTATACGATTACTTGATTGAGAACAAGTTGGGTGGAGTGGTTGGGCCTTGCTGCCACGGCTGGCTCAAGCTTGATAAAGCCCAGGAACACTGTTTGGAATGGAAGTTTCCCAAACCTCTAGATTGGCGGCGGAGGGCAGATACAACAGAAGACCCTATCCGTGGACTATTGCTTGAATACATTGATGGATGTACTATTGACAAGGCTAGAATCACTACCGTTGGAGCCCAGAGTTTGCGAGTTCAGCTCAATCATCTACACAACATGAACATTGCGCATGGTGACCTGTTTCCACGAAATATTATGGGATCTAATGATGGCCGTGCATTTCTCGTTGATTTCAGCTCTGCAAAATTATGGCCTCACAGTTCATTCATTATACGCCAAAGAGAAGACTTTCTATGCTACACTCGAGGCGAGAAATGCGTGCTTGAGCTAATTTTGTTTCGGCTTCAGAAGGTAAAGGCCTCGCTCGCCCCTTGATTCATTTGACTTTTAGCTTATGCAAACCAGTTAAAACGGCACCAAGGCATGGCATTTAGTACAGCCCAGAGTGAAGAACAAGCATATGGTCGCCCGGTGTGTTCCTGGGCAAGTGCAAATTACACCGTTGTTGAGTGAGACGCATTTTGGGACAGCAATCTTTGCTCTTCTCCCAGTTTGGAGACAGCAGCGCGTTGTGCCTGTATGTGTTATAGAAATTTGTTGCACTTCAATGATATCCCAGTGTCGAAGAATATGAGTGTTTATAGAATAAGAATGACAGGCATATCAAAAATGGAAATGCAAAGAACGGAGCTGGGAGTTTTATAGAGCAGATTGTCATTCTTATTCTGCTCTCTTTTTTATTTTTTATTTTTTATTTTTGTAAGGGCATATAGCTGTAGGGAGTCCAAATATCAAACTCGTGAAGTCTTACCAATTATCGGCTACAGTCATCACTGCCTGCTAATTTATCCTCTAATTGTTTCTGTAGATGCTTGATTTATTTGTTTAAGTCAGTTTCTGGTTAAGTTTCAATAGACAATCTCCTTGATCGAATCGGGAGAGATTTACAATATTTGAGATACGAGGATGAAAGGGAAGAACATGAGCCATACTCCTCACTTCGCACAGCTGGAGTTGATATATACCCATGCCCCTTGCGCAAATAATTATGGGTTACTGGGTAAACGGTGAAGCCACGGGGTGAAGGCTAATAAGTACATCAAGCGGTTATCTTCCTGTTTCTTGACACATAATTCCCCCTCGTCTTAATCCAGTGCCAGATCCTGCCTCAGGTACACCTCAACACTCAGGCATATCGGGATTTAGCAACCCAGCAGCAAAGCAATAGTCTCTTTCTTTTGAGAGGTCTGTGGTCATCTCTTAGTTTGGGTTTTCATTGCGTAACTAATATTTTCCAAGAGATGGAGAAAAGGAACCAACCACGGAAGAGGGCGAGTACACAAGCATTGCGAGATGATGAAGAACCGAACAAGCGAACCAACAGATCTCAGAATCAAGATGATGTGGGACCTGAGGCCTTATTGCGCCAGATACAGGAGAATCGAGACGCACAGAAAATCGGAGAAGGATGGGTTGAGAAAAAAATTCGCAAACGCCGAAGAATGTATTGTTGTGGATGTGAAAAGAGTATCAGGGCCGGGATAAAATGCCCAGAATGTGGCCATGAATGGGAACAGTGTCCAATGTGCTGGCATGGAGACGATCTGATTAAACAGAAGGCATAAGTAATCAGAGAATTAAAAGTGTATTTATTGATTTACTTGGTGATGGACAATTTTCTTGTTGGAGGGGAAGGAGAACAAATAGTATGAGAATTGAGAGCAAGAATGAATAAAAGCATGGAGCATTGAAAAACCTGAGAAAAAATGAATTGATACAGCAGCTGTTCAATATTCTCTCATCGAGATCAAAATTACTGACAAAAATTCAACACAGTCTCCCTGAAACAAGCAGCAAAAAGTTGGCTTGTCATTAAATCATCTGTGTTCCATTCCTCACTCCCTGTTGAGAAGAAAAGGGATACTCTATGTTGTTTTAATTGCAGACTGAAAGACTTGATGGACCCTGGAAACCACTTTTCACACTTCCAGCCTTGCAGAAGAGCAAGAACAGCCCAAATATAATGTGCATGCAGCAAGTCTTTTTTTAAATTGTTTGGACGAGACAAGTTGCAAAATAAACGGGTGGTTGCAACAGCAGATATATTCTTTGCCTCCTCAAGCTCACTTGCAATTTCTGGATCGCATGGCATAATTTTGAATCGAAGAAGTGCCTCATAGGCTGGGAGAAGTCGCCCCGGCACTGTTGAAGGAAGAGGAATGATTGTAGGGTTTGTGGGATTTGTGACGTGAAAGATAAGCCGGGGTGATGAAACACAAATATAAGGCCAGTTGCCAACTATAACCAGTTTGGAGGCAATAGGTTCAACAATATCACTATCTAGCAAGAAAAATCCAGCATTCCACATATTCTAAATTGTTGTTAGTTGAGCAACTTTCGCGGGGCGGGTTTTGGTATACCTGAACAGCGTTCATTGGCACAGATGCATCTGGGAAAAACGACATGACCAGGGCAAGCTAATGTATGAAGAGCACATAAATAGTGAAGCAAACTGACTGAGATCATCCAGTTTTTGTTGGAAAGAAACAAGAACAGAGGTGGCCTTGACTTTTATAATATAGAGGAATTTTGTTAAACAATGCCGCTGGGGCTTTCCATTCCTATTGAGACATCATGGGCCCTCAGAAAGGATTCGGTGTCGCAACCAAGAGGAAGAGCTCAACAGGGCAACATACTTGTTGGTTACTTTAGCGCTTGTCCAGTTGCACCTTCAAGCTTGGTAAAATTGCCCTCAAATACTGAATACAATTGTGCTTTCGAACAGTGATGCGGCTAAACTAGTGGGTGGCAGAATCTTGTCTTGGTAGCTGTTCCGGGCGCTAGTTCACAAGATTACGATCCCCCAGAACCTAGAGGCTCTAATATGCCGCTGAAGTTTAAAACTGTAAACTACTAGGAGAGTGGAGAAATACAGAGGACCGACCGAATATGAGGCCTTTTTGTATGGATACTTAAGTGTATAAACTATTTAGGAGGGCGGCGACACAGTAAACATGATTAATGAACCTTGAACAGTGCAACGCAACTGAACGCGCCTTAAAAAAGTAGCCAATTACCCTGCATTTGTGATATTCAACTAATAAATCAAAGGGTCGCACCGAGAATACAGCCGCGAGGCCCATTCGCAGAATAAATAACTAGTAGAATTGATAAATCTGTAGAAGAATCTGACACATAATCTCCAGATCACCTGCCCTAACCGCGTTCCAAGATCACCAGCTATGTTCCCATATCCAGAATAAGTTGCACTAGTTGTTTGTTGGCGAATTTGAGTTTCTGTCCTCGTGACCAACCTGAGATTCTGTCAGCTTCGACCTTAATTGATATGATGTTAGTCTATAATACCTTTTTCACTCTCTTCCAAATGTCATCATTGTCGCTGTCCGGAATTGTCTCGTGTGTTAAACAATCACTTGTCGATGATGTTTCGAATTCATCACCAGCACAGAAACATACACCACAGTATAAATGCCCACATCCACATCTGTTGCTCTTCGGATTCACTCTCTCGCACTCGCAGCACTTAGTCAGAGGTAGCTTAACCCAAGTACTCCTTTCTTGTAGTCCCTTTTTCTTTTGTTTCCACTTTTCTTTTTGCTCAGAATATGACAACATAAAGAGTTTATTATCCGTATCTGGATCCTCGATGACGTCTGAATCGATGTTGATGTTGATGGTTTGGCGTGGACGGATTGCTGGTGCTTCAGTTGGTTTGTTCGGATTGAGGTTTGCCTCACTAGGGCACTTCCTGAGTTTTTTTGGTGCTTGCAAGCAGTCCAGAAAACTGCTCTGACCATCATACTTCTTGCTGTAGTCCGAATCTTGGTGCGATTCCATATTTCTGGGGTGGTTGCAGTTTGAAGTTGTTGTCTTTCAGTTTGTGTTGTGGGCGGTGGTGCCATATAAGAGGACTTCCTCAAAGGCACGGATGGTTTCCTCAAAGAACAGAAATATGATGAAGCGGGGAGGGAGGGGTCCAATGAAGCCGCATCCTAGGTTGGCTTCGATGCCGAAACAATCTATTGCAACATAGATCTGTGAGAAATAACTAATGGACAGTGAGAGAGCGGAGTCCTAATATTCCCCATATTTTCAACCCGCACTCATATCAATTACTAGACAATAATAGCCAATCTTATTAGAAACCAGGAGTATGCATCTAGGATCGACCGAAATGGTCAGGAATATGATCTACATCTAAATCTCTAATGGCATGTCATTAGTGGACCCGAAATAATCTCCAGGAACGAATTTCTCACAAAACTAGTTATCCTCAATCTCAGCGGGGCAGTTTGATGGAGGAGTTGCATTGTCATTGATTTCAGAGGTCTAATGATCAGGTGTGGGAAGAAAAAGCCCCCCATTCACCTCAATCAGAAGTTCGTTGAGGCAAAAGATTAGATGAAAGGGAAAATATATAAAGTAAAAAAATATATATATAAAAAACCAAAGCCGTTTATACATGTGAAATAGCGTAACAAACCAAAATGCGGATGCATGCACATTTTTAAAATTTTTAAATCTTCAAGTTTCCAAAAAGATGCCTAAGTTGAACGAGGTAGCCAGCCATTAGTGAGCAAGGAAGATTTAAATGCAAAAAAAGTACCCAGCCTCTCAAGGTGATTCCATGATACCTTGCCACAGCAAGAACTGACAAGGATAGGGATAGTACACAACCAAAATGAAATGTAGAAATAAATAACTAATAACATATGAAACTAAATAGAGAGCATGGAACTAGTGGCCCGGACGAGCACTTCAAGGCTCTCCTCATCCTGTTCCACTGCATCTTTTGCGCCTTGTGCTCTGACGAAAGTATGCCAATCAGACCTCCCTACCCGGATTCCATTTTTGGTCTTTGCAGAAAATAGTACGCTGGGAAGCTCTTTACAGCTAAGCTTCAGACCATGGTATTTATCAATTTCTTCAATTTCCCCAGCTGTGAACTGGAGGAGCCGGGACTGGCTTTCAAATTCTGAAACACGGCATTCGGGGGACATCGCCGCAACATGGACGTATGATAAACCTTGTGCTTGCCCAATGCGAGGTTCCATTGGCTGTACAGAGTTTGATTTATGATCAAACCACTCTGAAAGGTGCAGTGGCTTTTCGCAATCAGCCAATTGCCGCACAGCATTTGGGACTGTGACAGTGCCTGAGGACCAGCACCATGGCCAACAGCTTCCCGTACCGAAGTCGAACAGATAGCAACCCATGAATTTGCTAAACCACAGTCAGCAAACAATCTTCAGAGCAAAGAATATTTCCTCTTACTGTCACCACGAACAGCAACCACCCGATCAGAGTTTAGTAAACTTGAAGTTGCACTCGAGTCCTGGTCCAAAACTTTCAGCCATATGATTCAAAAGAGAGTACCTGTTATAACCAACCCTTTCTTCTCTAATCAAATAGACACCTCTTTTCTCCCCCGGGTGCTTTCTCTGTTCTGCGTGTGGCTCGAACTAGCGGGCTGCAAGGCTATGCGAGAAGGTAACATGCGTGCACATGCTAATATGGATGACCATCATGAAATGAGGCAACGAGCGAGCGCTGAAGCATCTCTTATACCCAAAGCTAGTTAAATCTGCCCTCTCTTCCATATGTTGGCCCAGAGCTGCAAATGCCTTCAAATTTTAGTTGGCAGTTGATGATGTTCCTTGAAAGGAGGAGATGACCGTGCGGCGGATATTCTTTTAGTTAGTTGATGTTTGTTCAAACTAACTACTAGTGGTTGCCACAAGTGGGGCCAAGAGACATGAATGTCTCTTGGCCCCACTTTTCAATTTAGTGTGTATCTTGGCAAGTTGACCAGCACGGCGCAGGTGCTTTAGCTCCTTAGCAAGCGAATGTTTGCCTTGGCAAGATATACCTCCTACTGCACGGGGCAGATTAATCCCCAATTACTCTCTTACAACATTCATTTCATCTCCAACTTGCTGACAGATGAAAATGGGTACCACAGAGAGTAAATTACTAGTTGCCAGTGTCTCCAGGGCTTGCAATGAGGCAGAGAAGATTGATGGTCTGAGTAAAAACATTCTCTCCGATCTGCTGGTGCAGAGTCAGATAAAAAACATTCTCTCTGACCCACTGGTGAGTAGTCCTTGCCGTGCTGTTATCTCAACTGTTACTCAAACCAGACAGGTTGCCTCCTATGCTGCACAAATTTGGAAAGCGTTGCCAGTTGATGCAAGAAACAAAATTACCGGCCATGAAAGCCCTACACAGAGAGCAATAAAGAGAGCTACTATCACTATCACTCTCTCCCCAGATCTAAAGGGATTCCTTGACAGCTGCAAGAGCCGTCCTGATTATTTCTTCGAGGCAATCGGTAGGAAATTTGATTTGCGTTACCCTCTTGCTCAATGCTATCTATTCCTCTCCGATACGGAGTTGAGCAGGGTTAGAGTGCAGCGTCGACTCTTCTTGGTTATTTTCGCTCGCTTGAAGGCAAGACTAGGACACTCTCGCTTACATTCCTCCGCTCGCGAAATTATTGCTTTCAGCCTCCAGCATTCAGGGTTGATTGAAGATGACGCACCGGATATTGACAGGAAATTTGGTGATTGGGCATCCAGAGGGGAGAGGTATGAGGTACTGGCAGCGGCTTGTGGAGGACTTGATTCCTTAATTGTCCTCCCGGGCGATATCTGTGACACATTGTAAGTAAGTACCAAAACACTGGTAGCAGAACTGACAACTCTTTAGTTGGGAGAAGCATCTGCCAAAGTCTGGCGCAGTGCATGATAAGATGATAAAAACACTTCAGCAACGAGGTGTTGGCAGTTTTGTTGAGGAACTCGGTGACGTCTCCATCTTGGAGGATATTATTAGGTGTATATGGCCTCGCCTAGAGGAAGATATAAATGAGGCTATGAGGGAGCACGAATCATCAGTCCATCGTGGGGAAACGACTGCGCACGTTCCAACACCAGACCCAGATGGATTCCGCCCTCGACAATCTCCACACATTCCAACCGCAGACCGGAATATCTTCCACCATGGGGAAACAACTGCGCACGTTCCAACACCAGACCCAGATGGATTCCGCCCTCGACAATCTCCGCACATTCCAACCGCAGACCTGAATTCTTTCAGCAACGACCGTGCAATGCAAATGTATGGAACTTCCTACTCCCCAACCTTGGATGCAAATGGACCTCCACACATTTCTACACCGGACCCGGATGGATTCTGCCGTCAACGATCTCCGCACATTCCAACCGCAGACCTGAATTCTTTCAGCAACGACCGTGCAATGCAAATGTATGGAACTTCCTACTCCCCAACCTTGGATGCAAATGGACCTCCACAAATTTCTACACCGGACCCGGATGGATTCTGCCGTCAACGATCTCCGCACATTCCAACCGCAGACCCGAATTTCTTCAGCAACGACCTTGCAATGCAACTGCATGGAACTTCCTACACCCCAACCTTGGATGCAAATGGAACTCCACACATTTCCACACCAGACCCGAATTTTTTCAGCAACGACCGTGCAATGCAAATGCATGGAACTTCCTATACTCCAACCTTGGATGCAAATGGAACTCCACACATTTCCACACCAGACCCGAATTTCTTCAGCAATGACCATGCAATGCAAACGTATGGATCTCTCTACGTTCCAACCTTGGATGCAAATGGTATTCTACACGCGTCAACATCAGAGCAAACTATTTCCTGCCCTCAAAAATCTCCGCACTATACGATGCAAATGTATGGGATGCAGCACGTTGCAACACCAAATCCAATAATTCTTGACCAGAATGAGGCTCAACAATCTCCGCACCTTTCAACACAAAATCCAAACATTTTCAGCAACGACCAGGCGAGGCAAGGCCCACGTTTCCTTCCCGAGATTAGAATTGGTGGTACATTTATTACACCTACGAGGCCGCAGGTGATAAATCCATCGGGATATTAATTGTCTGACAAACCCTGAGTTTATGTCGTGGTGTGGATATATAATAAATACAAGTAAGAGCCGCAAATTCAGTTCAATTCCCACTCCAACTTCCAGCTTATGACATTTACACTGGGTTATTCACATGATATTTGAAACAGAGATCGCCACCAGTTTCCCACCCTCCGCAACCTTTAGAAAACATTCCCCAAGCACATGGTAATAATGATCTGTATCCACGATTACGTCGCCGATTTTGATGTTTCCTGATACTTGAAGCGGCACCAAGATTGTGAAGGTTTTGATTGGAATATCTTCAAAATACACAAGCCCCGCCACTAGGCATTTTGAAATCTTGGTCGGCTTTCCCTGGTATGCTTCAGACGAACGGGTCTGGGCAATAGTTAGAACAGCATAGGATATAATATAGTTTGGGGGTATTCACCTGCGCATATTCATCACAAATGTAGTCTACTGCAACCTTACAATCTCTTGTCGGTTCGAAGTGTGCGGGTATTTTGTCCACCCGCTTAGTGAGTTTGTTGCAGGTATCCTCTACCCCACACCAAGCGGTTTGTCCTTGTGTAGTAACACGATCCGATGAAATAGAAATAACCGTCATTGTGGTCAAAGAAAAGTGTGTAGAAGGGAAATTTACGCGAGAAGTAGAACAGAAAAAGAGTGTTAATATTGAAGACTAGTTGTCTATTAGAAGTGAAATCAAGGATAAGCCACATGTTAAAATCTGCAGAAAGTAGAGATTGGGATAAAAATTTCTGCCCCTCTGGTGTATTTGCACATATTGTTCTCATGGGCTGCCGTAACCAGGTCTCATGACATCATAATCAACCAGTCCAGCTTGACAGAGGTGGAGCCATCATTTCTAGTTATTCAAAGGTTTAGCTTTTGTGCATGGTTGTGCGCCTCATGGATCAGGGCATGTCTAGTAGATATCTTCTATCATATGTGTGTATTGACTTGGCACGCTAAATCCAACACGAGGGTTCCTTCCAATTTCAACAGTGTCTTACTATGCCTCTGCTGCGCTGCTAAGCTTTCTCTTCCACTATGTGCGCGCACTGGCGCACCGGAGTGCTGATTTCTTTTTTTTTCTAATATCAATCACATTCTATGCAGCTTTATATGCACCCATGCGGCGCGTACTCCAACCTCTTGGGGCTGCAAAGCTTGCGCCCTGGACTCCCAGTTGGGCATAAATACCCTTCGACCCCCCATTCCATGTGTACCAGCTATCCCTCCAGTACTTTCTTTCTTTGTGATCATTATGGCATCCCACACAAAAGACGCCCTGGAACTCCCAGCAGACCCCAAAGTTGATGACGGGATCGAGATAATTTGGGAAAAAGACACATTGACACCGAAAGTCCGAATTACAAGCTATGCCATGGTTACTGCTGTAGCAAGGGTTGGCAGAGTTGCACATCCCTTAACTAAACAGCACCCTTCTGGTCCTATCTACCATGATCTTCTCAATGCTATTCAGAGTCCTTCTTGTAATCAATACTTTGCCGCAGCAATTTGGAAGGTTCGAGAGGCACTTGACCGGGAATTGGATATGCTGAAAACCAATTTTAGTCCGGAAATCCTTCAGGTAGAGAGTGGGATAAGTTGGCACTATTGGACAGAGGTGATCTATCGCCGGTTTTTAGGCACCTATAAGCTCCATCATGTTAGGAAAAGTGTCCTACCCGCGGCTGAGGATTCCGAGATTATTGAAGTCACTCTGGTTGGAATTTGCCCTGACACATGGGGTTTGCTTCTTCAGTTCGCATCTTCTGACGAGAATTTTCATGTTGCTGTTACATTCAAAGACATTCAGCATCTTCACCGACGAGGGGTTACCTTCTTGGAGAACTATCAGTATGTTAGCAGAAAGAAAGATACAGATGAACCCTACTAACAATCTGAAACAGGTTGAAGGTCCATCAAATCCCAGAGTGATGACACTCGCAGTCACACTGGCCCTCGCAGAATCGGCTACAGAAATTTGGGGAGGGAGTTTGTTTCATTGCTCTATGATATTCATTGGCGTGACCCGACTTCTAGAAGACTGGTGGCATCAGTTTGCTAAAGAAATGGAATCCAGGGAGTCAAACAACAGAGATTGGCTAAAAGTGACAAATAACAACAGACAGTTTAAATTTCACACCTGGATGATATATTGCATGTGTATTTAATCTTCAGAAGCAGGCTATTACCTGGGTTCTTGGTTGACTCGCGCCACTCAAATGAGAGTTGATTAGATCGCTGTTTGCTGGAAAGTAACATATAAAATTGAAATTACCTATTAGAACCCTTAATTGGACAAGAGTTACTGGCATATGGAAATATATGGTATATAAGCCTACAAATTCCTGCTACTTTCTTCTAACCCTTTTGTGCTTCCCAATATGCTCATCTTGTTACTAATGATTCTGAAAATTGTGTGCAGCTGCACATTTTTGGTCTCCCTGCTCTCACTCTCATTTCTCCAATCATTTAACTCTCTCTCAAACATCTCATTTCCTTCGCTCCTGATACTATTCCAGCACCGTTTTCAGAAATGTGCCGCTCACTTAGAGTAACTTAGTATATTCTGCAAGAGAGTGAAAAAAAGGACAGTTCTTATATCAAACTTCAGCCTTGAAATTCCCTACTTCTGTGAAGAGAAATGGGCATCAAAAGTCCTAGCAAAATATCCACCAAGGAAGGCATGTAGTGAAGGCATAAAAGTGGCAACAGAGGTATTATTTGCTGGCTGTTCTTAAAAAAAGCCTGACAATCCCCATGAAGCACCTACATACCTCAGACTAGAGACTTGGTGAAGGGGTACACTTCTTGCAAGGCAAACAAAGCACAACATTGCCTTAATATATATTATAAGCGGACTTTCAATGCAAGGTGAAATGGATTTGCCCGTCCCTATCAGAAGGAAATCAGTACTCTAGCCTGTGCACTGAAAATTGGGATGGTCAAGATTTAGGGCGTAGAATACAACCAGGCTGTCAGACCCTTTCATCGGGAGCTCGCATATATATAGCGTCTGCCATTTCTCTTTCTCTCAAAACTCATTCTTTCTTTTCCTCAAACATTTTTCTTTCCTTTGAAACCAATTCTGTGCATTAATCACCCGTCAAAAATGGCAAAAGATCTCACACTTAAACCCACATTCCCTTTTCTTATCTATGACAGAGACCCCAAGTGCGTGGATACTGTGATGATATTTGTATCACGGCCTTTTCAAGAGATGATTAAGAATCGCCTTGAGTATCGCGGACGGGGTCATTATCCAAGCCATGAAATTCCTGCTTCCCTCCTGGCACTTGCACTGAATGATATGCGACACGATTATGGCTCCAGCATTTATACCCACAAATATTTTTCCTCTATTCAGCAGATCTATGATGATGGAATGTGGCAGGATCAGCAACAGAATCACAGATCTTGTTATATTCAAATTCAAATGGTGTACGCGCTGTGGAAGAATGCGGTGATTTGGCTTACCAAAGACCACTGTTTGGCTTTGCATGGTACTGGGTATGCCGCCATGCTGATCAACTTCCACTGGATTACTTCTCAGCATGGACTTATAACTATGGAGGTCAACAAGAATGGCATCTTCACGAAAATCTTTTCTCAGAGTGAACTTCTGAGTCTTGAAAAGCATGGCATTTTGCTTCCAAAACTGAATTGTCCCTCTACAGTGCCAGAAAATGCAAGCAGCATTGATATTGATGACACCGAATTGTCTGCCCCTGGAATCGATGAAAATGCGAGCTGCACTGATATTGATGACACCGAACTGTCTGCCCCTGGAATTAGCGAAAATGCGAGCTGTGCTGATATCGACGACACCGAGCTGTGCGGCTCAGGAATGGACCAAAGCTACATCAGTATCAAGCTTTGACAAAGATGGCGGAGACCTGGTTTAGAATGGCATTATATCTGGAAGGGCTAATTACCTTAGGTACCAGGTAATCAGTCAACTCCACCCGCAGGCGAGTGAATTCGGAGCAGTCTTGAACTTTAATGAGGGAAATGGATATGGCTGAAAAAAAAAAGAATAGGGGATTAATGAGTAACTGGTTAGCTAGCTGTTAAACAATCAACTGTCTAAGCGCACTTCAAAAGTTAATTAATGTTTTGTTTTTGCTTTTCTAGGGTTTCCTATTAGCTGCAGCAATGTAATAAGATTTATTATTTGAAGATCTCTTGTATTTGTGCTAACAGTTGCTCATGAGTGTTCAGAATCTTCTCTGCAAAGTGACACTGTTCAGCTATGCAGTGAGAGCAATGAAACAATTCTTAGAAAACAGTAACTCTAAAGTAAAAACACCTTCAGTCTCTTGTCATTTCATCATCTGTTTATCTTCTTGCAGTCCGCACTGGGCGACATCTAATGCATGGATTATTTTCCCAGTGTTGCTCCCGCTTGTGATGTGTAACACCATATGCATTCTCAAATATTTCTTCTAAAGTCAGATCATCTTGTCCCATGGCCTCAGCAATCAGCCTATCCACCACTCGGATACCCAATAACTCCGCTACAGAAGAGCGCGAGCCGGCGACTAGTTGATATCGCCCCTGATGATGATGAAAGAAGCCAATCACAATATTGGGTAGTCTCCGGCTGAATTTATCCCATTCAGCTGGTGCAACCCATTCTATCCCATACTCTCCCATGTCCGCGAGATTAGGCCGGAATAACTTCCACCCTTCAGATTCGATTTTAGGAACTCCATGCCGCAGCGCTGCCTCGATCACTGGAAGTCCCCCCGCTTCTGCTGCTGTGCGGAGGTAATAATTGCCAGCCTCATCCTGAGTCACACAACGGCCGGTTGTGCCATAAACCTGCGCGCTTACCACCCGTTCTCCGTTCGAAGCGTAGCCAGGACGGATAGATCGAACAACACGTCTGCTGGGGATGGGCACGCGGTGTGGTCTTCTGCCTCGTGACAGTCGGTTGGTTGTGTTTGATGGCTGGTTGGTTGCGTTTGATGGCTGGTTGGTTGTGGTTTCTTGGGTTGGCCCGTCATTGGCGCCAATCCTTTCATACCCCCGGAGGCTTCGGCTGTAAATGTGCGTCTAGTTAGCGATCAATTACATTTCTAAAGTGAGGTTAAAATAAGCTGGACGCACCAATGAGGACATGTAGGAGCTGAGAGCATTGAATTGCTATTTCTCGCCCATTGGTCAAGACAATTCTGGTGAAATCTCTGAGAGCACTCCATGCATGAGAAAAGCACACCACTTTCTGGCTCTCTGCAGACGGGACATTCGCGCGTACTTCCAGGTGATGCTGGAGGCGGGACTGCTCTTGTCGGGGATGATAGAGGCGGATCTGCTCTTGTGGAGGATGGTAGAGGCGGATCTGCTCTTGTGGAGGATGGTAGAGGCCGGTCTGCTCTTGTTGGCGATTCTGACGGATCTGCCATATTCATGGTTGTGTCGTTACTCCAAGGCGCAGGGCACCAACCCTTCGGCATGCCGGCATCTTCGGTATCAGCTAACATTTTGGTTCTCATATCATCGTAGCCAGTTATATCTCCATTGTGATATTTGGCGGTGATAGCTTCAAGCCCGCTGAAGAGATAATCAGGGTCTAGAAGATGCAAATATTCTACTCGGCCTCTTCTAGTGTTTTCACGACGAATCCTTTCGTTCATGTCATTGGCGTGGTTGATAAAAGTGCTCTTAGCTAAAGGAACGTCGTCCTTGGCCAAATAACTTTGCATCAGAGCTTGAACGTGTGGCGTGAGGCTGGTCCAATGGGATTGGTAATATTTGTGTTCTTCATCCTGGTCTTCATAATACAGCAAGTCGCTTGGGGGGACAGAGAGAAGTGCAGCGGGAAGCCGAAAATCTTTAACCAGATCACGAAGATTGCCACCCTCATTATTGTTGATTGTTAACTCCCACTGTTCTTCTAGTGCCTCTAGAGGAATTTTGCCCGCCTCTGAATAAACACCATTTTGTACATTTAATGCATCCAGATGGTTGTTCATTTCATGAATGCGATCAATAATTTCAACGAGATGCTGCGGTGGTGAAGAATCGATCCTCATATTTGCAATATTAAGAAATTTATCATTTTCATCTCTTGCATTGCAAAGTTCTTGTAAAAGAGGCAGAGCACGGGCATGCACCTCTTTGTGGTAATCAGTCACAAACCAAAGAGGTGAAACCTCCATTGTTTTAAATGCATTAAGCATTTCTGGATGATCTTGTTTGGCTTTATTGAAGGCAGCTTTCCATTCTAGAGAAGCATGTTAGTGAAAATTATCTTGCAGTGAAGGTCTAATGCTTACTCTTTCTGGCACTCTGCACAATCTTCTTCTGTTCTCTGTTCAAATCATTCATATCATGATTTACTATCATCTCGGTGACTTTGGCGTTGGCTGCCAACTGATGCTCGGATGACCCGCGGGATCCTAATGAACCGCGGATTACTCCAAAAACTTTGTAGTAGGTGGCGTTGCTGCGATTATTGGCGATGTATTTTGCAACACTCGCTCGAGTGTAACGGCTCATCGGCACTGGAGGTAGCCTTATTTTGTTAGGTTCTTTGCCTTTTCTCTTGTGCTTCTGGCCATTCTCATTGAGTGCTTGTTCGATGGTGCGCTCATCGTGAACAACATCCATTCGGTATTGATTTACGGCGGATGGACCCGGAATTAGAAGGTCTGAGTCAGGAGGTAAAGTGGGCGTTGAGCTCAACGAAGACAGAGAGGAAGTATCTGAAAAATTCGCCATCTCCTCCCGGGAGATTGGGTTCACTGAAAGGCTCTGAGGGGCCATTGTTGAAAAGTGTTATGTAAAAAAGAAGTTAAAATATTGGATGTCACTTCGACCTGCGAAGCTTGGTAAATTTTTAATTTGACAACAGCTTGATGTAATGAAACAATTATATTGAATGAATTTAGTGAAAACAGTTAATTGTTCTGTTTATCAGGGCTTTTATATAGTATTTTTATCCACCATGATATTCGCTTGCCACATGTTGCCCGTGGTCTATGGCCCGTGGCCTGTGGCCCGGAGGCTCGTGGCCATGGTCCGGACCTCGCTTCCAGCCAGCATACATGTCCACTTTTGGAAGTATTTATTGCATTCGGATAGCCTTAATTATACAATCTGAAAAACAAAATTTATCACAATCATTATACTACAGCAAAAAATATGTTGAAACACATCATTCTTTTTATCTGCGCTCATTTTGTTATCAGCACAGCAGTACAGGTGGAGTATGAGTCCCAACCCATCAATTAGAAGTTTGCTGGACTGACATGACCCAAGTATCGAGCAGTCGGTATCCATTGATATCCCCCCATCCGATGTATCAACTGTTCATCATGTTCAAGTTGGTGGAGGAGGTGCGATTGCCTTCAGGCCAAACCGCCTTAACGCCAACATCGGTGATAAAGTGGTTTTCGAGTTTCTTGGATTAAATCACACTCTAACTCAGTCCACGATTGGACAGCCATGTACTCCAGTACATCAACTAAATTCTGGCTTCGGCCATTTCAACCCTACCAATCGCACCGGCCTTACGTTGTCAATTACTGTTAATTCAGCTGATTCCCAGGGGTTCTTCTGCCAACAGAATAGCACCGCCTCCCACTGTCATGCAGGCATGGTGTTTGCACTAAATCCAGGCGATTACATGGAAGAATTCTTAGCAAATGTCAGAAGAGAGAGTGCACTGATAACAACTCGTACCACTAGTGTTGGAAGTCAGGGATTGCCTTCCTCTGTACAGTGCTCAACAGTTATACCTTTCTATCCTGGTACTGCTGGCATTACACCTTTCTATCCTGGCACTGCTGGCTCTACAGGACGAGTTGGAACAACATGGAAACCAACAGCAACAGAACCACCATTCTTTTCTTCTATTCCATCTACATCTGATGCAACTCAAATTATTTCCTCACACTTTATACTCACTGTCCTTCTCTTTTTATTTGCTTAAATCTTAATTTTTTGTTATCAAGTGTAGGCAGGTCCACGCAACACTTTTTGAATTTACAGCAAAATATAAATCTGATTAGCGCTAGCTACCAAGCTTAACTGTTTTCGTTTCTTCTTATATTTTACTTTCTGCTTGACATGTCTATATGAATACAGTGTTTGAAACAGACGTGTGGGACTTAACCACTACGCCAAAAAGGACGCCCTTGGATGGCTAATGGTCTCTGGTTGATACAGAGCAGCATTGATGGCCTGATAAGACGTTTATTAGATCCGCACTAGCAGGGTTTCTGAATTTATTCAACCCGTACCAAGACGACACTAAGTCTCTCGCCTAGACTCTTTTTGAATTAGCGCAGCAACTATTTTCAATTAAGCTTTTGGGTTTGAAGCCCCACAGCGCTGAGAGAAACTGGCGAGAGCCAAGAATTCCATGCTTCCGGAGAGAATGCACGCATGCACACTAAAATATCTACTCTGAGAGATTGATGTAGCTACTTTATGCAATATGTATTAAATGGCCATCCATTCATGGATAAACCATGGTTTATTCAGTGGCCAACATATTCGGAGCCCAAAAGCTGTCCACAGCTGTAGTTGGCTGAAATTCCAGCTCCTGAAACTGAAGTCTTTCTCTATTTAGAAGTGCAACTCTTCGAACTTCATCCCGGACTACCGAATTGGCGGAGACTAAAACTAATGTTAGATAACAAGCCACAGAAGAAGGCTTACATACTAACCAGTGACAATAATCTTTCCATCCCATTCAGCCAGCTCTCTTGCAATAATTTGCTCCACATTCATTCTTTCATAAAACACTCTTCCACGAGATGGGGAAAGTTTCGAACCTTTACTACCGGACTCAGTAGCTGTTGCTCTGTCTGCATCAGACTCCGGGCGATTGATGATGTATACAACAAAATGTAGAATCTATAGTAAGATCAGTTTGAATCTTGTAATAGCATAATTGCGCTACTCACCAAAGACTTGTCATCCTCCTCATACAATTGATCAATCCAATCACGAACCCAATTTTGATAGCCTGATAAAGATGAGTTAATTGTTACTCCGTGTAAAGTCGTTTTTACTTTATGAACTTACACTCCTCACTAATCTCCCACAGCAAGGTGATGCGATACCTGCGTAGCCCTCCGCCACGATCCATCATTGATTTTCCAGCTGAAATAAAAATTCGCAGCAGGTCCCGCACATATGGTAATTGGCCAGCCACGCCAATATCTGTTGCAAACAACATCACTGAATCATGAAACTTCATTTCATCCCAATGTTCTCGCTGCCTTGCACCTCCGTACGGCCCGTCCACAATGGCTCTCAGTCGTCGATGTGGGGTTAGGGCCAACGCCATAGATAGCCCAGACTGAACTCTCACAATCACAGACACTGTAGCAGCTGTACCATCTGGCGCATCCTCCCACCAGATTACATAATAAGGACATGAGCAAGCAAATGACCAGAAGCTCCCCGGAACGGGTACTGTCAGATAAATATACTGACCAGCCTGTACCTTCCAAGGCCGGGAAGGGGAGAAAGTCAGCTCCACAACACCTGACCGTTTCAGTACTTTCACAATCTGTAGTGACTTAGTTGCCGAAAAATTGCGAAATATAATCTGAAAGCAGTGAATAATGAATGTGCAAACTAGTAGGCCAGCTGCCAGTAAAATAGAAACAGTGTCAATGACTCGTGGTTCTTTCAAATGCAGCCTTAACATGATCAATGATGTAATACCGAGGAGAGCATGAGCTGTTGTCCAGAAATGATAGGACCATGAACGTATCCAAGGCAGCCCCGTCACAAAACTCACTGCGAGTGCTATGCCCACCTGATAAATAATTAGCTGTGTTCATTAACTAATAATACACGTACAAATTAAATTCAACTCACCACGAAACCAAAACGTAAAACCCGGTCACTGAACTCCATAACTTTATCCCAAAGGACAACAGATACATGCAGAGCTGCTTGAAGAACAGCCATAATTCCAAGAGCCTGATGTAGATGGCGGTGCGCTGCAAGAGAGATTCCCAACTGATCAGCAGCAAAGCTGAATTGCCGAGTGAAAAATAGTGGGACAAAATGAAGCATGGCAAGGGTTCCTGCTCTTGAACTGACTTCCTGGCGATCTCTTACACCAATGAAATTGCATATCAAAGTGGTAGCCCAGTGAGCAACCCATAAAACGGCTCTCCAGCGGGTGACTGGTTCAAAGAAGCACCAACGTCGAACCAGGTAAGGTCTTAGGGCACGGTGGAAGCATACTAAAATGAGTCGCTCGCTCAGAATTAAGGAGAGGAAACGGTAAAGAAGCCAACGCAGCCAAAATATTACTGCGACCCCAGCGGCAATGCAAATATATATTGTAAGAATATCCATGATTTAAATTATTAAAGGAAAGAAGTGCAAAAAAGAGGGAAAGTCAAGAAATGAACATTTTTTAAAATAATTTTTGGCTCATCAAATGTTATTAAGTATGTTTCTAACAGGCCACGCTCCCGAGTGGCCGTGGCTTCGACCTGCACTAACTGTGGTGAGAGTGCTTAGCAACTGGTGAACCTGGCATGGACCCGCACAGATTATGGTCCAAGCGCTTAGCTAGTGGTCACAGATCATGATGGAAGCGCCCTGATATTTTTAGGGTCTTTTATCCAGAAGATAGTTTCGCAAAATTGTTTCATAATATATTATTGGAAACATCAATGTTGGCCGAATAGTATATATTCCGGAAGATATCCTTCTTGGAAAACCAACCTATACAGTTAATTTCATTTTATCATTCATACTCAAGCTTAAATACACTCTTAAACCATGGCCGGACGTTACACCTTCAAGCGACGTGACAGGAAGCTAGCCCATAAAGATCACGATCCCCGCAAAAAAGCGAAAGCAGACCGAGAAAGATTTCGGCGTGGCAGAGACACAATTTTTGCCAAGGCTCAGGCAATATACCAAGACGCTCACGATAGCGGCCGAGATAGATTTGTCTCTGTGGTGATGAAGTGGAATAAGGGGTTGTGCGCTTTTGGCGGCACGTGGGCAGGAGCAGCGGGATCGTAAGGAGGTTGGTAAGTTCGCCGTGTATACAATATTCCATTCAACGAGCTATCCAAATAGCAATACAAAAGAACACGTAGGAGATTCAAATATAGAAGAAGAACAAGCAATCAATCACATATCAAATCACACAATCAAAAAGGAGCAATCTCACTGCTCTGCGTACAATCAATCTTCGCCGAATCCACACGTGTGTCAAAGGATAATGGGAATATGAGGCAGCCATGCCAAACAAATATATGAGGCGGTCTCGGCGAAAAGTAATACCACGCCGAGATTCCCCACCACACATCTCCCCCCCCTATAGCTTGCCGACCCGGCAAGTAAGAATGCGATCCGAATGAATGAAAACAAGGAATTGCAGGAAAGAATCAATCAAGAATCAAGAAAATGAAAGACAATCAATAAAAGAATATAGAAAAGAGAAAGAAAAAGTGAACAGCAGAGAAAAGAAAGACAAGCAAGAACAAGAGAAAACAGGGAAACAAGTAAGCAGAATGTGATCAACACAGCGACAGTGGCAAGATGCGGCAAATTGGCAACAGCGCGATCGTGATTGGTCAATCTTTTGACGGCCCGGGGCCGGGAAAACATGATTGGCTGATGGCTGCGGCTATTCGGCGGGCGCATTCTCGCGGCCATGCACCGGAATCTGCATAGCCTCGCCCTCGGCGACAGCGCGATCTCCCTCAATTGAGGCGAGGGGGATGTTCCTCTTCAGACAATAGAAACAGCTACGTTCTCCAAATAATTCCTCCTCTGTAGCCATCATGATCTCGAAACACCGGATCCCTTCGGTGACCGCTCTCTTGCGCCACTCCTCAATGTATTCTTGCGGCGAACTGCCCTTGCCGTTGAAGAGAATATCTTGCTCGTGCCTGACCATAGGGTCATCCCACTTCCGTCGACCCACCAGAGCATCCGAAATCGCTCCAAGACCCGTGACTGGAACAGCAGCAGGGTACCGATATGGAATACTTCCATATAATACCGAAAGGCCAGAGGGTGTTGACGGCCCGGCAACCAAATCGCGATGTGCTCGGGAGAGCTGCTCCCACGATCCGCTTTCAGGGACTTCAAGAGAGTGCCCGTCATCCTGAATTCCAACATACCACGGCAGCATTGTCTTGCGTTCCTTAGTAGCAGGCCCGGTGCTTCCATGAGGAAGATGCGGCATGGTTATTCGAGCATCGCCTTGCTTGCATGGGACAGTCGTCCACTGCGTTCTGAAGTCGTTGAGATCCTTGTTGGTGAGCATCTCAGATGTCACCTCTTGAACAATTCCACCATTCGGGAGATTGCGAGCACGCAGACGTCTGTTCCATTCTTGAATATTTTGATGCATTCCCGGGACTATGGTGGTGCAATTCCTCCCATCTTCGTCGCTGAAAGAGACTGATCCCTGAATCATATTCGCTCCATGATTTTCCTCCGCCAGGCGTTTAATATTGACATCAATATGGCGGAAGTAAGTGCTATCCCCAGACAAGGCGTATTTTGCATAATAGGGATAGGAAATCAGGTGCGTGCGATGATCGGGGCGGAGAGCAACATACCACACATAATACAGTGGATCTTGACGGACGATCTGTTGAACAATCCCGTGCAACATTGTTCGGAGCCACCCCCAGGTCTTCTTATCTTTTCGCTGATGGAACCTGTACATGCTCCATTCGACTGTGGCAACCTTCGCCAGGGTGTTGTAATTATTGTTGACCCCTGCCGCCTTCATCGCGTTCATCCATCTAAATATTGGCAGGATGACGGAACCATCCTTCTTCCATTGCTGAAAAGCTGCACTGGAATTGAAATCAAGAAAAGCAAGTCGGGCCAGTGTTTGTTCCCAATTTGATGATGTAACCGGCGGTAGGCGATTATGGCGCATTCGATATACCTGTAGCATATCTTCGGGGCGAGGAGGTCGGCGATCAAGGCGGAAGAAATGATATGTGTCATCAGCAGCTCGCATCCGCCCAAGATTCTGGCGATTATTCACCACAAGCCCGATTCTCTTTATCAGCCCCGCATGGTCAAGATCGCGTGTAAGGAGTCCAATCTTGCTGCCGAGATTTACTGAATGCAGATAGCATATAGTCAAGCCTTGTCGCGGAAGCCTGGCTATCTTGTCCAGAAGATGCACCAGCTGACATTCTTCTATCTTCTTTGCATCTCTAAGCTGCGCTTTCACATCCACAGGGACATAGGGAGAACACCGGCATCCTCTGTTCACTGTTGTATGCTGCTTGTCAGTTGCCTCTACCAAAGCAGGGCTATCTTGATCAACCCCCATATTCTCAAATTCCGCAACTTGGTCAGGGCTGAGAAGTTCAGCAAGATGGGTGTCTGACAAGGCTGCAGACAGGCTGCTGACGTCCGAAAGCAAGGATTGGCCGGAGACGCGGCGAGAAGTACGCACAGGAGGACTATGTATAGAACCTTGAGGAGATCCAAGCGAGGGTGCACTGGGGCGTATCACGTTCAACACACGGGGAGAAGGTAGAGGAGACTGGCCAGTCATATGTTGATCGGGAGGGGATAGGACACGTTCTTGAGGCTGGGGTGAAGCAACTGTCATAGAATCTTCAGTGAGAATTCCGCCAGGACCAAAGATAAGACCTGCAGCTTGAAGATTTCCTTGTGTGATCTCTTGGCCAATAAAATTGGAATCGGCCGCTGCTTCGATATCTGCCAACATGATCGTCTTATATCGCTTAACTCCTCGTCGAGGTGGCTGAGTGATGCGAGCCCACATTGCTTGATTGATCCGGCCGATTGCAGAAGCATATTCGTGATGTAGGGCCAGGGTTTGACAGGCGCGTTGCATCCGCTCTGAAGTCATGATATGCCAGAACGAATCCACGCGAACTTTTCCCCACATCCTGGTGCATGTAGTATATGCTATGGCGCAGCGATCGCGCCGTTCAGCTACCTGAGCAGCAACTCGTTGAAGCTCCGCCGTCTGGTTATCAAATGCTTGCTGGGCCACCACCTGGCGCCAGGATCCATCATTTCTCATCCACTCATAGAATGCGGCAACCTCATCTTGAGCCGCCTCATGGCGCCCCATGAGTAGATTACCGATCTCACATTGTGCTTGGTAGCGAACCTGCGGATTCTGACCCAGAGAATTGACATAAGCTTGCAGCTCCATCGCCGTATGAAAAACATGGTTATCATATGTCACAAGAGCGAGCTGGCTCGCTGGTCTCGGTACCAGAGTGTGTTGGCTAGAGGGGTTCGACATCTTTGTAATGAAATAAGGAAATATAGGGAAAAATCAATGAATTAAAAATAGAAAAAGAAACTTGAATGCCAATTTGAAAAAGAAAAATGATTATCTGGGCAGAGCAGGTCAATAATATAATACTTCCTCAAGGTGAATTTTGGAAGATAATGTGAAAAGCAGTCAACATGCAGCAAGGGTGACAGCAGTTCATAAAATTCACTGCCAGCTTCAATCTGACCCAGAGAATTGAATATCAAAGAGAAAGTAAACAAAACAAAGAAAAGACAATATCAAGAGATTAAAATTAGAAGGAACTGATATGATGCATGAAAAACATGCAAGAAAGAAGCAGAATCATGAAAAATAGAGACTAAGAAAACAGCAACTTGAATGAAGAAAACAACAACAAGGAAATCATTATACAAAGAAAAACAGCAGTCAGATAATGACTGCAAACTCCTTACCATGAGGGATCCATGACTGCAAGTCATCCTGACCCCCCCTCAAAGAATTCTTCTTATCAGTATCTTGCATATCCACCTCTTCCTCTTCAATATCATTTGCTTCATTGATATTATTCTCTGCAACCGGCATTTGATTGTCTCGGAGATAGAACCTTTTTAACCTATTACCTGCAGTAGTATTTCGAAACGGCGAACCATCCAGCTCTTCCAGATGATAGGTCCCTTTCTCATGGTTTGCTTCTCGGATTCGATACGGGCCCAGCCATCGGAAGTTGAGCTTGGCAGAATAGGACGTTTCTAGCTTGGTATCATGCAAAAGCACCAAATCACTTATCTGCAATGGTTCTCGGACTAATTGCTTAGTTTCATCAAATAGATCTCGGTTCTTCTCTCTCGCACGGCGCAGGTGATGAGCGGCCTCCTCCAGATCTTCATCTCTCTTTTCCAATTGTCGAATACGCATATATATCAAATCAGCACGGGATTGCACTGTCTGCCAGGGAAGTGTTTGCCAAGTTGGAACGTCAAGCTCTATTGGAAGGATAGCATCGTAGCCATATTGCAGGCGGAACGGGGTTTCACCAGTAGATTGCCGAATGGTGACGCGATCTGCCCATAGCGCAGAATGGAAATGATTAACCCAGCTTCTTCCATCTGCAGCTAGCTTTGAAAGCGCATCGGATATCGGGCGGTGACCGCGTTCGACCATGCCATTAGCCTTCGCATTGTATGGTGAGATGGTTATTTGATTAACACGATATTTGGCGGTGAGAATCTTAGTCCATTTTTGATTCTCCGGCCCGCCATCACACACTAATTCCCGAAAGCAGCCGTGTCGGCAAATGATATTCTCATAGATGAATTGCGCCACGTTCTCAGCTGTTCCACGAGCGAGAGGGCGGCCTTCCACCCAGCCAGTGAGATCATTCCGAGCAATAACAGCACATCGCTTGCCTCGGTTCTTCGGAAACTTGACAACATCGATACACCACTTGTCCCATAGATAATTGCGGCTTGTTGGATATAGTGGTTCTTCCAAGCGAGCGCCATCCCTCAGCTGGCACACTGTGCAGCTTTTGCAATAATTCTTGACGGCTTTCCAGATACCTTCCCACCAATATCGCTGCGTGATCTTGTGGTTTGTGGCCTCGCGGCCCTTATGACCAGATTCATCATGCATCCGAGCAACGATATCCTTTTGCTCAGATGAGTTATCAACCACGCGTCTCAGAGGAATTCCCTTGCCTGATCGTCGGAATAGATGTTGACCTTGGACGATATATCGAAGTGCATGCTTGCGCCATTTAGAAAAGACGGAACGTGGTATATCATCCGGCCGCTTCATGGTGGTGAGAAACCTCGCAATTGATTCGCTGCGATCAGAATAATCAGGCGAAAGAACACGCACACCCGATGACTCGGAAGCATCCACGCCGCTGACATCGAAATCAGGAACCGTCAAAGATGCAACACTAATATAGTTGAGTTCTGCATCTATGAAATCATCGATATCTTGATCCTCAGGAACCTCACCCTCAGCAGGAGGTCGACGAGATAGCCCATCTGCAGCAGTATGCTTCCGACCAGGCACATGTCGAACTTCGAAATCAAACATCCGAATCCAGGCAAGCCAGCCAGTAACGAGAGCACCAGGCAGGTCAGTGGCAGATCGATTGAGCTGTGCCACTAGAGTCTTCGCGTCGGTTTCCAGAATAAAGTGAACGCCATACAGGTAATAACGGCATTTCTTTAGCATCTTGAGCACAGCGCGGCATTCTCGCTTTCCTGCATCATATTTTGCTTCGGCGGGGCTCCAGATTCCGCTCTCATATCGGCAAGGGTGTAGCTTTCCATTCAATTTATCCCGTTGGCTGAGCGTTCCACCCCATCCTTCAAGACAGGCATCCGTGGCCATCACGATATCACCGGCATCTTCAGAATAATCAATGCAGCAAAGTGCAGGGGCAGTTGTCAGGGCATTCTTCAAAATTGCCATTGCATTCACTTGTTCAAGACCCCAGGTAAAAGGAATGTTCTTCTTGAATAGAATATAGATAGGTATAGAAATGATAGCGAAATTCGGAATCCATATTCTATAGTAAACGCAAACACCTAAGAAAGCTCGGGCACCCGTGACATCTGTCGGATCCGGCCACTCAACGATTTTGACGATTTTCGCAGCTTCGGGGCGCCTGCCGTCAGCATCCACAACATATCCGACTAGAACCATACCGGAGCAGGCGAATTCTGACTTTCCAACCTGGATACACGTGTCCGCGAGTTCTATGCTGATGAGGGTGGCATCTAAGTTTTGCAGATGCTCCAGGACAAATTTCCGAATACCTGGCATCACTTCTTCATCATTGTAACGCGTCCGCGGGCCTTTCACACCAATATCATCCATAAAATTGTCTGCTTGATGCGGTATGTTCGATCGAAGAATGCGTGCCATGATTCGGCAGAACTGCGCAATAGAATTCGTCGCGCCTTGTGGCAGTGCTGTCTGACGAAGCAACCCGATCGGGGTAAGGAAAGCTGTCATATCTCGGCTGTCTTCGTGTAAAGGAACTTGATCATATCCAGAAAAGAAATCCATCATGCTCGTTATCTTCATTCCCGCGAAATCCTCAGCAAACGCGTCCGCACTAGGTGGAATATACGCATCGCGAATAGTGACAGCGTTCATGTCCATGCACGCGTTGACAATGCGATATTTCCCAGCTTCTTTCTTCTTGACGAGGAACCACTTATTTCGATACGGACCATGGCAATGTTCATAAACTCCAGAATCAACGCGTTCGCGAAGCATATTGATGATTGTAGGGACGAGCTTTCGAGGAATAGGAAATCCTGCCGCTTGCCATGCTTTATGCGGAGCAACGCGAATCTTGACAGGTGGAGAGACTTCTTTTGCAAGCGTTCCGCAATCCTTAAAACTCCACGCGAGGGCTTTTTCTCTTCTAAGCAGAATCTCAATCAAAAGTTCGCGTTCCTGTGGGGTGAGCATCGATCCGATCCGCAGATTCTTGATCCTTTCCTCTGTGAGTCGCGAACCTCGCGGGCAATCGGAGAAACGGGGTGTAATGAAATGATCGTAGGGCGAAGGCGGATCCTGCTCCGGAATCACATTGTCTTTGAACCATTGTTGGCGAATTTCTCTCCACTTATCTGTTCCGCCGGGAATCCCGCCACCTGTAGTTGGCACATCGAGAGGTTGAATCTTATCGGCTTTTCGCTTGTATAATGTCGCAACGACTGGACCGCGCGATCGAGGAGAAGATCGTGAAGAAGCATATAAAGACAAATCATGAAGCTGCACACCACGAACACGGCGTGATTCGGATATTGAATAATTAGAGAAAGGAAAAGATGAATGTGTAGACGGGTAAAATTGTTGATGTAGGATGGCGGGGAAAAACCTGTGAGGTTCTCGGGCGTTTTGGGGCGGCGTTCTCTGATTGGCTGAATCTTTTGGCGGCCCGGGGCCGCCAAAAGTCTGATTGGCTGACGCACCCACACCGCTTTCAAAACACGGCAGAATATTTGCCCCGCTATCCACATCGCGATCGCTGAATCTGATATCATTTCTTTGCCCACCACATTCAACATCGCAAAGATCAATCGGACTCAGCATATCTAGTTTAAAGTCTGCACTTTGCCACGAAGATCATCTAACTTTCGATCTCCATGGTCGCCGGGAGAATAACCAAGAAAAGACACCTGATTCTTCTCATCCTTCGGATCAAAAACGTGAACAAGAACACCGCCTTTGTTATCTGTAGTTCTTGCCAAACGCGTCGCGTTTTCATATGGTCGGCCGAGAATGCAATCATGAGAACCGCGTTCCATGATGAAGAATGTCTGAGGCACCATAACAGATCCAAGGCGAACAGGAACATCCTTGCAGATTCCAATGACACCACTCTGCTGACCCCCAGCTCCAAGAATAGGTTTGACAGCATCCCTTTGAATGATGAGACCGAGATCTAACGCAGTTCTTTCAACAAGACAGTTAATTTCCGCACCTCCATCAAATATCGCCTCAGTTTCCCCCTTTCCAATTCCGACAGTGAACTTGATGTGTCCAACCGAAACGAGATTCCAACGAGGATTATACTCAGCAACAGAAGTGCCAGGTTGAACCAGGGCAACGGTGGCTGCATCATCCCGAATCATATGCTGTTGAACTTCGATGGGAAGATTTTGAAAGAACATGTGCTGGAGTTGGGTGGAGCATGCCATGAGATCTTTAATCTGAATTCCGCCGATTTCTTGGCGCATGATCTTCTCAAATATTCGCCGCGTCGCGATCGCCATATTGTCTTTATTCTTCATTTCTGCAGAAAGCTTTGGCCCTTTGAGTTTCCGAGGCCTGCAGAGAACAGTTTTCTTCTGAATCTGCGGAGCATCTGCCATTTCTGAATCTGGGACAATTCCACCGTCTCCGAGCTTTGGACTTCCGCCCTGAAGCTGTTCATCATGGAGAGGTTGAGAATTATCATCCTCATCATCTTCCTGTGAAGCAGAGATCACATCTTGAGCAAAAGAAACTGATTTCCCATCTGAATACCTGCCATTGCGCCGAGAATGTGTTGTTGGCAGTCTCTTCTCCTTCTCAATTCGTCCGGAAAGCGTTGCTTGATTTTTATTCATAGAAGAGGCCTTATCCTTCTCAGTAGAAGTGGAAGCAGCCATTACACTAACAATCTCCTCCATCTCACTATCGGTCATATCACCTTCCTCAGGGCCACTATCAAATCCAATATCACATATGCTTACGGCATTCACCGATGGCATCGGGGATCCGTCAGGAAATACCCGGATACTACCATCATTCCGAAGTTTATCCGCGGTTGGGACAGTCGGCGGTGCAGCCATTTGCTTCAAAAGTCGTTCAATTGTAACAATATGGGGCTCAAGTCGGTTGACAGCAATCTTCGGGCCTTTTCTCATCACATTACCCTCATAGTATTCTCCAATCATATTCCGATGAATCTTGCCCTGATCGATGAGCCGGCCGATTGCTAAGCAATTTGGAAGCATATGGTTTGAATCTCCGCAACCCCAGCATGACATCGGCGGTCGATCGTATTGAACAAAGCTTCCAGATCGAGATCGAGACGGGCCTCCAGGTCCACGTTGAGTTCCATAGTAAGACACATTTGGCAAATCCAATGCAGGATCACGTCCTCGAGTAAGAAGAACCTTTGGAGCAGTCACATTTTGCTGCATGTTTCCCTGGTTTTGAATGCCAGCGATCGCCAGAGATAACGCGTCCATTCGGTTGACAAGGTTCTCAAGAATGTTATCACTCGGATTCTGTGTTTTCGCATCCGGAGCAGGCATCGCCGAAGCGGTCGGCACAGGCACATTCAATGTGGGCGGATTAAACACGGGCTGAGCAGACGGCTGCATCGATGGAATAGAGTTGGGGAAAACATCAGGTGCCAGAACTCGTGCAATCTCTTCCTTTGTCTTCTGCATTTGAGACACAGCATCGCAGATCTTCGGCAGTTCCCATCCAGATTGACTAACCTTATCAAATCCAGCAGTGCGGAAAGCTTTTTCACGAATACCTTCTGAAAGTCCTTGAAGAAACCAGATACAAGCAAGAGATTGTTGCAATTCATTCTTGCAAATGAGAGGCATCGCAACTGCGCGGAATTGACGGCAGTAGACGAGGATCTCCTGGCTGGTAGAATGGGTTTTGTTGCACAATGCATGGAGGTAAGATTGATTATACATCTGTTGGTGAGCATCTTCGCGCCAGAAATCGGCAAGCAACTGCTTTTTAACCATTTCCCATGTCTTATGATCCAAGACAAGCTGATCGATATGGCCCTGCAGTTCCATGGTACAATAGTTCCGTAATACCGCCAGAGCATCGATTCCTGCAACGAAATGCAAGGTGCACATTGCCTCATATCGATCAACAAAAGCAGTAATGTTTCTCCCATCAAAGAATGGGGCTCCAGGTGCTCCAGGAATCGGCATCGGCATGACAAGACGTTGATATGGCAGTCCACTATTGGGAGTCGGCTGACCGGACGAGGTAGTAGTGGGTGTAGTCATCTTTTCTTTGCTAGCTTCTGTCTTCTCTTTGCTAACTTCTATTTTCGGGGGCGCTGCAGAGACCTTTCCTGACTGAGTTTGACGATGGGCAATAGAATCCGACCGAGAATGCTTGGAAGACATATATTGAGAAAGAAAGGAACGCACAAAAGACTTCTGTTCACATAAGAGAAAGAGTTCAACAATACTATCAATATCAATATCCTTTTTATATTCAAATCTCAAATCCTCAAGAAAGAGAAGGAATTTCAACATCCACTTTAGATCTTTTTGCTGAAGGTCTTTTTTCTTATCACTTTTCTCAACATTTCTCTCTTCTTTCATTTGTTGAATAGGGGTATGGGTATTCAAATTGAGCTTATCAGTGGGGCGTTCGCTCGCATCCTTCATTATCCACTGTCGATATCGGCCATATCGGCCAATCAGAGGCTTCCACAAATGAACACTATTGAAAAGAATGCTCAACAAAAGCAGAAAAGACAAAATGTTGAGAGAAATCATATCAGTCGTAGCTACCACCTGCCCATCCATTTTGAATTGCCTTCCCAGGGACGCCAATGAAGTGGAATAAGGGGTTGTGCGCTTTTGGCGGCACGTGGGCAGGAGCAGCGGGATCGTAAGGAGGTTGGTAAGTTCGCCGTGTATACAATATTCTATTCAACGAGCTATCCAAATAGCAATACAAAAGAACACGTAGGAGATTCAAATATAGAAGAAGAACAAGCAATCAATCACATATCAAATCACACAATCAAAAAGGAGCAATCTCACTGCTCTGCGTACAATCAATCTTCGCCGAATCCACACGTGTGTCAAAGGATAATGGGAATATGAGGCAGCCATGCCAAACAAATATATGAGGCGGTCTCGGCGAAAAGTAATACCACGCCGAGATTCCCCACCACAGTGATACTTGATAAAAAGGCCAATTCACCAGGGAAATACTTTGTCTACAATTCCCACTCAACAAAACTCTGGCCCCCGTCAAAAGAGCAAATAGTGAGTTGTTTAAATATTTAACTTCATGATACTTACTGACCGTCGCAGGACGAGCACTATCCACTCACTGAGTACCTTACTCCGGAGGATTTCGATGACAAGAATGACAAGAACGAAGAAAAAGAACAGAAGGAACTGTTGGTGGAAGAAAAACAATCAGAGGAAATTAAATTAAAGCACATCATGTTCAAGATCGAATCCCCTCCAACACTTAATCTGTCCACGGAATTGGGTGAATATTAGACAAATCTGCTTCTATTTTTCTGTTTATTTCTATATTTTTCTGTTTTAACTTTTATTAAGTATTCATTAAAACAGGTTAAACCTGATATCATAATTGTTCATTTATTCACTAAACATTCGTTTGATATTTTTATTAACCATACTCTGATTGAATATCCACACTTATGTGTCTCTCCGACTAACCGTCCACTCAGTAAGAATTTCCAAATTTTTAGGGGCCGACTCCCGGGCGGTACGGATATAGCATTTAAGGCATTGGGGGCCTGGAGATAAGTGGAGGAAATTATGCTATTCTAAAGTAAGATACAATAACTGAAAATAGAGGCTTTGTGGCCTACCTTCAACAGCTCCATAGCGGAAGTTGTCCTGGTGCGTGTTTGAAATTCGCGGAGATTATCAGGGAAGGTCTCGCTGATTGGAATATCTCCATGACGGAGCATCATATGAGGTTCGAGACACTCTGTAATCATGGTACCCACTGAGCGGATATCCGTCTGAGCTTCAAAGTCTTGTTTCAACATACTGGTTCCAAAATTTGCTATGTCATCCGAGTTAGCGTTTAAGCATATATAAAATTGAAACAATGCTCACCAATCTTTATTTCCGCCGTTTCCGCGGAAAGAAGAACATTTTCAGAACTCAGCTGTCCATGTGCAATGCGAAGATCATGAATATAACTCAATCCCTGTAGAATCTCTCTGGAGAATGCTGCGACTTCATGAAATCGAAGAGTACCGAGAGGTGTTGAGAACACCTGTGCAAGAGACACATCCATAATCTTATAAAAAAAATATATGCTGCCTTGGTAATATAACGCCTCATGAAGAGCCACAATATTTTTGTGGTTTATTTCTTTTACTCTTGACAACCATTCCTTTCCGTGAACCTTGACCTCCTTGACTAGCATCTCGTTGAACATGCCATCCTTGCTATAAGCTGTCCTTCCCTGGCCCGCCTGATCCAATTTCGTGCAGAACTGGTATCGGTCCCAAGGGGTTGTTTCATCTTTGAACAATCGAACAACCTCTATGTTGACTTTTGGAGCTGCTTGTGGTACCACGGGGATCATCCGCCGAAGCTTTGGCCGGTTATCTTTTAAAACCGACGTGGGATACCTTCGTTTCAATACGGAATCATTTTTGGTCTGGGAAGATCTGATCTTCTCCGCCATCTTGTTCAGTGGGTATTTCAGTCAAATAAAAGCGGAAAATAATATACAAACAGCATCAGATCGAAAGCTGTACGTCTGATACTGATATATATATCACCTGTCGAACATGGGTTTGAGTGGGCTAACTAAGAAGCGTGGCCGTTGAGCAGAAAAGCGTGGTGAACGCTCACTGATCTGCATTTTCTCAAGTATAACCATGCCATGATTTTATTTTAGTGACCATGGCAACATTTGATGCTGATATATGAATCACTGACAAACTCTTTGTTCTCTCTTCTCAAATTAACACAAATCATACAACAGAAATGGCGACAGAAAACTTTGATCTTACTCTATCTGAAGAGAAGAAGAGATTCTTTCTTGGGTGTGCAAAAATAACTGTGGATCATCTGCGATTTGGGGACATCAATGCTCCAGGAATCCGTGGTGTGAAATGGAAAAATGTCAACTTATTACTCAGCCGATTCGAATGAGATAGGTGCCGGAGGCTCGAGCCCCTTCATTGGATTCCCGCGCTGATCACACTGCAACAATTTAATCAATTCCTTCATCATAATAGTATCAATGCTACGGATCTGAGTTATTTTTTGCCAACCTTTTTGAGACTGCAGCCTGGATGGACTGTAACCTGTCTTCAAGGCCGAGTACGTGTTGCGGCGGCGAAAGAGTGGCTGGGAGAAGGTGATCGGTGGTGGGTGGTTAAGTTTTATGACCAAACTCAATTATCTCAAGAGGCGCAGAGAAGCCTCAGAGAGTTTCGAGATGGTTCCCAGGAACACATCAGTGGAGAGTTATATTGCAACGTGCGTTTATATCAACAAGCTGGCGAACATGCGAAGGCCTGCGAGTGGTTGGCAAGGTCTCCACATTTTGATTGGGATTTCAAACAACTACAGCGAGGAACGAAGTATCAGTGCTTTCGTGAAGCTCTGGATGCCCTTCTTGAGTTTCCTGGTTTATGGTCATGCTATGTAAACCTGCACCGGCTACTCCCAATGCGATGTCCAGATGTAAATTGTTTCTTTTCTCTGATAATCTTTCATTCATCAACTGACATCTGTAGTAGGAGCAAGCCAACTATGTGAATCGCATCCGAGAATGCTGGGCTTTCATAATGGGAGATGAACCTGGTATCCTGGATGCTACGACGGTTGAACTCTTACAAGGTCGTGCTCCAACATTATCAACTGAAGATGTAGAATACATCAATGAAGTGTTCACGGAGCGTTTGGTATTTGCCAATGTTGATGATGAGAGACGGGAGAATTTCCGAGCACGAGTTCTTCAGATCGAGTATATAATTCCTTCACTTCATACTTTTCACGAGGATATCAAGTATCTTGAACCAATGGCAAAACTGGTAAGAGGGTTATTGACCCCTAAATTTAAGGGACGGATTCAGGATGGCATGAGGCGGCGCTATCGAGGCCCGGTGACCGGCGATTACTATATACAGACATCGGAAACAGGACATCGCCAGCAGAGTCAAAATCCTCAATACGGTTTCTGGTCGGCCTATAGACAAGTATTTTTAGCTTCAATGCGGTACTTTTTCCCCCTTGTTTCCGGGTTTCAGCCCCTAAAGATACATAAAGTTCCGTTGAATATGCGTACGATTGAACCTGAGGCACTCTCACATCGTTTTACTGAACTGGCGAGGTCTGCCGGTTTTGTGTCTGCTCGGCCTAATCTTCAGCCTTCAGAAAGCATTCAAGAAGGTTTGCCTCTACTTCCACCTTTGACGACAGATAGTGAGGAGGAATGGGCGCGTTATGGAATGACAGATGGCAGGTCTTTCTTTTCAGACAAGATGCATCTGTATCTTGATAAAATTTACTCGGCTCCCGACAACCAGCAACGAGAACATCTGACTTCCTTTGCAGTGAAGCGAAACTTTTTCCTTGCCTTCTTCCCTCCTTACCAACCGGAGGGCGCGGGAAGAGGGCCTAGTTCTCCTCAATTAAATCCTGTAATACATGGGCAGCCAAACTTGAATGACGATGAAATGCCAGATGTGTCAAATCAGCAGGCTGAACCTGATCAACCTACGGCTTCAAATACCACTGAGTTAACTACCCAAGCCGACGCAGAAATGCTAGACAACCCGATCGCCGAACCATCCTCCAGCAGGAGTGCTGCCCATCATCATTTATATGCTCGCCGTCGCAAATCTGGCAATCAGGCCCGAATTAAAAAATGGGCTCATGTGACAAGATCCTCTGCTATGCCACAGCGTGATAATGCTAGTCACCGGCGGAGTACCTCCCCTATTATCAACCCGGGAAATGCGACTGTCCGTCGCCGGCGGAGTGCCTCCCCTATTACCAACCAGGGAACTACGATTGCCAGCCACCGGCAGAATGCCTCCCCAACAGCTGAACATTCAAGCAATACCAAGTCTGACACTATTATATTAAATCAGACAACAGCATGGTGTGAGATCAGTGTGAATATAAGCCCTGGACAGTTCACAAGATCTATTGGAGAAAATGCAATTGCGAGGCTTGGCTGTGTTTTTAATATTTCAAAAAGCTCAGCCATATTCATTCGTGTTTCTCATGTTGAACACTTTTCAGAGTTTATCTCTCCTGATTTTTGGTTTGCAGTTCCAGGGTCACGGGGTGCTCTCTCCATTATTAACATAATGCAGGTAGGGGCATCTTTAAGAAAACAGGAGATGGTATTCATGGGTCATAAAGTAAATAACCCATTTAGCCAACATTTACTACATCCTGATATTGAGCTAGGGGATATCCAAATACTTGAAATCCCTAGGTTTTATGAGGAATTAAATTGGTGGCAATTTGAGTTGTAACACAGAGTATATATCGGGTTATTAGAAATCAACTTATATTGTAGTTACTTAGAAATCAACTTATATTGTAGTTACTCTAAAACTTAAACCTAGCAAGATAAAAACACATAACAATTGTGAAAATAAAAAATAAATACATCGCACTATGTCAGTAAGTTGTAGCAAGTTAAGGGAAATAAAAAAAGATCAAAAGCAAAAATAATAACTGAAAGAGAAAGAAAAAGCAGATACTGAATAACTGGAAACAAAGAATGAATGGACATGAAAGTTCAATTCAATATTTCAACTCTTGCTCTTTCTCGTCTTGGTAGCAATGGTCGTGCTGACATTCCATCATGATTCATTGCTTGTTGAAGCTTCATAATACATTCATCCTGTTTTTGAAATTGAGATCCGTATTCATCCTTCAACTTGGACTCAATGTCGAAAATGATATCAGTAATCTGGCGTGAGCGGTCATTCACTTCCAATTTGCTATCTTCCTCTAATTGCATGACATCCACAAGTCCATCCACCCGATAGCACCATTTCCGTAAACGATCAAGTTCTGCAGTGGTTTTCCAATGATGCTCTTGCTCCGTGATGACCTTCTGCTGTATTCGAAGAACTTCCTGTTGTAATTGACTATTCAATGTGATACATGTGAAATGAAGATCAAAGGAGAAGGAAGAAAGAGAAAGTGTATATAAAATGTGTTTCTTTTCTTGTTTTTACAGATGTGGCTTTGTTTCTTTATATTATTTTTATCCTACCTTTTTCTGTTTCTATCTGTGAAATAATTGCTCTACTTCTCTTTGCAATTGCATTCATTCTAATGGTGTGCCAAGCACATATGGCCCGGTGGGCTTCACCACCTAAATTAGCCAATGCATGAGTAAGAGTGGTATTAATCGCCCCATAGCTCGGCTGAGAGTGCCTGGCCATCAAAGAAGGTGGGAGCTGAAATTCTGTGATTTGTCCTTGGCCTCTTTCAGAATGACACATTGGTGGAAAACTAGCCAATCATTTTTGTATCTTCTGCCAAATTTGTTAGATGTAATTTCTTTTTTATATCAAGCTAGTCCTACAGAATTATTAACAGCTCACTGAATTTGATGGCTTGCTATTTAGTATTAAACACTCATATAGATAAATATATATAGAAGTAGTCATCAGACTCATCACAGCAATTCTAAAAATCTTTGTCTTATTAAAATTTGTTGATTTATTTTGATATGCTTCTTCTGAGCCTACAACACTAACTACTTTCCCCCCCAAGATGAACACTCCTGAAGCCGGCTGGGAGAGTTGGATCCAAACTCTTAATCAACCGCTGATCAATTCTGATGACTATAACTTATCTCCTAATACACTTGATGCCATTCATTGCGAAATTTCCCGGGACTCCAGCATCTTGGATTCATCCACTGATATCTCCTCCGCCAATCAGGCCGTGGCCGCTCTGGAGAATCGCGTTGCGAATTTAGAAGATAGGTATGGACAAGTGAGCCTTTCTTAATTAAAACACGTTACTAACTCCAAACTAGATTGAAATCGCTCCGGAGGTAAGTAAAAGTATGTTGTTTAACACACATAATGCTGATTTATATCAAAGTGCTCTAGAGGATGTTCTGAAGTATGTGGTTGGCCTGGAGCCATGGACAAAAACAGTTACTGAGGTTCTTGAGAAGCTGGGTCAGAGGCCCGCATCAGCACCCCCATCAGCCACCCAATCCAATTTTGCAATGAATGAAGGCGCATAGCAAATAGAAAGACATGGAAATTTGATTTGCGCAATGTTGTTAGTTTCTGTTGTAGTACAGCACTTGAAAACCGAGTTCATGAAAAGATATAGGAGCATGAAGATAAATTTACATCAATATATACTGAACTTTGATGACCATCCATTTTTTGGTAGTTGTGTACCGTGTGTCATTGTAACATGATGATAATATTTTGCTGAGGATAGAAGAAGCACTTTGCAACCTGAGTAGCCGCAGGATAATGGCTTGGAGAAGTTCATATATCTCACATGCTGACCCTCCAGGTGATTCTGAAGAGCATACTTATTACTGTAGCAATATTTTCATGCTTCAGAATATCGCCCCTCATCACCCAGACATTCGGGGCATTCCATGCCAGTAGGAGTCTGAATTGGGAAGTCAGAATAGGCATTTTGAAAGGGGGCCTCTGGTTTAGGGCTTCACACGCCTGGGTATGGCCAGGCGGTCCAGAGCAAGGCAAAGCTCGAGGGACTGTATACAATCTTCCACTAGTTGTTCATCAGGGACAGCACTGACATCTTGGTTCTTGAACTTGAGAGCAGCCAAGGCTTTTCACTCAGACAAAACAGAAGAGTCATTGTGCTTGAATGTGGTGACTCTTCTGTGATAGTTATTCTTGATGATGGTGTTGCCCACATTCTTAAAAAACTGTTTGTAACCCTCTTTGTCAAGCTGTTTCTGAAGCCTCTTGCGCATAGCTTGAATCTGCCTGCAAAGTTGTTGATATGTATCAGATTTGACCTGGTCTGTCACCATGTTGATCTTGCTGTATTTCACAATCAGATCTTCTTGAAATGCTACACAGGCGTTCTCTAACTCCACCAGCTTCAGATCATTCCCAACTTGCTGCAGTTGTTCATGGGTCAGGCCCTGTGGGGCAGATGGATCACGAGTGAGGCTCGAGTTGGTAGAAAGTGCAATCAACACATCCCTGGTTGGCATTTCCAAGAAAACAGATTGGGTGTCACAGTTCACCAGTTCATTAAGGTATGCCATGAAAATGCTGCTTCCAGAATGGCCCATGACTTGAGTACGTAACTCTGGGGTCAGGTCTACAGGAACAGTTTAGTCACTTCTTGCTATGAAACTAGATAGTAGAGCGAGTTCATACCAATAAATGCGGCAGCAGCTCCTTTTCTCCACACATACAAAGAGCCCAAATCCTTGGCACCTGCAGCTCTACACTCTTGGAGATGATTCTCTGCAAGTTGTGCATATGTGAGAGACTCTGTGAAATGAGTAGTTCAGTTTCTCTTTGCATCTCAAGCTGCACATCAGAATATTGGAATATGGTGTTTGTCTTCTTTGATATGTATTGGAACGCTCTTCTGATGTGCTGGTATGCCTGTATAGCATCAAATGTCTTGAGGCACTTTGATAAATTCACTGACAAAGACTCTGTCCTCTAGCCCATACTCTAGAATGTCTTGAATAACACAAAGTCCTAGATTGTCATTTCACTCGATATATGTATATTGTGGGCTGTATAATATGAGTTAGTATTTGAAACTTTTCAGAGAGTTTTATTGAATGTACACTCAACTCTTGTTTCTCTTGCTCTTGTTGAGCCGGTGTTTTACATGTATTAGAAGAATCTTGCATGAAGAGCACTTCAGATTCACAATCATGAAGAGCTCTATATTTTCTCAACAAAGAGCATTCTTTTTCTGTCTGCAGTAACCAGTGTTACAGACAAGGGTTTCAGGGCAGGCACTTGTAGCAGTCATCATCTTTTGAAGGGTTGCATGCTGATTTCTCTGCTGGTTGGTAACATAAAATACGTGTGAAATCACAAGAGAGTGATGCAGATAATATAGAAGATTATCTGCATTAACACATAGTTGAAATTTGACAGTCTCAATAAGGTCATATTCCTCTTTGAGTTGCCCACAGATCAACTAAGGTGATGGTAAGCCTAGCATTGATGACAAGAAAAATATGAATGCATACATGTTTGGTTTGACACTTCAAATTATAGGGGAAGGATCTCATATTTAGCTCAACACAATAATAAATTCTCCAGAACTGAACTTTAACCAGAAAGCCTGTCAGAGATTGAACATTGTGAGTGTCAAGATATCAGTGTAGAAAGCATTCAATCACATTCATTGTCAAATTCTTAAGCCAGTATTGTGGATCCAGAGGCTGTAAAAGCTGTACAAATCTGTGAATATATAAGCATTTTTCATAGTATGATCAGATCAGGCAAAGATAAATAGTACTTAGTGAAACTTTGCTTTATAACTTTCAAGATACGCTTGGTAGACTCCTCAAATGCTGGCTTTTTTGGCTGTGAGACTTTGTTTATCATTGCCATTCAGTATGCTGAACCTTGTTCAACTGGAGGCTTGCGGGACACAACAACCATTGTGAAAAAGAACTTAAACGCAAGAGCGAAATTGTTCAGATGAATAATAGTATTGATTTGAAGTAAGAAACGCACTTGAGTGACATTGTGGTATTTATAGAGATATAACTGCTCACTTTGATTAAACAGTGGTGAGCAATCGGTGCAAAAGCAGCACTGGGCCAGAAAAGTGTCACTAAAATGTGTTTCTAGGCCACGCCCTAGAGGGGTGATTTAGGCCACACCCCCATTTACTCCGTACTCCACGAAGTTATGGGTAACTAGTCAAAGGAGTCAGTTTATTAAGGCTGAAATAAAGTAGTAACGTTAGTTTCTATGCTGCACGCACAAAATCACATGAGCCGCATTGGGGTCTTGTCTATCTATTTGCAACCTGTCACATAATCCACCACCTCCACACTGGAAGTTGAATTTTACATATATTGTTCTATAACTAATTTTATATAATAATTCATGAAATACTGATGATTGATGATTCTCAAAATAGTATGAAAAAAGGCGAGCGTTTAGCGGTAGCCATCGCCGATGAGACCGAAGAGTTATCCTTTTAATAGTAGTTACGTAGCGAGCTTCTGAACCTTAACAGCGGCTGAACTAAGTGAACCTCCATCGAGCGGAATTCCGGCGGTATTTCGTAAGGTTGGGAATGTCTCTATGGTTTGTGATCTACTCCGCGTCCGCGAAGGCGGACGACGAAGAATTCGTGTCTAAGATGGTGAAGATACAATACCCCACGCCCGCCTGTGTATTGAATATTTTGACACAAGCCCAGAGCTGTAGGGAGTCGATCAATATAAGGCTTTGATGATACATGGCTTCGGGGATATGAAGCATTATATTATCCATTTCTTAGAACGTTGTTGAGCCCGGCGGCCACCCAAGTGCCATGACGGTCTCCCCTCTCAGAAATCGTTAAGACATTCCATGACTTGGGGATTGAAACCCGCACGAATCAAAGAAGTGGGAAAGAGAAAACGGGCAAATATAATCAGGCAGGGCGAACAAAGGTTGGATGTAACTGAGCTCGCCACAGGCAAACATACGTGATTATGGTAGTTTGTAATACTATATTGGCCGCAAGATATCATAATGACTGCAGTGAAAAAGCTCTTTTGTTAACTACTAACTACAGTGTAGTAATAAATAAAAGGGCATATGAAACAAGGGGCGCCCATCAACCGAAATCTGGCCGATGGATGGCATATGGATGAAAATGCTGCGTTAGAGGGGTTAGACGGCGTCCGATTGATTCATTCCAGGTTCATCTCTTGCATATACTCGTCAGTCACAAATACCCGGCATTTTAACCAGATCGACATCAGCGAGTAGTCAAATAGAATGGCGATTGCAAATGGTGCTAGCAAGAGAAATCTTGGAAAAGACAGCCCGAAAGTTACCCGATTACTAATCCACCACCACCCACGCTAAAATCTCCGACTTCCGAGAGATTTTGATGCCAGACAATTGCCGGATTTTTTGTTCGATTCCTCTGCAGACCAGTCGTTCACTTATAGATAAAACAGCTCAATGCATTCTCCTTGACATTGAATAGCTTTTTGTCTCTTTTCTTTTATCTAGAAGAATTGGCTTTTGTTTCTATATCTCACAATGTTTAGACCGGCGTCGTCGCGAGCTCTTCTTCGAGCAGTCTCATCCACTCCCCGACACATTCGACTTGCCCAGGCAAGACGATTCATAGGCACTGACTCCGCGTCATCGTCGCGCAAGCCTTCGAGCTGGAAGGGCGCAGCGTTGAGATGGGGTCTTGCTGCAGGCGTGGTTTATTATTATAACACAAGCACCGTGTTCGCTGAGGAACCTGGTTGTAAGGCCTGACCAACAAAGAAGAAAAAATACTAATTCAACTAATTACACGGTTACTTAACTCTCTATCTAACATATATGTGATCGTCGCATAGTCTCCTTCCAACCAACTCCTTCCGCTTCTAAAGAAAATGAAGATGACTCCTCTCTACCAACCCTCGACTCCGTAACAGCTGCGAAGAAGAAAAAGGCCACATCGAAACCCTCCCTACCTCCCACGAAGTCAGATACCACCCCCGCCTCTTCCTCTTCCACAGAAACTTCCGACCTTGCCGCTGCCGCAGATATAGAGATTGCTCCATCAGAAACGCAGTCCAGGCTCCTAACGCCAGGGGAACTTGAAGAGGAAGCCAGTAGCGAAGGCGCTTTTAATCCCGAGACGGGAGAGATCAATTGGGATTGCCCGTGTCTAGGTGGTATGGCCCATGGGCCATGTGGAGAGGAATTTAGAGCTGCGTTCAGTTGTTTCGTGTACTCGACGGAGGAGCCTAAAGGGATGGATTGCATTGATAAATTCGAGTATGATTTTGGCCCCTCTCCCCTCCCCCCTTTCTTTTCTCCCTTTGCGTTCTGCTTGGTTTTCGATTATACTTTTTCCTAGCTTCATGACTACCTTTCCACGCAGTCATTTCGGCTATAAGGAATGGTTAAATACTAAACTCCATATTTTACTTTACAGGGGCATGCAAAACTGCTTCCGCCAGCATCCCGAGATCTACCCCACCGAGACAGAAGAGGACGAAGTCGACGCCCAATTAGCTGGAATATCAGCAGAACCTTCCGGTACAGAGACGACACCAGAAGCGCCTGACTCCACGCCCAACCCGTCAGAAAAACGCGAAGAAAATCCCGCAGCAGTCCCATCTTCAAAAGAAGAGAAGCCCAAAGTAGAATCGAAAGCTTCAACAACTTCATAGTTACTTCATTTCCACGAGTGAAAAAATAAAACCGGTTAGGTGGGTTTATCCGAGGGAAGAAAAAAGTGAAAAGAAATGAAGATACCCAAGAGTGTGCTCTATCTCTCCCGCGTTACAGCATACTTGGAAGGGGTGTTGTGTTGTGTTTTTATAAAAATATATGTCATAATACAAATGGGTACGACCGGCCGATTTTGAAGCTGCTGTATATCTTTTCTCCTTAACACTAGATTTCTTTTGTTTCCTTTCTATTTTCCTTCTCTTTCTCCAATCTCCATTTTTTCCCTCTTTTTTTAATTTCTTGGGAACACCAATAAAAGAGCCCCTTTGATGTACGTCTACAATGTACTGTACTTTAACTTGTGTATATATACTGCTACTATGATGGCCCCGCCAGCTCCTCCATATCTCAAATCACCAACAACTACTCCGTACAACAACAATAATAGAAGGATATGCCATTTTTCAATTATTCGTTTCGTGTGGAAATTTCCAATAGCATTCATGCGATAACATATAGCGAATAGAGCCTACAAAACTTTTGAAAAGGTGTTTGTTCACTCGACTAATCCATAAAATAGCCAGTACTCACTCAGCCGTGTGCCCTGCTCTCAATTTCTCAATTATTTCCCCTCATACAAGAGTGTCAATAATCAAGCATTCTACACTCTCCCCACCCGGAACGTTGCCTCATTTCACAGCCAAAAATCAAAAAAAAAAAATCAAAAAAAAATAAATAAATAAATATCCAGAGATCTCTAGAAATCAAAAATTAAAGCATGGCCCGAGAAAATCATTCACCCAAATGATCATTTGCAGAAGAAAGTAAAAAACCACCATCAGAGCCAACAAACCCTGCCGAGAATAGAGGGGAAAAAAGGAAAAAGAATACTGAAATAAAACCTTAAAAGAAGTAGTAAATACTAGATAAGACCTAACAAAAAAGAAAACACCCCTTGTCATAATTAAAATAGAAGAAAAGTAAAAGAAGAAGAAAAAAACAATGAATATTCAATCAATCAATCAATCAATCAATCGAATCCAGATCAAACCAAGCCAAACCAAAAACCAAAAACCAAACCAGGCCAATCCACTCCCCCGCAAAAAGAAAATGAACAGCGGATATATATAGAAGAGGGGAGGAAAAGAAGTAACAAACCAAAAAAAAACCGGAGTATCCCATCGCCAGAAAAGTAAAATAAAATAAAAAACAAGTTAGAGCCAAAGCCAAAAATAATAACCGAGTTCGTTAAGGAAAGAAAATGGCCCGATACAAACAACAGGCTTGGGGGAGGAGGGCGTACACGCAAATGAACGGAGAGAAAAAGAAAAAAAAGGAAAAAGAAAACCAGCTACAAATATCAAACATAACATACCCAACGAATGAAGGGTTTCATGAAACAAAAAAGAAAAAAAAGATTCAAAAGAACAAGGAAACAAGAGAGAAAGGGAAAAATAAGAGCCCCCGAATCCGAGTCTCGAATCCAAAACTCAAAAGGTTTCGAAACCATTCAAAACGCTGTTCTTCTCGGCTTCAGCTCCCCAAAACCCCCCCTTTTTTTTAGACGCATTCCAATTTCCCAACCCAAGTACGTGCCCCCATTCATCCATCTTTCTCTCTCAAATTTCCAAATAATACTTAATTTAGGTTGAAAACAATAATAATTTACCTTCTCAAAATCGCCTCATACAAACTCCCCAAGGTCCCAATAGCTGACCCAGTCAACAAACCAGGCAGTCCACCAGGAACCGACCCGTACACCGTCATCACCGTCATCCGACGATACATATTCCAAAACGTGAAATTGTTCGTGTACACCAGGTACGAAACCAGGGCCTTGGAGACATTATAAACCAACGGGTCCAAGTTGGCATTCCCAGCAAGCCTTGCAGCCGCTGAAGTAGTAGTGCGACGCGTGCCATAAGCATGGCTGCCCTGCTGCGAAATTTTCAAGCTCAGGTTAAAGAAGTACGCGAGTAGGGAAGGCAGGAATATGCTCGTGGTGAGCCAGAGGGAGAAAGGCCCCCAGAAGGACGCGTCGAGCAGTATGAAAAGGTCGGGGACTTTGATGGCGTAGTCTGGGGTCCCGACAGTGGACACGGCCGGGAACGTGGCTAGGTAGCGCATGGGAACGATGTCACTGAGCAGGCCGTACAGCTCGAGAACGAGGGTGATGGTCTCAATAGTGCGGACGCTGCTGAGGCAGGAACGCAGCGCGTCGGAGCGTTCAGTTAACCCGGACGCGTCCCAGGCTTCAGACATGGACTGGCGGGCTTTGGTGGTTTGGCGGTCGATCGCGTCTGTGATGACTGCGGGGGATGGCGGGAGGGAAGAGAAGGGCAGCGAGCGACGCGCAGGGGTGCGAGACGCGGGGGTTGATTTGCTCCCGCTGGTGTCGGAATCATCTCTGCATTTAATTGTTAATATCTTATCGTCTTGCGTGAGAGTATATAGAAAGAAAACGCGTAAAGGCAAGTGAGAGACAGAGAGAGAAAACATGGAGGAACGAACGTGGCTTCGATTTCTGGCTTTGGTTTTATCTGTCGCCTCGACCGGCTGGGTCTCCTGGCGTCATCGCCGGACGTCGCGGGCTCAGGCTTGAGTTCCCTCTTGATGGGAGAAGAGCGCGATGTTTGCGACAGACGCCTATAGTAGTCTGCCAGTTTCTGTTCGCCGGAAAGCGAAGCACGGTTCGCGGCAAGATGGTCGTCAAGCGCGGCCTCGAGTTCTGTTTTCTTGTAGTCCTCGAAGCTATATAAATCCGATCACAAGGAGGGTATCTCGATCAGTAAACGCGCGCGACACGGTATAACGTGGTTTGGTTCCAGCCACAGGGCGTATATAGATCAGGGGAAATGGACATACTCCTGGAGATTCGAGGCTTCAGCGAGAACGACGAGGTCACTCTTGCGCAGACCGCGCAGGTAGGGTAGAGCGGGCGACATGGTTGGGGGCAATATGGGGATAGAATGTGAGTCGCGTAGAGTATGCGATTGTATTTAGTGAAGGGTGAATAGTTATAACTGGGAATGCAATGCAGATGGTAAGCGGGTGGATGACGCGGGTGCAGCGATATGAAAAGAGGATCAAGGGATGTTTTGTCGCGGGGAGAGAAAGTTGGCGGTGGGCAAGAGAATCTTAGTAAGAGGCGGCGGTTGTTGTTTACTCGGCCACTAGCGTGTTTTCATCACGGCTTCCCCAGCTGATGCTCCACCCGGTATCAACAAGGCTAATTTTTGTATATATTATTATTATTGTTCTTCTTATTGTAATGTCTGTACTGTTCTTTAATATCTCTCAATTAATATGATATCGTAGTAGAGTTATTTCATATCCCGCCACTGGGGTATTTATGAGCCCATAACTGGACCCTTCTCGTCTTGTACAGTTCTATCTAAAAACAAACAAAAAGGGAGATGTATTAAGACACGAGAAGAAGTGGTATAAACCAAAGGAAGAAGAGGAAGAGAAAAAAGAACACGCGCTCTGTATACGCACATGGGACAAAAGGAAAAGAAACAACCCTAAACTCCTGTCTCTATGCAAAATGACACACATCCCTGGCTGGCTAACCACCTGGTATAGGTTCCGGGAAACAACAAGAAAAAGAGGCAAAGGAAAAAATATAGTATAAATATAGTATGCCATCGAACAAAAAAAATAAGAGGGGGAGAGGGGGGGGGTCTTGTTCAATCATAAAACAGCTCCACCACCGCCACTCAACTCCCCCTCGCGCTGCTGCTGCTGGTATGTATCCAGCTTCTTCAGCAGATACTGATAGAGCACCAACATCGTCCCACTCTGCACACTCGTCCACAGAAACCGTGGACCAACGCCTCGAAACCAACCCACAATCCCCTCTGTCCGGTATATCAATTTCAATCCCGTGAAAACAGACGAGGTATCTAACACCGGCGCGCCTGGTTTGACAGTGGATGTGGATGGGGAGGAAGTCGATATTAGTCGGGATTGCACATTCTTCGACGCCGCCTCTTTTATTTTCGTCTTATGTTTTCCTGCCGCGGCAGTAACAGTAGTCGCTGACGGAGCTGATCTACCAAATGCATCCGGATTCTGTTGCGTCTGCGTCCTCGTCTTGACAACATCAAGCGGACATGTAATAACCCCCGCCATCCCCCCGGCCGTCGTAGCCGTTAGGATCTCTAGCGGCAACCCGATATCCCTACTCCCCACCCACTGCTTCGCGAGTTTCTGCTCCTGTTCATAAAATGCAAATTGCAGCGCGGAGAAGGGCAGGTCGCGGAAAAGCGTAGCCTTGTAACCTGAAAATAACGTCCCGAAGCCTTCTTGGCGGACGATTGTGCGGAATGCGTCTATTGTGCCTCTGTAGTTGTATCCGGAGCGGAAGAAAGGGTTGTTGTATCGTCCCTGGAGTTGCTGGCGGGTTTTTAGGACTTCGGAAGGTACGTAAATAACGGATGCGGCGAGGTCGGCGATGAATCCTGATATTTCCACATTAGTTGGATAACAACAACCGCTGTAAGTATATGTATATACGCACCACCCGCGAGATATGACAGCGCCGGATTAACTCCCGCATCCAGCATATGCCTCTTGCTATACTCGTACGTGCCGAAAAAGATCACCGTCCCGGGAAACGAGCCCAGCAACGCCGGCGTGACACCGCTATACAGTCCTCTCCGAATCCCTTCCTGCCGGAGAATTGTAGCGTACGAGGAGGACATGGATGTATATTTGGGTGGGATGTGCGGGTCGCCTTGTTGTCGTGTCTTGACCGTGTCCAGCGAGTGCATGAGCAGGTCTCCGCTCGTCCCGCCGATGCCCCCTGCTATCATTGACTAAAGGTAAAGGGAAAAAAAGGGTTGTTAGCCATGACCATAATCCCAATTGAAACATGCAAAATCCTATAAGGAGCCCGTTTTCATATATATATATATATATCCAGCCCACAATAAACCAATTCCCCTTCCTTCCCCTTCCTGGGAAATACATACATGTAAATACGGCGGTCTCGCAGCCTCAACATCAACATCCCCATCCACATCCATATCAACATGGACATGAGGAGCGACATGAGCCTGGGCATCCACCCCTTCATCATCCTTCCCCATCATCCTCGCCCGTTTACTCCTCCTCTCCACCCCAAACTCCGTCGTCATAGTCGCATGCGCCGGGCCGCCGTCACCATAAACACCAGTCGGGAGGATAGTTGTGTTAGGAGCAGTGACGGAAACAGCAGTGGTGGAGGGCGAAGGTGTGCTCGTCGTCGTGCTGCTGGTGGTGGAGAAAAGGCTAGGCATCCACGAATTCTGGCTCATCGCCGCCCCCGTCGCCTCCCGTTCTTATTTTGGTATGGCGGGGATAATGAAATGTTTTTTTTCCTCCTTTGTTGTTGTATCTCTAGTCGTTTGCGTGTATATAAGAGGATTCTTCCTCCCTCCCTTTTGTTGCTCGGTGTATCTTTTTTTTTTTCTTTCTGCGGATGAGGATTCGGGGTGGGGCGCACCGAATTTGGAGCGGACGGCTCGGAAGGAGAAGAGGGAAAAGTATAGGTATGTATGTATGTCAAAATAGATCGTTTATCTATTTTTCTCCCCCACCCGTGATATTCTTCAAGACGACAGAAGCACGAGAAGCATGGGATGGGGACTAAAATGAAGGTATTGGTTGGGCCAAACAATAACACGAATCAAATTACCAACTCCGAAACGAAAGACGGATGGGCGATGCCATCCTTATTCTTGCAGCGTTTCAAAAAGATTGAAAGAAAATAATAAAGAATGGGGAGCGGGTGGGGTGTGTGTGGGTGCGTGTGTTGGGCGGAGACATCACGGAGTTTTGTCGACGTTCCTTTTTTTTTTTTTTTTTGGTTTTCCCGTCCGTGCCGTCGGCGAGCACGGAGTTTTAGGTTGGTCGGCGGAAGGTTGATCCGGGGAAGAAGGGCGGGAGACCAAACCAGTTTTTGACAGCAATTTATAGGATTCAGTTATATTGGAACTGAGAAGGAGGAGGAAAAGAAATCAATGATGTAGGGGGGCGTTACAATGCTCTAGTGAGTGAGTTTACCTATTTATTTCACTCAAGATTCCAGTTCGTTCAAGCATTTACGTTACAAAATAAAGATGAGGTACGGAAGGAAAACCCATACCTGTAGTGGAAGAGTTATAAACACAGGAAAAATATGAAAAATAAGTGGTTGAATTTTTGGCTCGACAAACTGGCAAAGAAGAGAAAGAAAAAACTCCCATATCATCCATCATAGGGGGGAAAAAGTAGAAAAAGAAGAAAAGAAAAGAAAAGGAGGAGCATTTGTCAAGATACAGATGGATAAGATAGCTACAAAAGGAAATAAAAGGTAAAGATGAACCGTAGATAATATCGCCGAAAAGTAAAAACAGCCATACATACATAACAAAATAAGAGATAGATAGAACAGGTTCCTCTTCTTTTCCTCCCTCTTCATCTTTTTCTTCTTAAAAAATAAAAAAAAATAAAAACTGGAAACCAAATCAGATCAGATCAAATCACGGGGAGAACTCAAAAAGACAAACATCATCAATATATATTTAAAAGGAACGAAAAAAGTATGAGAATGCTTAAAAGTACAGACCCATGATTTGTTATTTTTTATTTTGTGGAAAGAAAGGAAAACCCCTCTCACCAGCCCCCCTATCACTCCTATTTTTGCTTCGCCCTCCACCCATCTCCCGCACTCAAAACAAAACGTACTCAGCTTATATATTATTTATTTTATGTTCACCGTGGTCGCGTGACAGCGTCCCCATCCCGCCGAAAAGAAGAAGCAAAAAATAGAATTGATATTCGTCCGTCATCATCGTCTGTCCGTGCGTGTTGGAGTAGATTGCTCACTCAGTCAGACGGGTCTCTGGTCTCTGGTCTCTAGTCCTCACAGATAATGATAGTTTTGGCAATCTGCATTGTCAAGACCTCATCTTGCGCAAAACATTACACATACGCAGAGCAACCGCGCTTGAAGAAGTTAAAAAAAAAAAAAAAAAAAAAAATTTGTAATGTGTATGGATAGCCATGCCTGTCTGTACTCTGTATAACGCAACGACAAAAGAAGGAGAGGAAGAAAGTCCTAGAACAAAACACAAAATCAAGGGACATGGTGAGTTTAGGAATAAATGTCGTCGTGGTTGTTGTGTGTACAATGATTATTATTAAAATTTTCGGATACCCGCGGGGAGGCGACGGGGTTGGCGGAAAGGGGGAAGAGCCTCAAGACAAGAGTAACCATCCGAAAAAATAATAATAATGATAATAATAATAATAATCAATCAATCAATCAATCAATCAATCAATTAATCAATTAATCAATCGATCGAAATAATTTAAAATTATTAAAATTATTGTTTCGTTTACTGAGGCTTCTTAGTTCCCGCAGCAGCCCCCTGGTACCCGCCCAGATACCGTCGGACATCAGTTACGTCATAGGCCTGTCTGACAAGGCCCTTGAACAGCTCCCAGCCCTGCCTCACCTGCGGCGGGGTATTCTGGTGCGAGACAGCCGCATCGACACGGGCAGTCGCACGGGCTACCGTGCCCTGCACAAAGGAGCTCTGCGCATAGCGCGAGCGGAAGAAGGAGAAGTAGATGACCAGCAGCACCCAGCTGCCACTTGAGAAGGTCAGGGCGGACCCGACGAGGCGGAACAGGAGGGCCATTTCAAAGGCGGCGACGAGGCCCATGCTGGCGTCGTAGTATCTTTTCACGAAGCGACCGATGCTTTCAGCGAGTGGGGATTGCTTTGTGGCTGGGCGGCCAGATGGGGAGGTTTCGCCTGGTGCGGCTGGTTTGGGGGGTTGGAGAGTTGGGATGAGATAGGTGCGGGTGTATGTTGCTACGTGGAAGACGGAGTAGATGGCAAAGGGTAAGAGGGCGATTGGGATCTGTCTGGAGTAGAGCCATACGAGGGCCATGACTGTTTGTTGTTCAATTTTTGTTAGCTGATACGGTCTATATAAAAATTTTATGTCATGGAGAGCTCACTGACTTAAGTATTGAACGTTCTCGTCGCCGGCCAATTTCATGGCAGTGGCGGGGATGGATCCTCCTAGGCGGCCCCGGGCGATATATGCTTTATAGACGACAATTCCATAGGTAGCAGCGGCGGAGACGAATGCGAAACGATATGAAGCTCTGGCCATGCCGGAATAGTAGTTGAATGTAATGTAGGAAATGAAGTATCGGAAGACGGAAAGAATTAAGGTCAAGTGCCTACATAGATGTGTGACATATCCAAGTTAGCCAACAACAGCTTGTGCTTATTTCCCAGTCACAAACGCCATAATCCCCAATTATTGATGATGAAACATGAAATGCGTGGGTGAAACGAGCCATGCATCTTCATTTTCACTTCTTTACATTTCAATTTTTTTTAACCCTTCCTACACCGCTTCCAAAAAGGTGGCTGGGGAGGGGGGAATTGAATGTTTCCTCTGGGATTGTTTAAACAAAATCGACATACCCAAGAAACCAACCGAACCTGTGAATACATTAGCAAAGTCACATTGTCTCTTTTCGACTCTATTAAGGGGATATATCTCTACTCGGATACATACTGTAGAGTCTGGGCGAGTAGCTTCAGACGCTCGCCCAAGGGTAGGGTGGATGGGGGCGGAGGAGCCATTTGTAGCAAGGGACTGTTAGTCAACGTTTAAGCTAGATAAAGCAGTGTTTTTGTCGAGATGAGAGGTAAAGCAGAGACAGCTGGATGCTGCTGCTGTGGTTGACGTTGTGTATTTATTCAAGGGAATCTGGGATCCAGGCTGCAGGATATCTGGGAAATTCAAAGGTCACCGTGGAATCAGGCCAGAGTTCAGTTGAGTGGTGTAGTGTGTTTGTGCCTTGAAAGTTGCTTATGCCACAGTGGTGTATTGAGGTGGTATCAGTCGTGTACTCAACCTAGCCTGGCGAGTAGTTTGGGCGGGAAATGGGTCACAACTAGCAGTATTGGTAATACACAAATACAAAGATACAAACAGCCAGCCACTGGGAGGACTGATGTCATGTGACGTAGCTCTCAACCGCGGCAAATTGGGAGCAACAAACGCCAACTCTATACAAAGAGCAAAACAACAAACAGCAAAAGAACAACAATATCTCTACACGCTCCAGGAAAAATCCTGGTTTAAAGAGCAATTCTAGAGTCAAACAGCTTTGGTTATAACCACTCTGTATATATAATACAGTGTATATACATGCGGCTACTGACAATTGGAATGATTCAATTACCCGTGGACAATCCCTGTTTTGACCATCAGAGGCTCGACGTCATCCCGCCAGCAATTATCTCCATCTTAGACGTCAGTCAACGAGCTAAATCGCCAGCAATTGATAATTGGGCAATGGACATCAGGCTTATTATTTACTTATTAGCCACAATTTACACAATTTATGCTTTGTCCTGAGATTTCAGTCTCCGCTGTTTCAGCAACAACCATTGGGCCTGAAGACATGAAGCTGTCCACGACAAACTTCTGAGACAGACTTTTGTTTCTCTATCAAATTGATATACTCATTGCACAAATATGAGTACATCATATTTTCCATTTGCTGCAGAATAAGTTATCTCTGCATTTTCAGCTGTGCATTAATTGAAATGCACAATTACCCCATTTTTGCATAACCAATTGCTGAGATCTCTGTCATCATCCCCCAGACCAGACAAAATACAACACCCAAACGCCAAAATGCCAAAATTTTTCCAAATTTCTAAACCAAAATAAAAATAATGAAATAGAGGGAGTCCCCGCATGCTTCCTCCTTAATCAACAACCTCTCTCTCTCTCTTCATCTTCTCCTGAAATGTACTTCTCATCTTCCCCTTCCACCGCCCAAACAGCCTTCTCGATTTCGACGTCCACCGTTTCTTCTCCTTTTCCTTCTCCCTTTCCTCTTCCTCCTTACTCGGTTCTTCAAACCAACACCCCCCACAAATCCCCTCAGCATTATAATTCTCAAACGGAATCTTCCCCGCCTCCTCCTCCGAAAACAAATACTCCGTCTCCCAGAACTCCGCAATCCGCAGATCCCCCATATCAATCTCAACATTCGCACCCATATCAACCTCCTTCTCCTTCTCCTCTTTCTCCTCCTTCTTCTCCTTCTTCTTTTCCCCCCCACCATTACCATCCCCCCTATAAAAGCACTTCTGCAAACTCTCCGCCTTAACCCAAGTCTTCGAATGCCCACACCGAAACCACCGAACCATATCCGGCATCTCCCAAAACACCCCCGTTTCCTCCATACCCCCCATAACCGGCCTATTCGCAAAGGGCCTCACCGCCCCCAGCACCTCCGCTCTTGCCCGCTGCCTCGCCTCTTCCGCACAACCTGGACACCGCCCCTCCACCTTCAACGCCGTAGCCTGCCATTTATCCATGTCGCAGCAGCGCGAGGGGCGGAAACTGCGCTCCGTGAGGAGCCTTGAGATGGCGGGGGTCGGTAGGGGGATGCCGTTGGGGGCGTGGCAGTAGTTTATGTCGTATTTTAGGTGGCAGGGGATTGAGTGGTTGCAGGTTGTGTATCGTTCGTGGGAGCTGTATTTGCACATTCTATTGTTCTTTTACTTTCATATAAAAATGTTGGTGGATTGGGCTCGATTGGTTGATGGTGTGGTGTAGTGTATGTATGATGTCGTTCCGTGTGCGTATCTTTCGGTAGGTAGGAGGTAGATAGGGGAAAGAAGGTAGAAGGTAGGTTTAGATATGTAGAAGTGAAGGCAGAAGAATCCATATTCTTATATAAATCTTATGTGAAATACGATATCTGTTCTTGAACACAGAGCCTTTCTTCATTTTCCTATCTTTTTCCCCGGTTGAAAAGAATCATCATCACCGGCTGGATTCCGTTCCCCGCCTCGAAGCTTTGTTTGGGGGGGGCACATGTGCAGCACGTAAAAGGAAAAGAAAAAGATTGGTTTACCCGGAGGAGAAGGGTGTTTGTTTGCATGGAAGTGGACTTTGAAAAAGGTATCTTAAGAAATTGAAACAAGAGGTTTGGATAGACATCTACTGTATTCTCTCTCCTGGAGTTAGTTCCCACATCCTGGCTGGGAATCTCCTCCTGATAACCAGAGAAAACAATGATAAGAACAAACATATCATACAAATAAAAATGATAGAACTGTGAATGACCCTTTTCTTCCACCACTTAAAAGGGGGCTGTTGTTTCTCCCTTAAAGAGAAGAAAAACAATAAATAACAATACATCCCTTTCTCTAAACTATGAACTATGTACAGTACAAGAACTTGTTCACTCATTCCTCGACTTGACTAGTATCATTACCTCTTATCAAAACGACACCAAAGCAAAGCAAAGAAACCCAATGGTAGGTAAAAACAGGAGACTGAAAACAATATATATAGAAAGAAAGAGGGAATAAGAACCCCCTTTGAACCGCTCGACCTGCCCCGCGTCCCGCCTCAACCTTTAACAGTTTTCTTCTCTTGAAAGATACAAAAAAGTAAAAATCACAAAAGTGAACAATGCCATTATTATCTACCCAACACATCCCATACATCCATCCAACTTAGCTCGCTCACCCTCACAAAGAAGATTTTTGTGTGAATAGCTACAGCAGGCAGGCAGGTAGATAGGCAAGGTAAGGAACGGTAGCTTCCATCTCTCGAAAGTTAGGTATTGTACTGTCCACTTGGGCATATACCTATCTATTACTACCGTCTAGAGCTGTACGAGGTAGCTTACGCAGTTATTACCCTACCAATCAACCGATCAACTCATCAATCACAACCCATCCAGCTACGCCAAAAGCAAATTGAAGAAGGCGAAATTTCAACAAAAATCAAATCAATCTAGTAGGAACAAGAACAAGAACAAGAACAAGAACAAGAAAGAAAACACGAAAAGAAGAAGCAGGTCTTATATAAGAGATAGATAGATAGCAGCAGAAAGACCTGGTACATGCGGAGCGGGACAAGGGGGACAACACGAGGACAAACTCAAACAACACTAATGACAACAGCAAGAAGGGAATAAATAAAAGTAATTTAAAAAAATATAAAAAAAATATAAAAAAAAACAATCCAAAGCAAGTGGATTAATGAAAAATACTGGGGAAACGGAAATTAGCGGTGGGCAAGAAATAAATTTGTTTGGTGGGGTTGGAGGCAAACGACAAGGTTGAATGAAGGGTAGAGGATATGGAAATGAAAACAGAAGAAAACTAAATAATCAAGTTTGACAGACACAAGGAAAAGAAAAGAGAATTATAGCTAAGCATAGTAGACAGATACATGACAAGAAGGCGAGTTTCGCAGTTGTTTTTTTGGTATTTTTCCTTCGTTAGTATTTCGCACTGGGGTGGTAAAACAGGAAGACGGGGGAAAGGGGAGAAAAAAAAAAAGATAGTAAGTAGCAATTACAGGATCAATCCTATCAGTCGGAATTCTCAAAACACGCCACACCTGATAAGAGCAAGGAGAAGATATAAAAATAGAAGAGAAAGAAAGCCACAATTTTATAGCCCGCGTTGCACATGTATCCCGCCACCCTCCTAGAAGCATTTTTTCGGTTTTGGAAAGATGGAAAGAAAAGAAAAAGAGAAATCTCCTCTCGAGAAAGCGAAACCTAGTCGATAGATAGATTATTAAGTTTGATAAATTTGGTTTTCTTCTCCGTGTTATTCGGTCGAGAGACACAGCAGCAAACAAACAAGCAAACAAACAAGGGGGGGCTCAAGAGAAAGGAAGAAAAATCGAAGTCATTACAGAAATGAGATAACGAACAAGAGGTATAAATGAAAGAGCAGAAAAGGAGAAGAAAAGAAAACAATAAAGAGTGTGTGCGGGTCGAATATTCTTTATGAAAGCAAAGAAAAGGTATTAGAGAGAGCGCTGGAACCATGAGCAGAAGATAGGGATTCAAAAAAGAAAGATGGAATCACACAAAGAAGGTTGTCGCATATCATAGGTCGACGTCCCATGTCCAAAGCATATATTGGCCACGGGTTGAGTCTTAACGCAGCGAGAAACCCTTCCTCTTTATCTTGTCCTCGAGAGGTCTTCCACTTTCGAGACGGGACTTCTTTTCTTCCAATTCTGCACGTTGTCGCTCTAGTTGGTCTTTCATCTCGCGATGTCGGGCGTAAAGCTCGTCTTCGCTCTGTTTGAGCTTGCTCTCCTTCTCCTGCACTTTTTGTTGGAAAACCATTTTCATCTCTACCTCCATCTTTGCGAGTTTCTGCTCGTGCAGGGTGCGCTCTTCCTCCTGTTTGACTGCAGGGTTGACCTCCTTGAATACACTTGGGTCCTGAGCAACACCCATCTGTGTGAGCTTATCAGATCGGTAGTTCTCGTACAGGGCATTATTCGTGTGTTCCTTGAGTTCTTCCATGTGGGTACGAATGAGCATCTGGCGCAGTTTGACGAAGTCGCAGTGCTCCTCATTGTCAACCTCGATGACACCCCAGGGATAACGACGACCTCTGACTTTGCGGCCCTCACCGCTGGTGACCTCTGAGTTCGCTCCAACAACAGCAAAAGGAACCTTTGACATGATCTCCTGGTTTTCGGCAATGGTCTCTTCATCATCAAGCTCATATCGGGGTCCCTCGAATATTTGGATGGAATGGTGTTGGATATCGGCGAGAATCTGCATGGTGTTAGAAGATACATATTTTTCTTCAAAAAATAGGAAGAGATTTAAACAGTATTCTGAGTACGTACCCGTTGCTTGAAAAGAGCAATTTCCTCATCGGTCAGGGTATCGGCCTTAGCGATGACGGGGATGAGGTTGACCTTGGTGTGCAAACGGCGCATGACCTCAATGTCAAGGGGCTTCAGAGAGTGGCCAGTTGGCTGGATGAAGTAGACACACGCATGCACGCGATTGTCCACAATGTTCATGCGGTTAACCTTGTTCTCGGCTTCCAAGTAAGCGTCGAAACGCTGTTCAATGTTCTCAACAATTGGACGCCAAGAGTCATCGTTGTTGACAAAGTCACCGAAACCGGGGGTATCCACAACAGTCAGGCGGAGACGAACGCCATTCTCCTCAATATCGGCGCTGATGGATTCGATGGCAACGGTCTTGGGAATAATATCGAGGCTAGGGCCCTTGCGCTCCTTGGGGGGGTAGAGGGAGGTGTTGAACAGAGTGTTGACCAGGGTAGACTTTCCCAAACCAGACTCACCTAAATATAGTGGTTTGAGTATAGATATTACAACATAACCAAGTGAAAAAAGAGGGACATGTACATACCAACAACCATAACATTGAAGTTGAATCCTTTACGAACACTTTTGCGGTGCCATTGGTTTGGGAGGTTCGCGAATCCAACATAACCAGTCAATTTCCGACGGACAACGTTCCTCAAGTCACTAGCAGCTTGGGCAGCGGCCTTGGGGTCCTTGGAAGTGACAGTTTGGGCAACACCCTGACCCATAGGGTTGCTGCGTTCGACATAGGGCGATTTTCCGGTTGCACTGCCAGCAGCTGGAGAAGGTCGGGTGGGAGCCGGAATACCGTTAGCTGCTGCGGCTGTATTATCCACATTGTCAGTATTGTTTGCAAACACATTAACCGTCTCCAGATTGTATTTCGGGGAAAGATTGTTGTAGAGTGTCCTTGGAGCTTTGAGAAATTCAAGCTTCGAGAGGTGCAATGGCCACAGTTTTGGTACTCTTGCTTGGGGGCAGCAACACGAAGCTTTAAATGACCTATAAAAATAACAATCTTCTTTTTCCGGCTCGTAGAGACCAGGGGGAATAACAAAACATAACAGATGCACACTGCACAGGATATAGGGGTCCCAAAGATTCTCCAGAGATACAGAGATATACGGGGATGATGTTTATAAATGTTATGGATGCTGGACAGGGCTGCAAGAAAATAAATGGAAGCTTACCCATCTTGCAGAAGGCTTCACGGCACAAGGAGCAGGGGAGGTTGTATTCGAAGGATTCGGAGGGAAGGAGGGAGAAAGAAGTATCTGTTATAACCACAGTTGTTAGTTAGCACGAAGCGTAAGGACACATTTATTTATGAAAAGAGAGAGAGAAAGAGAGTAAAGTGTAAAGAGTAAAAGGGGCATTTAACAAAGGATATTAGGTCCATGGCCCTGATATAAGATGCGGGTAGTACACCACATACTTTCTTTCTCTCTTCAAATACCCGCAGAATTTCAGGAAAAATCTAGTATCAATGCAGTGAGGAAGGGGGAGAGGTTGAAAAAAACCGAAATAACAGGGAGGAAATATGGTGTTTCACGGCCTTACCAAGAGATTTTTTTTTTCTCCAACAGGGATACGAGATCAATGAGAGACGAACAAAGGGAAGGGGGAGGAAAGGAAGCACAAGCTCAGAACACTGTCCAGACAAGACGAATGAAGAGCAATTTTTCTCTTTTTATATAAAAAATATAAGGGATGAACGAAGGTGGATGGGAAACGAAGGATTCAATTGGGGGCTGAAGGTTGTGGGAAATCTTCACCTGGGGTTAAGGGAGTAAAAGGTTCGGGGATAGAAGATATAGCAAGAGAGAGAATAAGAAGGGAGAAGAGAAGAATAAGAAGAAGAAAAGAGTGAGATCTCCTGAGGGCGCTGGCGAAGGCGAGAGAGAGTCCTGGGGGGGGAGTTGGGGAGAGAGAAGATTGAGAGACAGAGACAGACAGATAGACAAAAACAAGAAGAAGCGAAGGGAACACGGAAAGGGGTTGGATCAACTTTAGGGGACGAGGAAACGGACGCGGACTGCCCAGTTGTGAGGTAATGGGGTATGGTATGGTATGGTAAAGGTAAGGGTGTTGTTGTCCCCCTGGGGCCCCGGGTTCTCCCTGAACTATGCCGTTTTGGGCGCTGAAGTTACCGCTCCATACCAATTGATACGCTGATCCCTAGCCCCCCTGGTATTGAAATTTTGCAGGTGCAGCCCGCTGTTGGCTATCTGGATACGCTGTTTGGGAGGTTTTTTTTTTTTAATTTATAAATTACTAGGCCAGCAAATAACCTTGAAACCATACGCGCTTGTCTGGACTTGGTAATTTATTGACGCCCATCTTGATTGGGCTTAGCGTAAATTAAAAACCCCCCTGGTAAGCCCCCATTACTGGAAAGATCGATATGGTCACGTGATCAGTGCCTTGCCTCCAAAGATTTGATGCTCGGAATTACTTTCCCCCGCTCGGACTTTTTTCTTCTGCCAAGGTTCCAAGGTTCGTCTCGAATTTCCATTTGCGGACAATTTTCAAACGTCATTCTGGATCTACAACTTGGGAAAAAGCTACGGCGATGGATGTACAGTACAAGTACATGCATGATTGATATATATACCTAGGTACCAACTGCATAGAAATATAATCCCTCCAATGGACTGGTATCCGGCGCAGTTCTTTAATACTGCTGCCCCGCCATCCTCCCCATTCGCCCTTCTTGTGCTCAACCAGCCAATAAACCAAAATGCATACAGGATCCTCAACAAGCATGGTAAGATCCCGTCTTATCTTTGAGTGGATATATATATAGATTACATATGTTACATATATGAATGAATCAGTGAACAAAACTGACATTAGGTTAACAATCTAGCAAGCTTTACAGTATGCGCAGACGGCGGGGCAAACCGTCTCTACAACCTCATGCGTAAATCGGGCAGGGAATCAATAGAGGTAGATACCCCAGTTTATAGAACAAATTGAATATATTAAGAAAGAGGAAAGAAAAAAAGACAAAAAATCTCCCAATCCCCAGACGTATCAGTCATTTAAATACTTTTTCTAAAAATGGAAAAAAAATATCACAGCTTCCCGACGCAATAGTTGGAGACTTAGACTCCATATCCCCCGAGGTCCGAAAGCACTATGAAGACCTGCATGTCCCCGTTATCCATGACCCAGATCAGTATTCTACAGACGTCACCAAATGTCTGTGCTATCTGCGCTCGCGTACTCAGAGTATTATAGCATCCAGTGGCAAAAACGGTACCGCAACCGCAGTAGTAGCAGCAACAACAACAACAAGAACAACAACAACAACACCAACAACACCAGCTGAACAGCACCCTCCAGACATCGACGTCCTCCTCCTAGGCGGCCTAGGCGGACGTGTTGATCAGGCCTTTTCACTCATCAATCACCTATGCACCTCATCAACATCGAGGTCGCCATCAACCCAATCGCCCTCATCACCTTCCGCACCCTCAGCGTCATCATCTTCTCCTCCTGCCCCGCTTCCTCCCCATGAACACAACCAATTATACCTAATCTCTGAAGAAAGCATATCCTTCATCCTCCGCCGCGGGCATAACAGAATCCATACCCCCGGTGGCTCCCTGATGGGACCATCACTTACCTCTGCACTACCACCACTACCACCACTACCACCACCAACAACACAACCAACCCAACCAACCCAACCAACCCCCTTCTCCGAAAATATCGGCATCATCCCCATCGCCGGCCCAGCCGTCATAACCACACACGGCCTCAAATGGGACGTCCAGGACTGGAAAACCCAATTTGGCGGGCAGGTTAGTACGAGTAACCATGTGCGCAGTGAAGTTGTGGAGGTGGATGTTGATGCTGAGGTTCCCGTGTTGTTTACGGTGGAGTTGGCGGGGTGGCTGAAAGGGGGGAGGGGGTTAGCAATGTACGAAAATATATAAATTTGGCAAATGTTATTAGCATATAGATTTTTCTTCTTTTTTTTTTCATATACATAGATGGGGGGTTGATTGGTTTATCTGTATTATAGTTATAGGTGGACAAAAACAGGAGATCCTGGATGGTTGGGCGGCATGTTATTTTTATTGTATAATTTATCATTGTGCTTTTAATTATCTGACGGCATTACAAAACTTTCTTTTTTCCATCCATCCATCCATGCACCGCATTACATCATGATCAATTAGTAGCCATGAACAGAGGGTTTCAAAAGAACATCTCGATACCTTCAACCGTCACAATATCAGAAAAATACATAAGACAATTATATATAATACTGTAATTTCCTGTCACTCGCATCCGCATCCGCACCGCATCAACATCCACCAAATCGAAGAAAGCAAAACTTTTACTATAAAGAAGAAAAAAAGAAAGTAAAAAAAAATAACATACTACTACCACAACCGCTTCCACCTCCAGGCATAACAATGTAACGGCCAGACCCAACCACCACCACAAGAACAGCAAGTCGCAAAATCTGGTTTTTTCGAAAACTGCCCTTAGGCCCATACATATAGAAACACGGAAGGCCAAAAAGAAAAAAGAAAATAGAAAAAGAAAGAAAGAAAGAAAGACGAGGAAAGGAATAGTTACATCCGTGTATTCGTTATCTTAGAGATCCGAAAGAAAGAATGCCGCTGATATTTCTCCCACTATCTCTTCCCTTGAGGAAGTCGTGTGACAAAACACACAAAACCGACGTGTTTCTTGCCTTGTTTTTTCTTTCTTCTTTTTTATTGTTTAGTTTACCTTGCGTGGACAGGTTTGGGGAAATTGCCAACAGTGGTATTTGGAGGAAGGAAAGGAGGGGTTGGATGTCCAGCAGACGATGATGACCCGTTCCCCGTGCGAAATTGCGAAACGATGGGAATCATACTGATCCCCGGGTTTCCCCCGCCACATCACTTACGATAACATGGAGGGATCCGGAGGACGATCTCTAGCCGTTCCGTTCATCATATCTCTGGCGTTTTAATTCGGTTCGTAAAATGCTTTTAATTCTAGAGCTCTCTCTCTCTCCCCTCTCTCGTTGTTTCTTTTCTCTGGCAAGGGGGGCGACGGCGAAGAAGAAAGTAGACATGGGAGAGCACATATATGTATAAGATATATGTATATCCCATGTTTATTTCTCGGAGGGGTGGTTGGTTGGCTTTCATTCGCGAAGGCTTGTTTCTTTTGCTTTTTCAAGTCCTGTATAGATAAAAGAAAAGAAATTTCCTCCCGTAAATATCCGGGAAGAAAGAACCAGAAATTAGCATATCTTATTTCTTTATGTAGTGTTCTTCTTTATATTTCTTTCAGTAGGGAAATGCAGGTAGTGAATTTTTCTTCTTCTCTCTTGGGCCAAGGTACCCAGGGTATAATAGGTACTCTTCAGGGGTGTCACTATCATAAACTGTCTGTGCTTGCATGGGGTCGGTGAAATAAAAAGTTGAAATCTAATTTTCATCATACCAATCAACATCGCTAAGTTGTAACTTGCGAGAACGGAATCCGCTGCGATTTGAACTCGATTTATCAGTGCTCCGCGGGTCTCGATGGGAACGCTTATCCGGGCCTTGTTTTTTACGCATGATTCCTTTAGTATTGGGGTTCTCTTCCAGTGGTGGGTATTTTGGGGAGGAAAAAGAGGAAGTGTTGAATTCACCGTCACTGGGTTCATTGTCGTCTCCTAAGTCATAGTTAAGCACTAGGTTCTTGATGCGCTGCTGCTCCTCGCGCTCGGCCTGTTGTTGGGATTTCATCGCGACGGCAAAGCTGGAGTCGGAGGGCAGGTCGATTGTGCGGGTCTACACAAAACAAAAATAAGGAGTGTGGTTAGAGAACTCTACAGGAGAGCATATAATAATATTTTTCTTAGTACGATGAAGAATATGGGGATAGGGGGCGCAAATGCAGACCTGTTGTCGGTTTCCTCGTTTTGTCATGAGGGAAAATGCCATTGTATTCGGCGCATGCTGACTAGCTTCGTTGTTCTCTTCGGCAGCCGACGATGAATCGCGTGGAGTGCGTCTCATCGGCAACGGGACATCGAACATTGCCTTGCGTTCGAATTTGCGGGACTGCAAACTTTCAGCCATCATTTTCTCGAATTCTCGATCAAATTCAGCTTCAGCTTCTGGGTCAAGCTGCTCTTCCTGGCGTGTAACGAAAATCTGCTCTTCCTCCTCAGATTCGGAATCGTGCTCTTGGTCCGGATCACGAACAGTCTAAGGCATAGAAATTAGATTTTTTTTTGCATTTTTCACTTAGAAGGTATAAAATTTCAAGATCTATACCTCCTCAACTTCGTCGCTAGATGAGTTTTCTTCATCCTTTTCTTCATCCGCGTCCGGTATCGCATCGTCTTCAAAGCCATCTTCAGATGATGAACTCTCTCCCTCATCCTCCGGTTCAGGAGCCTTGTCCGCTTCTTGTGCAGTCTCCTGTACCTTGTAGTTCTGTGCTACAGCTTCACTAAAAAGGCGGGTAGCTTCAACAGGGTCAGTAGCGATCTTCCACTGTGGGCGAGTCAAAGCATAGGTATCCTGAACGAGGAAATCCACGTCCATGGGCAGTGGGTCTTTCGTAAACAGGTAGTACTGAGATAATGTATTAGCTGCCTGAAACGAATTTGTCTCTTCGGGAGGTTATACCTGAAAGAAAGTCAAGAAGAAATCGAGTTTTTTCTTCGCTGATCCGCGATCAAAGCAGACCCCACATGTATCAAGGAGGGTGCACACCAATCGGATTCGGAAAAAATCATCAGGCATATCCAAAGGGTTAATCTTCCCTGGACCCGGTATGCCGCCCTCTAATATTCACGTCAGCAACTCTGCCTCACGAAGGGGATCCAGGTATGTACTTACCATGCCCGAATGTAACGATCCGGTAAAGCGTATCAAAAATGACCGGCGAGTCGACCATTTTGTAATTGTATAACTCTCCCAGATACTTAACCTCGGCGATCCGTCTCTGGTTGAATTTAAAATCATTTTGCTCCAGCCCTAGGGTAATGTACTCGAGTATGTTGTCTACAATCCCAATGACAAAATCTTGATGGTACCGGTAGAGAGCACTGACAAGGATTGCCAGGATGTGAATGTTCCCATACTTGACCTTGCCGGGCTTGCTGAATATTCGCTCGAGAATTTGGACGACCTTGTTATTGTCAATACTTATTCGTCCATCAAGCAATGCAGAATTTTTTTTTTTAAATCTCACCTCTTGCTCCTCCCAGTGAAGTTTTCGGATACATTTCAAGATCTTAGTGTAATTCCGCTTATTCATATCGAGGAAGAGTAGTTTCCTAATATACAGTTCCATGGGAGTGCGCTCTTTTTGTTGGATAGCGGGTCGCTGGGGAGGATCGACGTAGTACATCGCATTCTCAATAATCATGCGCTCTTGCTGGCCAAGATGCTGAGCGGTTTTCTTTCGGCTCAGTGTTTCCAGGAAGGATGCCATCCGTGGGGCCGTTTCTGGGTTTCGGAAGAGATATCGACCGCAATTCTCCAGCAAATTGCCAATGATCTCAATATTCATTCGAGAGAAGTCGTCGAGGCTAACTTTGAAACAATGAAAAATGACATGTTCGGGGACGACGCCGAACTTGGTTAGTTCAGCTAGATATCGAATATTACTCGTCCGTACCTGACCCAGGAATTCCTTTTGTTTACGGCGTTGTAGACTACGGAATTCTTCGTCAAGATAGCTGATAAGGCCTTGGGGAATATCGGGTAGGTATTGGCCAAGGGTGGCGACTAGGCGAGCATAAAGAGGAAGAAGGTCGGTGCGACCTTTGGGCGCCTCTTGGATGGCCTTCACCAATCTATTCCGAGACGCTTTGGAGTTGAGAAAGCAAAATTCCAGCGCCAGCTGATCAACTGAGTCTTTGGTTTGAAGTTCCGGAAGCTTTGCCAGCAGGGCATCGACCTGGGCACCAACGGTTTTATTAACCATAGCAGTGGACTGGTCATCGGCTTCCTGGTTGTTGGTAATTTCAGAGGTGGTCAGGCCTGGTTTCGTAGCCTCCGCTTTGCCAGACTGGTCAGCTGGAACACCGTTTGTAGCTTCGCCGTCGGCCTTCTTTTTCACCTGATCATCTCCATCTGGTTTTTTCTTTTTGCCATCTTCCAGAAGAACGGCTGGCACTTTACCCTTCAAATCCACTAAATTCTCATAAAATCGGCGCTCGTCTTCGTCTTCCCAGATGCCGGGGCCTTCACCTTGTCCGCGCAAATATTCTCCGGTTTTGACGAGACCTATACTGCCACCAAGCGCAGAATCACCTGCCTCCTTCTCCATTAGATCTGGCATATCCGAACCAAGGATCTCACACAGGACCTGTGTATTCGAGACGAGCTTTTCATGGGCCTTGGACTGCTTCTCGAAATTAGATTGCCGATCTTCGAATATTTCACCACTCTTCACATATGCTTCCGCATTTTTGCGACTCTGCGTCGCCAGGGCTTTCTGATCGCGGACAACGTGTGTTTTAACATCCTCAAGATACCGACTAAGGATGTTTCTAAATCGGAGCTGGAGCTTCTCGGAAGCTAGCGGCGGATCATCTCCTGTTGATTCAGCATGAGACTCATCATCGCCCGATCCAATCTCCGGTCCATCTTTCCCCGTAGTTTCCGCAGTCGCCCCATCCGCCTCCACATTCTTCCTGCCTTCCTCCATCCCCTTCGCCCCCAGAACATCCCAGCTGTAGGTTCTCGCAAACAACACCGCCAATGGTAAATTGACATGCTCGCGGTCATGCCCCAAGAGATCCTTCAGCACTTCCAGTGGGAACGGCTCTGCCTCCCTATCCTGATCACCCTTCGTCGCAGCCTGAACCAGCTTGGATTTCGCAAGCCCATCAGATGTAGAACCCTTGCCACCACCGACACCACCAATAGTAGCTGCACCATCCTTCCCCTTCGTTCCTAAATCATCCGGCCTTTCCACATCTTCCAAGCTTCGCAGGAACCCAACAAGCCATAGCTCTGTCACGATACGCAGCAGAACCCGCTGCCTGCCCAGCCGTTCTTTTTCTTCCCGCTCACGCACATCCTGGGTCCATGCCTTCAACTGCGCCTTATCCGGTGTCGTCAGACCTCGACCCAACAGCCATCCAAGCTGCTTGGTGAATTCATCAGGGCCAAACCGCTGGTGTAGGGCGCTGGCGATTTCTACCCCTGCGGCGATTTCTCCGGGGGACTTGAGTTTGCCAAAACCTTCGTAGGCCGCGGATATAATCTCGGATAGATACTTGTGTAGTGATAGAGTACGAATATCTGCGAGGAAAGTAGGGAGGGCGGCAGCGGTAATACCAGTTCGGAGACGTTTGATAAAGGCCGTATTTTTCTTCAGAGCGGAGTCGAGAGATTTGTTAACCGGGAAGATATCTATACATTGCAAAATTAATTTTTAAAACCAGATCATTATATCTTGTTATTTTCTTCTCGGGGTCGAGCGAAACAGTAGTTGAAGGTAGATAATAAAAGAAGGTATGCGGGGGGAGGGTGAGGCCGGCAGTGAACGTACCAGTCTCTTTGGCCCATGCCCGTGCATTCAACATGCGCAGTTCTCCTATTCAACACATGAAGTATTAGTACTACGCAGCAGACGAAGATATAGCAGATTCCTAAAAAAAGTTGATGACATACTCTTCCTTGCACGATCCATCTCTCGTGTTCTCCTCAGTCTACCACCGTTGTGGTTGTTTGCGGCTCGGGGGATGCGGTCAAGCTGGGTCAGATCCCCTCAACAGTCCAGAAGCACAGATTAGAGACGGCGTTGACCACCTCATTGGGTGCAGAGCAAACAGACAGGTGGTCTGGAGCTGGACAGGTTTAACAAAGGTATGAGCAAGTACTGCAAATTCTGTTGGCTCAGTAGTAAAATATGATAGCGCGAACACTCACAACTGCAGCGGCGAAGTGCGTTTGTGTGGAGAATAGTTAATAAAAGGAGCTGCGTGAACGGAGAAAAGTTGGCGTCACCGAAGAGAAAGAGCAGCAGTTGAACTTTGAACTTTGAACTTTGGATAGAAATACTGGGATTTTTATGTATGATAATGTTTTGGATTCGATTACCAACTGAAAATCTTGCTTTAAAATAACACCATAAGATAATTAAATATAAATATGTTCATTCTTTTTATAGTACTTAACAGTCAAACATCAAAATGCTCCCCCAAAAGTACATACATTTCATAAAGAAGATCAACCCCCGCCAACGACGCAGAGTTACCTTCATACACCGTCAAACGATGCCAACTAATAGCACAATTCCATGACACAAATACCCAGATGTCTTTCAATTACAGCAAATTATCACTTCATCATACATTCATTCATTCATTCAATCATTCAATCATCATCTTTCCCAAGCCCACTCCCCGCTCCTCCCCCCTCCCCCCAAAAAAAAAAAAAAAAAAAAGAAATCAAAATCATATCTATAATATAGATATACCTCAACCATTTCCCCTCTCCCCCTCCTTAATATCCTCCTCAATTTCCTTCTCAATCTCCGTAAATCCGCTCTCCCTCCCTTTCTCCAACCCCGTCAACCGCTGCTGCAACTTATGCTTCATATCCTGCTCGTTCCAGCTCTGCGTCCGATTAAGCTTCGGCAGCCATCGCGAGGTGCTTGGAGACGTGGCTGTTGGTGGGAGATGCTTCTCTGGTTCTTGCTCCGGGTTGGAAGTGTGGGATGAGGTGGGTAGGTTGGTGTTGATGCTGGTGGTGGTGGTAGGATGTGTTTTATGGTGGTGGGAGGGGAGAGCGGAATGCGGGGAAGTATCTTTCTGGGAGTGAGAAGCGTGAGGGGAGAACTGCGATGTCATTTTTTGTATCTTTTTTATTTATTTGGGGATGATTTGAAGGTTTGGTTGATGTCTCTGGAGGGATTTCTTGACTTTTTATCTCCGGTGGTGGCGGCGGATTTTGCGTTTCGCGGTTCTGCTCTACGAGGTGGGCAGCTGAGATATGTAGATAGATAAATATATGGTCGTAGATGTTATCCAAGTAGCTCTGAAAAATTATAAGCAGCCGGTTGAAATAAAATAAAGCTTACTTACGAAAGTAGAATAAGCAAATCATGATTCCTTTTCCTTGGGCACATCCCACCATTTATATAACCCTGGCGCAAGACGTATTCAACCCGAGTCTGGGCCATATTCCTGTTTTCCCGCGCAATCACTACATCATCTTTGCGGTCTAAGTATCTAAGTTTCTCCCACCCCCCCTCCGCACGCCGTTTTCTCCCGCAGATATTGTCATGCGCATTGGCAAGCCTTTTTCTCTATTCCACCTATTCATATCCCCTTATTTGTTCTGTAGTAGTTCTAGTTTTTGCTGTTCTCGAATTCATACCTTGTATAGAGTTAAAAATACCTGATCTTATCCAGATGATACTATGGCTCTATTTTTCAGGAGGCTATTACACTGACACATTCTCGGCTGAGCTTCGCGAAGGCGCAGATGGGGTGGTAAGAATGAGAGGGTGTATGTATGTGGTTGATGTCAGGATTAATAAATATATCTATCTATTGTCGTTATATAACCACTATCCAGGTACCCGTCGGAACGTTGACGATATACCCTAATAGTGACCTTAGCAAGTCCCCTTCCTCTTGAACAAATTAAATTCATTTCATTAACACATGTAGCGAATTCGTCTTGAGGGGTGATGTTGTGCCGCTGACTATTTTCACGAGATAGGTCTTGAAGCACCCATCGGTCCAGTCAGCTCATGCAAACCATGTATATGACTTTGGGCATCACCTCAAGACCACACCACTCGTACGCAATCTATTCTTTGATAATTCACGCTTCACTATAAAAAGACATGCCGCACCGATAAATCCAACTATCTTCTAAATCTCACTCTTATCGGCAAATCGTCTTTAATACTACCAATACCCTCACCGCGTCTGTATGCGCGCTCGCCATTGACAGTCTCCGGCGCGGCCGCACCTGTTGCATCCCTTCTCTGCGCCACATCCCACTGCTCATAATTAAAGTCGAAATCCAGCTCACGCACAGTAAACACCAATGCGAGCTTCAGTTCCGACATCGCTAGCTCCTGGCCAATGCATTTCGTGTTTCCCAGTTCAAAGGGTCGCCATGCATTCTTCATAGGATACAAAGCATGACCCTCCGGGACTAAGAACCGATCCGGTATAAATTCCGTCGGGCGAGGCCACAGTTCAGGATGGACGTGAGTCATTGTAGGGGCTGATTGGATCATGCAATCATAAGTTGGATACTGGATGCCGTCGAGAGAGAAGTTGAAGTTGGCGCTGCCTTGTCGGAATGTATTGGCTAGAGAGTGGATTCGTAGCGTTTCCTTGATGACTGCTGTCGTGTAGCGTAGTTCATTCAGCTTATGGGGGTTTCGTTGTAGGACCTCAGTTGCTCGTTTTGGGTCTGGGCCTAGCGCTTCATCGTGTTCTGCGCGCAGTCTTTGGAGGATGTCGGGATATTTGTTGATTTCGTAGAAAACCCAGCAACTAAGGTAGCAGTTAGAAAATATAATCGAGACCATTCTATGACGGGTGCTGTTTGGTTTTTGGGTTGGAGCTGGGAAGTTTGGGACGAAAAGAAGTGGGTGGTAAAAAATATATCTAAACAAACTAACGCAGTTTGAGCCGTAGTGTCATGACCAGCAAACAAGAACGCTTTTATATTAGCGAGGATAGTACTGATAAACTCCGGTGTTGGTTGTTGTCCGTTTTCTTTTAAGTCCTTGATAGCAAGATCGATAACGGTTTTCTGATTCTTCGAGTCGAGGGTGTCGCTCAAGCGCAACTGTATTTGCGGTAACAGAATATCCCGTATGGTCGCAGCATCGTGTGATACAGCACGCCTAAATCCAGGAGTGAGCCGTTCCAACCTGTTCTTGATGTTCTTTAGCTTGACACGAGCAATCAAACTTCTCAGAGCCTTAAGTAGGGGTCCGGGTCCGGTTGTTTGCTCCTGGAGGTGAAGGTCACTATATTATTCCGTGTTTCATTAGCAACAAAAAAGAATGAAAAGTCTTCGGAAAAAATGGGCAGGTTCCTCGCTTTATGAACGGTAGTAAATGATAGAGGCCTACACTGCAAATCTTGAGATAACATCAAACGTCAGAGCAACTACTCCGTTGTAAAGGGTAAACATGTTGCCCCACTCATGACTGCCCGCATCTGCAGTATCTTTCAATTTTTGAGCGAATATGGAAACCTCCTCCAACACGGCAGGCATGTTCTGAATGACGTTCCTTGACGAAAACCCCGGGTTCAGTCGGGAGCGCCATATTTTATGACCAGCCATGTTCATCGATAACAAGTCGATGCCATCCGTCACTGGGGTCAATGCCCATCCGAACATAGGATGTCTCGGCTGAGGTGTTTCTTGGGTAAATTGAGAACAGAGCTCAGGATCGATAACCATAATGATTGGTTGAGCCATGAAAGGCCACACATCTAAATATATCAATGGGGGGCATTTTTTTGCGTTGGGGAAGTATTTCTGCCAGTTTTGTATTATCTTGATCGATGTATACGAGCCATGAGCGTCGCGTGGTAACCCTTCTCTCAAACTCCTCAAGAACGGAAGATGGCCAAGGAAAGGTGAGTAAGGCTCAATGATGGGCTATTGAAAATGTCAGCCTTCCCCCAGTTTTGAACATTTATAAGGTTGTCGGTCATGGTATTCAGATTGTAGAGAACACCCAAGCGGAAAGGTCACAGCTTACAATCCCGCTAGCCTTCATTTTATAGAACCTCCGTCGGATCGAAATTGCCCGTGTCAAGAAATGCACGAGCAAAGCTGCAACCACGGCAAGCCCAGCTGCAGCCACAAGTTTGGGCGTACCAGATGCGATAACCATCTTGATGGATCGTCACCGTTTTTGATCGCTGAGGGGATGGTAGGAAGTTCCAAGTATCCTGAGTTCATTTCTGTCATGTAGACATGATCGTGGAGACTCAAATTTTTGGAGCAGTCACGGAATATGTACTTGGCCAAGGTGAATCTCAGCTTCCCAAAATTAATCACACTAGGCCCGGATCCGTGGACTTTTTCGGATAGATTTCTTTTTTGTTTAGAAGGGATAAACCCGAGAGCTTCGGAGTTATTGATCAAACAGCCCGGTACCAGATCATTACCTAAGTAGATTCTTGATCCGGAGAAAAGGGAAAGGTATATCTGAAAGCAAGCATTGCTCGTTCATTCCCCTGTGCCCCTATCAATGATACGCATGTCTAATCTTGTGGAGATGTTTCTCCTGCTCATCTGGGAACCAATCAAGCAAGAGGTTTCGCTTTTTTCAACAATCCAATCAATTGCTTTTTAAAAAAAAATCATGCACCAACCCAGAAGCAAGCTGTGTCTCAGCAATAAAAATAAAACTTCAGGAGGGCTGAATTGTCAAACATGGATTAGCTCCCACGGCGATGGCTCAAGCTTAATACATGGCGGACTCCAGAGGCTCTGGGTCGAAATTTACGTAGCCATAGCTAACTAGTAGCATATGATGCAATTTGCAGTCTCGGTGCGCGGGGATATCCTCCGTACCTTTTTTTGAAATGAGTTGGAAGTCTACCCTCCATCCATGAAAATGAGTTGAGAAATGATATTAAGTTTCCAAATATAGCTACAATTTAAGAAAGAAACCGGTGCACAAATCAGCCGGCGGCTACCAAGGTATGTATCTAACCGCCTTCTAAAGGTAAAATAAAATACTGTAGAGGAAATAGAAAAAAAGTATATGAGAAAGTGGAAGAAAAAATGAACAAAAAGGAGATCAACCAACCAACGCCCTTAGCTTCGCCAATACCTTCGATCCTTTCCCGGCCAGCACTCCCCAAGTCCCCAGTAACCCAACCATCGTCACCAACCATGTCCGATACGTAAATAGAGACTCTTCCCTCACCCGCCCCACATACGTCTTCTTCCTCATACCCAGCTGCTGCGCTCCATACCCGTCCAGGATAAAATCCGCCCAATTAAGCCTCGACAACATCTTCTGATACTTCACCACCGTTCCAGACCAATTATTCGTAACCTTGCCGTCCGCACGCTTATACCAGCTGTTGCACTTCGGATCTGCAAACGAAGTCGTCTCAAGTGTACTCTGCAGCTCTTCATTAAACGCATCAACACGCTTGGGATCCGGCAAGATCATCAGCGACTCGCCCTGTTGGCGTGAGTTGAGCACCGCGTTGATCATCGCCTGGATATACTTCGTCTGCGCCTCGATCATGAGGATTATAGAGTTGTGGCCCAGGTTCGTGTTGGGGCCGTAGAGCATGGCGAAGTTGGGGAGGGATTCTACGGCTATGCCGTAGAGCGCGCAGGCGCCGTCGGACCAAATGTCTGAGAGCGCTCGACCGTTCACGCCATAGACTTGGATCGGGTGCATGAATTCGACGGTGCGGAAACCCGTGGCTAGCACGATGAGGTCGAATTCGTGCTCGGTGCCGTCGGCTTTTATGCCGTTTTGGGTTATTTCGGTGATGGGTGCTGTTTCGAGGGTGACGTTGTCGCGCTGGAAGGTTGGGAAGTAGTCGTCGCTGATGATGATGCGCTTGCAGCCTACTGGGTAATTGGGGACAAGTTTCTCCCATAAGTCCGGGCGGTTGGGGAGTTGTTTCTTCATCATTTGAAGACTGGCTGTGCGGGCATGTGTCGCATATAGAGATTCTTGGTCTGCAATGGCGCCGTGGAAAGTCTCCCGCAGGTCCATCATCCAAGATCGTACTTTCCAGAGGGAAGGCGGGAAGTATTGAAATAGTGCCCTAACAGGCTTAGGGATGGCAGTGTCCAATCTGGGAGTAACCCAGTTAGGCGTTCTTTGAAACACTGTTAGTTGAGCGACATCGGGAGCAATTACAGGAATTATCTGAGCAGCCGTAGCTCCTGGAGAAATTGCATTAGTTATGCATAGAGGCAAAGAAAATAGGCACCGTAAACCATGAAAAATCTCACCATTCCCTATAACACCAACCCGTTTTCCCTTGAGATCATATGTCCAATCCCAACGAGCGCTATGGATGATCTTTCCCTGGAAATCATCTATCCCTGGAATTGATGGATAAGAGGGCGAATTGAGTTGACCAACAGCAGAGACGAGGAAATCAGATGTGAGTGTATATTGATCGGTAAATTCTGCATCTTTCGAACCGCTTCCTACTTTGATAGCCGTTTGCCATTTGCGGGCTTTATCGTCCCATCTAGATTCTTCAACGGTAGAATTGAATCGAATATAGCGAAACAACTTATATTTCTCGGCTACGCCATGAAGGTACCTCTGTTATCGCTTGGTTAGAGCTAATAGAACTATAATCATAAACCAGAGATAGAGGGAAACCGCATACCAGAATCTCCTCCTGGCCGGGGTACAGTCTTGTCCAATTCGGGTTCTGTTCGAAAGAATAGCTGTAAAGATGAGAATTGACTGTCTGGCATTAGCAACAAAGTTCCCAATCAAACGAGAACCGGCAGCTCCCCAATAGAAGAACATACTATCACAGCAGCAACCTGGATATTTGTTATCGCGCCATGTTCCACCAAGTCCTCCACTCTTTTCAACGATTACGAAGTTGTAGATATTATTATTCAACAAACTGATCGCGGTGCTCATTCCTACGCGATGTAAGATGTTAGCCAACTAATATCCAAATTCCTTAGATCTCTAACTTACCAGAAATTCCAGCGCCAATGATCACAACAGCGGCTTCTGTATAATTTTTGTTCCCCACCTCCTTTTGGGGATAGCATTTGTTAGATGCCATGGCTACCTTTTCTCCGATTTGCACGGCAGGAAAAAAACCAAGGATGAAAAACACGAAAGGCGCAAATGTCCCTGGTTCAACGGAGCGGATATTTGAAAAATATTTTGAAACAAATGTCAATCAGAGAATCAACCGAAAAACTGGATCTGAGAATGATAAAAGGTGACACAGCCAGTTATAAAGAGGTAAAGCTAGGCCATTGTCGCAAAATCGAGGGCCCGTTATTTTACTTACCCGGCGGATAATTGACAGCGAGCTCATAGCTTCAAAGTACTATATACATGTACATAGCGAGAAACCTTCTTTTTGAGGGGGAGACTCCACCGCTGGACAAAAGGGCGGGGATCCCCATGATCCGAGGATGCAAGCAAAGCTCCTGGGTCATCGCTCTCGTGGCTGGCCCTAGCCAAGGTTGACGAGGCCGAGGGGAGCTCATACTTGATCGGATAGCGTATCCGAATACAAAGGACTTCCGAGAGGACACCGTTTGATAGCCTCTTAGGCTCTTGGTGCTTTTAATCATCAAGATCAAGAATGAGTTCCCAGGGCCTTGTGTGCGTGCGGTTTCAAAATAGAACCGCAAGACCATTGCCGGCTGTCTTTATGATATGGCTAAAATGCCAAACATCTATCTACACGCTGTGCTCTTTCTTTCAGTAGATTCTGGGACACCTGGCCCACTGCTGCTAGTAGCTTGATGGTGCTTCTGTGCAGTTTGGTTGGACCTGGGAGCCAAATAAAGCGGGGAGCAGTAAAACCGAGCCGAGGCATGGGCCAAACCCAAGGGTTTCCATAACCGCCTCTTCAACCTTGGCGAAGGAGTAGTAACCGAACGAGCATCGATCAATCAATCCTGTCATATACTCCGTAAAACCCTGGCTGTTGAAGGAACTATAAAACCCCTTGTTCCTTTTCCCCTGAAGAAGCACTGCAATCAACTGTCAGCCGCACTCGGCACACAAGAACATTTATCCGTACAAATATTCCTCCAGGGCTCTACTCCAAATGTATATAGGGCACCTGCATTCTTATCTGGAGCAGCTGTAAGAAATGAAAAATGGCTATGATCTAAAAGACCGTATTGCAGAGTTTTCACCTGCCTGCTGTCATTCAATGATCTGTATCTATGGTAACTTACCACCAAGATTACCAGGACATTGGAAAGCGGTAATGATTTACGACGCATCTTGATAACTAATAACTAGCGAATCACGCGCTCCGAGCAAGTTGGTTCCATCATCGTTTTTTTCGCCCTTTTATTTTTGGGCTAAAAGAAGGCTACTACTTTATAGGGCGAAGAAAAAGGAAGGTAAAAACGTTTTAAGTGCTACATACAGTACATACTACAGGCATACAACTATCAGAGTTAACTCCAACCCGAGCTGTGTTGGGTTGGGAGAAATTCGATAGAGCTACCATGTCAAGCGAGGAATTGGGAGAAGTTTGATAGATATTGATGGATGGGGATGGGATTTGTTTGGGCGTGCGTGGGGAGTGACTGGGGGCATGTGGGGGATATAATCAGATATTCGGGCATTATTAGGAAAACATAGAGCTCGGGTCAAAAAGGGAGAAAAGTACTGTAACTTTCAATGAAACAGCGAAAGAAAAAGCGAAAGAAAACAAGAGGGAATATAATAGATAGATAAGAATGCCCAAGCAACGCTATGCTAATGCTAAAAACTGTATGGAGTAAGGTAGAATTTGAAAATATTTGGGATTGGAATTGGAATTGGAATTTTTTTTTGGTTTTTTTAGACATTAAAGAAATCAAAATTTGTTTAGTGGGGAATGGGGCGGGGAGAAGAAGTAAACTTGACATAATGGCATTCGAAAGGGAAGTCAGTCAATCAGTGATTCATGAAAATCCAGAAGTTCCAGTGCTTCGAGCCAAATCGGTCAAAACAGAAGTTTGATATTCTTTTTATTTGCGCGGCTCTCGGCTATTTGGGCTTTCGCCAGTAATATTGCTGTTTGCGTCAAAATTGAGTTAACAAAACTATGCCGAAAAATATAATTAATATGGGGCGATTAGGAGGAGTGTCTCGAACCTTGTGTTGCTTTCTGCAACTCCGCAGACCAGGTTTCATTAAGTCGTTAACAACAGCCTCCTTTCGCTTTTCATCCTCGTCCAGGTCAGGAATGTAGTAATACTCGCTTTCCAGGGGTTTGCCTGCAGCGTCTTTACCTTCCCGGCTCACTTCGCCAATGCAAGCGATTGCGTCGATGATGGATTTGATCTCTGGGTTAGAAAATCCGCCTTTACCTGAATGCGTTTGCGTCCATAGCTCTGGGGGGAGGTGGCTGATGATTGTTGACAGTGGGGTCGACGATAACCGAGAAAAGGCGAGCTGGTTCACGACGTGGTTCTGTACTTTCTCCTTGAGAGAGTGATCGTAATCCTCGGTTTTCGCAGGTTTTTTGGCGGCAGTGTGTTGACGCGGTGAAACAGCCGGTTTTCGCGCCATGGCAAGAGGAGATCGAGCTGGAGAGGAGCCTGCGTTGAATGAAGCCATACGAGGAAGGATATTATCCCCAAAGGGCCCGAAAGAGTGGACGATCGGGTCATTTTCCTCGTCATGTTCCGATAGCTCCTCAACCTTACCGTCACAAGAGCTAGACATGGAATTTTGGAGGTTCTCATTGCTGAAAGGGTTCGAAGCTACCTCCGTAAGCTGAGAGACAGAGTTCAAATCTTTTTGACGAGTGGGGGATGGCTCATCCTCATACACAACCACAGCACTATGCACTGAGCGGCTAGGGGTCAACAAAGGAGGTTCAGAAGGTTGGAGAGCTTGAACAGCAGGAGATGGAGATATTGGGGAAGCAAGTCGTCCACGGCTTCGTAGAGGGCTGGTTGGGAGAGGGTGAGAAGCAGTACGACGTTTTCTCGCGGGGGAACTCTCTTCCCAGGTTTGGTCGGAGGTACTGGTCGAAGCAGAGTCCTTCCGCTCGTGTCTGGGCCACTGGACTAGCACTCGAGCATCTTGCACGTCGATCATCACGTCCGCGTCTTTGATGTCAGACGTGAAAGTTTTGCCCTTGTTCAATTCATACGTTTTCCCTTGGCAATGCAATTTGATTCCATTCCACCCGGTACAAAGAATCTCAATCCTATCTCTATCAAACGGGTTTGTTGAGGGTTTATACGTGGCTTGAACATGCACTCGCGAAATCAATCGACTAGCGGACAGTTGGAAATGACAAGAACCGCTTGATCTACCCATCAGAATAGACTCCCCCGACTGGGGTAACATTACCGAAGGCACAGTTGATAACGGAGCTCTTTCAGAAACCATTGAGTGGGTTCGTTTAAGTCCTGGGCGGATTGCCTGTACGCGAGGAGGGGAAGAAGTCAATATTGCCGTAGACGAGGTGGGAACGGGGGTTGGATATGTCGAAACATCATCTCCGGATTCGCGTGCCAGGCGTTTATAGGGTCGAGGCAGAGATGGGGAAGACGAGGGCTCGAAGGCTGGGAGAAGAGAGGCAGGCCTCTTCACGCCGGTGATGGGGGGTAGCAGGGTGCCTGCTCTAGGAGGAGACGACTCCATCCCGAGCAATTAAGGGCGGGAACACGTATCGATCGAGCAGTCTATCCCTTCTAAAACCCTAGACTCTGAACAAATCGCGTCGAATTCCACCAATGGCTCGTGGAATGGGGTATATATATTTGAGAGGCTCACGCTTGGAGCAATTTAATGTAGGAAGACAAATACTTAGACAAAAAAGGAAAGGACAAAAAACAAATATACAAACAAGGGTAAGGAAATAAATTAAAATAGAAAAACAAACAAAACCAGAGGAAATACGGGACACCTCTCGAGGAGAGGGAGAGAGGAGGGAGAATTGAAGGAAAAGAAGAGGGTTGTGTGGGAAAAAGGTCGGAGGAGGTCGAGAGAGGAGCAGAAAGATGAGTGAGCAGACGCCAGAGTAAGAAACACACGCTTGGTGGGCTCAACGCGTTTCAACAGCTCCACCGCCCAGGGCTCGCGATGCGCGGCTCAGGAACACTGCGAACAATAGTAAAGAGACCACTAAAAGCTGCAGGAGCTAGAACAGCTCACAATATAATCCAGCTGGCTCTTTTAATACCCCTAAATCAAAGCAGTATCAGCTTTCCCTCAGGAGTGCTCTCATTGCATCGCCCGTGTCGTTCGCTCATTTTGATAAACACCAACAAACTATATGCTGAGTCATCAACGCGTCTATCCAAAATCACGTGAAATACGGTTTGGTGAATTAAAATTGGCGCTATTCCCAAAACAGGAAATTACTAATCTGCCCCTCTATCACGTGAAATCAGCCAATCACGTCATCTGATCTGATAAAGGAGAAGAAAAAAAATTGCAAGGCCAATTTTCATCAAAAATCTATATAGAAATATAGAAATATAGAAATACATATATGTATATGTATAAATATGATAGATAGAGGAGCGGAAATATTGCACTACGGGAAAGACGAATTATCATTGATAGTATATAGAGGTTATTCAACTGGATTTCTCTATGAATGTGTTGCCGTTATCCACTCGCACCCAGCAAGCATCAATTAGCTATCCTCCGTCTTTCTCCAGGGCTGTCTCCAGGGCTGTCTCCAGATCAATTTAAACTGCTCACCGCTCCGCTTGAATACCCCTTATTTATATAAAACACGATCACTCCAGGGAAATATATCACGGCTCCTGATATTATTTCGCGACGCTCATTTTCACCGTTTACCCCTTGCTTTTTCCCTGCCAACCCGAATTATTTTGAATTCCATGGGAGAGCCCGACCCGACCACTCCCGCGCGGGGAGCTGTGCATAAGAAAGGTGAAGACCTATTTGGTAAAAAATAAAATAAAATAAAAATTTCCTCCTCTGATCTCTCTATTGACAAAATTTTACTACAGTCTGGACCACCCTAATCACCAACTCCGACTACCTCCCAGGCCTCCTCACCCTAGACTACTCCCTGAAAAAGGTCGGCTCCAAATACCCCTTAGTTGCGCTCTACACAGACTCCTTCCCACCAGAGGGTCATTTCGCCCTCCAAGCCAGAGGAATCCCCGCCAAACATATCCCTTATCTCCTCCCCGCCGCCCACAAGGACTACAGCAATGACACCCGCTTCTACGACTGCTGGAGCAAGCTTGCCCCCTTCTCGCTCGTGGAATATGATCGCGTCGTCCAACTGGATAGCGACATGCTGGTGCTGCGCAACATGGATGAACTGATGGAAATGGAACTGGATGATCCAGCGTTGAAAGGGAACGGTTCGCGCGTTTTCGCTGCGAGCCATGCATGCGTGTGCAACCCGTTGAAGAAGCCACATTATCCTAAAGATTGGTCCGCCGTTACGCTTCATTCCTCCCCCCCTCCCCCCCTCCCCCTCCTTTTTTTCCCCATTCATTCCGCCAACCACACATCCGCCACGCCACGCCACGCCACGCATATAATGACATCTAACAAACCACAACAGGATCCCATCCAACTGCGCCCTAACAACCCAACACTCAGACCCCGCCCGCGCGCAAACGCAAGGCGCCCCTTCAACCGCCGGCCTAGCCGTACTCAACGGTGGCCTCCAGGTCGTCAACCCGTCCACCGCCATCTACGAGAAAATCCTCGCCGCTCTACAGACGCCGTCCGCAACATCCAACTATGCGTTCGCTGACCAGTCGCTGCTCTCGGACCTGTTCCCAGGCCGTTGGGTTCCGCTGCCGTATGTTTATAACGCATTGAAGACATTACGGTGGGAAGGGGTGCATAGTGAGATTTGGAGGGATGGGGAGGTTAAGAATATGCATTATATTTTGAGTCCGAAGCCGTGGGATGAGAAGAAAGAAGAGGAGGAGAAGGCGAAGGTGGACGAGACGCATCGTTGGTGGTGGAGGTTTAATGAGGAGAGGTTGGAGGAGGAGGAGAAGAGAGGGATTAAAGCTGATGGGTTTTAGTAAGTTGGTGATTTTGGACATTTTTTGGGGGGACATATCTGTGCTTTGACTCTTTTATTTGAGTGGGTTGGGATAATGTATATATATTATATACTCTATTTCCTCACTTTTTGCCTTTCCCCTGCCAGCTTTGGGTTTGGGAGATATCCTTTTAGCTCTATTCCATCTTGGATTTCGGATATAAGAATTGAAAAGGGATTGAAAGAGAGATTTTTTTGATTGATATCACACTAGATACCTTTACATTTTTAAAAAGGCGCCGCATTCAATATTCCTGGCTCTGGCCATTTTTCCTGTTGTTTTCCAGAGAGGGAAGAAAATCCTAATGGTATGATATTATGGCACATTTCGTGCCCCGAAAGTCTAACAGGTAATGGATAACTAACTAGCTTGTTCTAGATAAGTAAAATACGATGTATGCCGTCAAGGTCCCATTCCCAATCCCATTCCCATTTCCAATAACCAAAAAAAAGACATATGGATTTAAGAACGCCCTCCCCCCGATAAAGAAACGGTCATTAACAGTCAAGTACCTTTGGAAGCCTGGATAGTATCCCCAATTGGTTGCCCAGGTCCCACATGACAAATGTTTTGAAGGCCTCGTTGTTGCCATGAGTGAAATTGTACAGCTTCGTTGGGCGCACGACCAGAGTATCATCCTAGAAATACAATTCAAGTTCTCGGGCCTTTTGACCCATGAGCGATGTCAATAAGACCTATATATATATATATATACATATATATATGTTTGTTAGCGTACTAGATCATGAAGGCCGGATGAAGGGGTTGGAAAAGCCAGATGTGGTTATATGGTAAGTTACCCTCCCACTCTCCATCCCTCCAGGTAACTCCCAATGCTAATTTGAAGAAAATAAAGGCGCCTCCACGTCGCCCAGGATCGACACGAAATATTCGTGGCAGTTGCTGAGTACGACGACGACTTTGTCAGTTATCTCGTAGACGAGAATCATCGCAGCGATTCCCCATCGTTTATCATTATCCACCAGTTTGGTCCCTGGAATACCCTGGGGGCCAACCACATGCAGTTTCTAGGGCGTATTCTGTTCGTAATTTCTCTTCGTGCAAAAGCGGAATGCGACGGGAGGAGCAAGAACTAATTGATTTAATCTTTGATATGAGCTCTTTTTTTTTTTTTTTTTTTTTGAAGAAACAGTTATACACCATAGAAATATCATATGCTGAGATATTACAGAGCCTTCACTCCATCTTTCACCAGCCTCATAAACTTTAGATCACTTTCATTTTTGTGTGTTTTGTATTTCATCTTCAGAGAAAGGTAATAAAATAACAAAAATGTAAAAATTGGTAATAATTACACTTAGAAACAGATACAAAGAGGGATGGTTGAAAGGAGGGGTTTGTTGGGTAAATTTTGTCATCGTTCATCGTTCTCAAAAAGGGGCCCGTGCAGGCGGGTAGGTAGTGCTTAGCCTAAGCTAATCCGAGTTAGGCTAGGTTAAGGATTCAGTTTGTCGAGAGAAAGGTAGATAAAATATAATAAACTAATTTGGCTTTCGTCACAGAAACAGGTCTTGGTATAATAAATATAAAATAATAGGAGGGGAAAAAAAAACCGGAAAAAACAAAAAAAAAAAGTGAGTTAAAAGGATATGAGTGACATAAAATAATAAAAAAAGAGTATGTTTAAAGGTAATGCTGTAGGGTTTTTCCCCGAGGAAGGAATCCCGGCAAGACAACAAGAAAATGAGGGTTTTGTATTTAGGACACCGCCCACCTTTCCAAGAAGCGTGAGAAAGGAGGCGGGAAAGGGTGAAGAGAAACGAGGCGCTTGAGAAGTTTTAAAGGAAGAAAGAGTAGAAGAAAAAAAGTAAATTGGTAGAAATGGCCTCGTTAATTCATATAGATTGATTGATTGTTGTTGATTGTCAATCCTCCTTCTTCCCAAGTCACAAATGGTTTTCTTGGCTTGGCTTGACTTGGCTGGAGCGGGAAAAAAGGTGAACGAAAAGAAGAGAAGAAATTTAGTCGCTGAACACATAGGTTGCAGTGCCTGACATAACCTCAACCTGAAAAGATAGAACGCATTACGTCGTTAGCACTGGCGATTTCAAATAGCAGATCTTGCCATGGTATGGTTGGATTGGGAAAAAATGGGATATGGTGGTGCATGTGACGACATATACATAAATCTACTGGAGAAGGGGAAAGGGAAAGCTTACAGTGCATCCATCCTGGTTGGATCCATTCGCGCCGTAGAACAGGCCATTCTCATATTTGCACTTCCCGCCCAGATTGTCACCTTGGATCTCAATCTTGAAATCAAGCTTCGCGTTGGTGGTTGGCTTGTTCTGGAAAATGGAGATGAAGGTGGCTCCGTCTCGCTTGCCGACACCCAAATTGATAGGGGCGAAGTTGCCGATTGGGCGGCTTCCATCACCCCATTGGCAGCCTTCCTGGACGGAGACGCCCTTGGGGTTGACGTAGTATTGAGCGGAAGTGGGCATTTCTTTCCAGGCATAGTAGTTGCCAGCATCAGGGCATGTCAGCTCGTTAGTGGAGCCTGGGGTAGCGGCGAGTGGGATGGTTTCGGATTCAGTGCCTAAAAAGGATTATTAAAACATGCTTCTTTCTTTGCATGTACTTTTGAGAGGAACATAACCGAAACATGAAACTTACCAGGATAATCGGTACGGCAAACGGCAACGACTTTGTCCATGGTATTCTTAATTTCGACACCACCGGCACCCTTCATACAGAGTTTCTTGGAGAGCGATGGGTTGGTTAGGCGGAGTTTGCCGCCAGAACAAGACAAGCCACCAACAGACTGCCCAGTCGCGCCTTGGGTGGAAGGCCATTGCGTCTTTTGGTAACCAGGCGGGCAAGCATAAGAGCACATGGCTCCATCCTCACACTTATCACCCTGGATACCGGTGCGAATATCGCTAACGGAAGAGTCTTTCACAGTGACATATTGAATACCGCTCCACCCGCCGAGGCCAAGCCAGCTGAGAGAGATGGCACCATAATCCGAAGGGAATTCAGAGCAGGAAAGCTTTCCGTCGGGGAAGTCACTGTCGACGCCAGAGCCGCCCGGAGGCGGCGATGGTGGTGTAGGGGTGGAAATAGGAGGAATTTCGATCTTAGGGATTTCAATCGTGGGAAGATCAATCTTAGGAAGATCAAGACCCGCTCCAGAGGCACTTGGCTCGGGTTTCTCGTAGAACTCACCAGCCTTGGGCTTGGTGATTGAGGACTGGGGAGCACAAGCGTCGTCCGAAACAGAGGGATCGGCCCACTGCAATGACCCGTCCTTGATACCTTTGCAAGCTTCCGTCTTGTCGATGAGCTCACCATCCAACTCGTAGGCGTAGACGGTTGGCCCGGGAACAACAACCACATCCGTCGCATCTGGTGCGCGTTTCGCATGGTGGTGACGATGGTGGTTATGCTTGTGGGGCTGGGCAGCGGCTAGAGAGCCGGCTGCAGCGACGGTCAAAACAACGGAGGTAGTAAACTTCATGGTTACAGTTTTCTCGATTCAAACGACGTCAAGTCGCACGTATAGAGAGTAAGGACTGGCACGAGGTCTCTCGGAGACCCCTTGGTTTTTGTCGGGGCGGTTCTAGAGGAAGAACTTGTGCGACCAGGCGACAATGGTGAAGAGAGTCTACTTGAGATAGCCATAGTTAAATCAACAGTGATCAGTGAAATGGGAAAAGAGAAAGGCATATCGGGGTGACAGAGGGAGGCCAACGTTCTCCTCATTCGAAGTCAAAAAAACAAGGGCAGCAATCGTCGCGGAAATCATGTGCCACGAGATCTTGGGTAGTCGTCCCAGGCAATGTGAACTCGCATCGCCAAAGAGAAAAGAGGGGGAAAAACACTCAACATCATGGTGATGGCACATAACATACAGTGGAAATATCAAATATCAGCAGTTAATGACACGGTCAAGATGGACTTCTTTATACAAGTAGTAGAGACGAATTCGATGCGCGTGGGTTGTGCTGTCTGATGAACCGATTGTGGGAGGAATTGACGAGGGACAAACAGGACACGGGGGAAGTCTGCCAGAGAGAGCGCAAAGCAAGACACTGAAGCTGTGATTTTTAAATTTCCGAATGAGCGTGAGAGGAAGACGACACGGTCTTCCAAGTGGGAGGGAAAGTAAAGGCGCAGGAGGGTGGTAGAGAACGAAGGTGGAGGGCGAAATGTTGAAGAAGAGAACGAAGAGATTCTTTGACAGCGACAGAGAAGAGGAGCGAAAGAGCGAAAGAACAGTAAACGAGAGACGGGACAGCCACAATACGGTACCTGGTACGGATACCTGGTATGCTGGTAACCCCGATACGTACTCACATCCACACACACGCGGGATGATTGATTACCATAAATAAAAAAGACCTTATTCTTAAATACGAGCCTGGAACCGGGATACGTATTACTTGGGGATAACATCCCAATATATGGGCAGACCTAGACCACCGCCCCACCAGGTAGGTCAATGCCACTGATACAAGCCCAAAACAAGGCACAGTGACTCCACCAAATTTAGCCAATAACAGTAAACAACCCGGCCAAAGCGGTGGAGACTTTTGAGATGCGCAATTTCAGCTTCAAGCAATGCCCACTGGGTGGGTGTGTTTTGGGGCTTTTCAAGGGCCTATTCAGGCTGTGGAAGCAGTTGCACGTTGTGATTTTGTTTCAAAAAATATATATATATATGGTTTTAACTGCCTTCCAAAAGCCTATACATAACTTTCGCAGCTTAATCCGGCTACAAACGGGTCGTTGTGTGTATGTTATTAAGAATAATAATAAAACCTAGGAAATATTAGTAATCATTGCGGGCTGTGTGTACCAGGGCAGAGGGCAACAGTATTTTTTATTACAGCACGGTTATTTAACTCGGAAATCATAACACAAAGAAAAATTACCCTGTAATGGCCAATGTTATTCACAAAGAATGTGACAGTCCACATCCTCTGCAGCCCAGTCAAAGCTGTTTCATTTCCCCAATTCGCATTGCGGTGCCTGGCGCTAAACCATCCTCGGCTGGTTGGACGCGGCCAAGGTGAGTTAATCTGGGTTTTGGCGCTATTGCCTGACACTGCGAATCGGTTGTTGACCCAGCAAATTCCACGATTTCAATGAACTCAGGGCTTGAAAAAGCCAACCTTGGAACCCAATTTTGCAGGATAGACACAAAACAGAGTGCCAAAAAACTCCAGCCAATAAAACCCATTTATTTTAATACGTGAATAGTTTGAGCCATCATTATTATCCATCCAGTTACTCCGTATTGATACTACTGTTTTGGAAGGTTGTTTACTTTTAAACCAGGAAAGTACTTTAGCGCCAGGGTCTTTGTTTGTTACGTTTTGTTTGCAAAACTTCATAGGCCTTGATGCCCATATTTTTAATTAATATTGATATTATTTTTTAGAAACATCACAACGATTGGCGCCAGTTGGCATGCGCCCTCTCAGTAAGCAACCAAACGGGTTTGCCATGGTGGCAGCGCGCAGCTGGGAACAAAATAACACACAAAATTGTGTTGGCTAATAATAATAAGAGCCCCTAGCACTTTGAGTTTTTTTGAGCAGATTCCGATGAGGATCTGCAAAAGAAGTAGTTTAGTTCTAAGGTCCAGGCCGTTCGGACGGCGGGTCCAGCGCACAGTTCCCACTCATTCTTCGTGTTTTTTATTTTATCAATTTTTATGGGACCGCTTGCAAGATGATTCGTATGCATGTTAAATAATCCGTACAGAGCATGTGTGAGCACTTCTTTGCAGCATAATACTAATTATGACAATACCACGGCTATCCCTACTCTGGAGTAACTATTATAATAATCCTGCTATCGCCTTTGGAACGTGTTTCAGGGAATCATGTGTTGATTGGACCAGTAGTTCTTCCTTCGACAGCTCAGACGTTAGACTCTGGAAACTATCTGTTGCCATATTTATTAGGAGACCGATGTAGCATATGTGGGGCGGCCTGGTTTCGGGCATCTAACATCTTCAAGGGAAGAATGAGAGATATTTAAGACTTGTGGGGGATTATTTTCGATAAATGATTAATTTTCCCGCAGCTAGCCCCTCGCTTGAAGAATGCAACACCTGCCAGATCTTTATGCAAGGGTTTGAAGTTCTGAAAGGAAACACCAGTACAGTTTTTTTGTTTATGTATTTGCTTGTTTCAGGTTGTGCTGCCCAATGAAATATAAATTTACATTGATGTCAATGACCACAGCGTCTACAGAGGACAGAGCACACAGCACACAATGCTAATCATATATATCTGTTGAAGTGCCAAATGCTTCTGCATGAAATAATGCTTATCCAGAATTTGAGTGAGACCTATGAAATTTTTCAAATCTACTGTGAAGATAAAATATTCACCCTATTCATTTGTGCAGCTATGTTTGTTCATATGTATATTTATCATTTCCATCAAGCTAACCTCTAACTCTTGCAAATTATGCCATAGCGTGAATATATCTGACCATACCACCCAAGACAATTAAAACTCCACATGGCTTCCCTTACCCATCCTTTCAAATGACAACTCTTGATAGAAATTGGGGCCTTACACCGAAACTAAAATTTTGTGATGTCATATTTTATGTAATGTGTTGCGGGGGAAAAAGCGAATTTGGTTGGCATAGCAAAGAACGGCAGGGAGAGATGAGGATGAACCGCTACATATAACATTTTATCCGATGACTACGCCTTCAACGCCAAAAAACCCTAGTGAGGGCATGGATACTATGAGTCTGAGCTGGGATCGGGAATTATAACGAAGCCTTGGAGCAAACGAGAGGGGAAACATTCAAGGGTCCCTAGGGAGTTTCGTCGGGATTTAATGGTGGGATTATGTTATATTTTTACGTTCAATTTGATTTTAATTGCAACTTTCTCCTTCTCATGGATATGGAGTGATCAATTCCTATATATCTATTCTATATTATTTAATTTCCGGCCCTTCAGTTCTGGATTACCTCTCTCTCTCTCTCACTCTGCCGTTAGATACGCTTGGGGCCATTGGTGTTTATGAAGTCGTATTTACGTTGATTTGCGGTTCATTTTCCATCGGCTACCACTCTATCTATATGATACTAAATCCTCCTCTTCGATCCACTAAGCGAATACATATAAAGTAATGAAGTAAGACAATGCTGGCTGAACACGGAGTACTACGAATTGATATCATGATAAAAAATTATATATTTTAGTTGTCAACGGTAGCCTTGTCCTTCTAAAGTAGACTCGGCTTTATTTTCACCTGCAGCCGCCTCATGCTTTCTTGTTAATGTTGGTGGTATAACTAAGTGAAGATAGCTTTGATTCTCTCTCTCAACGGCTGGAGGGACGTGGTTAATTAAATTTGATGCTGATGGTGGCTAGCATGCTTAGTTAGCCAACCTTTGATACAATCACAATTTCTTCTGGGTCGTCCGGGGATAAGGGGGAACAGTATCCGCTTCTTTTATTCATGGAATGTAATATTTTATACACTGGCTTTGCAAGTAGTTGTTTAGACTGTTCAGACAGGAATGCAATGGCGGAGCAATATATATACCTATAAGGTATAAATACATATGAAATGTTCGTTTGAAAGGAAAGTGCTTTTAGTGTCTGACTGAGCTAGGAAAATGAATGGAATGAAGCACATTGGGCGTTGTGCTATTCTACGGGATTCGGGCACTATAGGGAATTCAAACTGAGTTTCTTGGGCACTGCTCAATGTAATGATGGAGACCGAGGGCAGCCAAATGGCAACTTGATGAGGTTGTTTGAAAGAGCGGAAGGCAGATCCCCAGAGAAGATGCGGGTTCGCTGACGCGGAATAACCTTTAGCCTAGCGCGAAATTCGGAAGAACTGCTTGACCGCACTCCGATGATTTTTTTGATAATTTTCTAATGCTGGCAGAACCTCATATCGAAAGGACGAAGATCCATCACTAAAGATCTTAGTCAACGGGAAAGAAGGGATAGGATAAAAAAGCCATGGCCGTATCTTCTGGTGTTCTCACCATAAAGCCCGCTTCTGGGACACCTTACCAATTGAATAATGACCAGGTAGGGTTTCTCTCTCTCTCTCTCTCTCTCTTTTTTTTTTTTTTTTTTTTTTACCTACTCCCCGCTTAGCCAGAACTCCAGTATCGAGGAGCGCTAAATACTAATCGCGACGGAATAATATTTCTAGGTCACCCGGGCTTCATCCGCACTTCTACGACACATAAAAGCAGAAGAGGAAAAGAAGGCCGAGCAATCGACGAAGAAGGATCTCCTGGCCAACAACGACGAAGAAGGCGACACAGAGGAGTCCTCTGCAGACGGGACTCCCGTTTGGCTCGTCCTGACGACGAAAAAACACATCGTGGACAAAAGCCGCTTAAAACCAGGCAAAATCGCCGTCCCTCATTCTCTGAACACCTCCCCATCTCTCAGCATTTGCCTCATCACAGCCGACCCACAACGCGCTGTGAAGGACGTAATTGCCGATCCCCAATTCCCGACAAGCCTTTCGTCGCGCATTACCAAGGTCATCGGCTACACGAAACTAAAGACTAAATATAAGAGCTTCGAGAGCCGACGACAGCTTCTGTCGGAGCATGATGTATTTTTGGCTGACGACCGGATTATCATGAGACTGGTGCAGACTCTGGGGAAGATCTTTTACAAATCTAGCAAGCGCCCAGTTCCCATTCGCATTGCGGAAGTGCAGAAAGTTGGGGGTAAAAGGGTGAAAAAGGAGGATAGGAAGAGACCGGCAACGGACGAGAAGCACTCCGCCGTTGCATCGCCGGCTGTCGTTGCGAAGGAGATCGAGAAGACTTTGGCTAGTGTCCCGGTGCACTTGGCGTCTGCGGCTACAACTTCTGTGCGCGTTGGCTCTGCGAACTTTACCCCCGAGAAATTGGTGGAGAATGTTGAGGCCGTTGTCCAGGGTATGGCGGAAAAGTTTGTTTCGAAAGGATGGAGGAATATCAAGGCTCTACACCTGAAGGGTGCGAATACAATGGCGATGCCTATTTGGCTTGCTAGTGAATTGTGGGTTGATGAAGGTGATGTTCGGGAAGATGAGGACCCCAAGGCTATTGAAGGGTCAAAGAAAACGAGCAAGAAGCGCAAGTCGACTGGGGAGTCGGAACCTACGAAGTCTAAGAAGCCGAAGTCTGCTGAGAAAGAAGATGATGACGATGCTGAATTGATCGCGTCGAGAAAAGCTAAGCTGCAAGCGCAGAAGGCTCGAGCTTTATCGGACGGTGATAAGGAAAATGGGAGCAAGGTCGTTGTCGTTACGGCTCCTGAGGGAACTGCCGCTTCCAGCAAGAAAAAGCGAAAGTCTGTCTCAAAGTCCTGATGAAGAGTTTTCTTGCTCTGCTCATACATTTGTTTTAAGTAGTTCTTGGTTTGCGTTCGGCGTTTTTACAGTGTAATAGTGTTTGCAATTTAGTTTATGATAGAATCTATTGGGCAATGTTTCGATACCCATAATAATAGAAAAGTTACACATCGAGCATTAATCATTATTCTTCTTATTCTCCCTACTCTAAAAAGGCCAATTTGGTCAAGTAATTTTATAACGGCTTTTCGGCCAAATCGGCTTAGCCGTGAATTTCCGAAGTCCTGCTTAGTCATCCCAGTTCCCGGCGTTCGGCCCTGCAAGGCGACTTCTCCCCTCCGAGATTGCGAGAAACAGGAAACCCGAAACGAAACGAAACCGATCCCATTGCCCATTGATCTCGCCTGGTAAAGGTTCTTTTGCGAATCAGGAGGCTAGGAAAGGGCAAAAGATATATAATTTTCGGAGACGCACTTCCTATCTTACATTCCATCCACTCAGCTATGAATTCAGTTCTTGCCAGACAGTCAATCCTTCGAGCGGCTGCTCCGCTACGATCACAGCCGATTTATCGATCACAGCTCTCAGCATTTTCCCGGTTCCTTTCCACCCTTGCGGTTCTCGAACAGCGCGATGGCAAGATCCAGGGTTCCTCTCTCTCAGCGATCACTGCTGCACAGAAATTGGGAGGCTCTGTGACTGCGTTTGTGGCGGGAGGTGGCGTGAAGACCGGTGCGGCGTCGGAGGCCTCGAAGATTAAGGGCCTAGATAAGGTCCTTGCCGTGGACAATGCGGCTTATGATAAAGTATGCTACGGATTTTCCAGTTGGGGAGGCTGGTTCAATTGGGTGTTCTGGCGGTTCCATGCGATGGTCAGGAGGAGATGTATCCGTGCTAATCATGTACCTACTCTACGAATATAGGGATTGCCTGAGAATTACGCTCCACTTCTCGTTGAGAATATCAAGAAGGAAGGATTCACTCATGTCATCGCTGGCCACAGTGCTTTTGGCAAGAATGTTCTACCCCGAGTTGCTGCACTTTTGGATGTCCAGCAAATATCCGATATCACTGCCATTGAAAGCGAGGATAGTGGGTTGCCCTGGTGCCGAATGATTATAAATAAATGATTTATTTTGCTGATGTTCATATTTATAGCATTCGTCCGACCCATCTATGCCGGCAACGCTATCCTGACAGTTCAATCCACAGATCCCGTGAAGGTCATCACCGTCCGGGGAACCGCATTCCAGGCCGGCGAGACAACAGGCGGTTCTGCAGAAATCGTTGATGGCGCTGATCCCAACGTACCATCCCCCACTGAATGGGTATCAGAGGACTTGGCCAAGTCTGACCGTCCTGATCTTGGCACTGCTTCCCGCGTCGTCTCTGGAGGACGGGGTCTTAAATCGAAAGAGGAGTTCGACAGGCTGATGCCCCCACTCGCGGACGCCTTGGGTGCTGCTATTGGCGCCTCTCGTGCCGCTGTTGATAGCGGGTTCGCCGATAACAGTCTCCAGGTCGGCCAGACCGGTAAGAACGTTGCCCCCGAGCTATACCTTTGCGCAGGTATCTCTGGAGCCATCCAGCATCTTGCCGGTATGAAGGATAGCAAGGTTATTGCTGCGATCAACAAGGATCCCGACGCGCCTATTTTCCAGGTCGCAGATGTTGGATTGGTGGGAGATCTATTTGAGAAGGTTCCCGAGTTGACTGAGAAGTTGAAGAAATAAAAAAAAGAGCCGCCTTGTTGTTCATCATTTATTCTTGTTACATATACGTACTCTTTTTACGCCTTTCACCTTTTTCTTTGGAGTCATCGCTCGTAGCATTCACACGCTTTTCCCTCTTTTCTTAGCAGTTTCGCTTCCTTAGACAGTTTGCTTGTGGACGCTTGCCTGTACAGAACTCGCTGTTCAATACGTATGTACAGTACAAAAAAAATATGCATCGCATGAATAAAAAGAAATAGATCGCCTAGTATATGTCTCTAGACAACATATCTATTTGAGTATCCCTGAATCAAGTAGGGGAGAACAGGTGTAGAATGATGCCTATGCATAGAGTATTGGCAGGGCAAATTTAACATGGGTCAAAACTAGTGTTTGAATTATATAAATTCCAAAAGTTGACCGGTAATCAGAATAAGAAGGTGTCGTGGTGTAGTTGGTTATCACGTGAGTCTAACACACTCAAGGTCCCCAGTTCGAGCCTGGGCGACATCATCGCTTTTTGTATTTTTTGTTACATTTTGGTGCAAGTGTATTTTCCCAAACTTGTAAACTTATGCAATGATTTTTGGCCATTTCTTTGGTGTTCTCCATTAACCTGTACGCAAGATTCCCATGAATCGTTCTCACAAAATCACGAATGGCACGTGACATTGAAGCCCTAACCAATTTTTCATACTAAACCAAAATGCTCGGCGGTTTCAGCATCAACGATGGTTTACTGTGTACAATCAACAAACTGAGTCCAGCGAACCGATGCAGGGAAACATGAAGGGAAAAAGTGAAGCTGACACTGTCCAGGTTCGAACTGGAGACCTTGAGTGTGTTAGATTCACGTGATAACCAAGTACACCACAGTGCCCTTGCTTGTTCAGGGCCATTAGCATCGAACAGAAGATTTTTTGGTCGGGTGGGCAAGAAATATTTATGGATCTGGAAGCCTTGTAGAACATGGTACGAGCACGCTACGTAAGGGTTCAGAGGTAAATTGCACAAGGCCGAAAGGCAATTCCCTAGCGTGTCCCCGCTGCTAGAATCTGGCTGATTCTGTATCCGTTCTGGACGAGGCACCCCGGGGAAATGTTCAACGGAGAATGGAGAAGTATCTGATACGACGGGGATGAATAAGCGAGTATGAAAGTGCTTTTCATCGTTCCCCAAGTGATCTCTGGCTCCTTTCCTCGGTTATAGATTTCAGTTCTTGTTCTTCCGTTATTGACGAGCTGGTTTAGCCTAATGTTCGATTTTGATTTGATGAATTCAATATGGAGAAAGGAGTGCCTCACTCCCCAACAAGAATTCGAAATCAAAAGTACGAGATTTCTCGACGTCATACTTAGAAATCCTGGCCAATATTATGGATATATGTCAGCAAAAGGGTGGTGCAAGACTTGGCGTGCTAAGCGCCGCGCTAAATTCGCCTAAACCGCATTTCATCGAGCTGTGACTGTCCAAGATTGGAAATCAAGAGCAGACAGAATACGGGATATCGTGTCACCGCGCCAAATACGGGCTCCGAAGACGGAGGGCGTGGAGAAAAAGGACCTAGGTATAGGGTCCACTCCAAATTCTTCTCGATTGCGCAAGCATCAAAAAATCTTTGTTCAACATCCATGTCGATTGCTGTCAATAGTATGGTATTTTGTTGCCTGGCGGCATAAGGCTGAGTGGCAGTTAGGGACAGGGTAGTCTGTCAACATGACGTGAAATGGTTTCTGTGGCGTTGTTAATTTCAATATTCACCTCGTAGAGTGAGTGATCATGAGCAATTCAAACCTTGGAGGGTGTGAATCAATGCTCCCGCATGTACTGTACGTTGGGCATGAATGGCCGGCCTACCCAGAGGCTTGGCGGGAGTACACGAGAACGTGGTGCAAACAAAAAAGTTAAACGTGACTCCAATTTTCAGCTAGCAAAAATCGCTGGCATGGCTTCAACATTGAATCGTAAACTCCACTTCAATTAAACTACATTCACTAAGTTAGTCAGTTAGTTGTACCGATTATATAAAATTATATTTTCAAAATAACTAAAGAAATACTTCTTATTATATGTATTATAAATCTCAGTTTTTATTGTAAATCTACTATTCTGCCAATATTACTTGTGTCAGAACTAACTGTTCTGAAGACTCCTCAAATTCAACTATGAATGTTGCGAAACTTGACCTGGCCGGTTTGTGAGCCCCGACTTTTCGGGGTTTAGGCGCCGAAGAACCGACCTCGATTCGGTTAATTAACCCGAATAGGCAATAAGCCAGCCATTTATAGCAGTTTTTGGGACGAATTCCTCGGGTTTTTCAAAAATCGGGGTCAGAGACGGGTGTTTCAAGATTTGGCGCCTAAACCCGACCATGACCTGGAAAAAAACATCACTCAGAGTATGTAGTGTGAGTGTATTTTAGATGGTGTGAGATAAGTTGATCATGGCTCCGAAATTGTGGGCCCATCTTTGGAGTCATGAACTGTTTTTGCACCGCGTTCAACTGTAACTCTAGGCTTGGCCATTTGCTACAGTTAGTGTGATGCTGACAAAATTGAGCCCCAGTCTGGACTCAACGTCATAACATACATGGATGCAATTGGTTCTCTTGGGTACCTTTTTTTATACGCCATTCTCAAAGGGTTGGCCGCCGTGGGTAGATCTGTACGGAGTCGTTCATCGGCGACTCGCAAACTTTCATCCTTGCTGCTTAAGTGATTTACTAATTGTTATAGAGTGATCTAGTCCTGATAATGATGGATGTCAATTTTGGACGCCCTGTGAGTTATGGGGCGGTGAATGCCTGGGTATAAGAAGGGGGTCAAACCCGCTCTTATCTCACATCTCTTCCTCTCATCATCACCAATTCAAAGCCTTCAAGCATTGAAAGAACCATCTATTTCGGAAAGAAACCTCAAAAGAAGATTACTTCTTACGTTTACTTTATATACCCCCACGATACTTGCCTAAACACTTGTGCAAGCGGACAATTGTTATCTTCCACATTCTACAACAAGACCATTATCATCCGAAAATACAATACAAAAATGGCATTCAACAGCTCCACAAAGTCTACCACCACCGCTACCAACTCTCCTCGTGATAGCTCTGCATCTTCAACCCGCAGCTCCTCTTCCATCGCGAGAATGAAGGCCATCCTTCAGTCGGCAAAGAATCCACCCCAGACCAAAGTCCGACCAAGCTCGAAGAACATGACCACTATCATGGAAGCCCGCGCTTCCTACTTCTCAACTAAATAGTTATCAATGCGCGATATAATGACCTCTACGCCCGGTTCGACTATAGTCGATGAAAGGCGACGTGTTTGCAAGTTTCATGGAGTACGGCACTGGGAAATTGGACGTCATGTTTTTTGGGTTTACTTTTTTGTGTCTTTTTTCTTCATATTTTTATTTTTACAAGCGTTGACATTGTTTTTTCTGTCAAAAGAAAGTGTTTCGTGGGTTCTGGCGAGAGGGAAATTTTAATTTATTAATAATGAGCATGCTGCGATATATATTTTTTTATGTCTTGAGATCCCTTTCATTCTTGGATTTGCTAGATGTTGTTTTTCATTCCATATATCACCCTAATACTGTTATCATGAAGTTTTAAGAAATCAAATATTACACTACATCTGATTTTGCTGATTGTTCCTCCAGGAATGAAAAACCAATTCTCTCAGTGTTTTAACTCTCTCCAACCAGTGAAACCTTTGAGAAAGGCTTCAGCTTAGATACGCGCAAGGTGACCAAAATCTACCGCAAACTTGCACGTGCAGTTTCATGGGCACTAGATCATGTTCATGTACATGTATGTACATTACAGGGCGCATTACGGGGTACAGGGCGCTGACATCAACAATTCTCGCTTCGCGAGTCCGATGGTCGTTGCGTAAGTCCCCGCCGCGGAGGGCACATGGCCTTATCCTCGTACTTTGTTTTTTCTTTCAAGTAGGGATTAATAGTAATGTACATACTAGGATAGGGGATTCTTGCCCAATCGTCCAAATAGTTCTGATTTCATTTTCCAGAAGAGTGGCTGAGTCGGATTTTCGGAAGGGGTAAAAGCTTGGTGATCTGATAAGATCGACGACGAGCCCCTGCAAGGATGTCGACGTTCCGGACACTGATTCGGCTTAATGAGAAAGAAATTCTTGTGGTAGGCACCCATATTTACTCGCGCTGATGATTTTGGATGTGTTTACGGAGTACGTAGTACGGAGTACTTCTCGAAAGTTATGGGATTTCATGGGGGTTGTTCTAGAAGGATCGTTGAACTCTTCATCCCAAGATCCCTGATCCTAGAAATGAGTCAGCGGGTTGAGGCGCTAAGCAAGGGCGTGGATGGATTGGGTAGTTATTTTGTGGATCGGATTGCTGGAAAAGCCGCTAGCGGAGGGGAGGGCCGTTGCGCTTGCGAACGTAGTTTGTATGACCTCATAAATCAAGCTGGGTCTAGACTGGAAGCTTCTTGAAGGTCAAGGTTGCGTGCCGTAGTTTTTGATTTTGATATACTTCAGACTGCACGTTTGACCGCTGTTGAATGGGAAAGTCTCCGCAGCACATGTCAACAACCAGAAGCCATGTGCGATGGCTCTGCCACATGGATCTGTCAGGATAATGGGAGACCTTCACGAGAATGGTGGGAAGAGATCAATTGTAATTGGGTCATTAGGTTGTTGAAAATACGTAGACAGGCTATTTATATCCCCTTGGTTTATGCCTGACTAGATCTGAGCGGTCAGAGCCGCCCAAGTAGGATCAATATGGGGGAACACACCGAATGGAACTTCTTACAGGAAACGCTTGAGAGAGCCTCTCGATATTTACAGGGTGAATCCCCAATCCTCGTCTCACCATTTCTTAATCCCAAAGTTGATTCCAGACTTTTCCCCCGACGAAACAACTCCCGTGAACGTCATACGACATTTGCTAGGGAGATATACGTTGACCAATTGCCATCCATATCTCTATTGTATGAATGATCTAGTTTCAACACCCCTACCCCCGGCTATGGCTCTTCAAAGACAGTGGTTACTAGCCATCCAGCACCCCTTCCTGAACATTCCTTCGTTCGATGAACGAGTGCTGCGCCACAGGTCTTCCCTCCGATGTCTCCAGGATTTTGATAGATAATTGAATCTTATTACCGATTAATGGCTCCGCTACTGATCAGGCTGAATGAGCATGGCCATAACATACGCGGACGGGAAGTGATACGGAAGCATTCCAAATCGCGCGGATTCCAAGCTCTTCATAAGATTAAGCAGATCAAAGAAAAGGGAGCTGTCTGTAACCTCCAAATTTGCCCATGATCTTTGAGGGTTGGATCACGAGCATGGTGGCTTCTTAGGAACAGCTGGCTACTAGAGATTATTTCACCCTTCTCTTATGTGAAAAAGAATCGAATATTGACGAAAGGAGGCGATAGGTTTAGAGGCTCTGAGGCTATGAAGTACCTGGGTGGGCATCCAACGTTAGAATTTCGATATTAGCTAGTACATAGTCATAATAGATAGGGGCTACGTAGGTCGTGGTTTAGTAGTTAATAATTTGAAATGTCCAAATCCATTTTAGAACTTTGAATCCCGGCCATTGATTCTCCTGGCCCACTGGAGGGTTGTAGGTATTCCATGCTTGTCCTAGAAAATTTCCCATCACCTATGTCGATTTGGAATCTCGACTGAGGTTCCTGAGCTTACCTCAGAGAGTTACATGTGCAGGCCTCTGAATTTATTTGTGATACTTGGGAGTTCAATTGGGCGCTGCTGAGTTCGTGGATTCTGAGAAACCTGGCTGGTCAATATCCCACTCCTATGTTTGAGGCGCTGTTATTGCCATAGACTGAGAGCAAATCAGCTCCTGATAATGTTCAGTTTTCGAATTCGTGTAAGTAGAAGCTGCTTCGGAGACCATGAAAGGGTCGTAAGCAAAAAAATAAAATCCTCTTGCTGTTGATCTGACTCCCTTTCCCTCCACGAGGAAGTCACAAGGAAAGCCTCTAATCAGATACAGTTATTTTAAATAAATAGATAATAACCATGAATGCTATCTTTTCACTGTCAAACCGTCACGCAACTCAGCTTCGCGTCATTTATATACACCCAATAACCGCCAGTTGTAAGTTCAGGGAAAGATTGACCATCTCCAACCTTTCCTTCGACACGCACCATCCTAGCCCATCCCGAAATATCGACTTTTGCGAGACACCATTCCTTAGTCCCAACCAGAGCATCTTCTTTCCAGGACTCGCTTTCTGGAATGGGCGGCATCCCTAGTAGCAGGTTGATGGGGACATAGGAAGTATTAATTGGAATGCTGAGTTTGGACAAGAGTGTCAGGGGAGAGAATTGGAGGACGACGAATGGCTGGTCTGGTGTAGAGGGCAAAGATATTTCCACGCCGGAGTAGGGCATAGTTGAGGGCGTGTCTGATGGGATAAATTTAAAACTTGCTAACTATTTTATCGTTCTCTATTAGTTGAACTAGATCCATCACCCATCAAAGCACAATCAAGATAAAATGGAACCAGTACATGTTTAGGGATATTCCAATTTTTTCGCCCTATATTATAAAACAGCACCGTTATTAGTGAGATCAAAAAGAGTGGGATGTGATGCTGGTGAAAAACATACCATTGTAGATGGACTCCTTGCGGGAAACGTAGATCCTCGTTACCCGCGGGTTGATTGACTTTTTACCTGGGAGTTCAAACCATCCCGGAATCCACAAGATTTCATCATATGGGCCTAAGATGCAGAAGAAAAGATAAGTTGTGTATCCTCAACTACTTCTACCAGATAAACAGCGACCGCCCTTACCAACGGGAGACTCCAGATATCTCACGATCATAATCGTGCATACTTTCCCTTTGAACTGACCACTTGCAGCCGGGTCAGCAAACGACGACTGAGCCTCCAAATCTGCATAGGATGCTTCCGGAATCCCCTTCGCGCGACCGACAGAGCAGAAATATTGGGCTTTCATATTCAGCCATGGTGACGGTTTCTCTGCAAATGGGATTTCGCTGGTTTGAGTGTGCCGTTCGGGAGCTTTGCTAGTGGGTTCCGACATTTTGGGAGATATTCCAGTCAGTTCTTTCTGTTAGGAGCAATTTATTCAAATCAGAGCCCTTTTGAGAGGAGTTGAGGAACAGGCAGAAACGAGCAGAATGTCGTTTGTGGGTGGCAGATGTCTGGCAGTTCCAGCCGCTTCAACAGCGATCCCCATGCCTTGAAGTTTCCGTATATTTCCTTGGCATTGTTGTTCTAAGTAAGAACTGTCTCCGTATGGAAAGAGGTGACGAGGCCGGGCAACATTTCTTGCCAGAATTACTACGCCCTGCGTTTTTTGCCTTATTCGGGTTTAGGGGATGATTTTTCCCAACTGTAAAGGGGGGGAGTCTGACCTTTCTCCTAGTTCAAGATGTAATCATACTGGGTGGGTCAGTTTAAGCTTTTTAGAGTTCTGCCAAGATATCTTATTTTGCTGGTGTATTTATTAGAGGCGGTGGGTCTGGAGATACCTTTGATACATGATCAGCCCTAAAAGCATGACGAAACGATTATTTTAATGTTAAGTGTCTATTATTCATAATTGTCTAAAATTAACCAAATATTAGAACATCGAATTTCACCGATTATCAACATATTCTTCGTTAATTCACAATAGCAGAGTTTTCAAACGACCCAACCCGAGCATCTACCACACAAGAAATATCTTCAATCATCCTCTTCATTGGGATCGAAGATATCCCCTGCCTGAGTCTTCTCCAATCGCGCCCCATCATCCGTAACAATCTCCAAGCTCGGGACTAACACCACAAAAATCCGCGCGAGACCTTGCCCTCGATTGACCCATTCATGATTTACCCCCCTGCACACAATAACATCATGTTCCTTCAGCACTTTCTCCTCTCCGCCATCCGTAATGAATCCAACGGTGCCGCTAAGAATAACAGCATAGTCCAAGCTCAGCGTGCGGTGGAACCATCCCGATTCTGAAGGAGGGAGGTCAAGAATGCGACATGAAGCTCCCTTGGTGTCAGCGAGGGGAACGAGGGTTTTATGCGGGTCGGAAAGTGAGCGTTGGTTGTTTGCGGGGAAGCTGCGCGAGCGGTGAATCTGGACGACGCCGAAGCCTGCGTCTGGGCCCGGCACTGAGAAGTGAGGGCTGGTGGTGGGGTCGTAAGGGGTGAGAAGGTCGTCTGAAGCAAAGTAGCCGTTGCCCTTGGAGTCACTGGCGGTGATTACGCGACGGATGGGGACTCCCATGATTAACGGTGGGGAAGACATTGTCTGAAATATGACTGTTTAGTGAGGGTTATGAGGCAGGTGGAGAGTTTTCAGAAAGGGGGGAATTTGTTGTATGTTTTCAGTGAATGAGAATGCAGGTTGGCTCTATCCAAGAAGAGTAAACTGTGCTTTTATGTTTCCGGGCTCATGAGCCTGAACATAATTCTCCATTTTTAATGGCCCGATTGCATTTCGACATGCTCATGGAAGGGCGTGGAACGTTGGTGATAAGTCACCGGTTTAGTAATAACCATCATCGATGAGATAGTAGTATACTATCACGTTGGAGGTTTATGTAGACAGACTGCTTGCGCTCCGACGTCATTTCGCGGCCTAGGAGTTGAGTCTCGTTGAGAGGAAGTTATTGCATACTAACTCGCTCTGTTAAATTTTAATCGGTTGTTTTAATCGCGCATCACGCAAACGTTGTGAGAATCCATCGCTGTGGGGGTATCCTGAGATTCCATGCCCACTGTTTTCTGCTGAGTAACTAAGCTTGATAAGCAGACACAACCCACTGGCCTGAGGTGTGGATCGTCAATTAGTTTGATTTTCAGCGCTCTGTGACCCCATCCTTATTTTTGGTGATCTGTTCTCTTTCAATGGACAGCCTTTCTCTTGGGTTCAAGAAACTTTTTCTCTAGTTGTCTAAGGCATTGAGATAAGAGTGGGGTCGAAGTTGCTAAGGCTCGTTCCGCATTGAATAATGGGAAATATCCGGGACACAGAGTCAGCTTGAAATGCGCATCAACATGCCACTTCAGGGGTTTTTATATAAATATCTCGATTGATTGCTTTGCGTGGGTTTGGTTGTCTGTTATGTTTTTGATTGAACAATATCGTGTTTGCAACTGCAGCGGGTGGCATTACTAATACTGACCAGTTAATTTGCAATTCCCAGTGATGGTGATGCTCCGAAGAGAATCGATCTACTTAAAGTTATGAAAATATAGAGCCACGCTCCTAAACATAAGTAAACCAGTCACTATTAACATAACGCTACATATATGCAAAGTAGATGAATAGGCCATATGCAGTTCGCTAAGTAAGCAGGGCATCCCGCCTAACCGATGTCCGTCACAACCCCAATAGTAACTCGTTTAGCGTCACCCGTTTACGGACTGCATTCGAATACCCCTCATGAAAACTAACCCACGCTTTTTTCCGCTCTGGCAGCTTCATCATTGTTTTAATTGGCGTTTCAGCAGCACCGTTGCCAACTCCGCGAGAATTGGGCCGCGCTTCGTTCACAATAACTCGGCCAAAGAAATCACGTTTGGGTCTGTTTATTCTGGAGGATAAGTTAAGCTGGTTTAAGCTATCTGGGCCGTTGATTTCCTTGGAGGTATTGTTGTTATCGTGGGAAGGATCGTCGCGTTTGGGTTCGTTTAACCTTGCCTGGCTTGCTTGAGACCGTTGGCGGAGGATTTCTTTTTCGTATTCTTGCTGCAAAACCTGGCGGACAGCGTATCGGACAGGTGCTGACGATCCGCTGCCTTTTAGCTTCGAAAACATGGTTAATGTGTCGAGGGGTCTGGAGGCGAGATTGTCAGCTAGGAATATTTGAAACCAATGCCGTCGAGAGGCAGATAGATGCAAGGTGAAATTGTGGGGGGAGGCAAGATGGGAAACACTTACGGCTCCATCCTGTAAACCCAGCCATTATGGGCACCAGTTTCGTTCTCTATCCTCGTATTCTCAAACTTTACGCCTATGCCACTCATTACTCTCACTGCCGACCTGACAAGTGCACGTTCAGTCTCCTTGCGTACACTAGCGACCCCCCTTTGACTACCACTTCCTCCAACAACCACTGGTTTGATTTCAGGAGCCAGCATTCTGATGAGATTCGGAACGAGGTCTATGATAATTGATTCTGTGGAACGAAACGAGCGAAGAACAGGAGGCGAGAAGGTCGATTGAAATTCTGTTATGATGGCACGATTCTGTTTTTGCGCTTCAAAGGCTGCGAAATCTGCCTTCGGGCCGGAAAAAGGGTGTGCGTTTTCGTCGTCTTCATTATCTATGTGGGGTTTATCGCCTTCCCAATTTTGTCGGTTGGAAGAGGAGAAGAGGTGATGGAATGCGATAACAGACTGGCTAAGATATGGATTGAGTTCCCAGTCTTGATTCGTGTAGACCTTGGATGATATCATGTCATGGAAATGCAGCCACTCGTACGCTGCATTCGGTTTGGAGAGAATGGTATCATCTTGGTACGTTTTGGTTGGATAAGCAGCAAAACATTCCGTAATACAGCGGTCATATTCGCCTGCAGCATCTACCATCTCCCTGAGACGATTAACAGCATGTCGTTTGCGAAGATCAGAGACTCCAACGGGGAGTCTTGCATCGCCGCCGAAAAAGGGGTCTTGGAAAATTTGTGTAGAGATGGGTGCATTTGGGAAGCCGGCCCCATCAAGGAAAACCCGCTCAACAATATCTTTCGTTCCGCCGCGTCCTAATCCACGAGCTGATGAGCCATCTCTTGTCGAGTCGTTTAGGATGTGTTGCTCGACCCACTTCCTCGTGAGTCTGATGTTAGCTGTTAGACTAGTAGCGCGGAGTTTATGTGCTATCCATTCTCCCGCTACTAACACCCCTCGAATATCACCCTCCCCAACGCCGCGGTTGTTTGTTCGGCGGTCCCTGCTGCTAGTCAGACCCCACGAAGCTTCGCACAGGCGTCTTACTCCGTCTCCATCGCATGGGATGCCCTCCCTTTCGAAGACACTTTTCATTCGTAAAACTACCTTGTCCAGAGACGCTTGTCGAACATGGATAATTTCGGCGGTCGAGGAAGCTCGTAATGGGCGGAGACTAGGGTGGTAAACATCGTTGCATATAAGGACCAGAGGCCTAAGGAGGCGGAATTTATCTCCCTTTTTAGATCCCCTTTTGTGAGTCGAAGTAGATTCTGAGGCATTGCTGGAATTCCTTTGGTCCAACATGACGAGGTCTATCAATGCTTTCATGAAACCTCCCTCACCACCACTTGAACCACTAACCACCCCATCGACTTCATCAACGACGACGCAAACAGGCTTGCCAGGTTTTCGAATCCTTTTGCCACCTGCGTCTACAGTCACCCCTTTCACATTTTCTGTACCGACGGCGTCTCGAATTCGACCTTTGACAACATCTCGACTTCTTTCGTCACTTGCATTGATCTCTAGCACTTCGTATCCTGCCTGTTTTGCGCATACATGAGCAAGAGTAGTTTTGCCAAGCCCAGGCGGCCCTGTTAGCAGCAAAATTTTTCGGTGGGCGCGTTCTTCGAAATCGGTTGTCGTGGAGTTCTTGGGTTTTAACTTGGCTAGTCCAGGAAATACAATAGAGTCCCATCCCTTAAGCCAACGTAAAACAGAGCGATGTGTCCGTTCATCACCAATGAGATCCTTAAATTTTCGCGCGCGGTACTTTTCCGTCCACATAAGGCTTGATCCTTTACTTGTCTGAGGTGCATCTCCCACTTCAATGGACGGTTGGTGAGCAGGAACTCGTGAAAGACAGCTATTTCCCTGCGCATCTTCGATTGCGATATCGTCAAGTAGTTTGTGAATGTCGATACCATAGTAACTTTTCTTGGCTCTGCCTGGAGCTGTAGTTGAACGTTCTGCAATTGTTTGCTCATAGGAAACAGGGGCAGTCCCCGCTCTCTTTTGGAGATTAACGATTTTACCAGAACACGTCCGGATAGTCACCGGTTCTTTTGAATTTGCTTCCATGCGTGTCGGAAATATGAAGTTGGAAGCGTCTCCAATCCCGTAGATTGTACTGGAACCGGACGGCGCACTTGGATATGAAGGATTTGCATCCAATGCTGTATTTGATGGCGGGGCATTGTAGCTTTTATTCGGTGATACACTGTCGGTGCTGAAATCGGCAAATGGATATACATCGTGCTCATCATCCTCCTCATCAAGAAACGGTCCTATTCTCTTAGGGCGTTTGGGAGACAGGGCTGCAAGGGTAACATCTGCTTTCCTTTTCCCTTGGTCTGTAAGTGACCCTCCGTCACGCCCTGAGGGTGTTTTATCTCCGGAAGGGGATAGTATATCCATATTGATTGACGGGGATGAAGAGGGGATGAGTGTATCGGACGATAGGTTGGTGGATATCGCTGTGTCGTGCATATTACCCAAAAATGTGTATGGAGATCCCTTCTAGATATTACTCCTATTAGCAATTAATTTCTCTGCGCCTGGAATCAGGAATTCAGATCAAATCCTCTCAAATTTGCTTACCCGGGACAATTGTGATAGAGGGCTTCACGTACTCGTTTAAAGTAAGCCTTTTTTTATCCGGACACAAATTGAATATTGGATCGTATATCTCATTCTTCAAACACGCGAAAAACGCGTTGGAGTCGCGTTAAAGCAATAAATTTGGTGCCTGAGGCAGTATAAGCTGCTGACTAAGGTTTGTTCCCGGTTAATAATTAATCCGTAACATGGCACCTTTGGACTCCTTGGGCTGCCGTAGCACACACCCCAACACCGCTAGTCCGTATCCGGCTAGCTGACAGAGCCTCCAAAAGCGCGAGTTTTTGGCGATTGATTTATTGAGACAGATCCGTGTTCGTTGCAGCTATACCGATACATCCCATCCCATCGAGCTTGATAGTGACTCCAGACCTGCTTAATTGCCAATATCTGAGCGCTCAAGTTGTCGCGTTTTGTTTCGTGGGTTTCCGAAAACGACCTTGAGGATAGATCCTATTTGACAGTATCTCTTTTTCCTGCGCAGGCGGATAGCCTGGACCGACCAAGCCTGTAACCTTTCTTTATTTCTTTGTGCCACATCCAAAATGGAGGATCTAAATGCAACTTCAGGCGAGATGGTTACCGATAGTCAGGCCGTCACCGCCCCCCAGGATGGGCAATCGGCGACTGAGGTGCCTGCCGCCACACAATCTCCCAGCCACGTCTCAGGTAGGTTGCGCCCGCTGGCATTATTGGTGACCTTTAATGCCCGTTTACTTTGGCATATAACTGTTTTGTGTGGTTGCTTATAATACGCTTTGTAATTTAGGCTCACAATCCCAACCCCTTTCGCCTGCTAAAGCAGACCAAGACGCTCCGATCTCAGATAATCCATTGGATGCGCCTGCGTCCCCAAAACCCCAGAACGAAGAACTCGAACGAGAAGACGAGAAAATGGGCGGGACAGATACAGATGCGAAAAAGGAAAACGGTGTGGGAGACGAAGTTGGTGAAAATTCCGCAGCGCAGCAACAGCCAGTCGAAAACATTGATGGCCAACCCGCGCAGACCAAAGCTTCTCTGGAGGCTTCGGCGCGCTCGCATCTGGTAGCCCAAACACATGCTATCATCCTCCCAAGCTACACGAGCTGGTTTGATATGAACACGATTCATACTGTTGAAAAGAAAGCGCTTCCTGAATTTTTCAATAGTCGAAACCGCAGCAAAACGCCCGCCATCTACAAGGATTATCGTGATTTCATGATCAACACTTATCGCTTGAGCCCTGTCGAGTATCTGACTGTTACTGCCTGCCGACGAAACTTAGCAGGTGACGTGTGTGCAATTATGCGTGTACACTCATTCCTAGAACATTGGGGATTGATCAACTACCAGGTATGCATCTGCCAAGCAATGAATGTGTGCATCGTTGTTTGTCTAACTTGAAATACAGGTGGATCCCCAGACAAGGCCATCCAATATTGGACCCCCCATGACAGGTCATTTCAGAGTTACTGCGGACACGCCTCGAGGTTTACAACCGTTCCAGCCAGCTCCTAACGCCATCGTCACGCCCGGTAAACCTCACCCATCCACTGAACGGGCCGCATCTGCCACTCCAATTCCTAAAGGCGATCTAAACCTCGAGATTCGTCGCAACATCTATGACGATAAAGGCAAAGGCATCACACCTGCTGAGGACAAGGAGAAGCAGACAAATGGCGAAGCTGCAACCACAAATGGAACTGGCGCTGATTCTTCGATCAAGACAATGGAGGCTGCGGCGAAAGAACCAAGAAAGACCTTCCATTGTTATTCTTGTGGTATCGACTGCACACGGCTACGGTTCCATTACGCAAAAGCTGCTCCTGTGTCGAATAATCCCAATGCGCCGGATACAAAATACGATCTGTGTCCCAACTGCTTCTTGCAAGGCAGGCTACCGTCATCTCACCATGCTTCCGACTTTGTCAAATTGGAGGATAATCCGTATACCACTATTCCAGATCGGGATGCTCCATGGAGCAATTCAGAGCTACTCCTCCTTCTAGAGGGCCTGGAGAATTTCGACGACAACTGGCGACAGATTGCTCGTCATGTTGGCACCCGCACACCGGAAGAATGTGTCATGAAGTTCCTCCAGTTAGAAATTGAGGATAAATATCTGGAGGACACTCAGGATAGTTCTCTGATCCGCGCGATGAGTGGAAGAGAGCCTATCAGCCAACTTGACAACCCCGTCCTCTCTGTTGTATCTTACTTGGCTGAGATGGCTGAACCAGCAATTACCGCTGCAGCGGCAGGTCGATCGGTTGAGGAAATACGTCGCGAACTCCAGAAACAACTAGACAGAGGCTTTACCGGTGCGGCACCCACCGAGAACCAAGATAAGGGCAAGGACAAGGACAAGGACAAGGACGAAGCCAAGGATAAGGACAAGGGCAAAGAAAGAGAAGGCATGAAATCCGAAGATTCGATGGAAATTGACATTGCCAACGAACCTGAATCGTCAGCTGTTGTACGGAGCACAGGCGGCGACAAACAATCCTCGCGCCCTTCTATCGCAGCTATCGGTCTGGCTACTGCTGCAGCCCGCGCAGCGGCTTTTGCCTCCAACGAAGAAAGAGAAATGACCCGCCTGGTCGCGGCGGCCGTCAACATAACCCTACAAAAATTCGACATCAAGCTCGCCCAATTCACTGAGTTAGAAAAGATTATTGAAGCCGAGCGGAGAGATTTGGAACAGGGCCGGCAACAGCTTTTCCTTGACCGCATGGCGCTTAAGAAGAGAATCAAGGAAGTTCAAGATCTCCTTAAATCTTCTAGCCTGGAGGGGCCAGAGGAGGGAGCTGCGATGGCTGTCGATGCGGAAACGGTGGGCATTGGAGAACGTTATGGGTTCCAGCAACACGCTGCTGGACAAACAGCGACCCCTCAACCACCCAGCGCGCAAGGCGGAGATTATAAAGCTTTTGAAATCTAAAACTTTTTGATAATTGATCAGATTAAACACTGAAGTTTGGAAAGCTGGGGTGGTAGTGCGAGCTGTTGTGTGAGGGAGGGTGTTGATATCGACCTAAATAAATCGCGGGGTTGTCCCTAGTATGCCTGGGTTTTGTACGGAACTGTTTTCTCTTTTGTCTTCTCCACCAACGGCGCAAGTTCTCTGGATAGGTTTCTTTTATTTTTCCGTTTAGTTTTCCCTTCTTTTATTCTAGGGGCGGTTCTACAGCTGGCGGAGTTCTTTTTTTATATTTATATTCTAGTTCCATTCACCCGTTTTGTCGTTTCCCAAGCACCTTTGTCCGTCTGCTCCACATCAGGGCGGGCGGGCAGAGAGAGAGAGGGAAATAAATGTTTGGCCTTTTCGGCCACTAAGTTCAGTTCAAAAGCCCCTTTTCACATTTCGCGTCTCAGAGAGAGTTTTTAAGTTATTCTCGGTTGAAAGATAGGATAATTGGAATTTTTCTTTTCACACTTTTTTTCCCCAGCCCAATATGTGTACAATTCGCTTGACAGTCGATATTTCATTAATCTTATTATGTCTTTTTTCTTTTCGACCTTAATGGCAGACAGACCAGTTGTTCTTTTCCTTACCTTTTCCTTTTTTTTTTCTCGCCCTTTTCTCAACTTTTCCCTTGGTTCTGTAGTATTCTTGTTGGTTCGTTTTTCTTTTTTTCTTTTCTTTCCTTTTATATTTAAAATATAATGGCGTGAACCCTTGTATTGGTAGTGTTAGAAAATAAAGGTAGCTGATTGAGTTCCTTTCTACGTTACCCATTTATCTCTTACGGTATTTTTGTTGATTGGGAGGGATAGATTTCAGCTACAATAGTTAATAAGCTAATGGTCAGGCCTGATGGTAGCTTTTTTGGATAGGGCTTGATGAACGCGGATGGTACAGTACTTGTAGTATTATGATATTAAATAGTGATAGTAATGGACATATTCTTACTTAGGTGCAATATAATATATAGTATAAACATTGATGCCACACACCTTTTTCCTCTGTATAATGTAGACATCTAACCCAGCTTATCGGGCGATAAATACACTATTCAATTCTCCGCCTCTTTCTGCGATTCTCAGACAATTCCTCCTCAACAAGGGCTGTGTCTGGCCCGAATTCTTCCCATTCACTCCGATACAAAACGCGATCTCGCCAGTCTATCAGATCTTGTTTCGTTTTTCGAGTCCCCGGCGGCCTGACGGGAGCGCTTTTATCAACACCTCCCATCTCCACGTCGGAATACTCATTTTCAGGTAAGAGGCATTGCGGCGGGGATTGGCCGAGTTGTTTCCACAGCCGGAGTTCTTCAATACGGCTGGATGTCTGGTCAATGGATGCAGCGTGCATCTCCTCGGGATCGGATAGGGGTTCATCTTCAGCGGTATTGTTTGGTGACGAAGGGTTCGATACTGCTGAGGCGGAAGAATCGTTTTCGGACAGCTCCTCGGCTTCTGAATGGTTTTCGGATACAACAACTGACTGCGCAACGCTGCTGGCACGAGATATCCTTGATCTGGTTCCCTCTAGGGACAGCTCCTCCTCAACTTCGTCATATGTGAGAGGAACGGGTTTGAAGCCCTTAATATGTCGAATGTCTTCAACGTCTAAATTATGACGCCGTGGCGCACCTATCCAAAATTGTCGAGAATTATGGCTCATTCTTAGCGTGTCCAATGCCGCTCCTACATCCTCCCTTCTTACCAGTTTTCCGCGCTGATATCCACCACGTTCTAGGGAGCGTAGACGTGACATCGCAAAGAATATGGAAGACTGTACCAAACGGCGTGTGAGGTTGACTGCTAAGGCATAGAAGTCGGCAAATGCCTCGCAACTCAAGGACGGCGTTGCACCATCAACTCTGAGGTTGTACCAGTTATCTTCAATTCGGCGTTTGCCGGGATTCATGAAAATGCGCTCCGAAAGCAGAATCCAGTTCCCTGCATTTAGCAGCTGCGAAGTGGCTAGCATGCTTGGTGGCGGGCGTAAGTTGTTTGGATCTTCAGTCCCACCATCGTCAGAGCGGTCCCGCTCAGCGTCCAATTCATCCTCAACCATCGCTGCAACGTGGCGATCAACCAGCCACATGTCTCCGTACTTCCGCCTCCCCGTGGTATTTTCGGTCCGCTCATCCTGTCGAGATAACGCCAGTGCATTGTCTTCCAAAGCCTGACAGCATTCTTCGCTAATCTCTGAGGCCGCGGGGATATCTGCGAGAATAAGGATCTTGCTATACCGGGTTTTAAGTTGTTGATTTTCGAGACCATGATGTAGAACGGCGAGGTAATCCCGTATCTCCATCTCAGATTTTGATCCCAGAAGCGAAGCTATTTCTGGAATCCTACCTTTGCCCTTCTTTTCAAGGGCGTTGAATAATATCTCTTTCTCTTGAGAGCTCCAGGTAACAACCCCGATCTGCGAAGGCGGAAGGACGGATCCACTCGTAGCTGTGTCCCCAACAATTGCGTTTTCTGCAAACCTATTAAAGAGTTTAATATAGTTTTCAGTAGGAAGCTTCCTATTAGCCTGCGAACCGTTTCTCCGTGGCTGAAACCGCTCGCCTGTGGAACCGCTGGATTGGGGTCTGGAAGGGCTGCTTAATTCCGTGCTTGACGCAAGCCTAAGATTTTGTAATGGAGGTGATGATGTAGTAAAGCCAGTGGGAAATATCCCACGGCTAAAGGAGTCACTATCGGAGGGGTCCTCTTCTTCGCCCGGGTCGTAGACACTTGCTGTGCTGCTCATGATGAAGGATAGCTACTGATGGCAAGTTCCACCGCTGGTTAACATGCCCTGAACGAGGAAATGCTGGTAGAAGCAACATGACACCTTAACTTCTAACCAAGAAATACAACGCAAAATTGTCAGTCATGAGAGGGTTGGAAATGTCTGATCGGTAGATGTTTTTGCTACAGAGGTATTTGGCGGAGAAATAAAATTATTTTGTAGAGTGCCTCCATCAAGTTAGAGTTTCAGGAGTTTGCAGTGTTTGCATCCATACTTTTACCAAGCTCGAGAACTGATATCATTTCCTCACCAACGGTTGAACGATACTGAGTGAGCTTGATGTCAACAGTCATGGAAGATGCGGTGGTTGACGAAACGTATTCGAGAATTAAGGTGCACTGCAGTCTACGGGAGTCACCTTCTTGGCCGTCGATGCCTTTCCTCAAGAGCAACAGCAACAACCCCTCAAGCCTACTCACCAGGATCCTTACTCCTGTCGTCTGACTTTCGGCTTCGGAGTTACCAAGAAGAATGTATACAGTCTGTTCTCTCATATTTGGGGAAGGGCCATAAGAGGCTAGGCGTTTCGCTGGCGACGGGTAGCGGGAAGACTGTGAGAAACACCTTTCACATGATTTTGCTCACTGCTAACCTAATCCATTGGTAGGTAATTTTCACGCAGCTGATCGATCGCATTCCACCCCGCGATGAAATCGCGAACCAAACCCTTATTCTGGTCCATCGAAAAGAACTAGTCGAACAGGCAGCGAAACATTGCATGCTTGCGTACCCAGGGAAGACCATTGAAATTGAAATGGGAAATAGCCACGCAACAGGAACAGCGGAAATAACCATAGCCTCAATCCGCAGCCTCCTTTCAAAAGGGCGAATTGAAAAGTTTGACCCGGAGAGATACAAACTCATTTTGGTGGATGAAGCACACCACATCGTGGCTCCGTCATACAGAGAAGCTCTTGGATATTTCGGATTGAATGAAGTGTCTGAAGGTTCTCCGGCCCTTGTTGGCGTGTCGGCAACTTTCTCGCGGTTCGATGGACTAAAGCTGGGAGCTGCGATTGACCATATCGTCTACCATAAAGACTACATCGATATGATTGGAGAAAAGTGGCTTGCTGATGCTGTCTTCACGACAGTGAATTCTAGAGCAGACCTCTCCAATATTTCGAATGCGCCGAATGGCGACTTTCAGACCGGTCAACTATCAGCTGCAGTTAACACTGACACAATAAATGACATTACCGTCCGAGCTTGGCTCTCTAGGGCTAGGGAGAGGAAATCAACTCTAGTTTTTGGAGTCGACATTGACCATGTCAAATGCCTTACGGAGACGTTTCGTAAATTTGGCATCGATGCGAGATATATCACCAGCCAAACTCCCAAAGATTTCCGGACTGATGAACTAGAAGCTTTCCGGAACCAAGAATACCCAGTTTTGGTGAATTGTGGGCTTTTTACAGAGGGAACAGATATCCCTAATATTGATTGTGTGCTTCTTGCACGCCCCACGAGATCTAAAAACCTTTTGATCCAAATGATTGGGAGAGGATTAAGGCTATACCCAGGGAAAAAGAACTGTCATATTATTGATATGGTTTCTTCTCTTGATACTGGTGTTACCAGCACACCTACCCTATTTGGCCTTCACCCGGATGAAGGACTTGATGAAACCAAGTTGGAAGACATCGATAAAATCAGAGGCCGCGAGAGTGATGCCTTAAAATCAAAATCGAAGCCTTCCATAACCTCCGCGGATCAAGTTACTATTGACTTTACTGATTATGATTCGGTACATGATTTACTCCAGGATACTTCAGGCGAAATGCATATCCGCTCGCTTAGCAAAAATGCTTGGGTATCAGTCAGCCCTGATCGATACGTGCTGAATGCTCCATCTGGGAGAATCACAATCACCAAGGACGACGCAGGCTTGTACTCGGTATCTCATGTTAAAGCCTTGAGCCCTACTCTCCATTCCAAAAGCCCGTTTAGCCGCCCTCGAGAGATTGCTTCGTCACTTGAATTGGCCCAAGCAGTGCACGCCGCCGATACGCTGGCTAGCCGTATTTTTCTCCCAGTTTTTGTCGCTACATGGCAACCATGGAGAAAGAAATATGCTAGTCATGGCCAGATCGCGTTTCTCAACAAGCATCTTCCATTCGACAATCAGATTAAGCCGGGGGACATCACGAAAGGTGATGCGGCCGATATGATCACGAAGGTTAAGCACGGGGCCAAGGGCCAGTTCAAGAACATAGTCGCCGTAAAGCGGCGTTTGGGCCGAGAAAAGGCTAAGGAATCTAGGCTGGAAGAGCTGAAGAGCAGGGAAGAAGTGAAAGTTGGTCCACTCAATTAGACTTGTGTTTGGTTTCTCTATCCAGCTGATTTTTGCGCTGTGTAAATATGATACCCATGTATAGTAATTGTATGTATATATAATTAGACTCGAATATGCCTAGAAGACTTTGGGAATATTTACAGAATTCCCTCTTTATTAAGATGTGCTCTAATATATCATAGAGATGCTCTACTTTTGTACCTAAGGAATCTGATGTTTGGGAGAGTTTTGGTGCTATCCGTGCTGGTCCGTGCGCCCTCCCATCCCAAAAAAAAAGGTTTGCGTTTTTTTCTCCCTCCATCGAGCTCCTTATCACAACCTCCTTTTTTTTGATCCTTTTCTGTATTTATTTCTTCTCGGTGCTCCCCTCCCCTCCCCTCCCTTCCCCTCTCCCCTCCCCCTTTTTCCCCTTCTTTCTCTCAAACCTGGCTTCCTTTCCGCAATTTCCGTGGGCTTGTGCTCTGCCGTGATCGAGTCCCGGAGGAGTGCGCGTCCTTCAAATGCAAAGGCGCCCCTCCAGCTCTCATAAACCCGATCAGCCGCATACAGTTTTTGACGCTGCGCCCGCAAGGAGAAATGGACCTGCTATTGATGATGATACATGCCATCTATTTATCCCGCAGATGAACCAGCCGAAAGCGACAAATTTAGATAGTGGGGAGCTATCCAATTCATCCCCGTTCACCACCACCCCTGGATTTGCAGGCAGTAGTAGAGCGCGAACGACCCACTCGAACGTCACGATTCCACAAGAAGCCGCCATGCCATTTGAATCGCAAACGTTTTCGCCAACAATAGATAACTCAATGGAGGGCCAAAGTCTACGGAGATCTCGGGCGCGAAGTCCGTGGTCATGTTCCCTCCTGACATTGTCCCTGACGTTCCTGAGTGCCCTCGCTTTTTTCGGGATCGTCCACTCCTACATGACCCATCAGATCGACCCACAAGGCTGCAAAACACCTCGAATGATGCCCACCTATATTAAACTTATTGGATTCGATACCGAACATACCCGTTTCGCGAGCAAATATGGTCTGTACCTTTATCGGGAGCGTTCAGTTGACGAATATAGTGAACAAGATATCGGGGTATGGTGTAATTTTTTTCTTTCTATTCCTTTTTCTTTTTCTCTTCTGGCTTCTTGTATATCGGGGGATTTCAGGCGTCACTAAATGCTAACTATTGGAGCAGCTTAGGGGTGTGCCGGTGTTGTTTCTTCCTGGAAATGCTGGTAGTTACAGGCAAGGACGGTCCTTGGCTTCGGAAGCCTCGTTATATTTCCGAGATGTGATAAGCCATGATCAGGAGAAACTCAATGCAGGAGCACGAAGTTTAGATTTCTTTATGGCGGATTTCAACGAGGATATGGCCGCGTTTCACGGCCAAACGTTACTCGACCAGGCGGAATACGTGAACGAAGCTCTAGCCTATATACTCTCTCTCTATCATGACCCTAGACGCCCAGGAAGAGACCCAAATCTCCCAGACCCTAGCTCCGTGATTCTAATTGGTCATTCGATGGGTGGGATTGTTGCTCGAACGGTGCTTACAATGTCGAATTACCAGGCGAATTCGGTAAACACGATCATCACAATGTCAACCCCCCACGCCCGGCCTCCAGTATCGTTCGACGTAGATGTTGTTCGTACCTACAAGCAGATAAACGATTACTGGCGTGAAGCATATTCTCAGAAATGGGCCAACAACAATCCACTGTGGCATGTTACTTTAATATCTATCGCTGGAGGGGGTGGGGATTCTATTGTTCCTTCTGACTATACCAGTCTATCGTCCCTTGTTCCAGAAACCCATGGATTTACTGTATTCACCTCCACTATACCAAATGTTTGGACCGGGATGGATCATCTTTCGATCGCTTGGTGTGATTCGTTCCGGAAAGTAATTATTCGCTCACTCTTCGACCTGGTGGATGTTAGACGGTCATCCCAAACGAAACAGAGAGCTGAAAGAATGAGTGTATTTAAGAAATGGTACCTCACCGGGATGGAAGCTATATCTGAAAGAACGCTTCCTCAAAAAGGTCAATTTTCCATATTAAGCCATTACGTTAATTTTTCCATACTTACAGTTTCCACAGATCCTACTACACTCTTGACTTTAGAAGATAATACGAACTCGATTCTCTCCCAAGGGCAGCGGCTAGTTTTGCGCAACTTTGGTAGCCATCAGTTACCCGAAGCGCATCTTCTTCCCGTTCCGCCTCAGGGAGCTTCAGGGAAAAAGTTTACCCTCCTGACAGATCAAGCTATCGATCCTCCTGGTGGCAATGGGAAGCTAGAAGTCTTGTTCTGTAGCGTCTTTCCTTTACGAGCCGGTCATTCGGCTGCACTCCTATCTCTCATCATGGATCTGTCCGGCGGTAGTGCAGGTTCCACTCGACTGGCATGCAAGAGTGCTGTGGAGGATGCAATAAATCTTCCTGCATCGACACGCTCATCTAAATTCGCTTTCGATGATGCGACTCCATTTTCATATTTACAATATAACTTTGAGGACCTGGTGGAGCATCAGTTTGTGGCCGTTGTTGACAAAGCTACCAAGCTTTCCCCCGGCTGGCTGGTTGCGGAATTTTCAGACAGCTCTGACGCTCTCATCCAAACAAAAGTTGGGTTGGGGCGCCTGTTGGGTGCGGGACTTAATATTCGACTTCCCGCAGAACGACCAATGTTAACCGAAGTGAAAATTCCTGCTTTGCACTCGAGCCTCCTAGCTTACAAGCTGAGAGTCGGGAAGCAGCCGTGTGGCGAACCTGCTGAGCTTTTTACCCCCCTTCTACGACAGTATATATCGGAACCGCATGAATCGAAGTATTTCGTCAATGTCAAAGAAGCTGATATTAATTTACATGGAGTTGCACCCTATATGCCTCCACACCTTCGGGAACGTAATGCTATTCGTGGGATTTCGTTCCAGCTTTGGTCTGATCCTAGCTGCAATGCCTCAATGGAGCTTTCATTGCGTGTGGACATTATTGGTAGCATGGGGAAACTTGCCATGCGATATCGTACGGTGTTTGCGGCACTCCCGCTTCTGGTTATTGCACTTGTTCTCCGGAAACAGTTCCAGATATATGACACAACAGGTTTGCCCTCCAACTACTACTTTAGAGTACTTTGAACATATTCTGACGTTATTAGGCGTTTTCATCCCTTTCTCGGAGGCCCTGGATCTTTGCCTTCAATTTTCATTACCACTCTTATTCGTCGTGCTGACATTTGTTGCAACGTCTTTGGCAACATCGAACGCAGGGATAGACAACACGGATGAAGTATTAACAGATTGGCGATCGAATTCCACCGAATCTGTTATAGATTTCACGAGAAACGATTTACTTTTGGGATCTCAAGATACCTTTTTCTGGTTCTTGGTCCCATTGTTTGGTCTCATCAGCATCGGATTATGCGTTGTGGTAAATTACGTTGTTATGGCGTTGATTTACGCGCTCTCTACAATCCGTAGAGTTTTGATATCACGCCGAGGATACATAAAGCATGATGATCCGAGGTAAGCTGATTCACAACAACAGCCACAACACTAAGTCGTGACTTGAATATAGTGCTGACTTACCCTTAGACCCGCCGCCATTTACCCATCACTTTCCCCGAGACAAAGGATGATCAATTCCGCTGTTTTACTATGTTTCGTGGCAACCATCATACCATATCAGTTCGCGTATATAGTAGCATGCATTGTACAGTTAGCAACCTGCGTGCAGACATTGCAATATGCGAGAGAGACGGTGAGCAACTCCCAAGTCGCGCTTTTCATTTGAGACTTATTAGCTGACATTGATACATGAGAGCAGAAGTCGGATTCGCAGTATAATTTCTACAACTACGTTCATTCAATCTTCATCCTCATGCTATGGATACTACCAGTTAATGTCCTTGTGTTTGCAGTTTGGGTTCACAACCTTGCTGTCCATTGGTGGACGCCATTCTCGTCCCATCACAATGTCTTATCTATAATGCCATTTATACTTCTTGTGGAAACCCTCACAAATGGGAATATGATCCCAAGAATAACCTCAAGGTACGTTGTATCAGCATACTTTTGTTGGCTGCTTTTTGTTGTGTTCAACACTAACGTCTTTTTGCCAACACAGATTGCGACATATCACATCCGCCCTCTTTGTTATCCTCGCCGTATATGCCGCGCTCTACGGCGTGACGTACGCCTACCTCCTCCATCACATTGCCAATGTAGTCACTGCGTGGCTAGTTGGCGTACATTTTACCAGCAGCGGTTTCTCACTTCGGAATTTAAACCAAGCGCTTGAAGGCTCGGGCTTTGGAGACGACGGAACCCCGGGAACTGATGGTCATATTAAAAAGCTCCCTTAGACGGATGTTTTATATTTAACCCCCTTTTTTAACCGCTTCTCTAAGCGAACAGCTGGCATTTGACGGCGTTTTTTTATCTTTTTGGGTCTTTTTTATTTTTATTTTTAGTTTTTCATTCCCTGTCCGTGTGATTTTTATAATTATTATTCTTTACCTGGCGTTTTAATTATTTATATCCCTTTTATTTTCTACGGTTTGTACGAGGGATGATATCCCAGCTAGACTCCGCATATTTTTGTTCTTTTCTTGCTTTCTTCCTTTTGCGTTTTTCACATTTATTCCCCCAGTGTCCTTTTCATAATACTTATATCCCTCTTTCTTACATGAGAACATGTTTGTTTTTATTGCTGTTTGTTTACTCCCTTTTATTTCTTAGCGCCGGCGAGGCGGCACCTATGTACCTGTACATTTTTCTTATTCGTTATTAAACTGTATGACCTACATGGATGGTATTTTATTTCTGCCTAGTCGTGGCTCATCCGTCTTTTTGGCAGCTTTTTTTTGTTCTGTTTTCTTGTTGATGGATGGTTGGAGAATCTTTTTATTTCTGTGTATGGATTCATCCTCGTCCCCATAACCCTGTTTACCATCTTGTTGCCGCCGTTGTTAACCCTGGTTTGAGACTGGTATATATAGGTAAATATACATACACACAATATTATAGATAGTTATAGCATTCTGATTGTATTTTTTTAATACAAGAATATCACTTTTTAATTCTATCTGTTAGTGAAGGGTGAGGTAGTTCCGCGTGTTTTCTGTTCTCATCTTGAGCGTCAAACGACATGAAGCTATACATAGCTTGAAGCTTGATATCAAAATATTGTTGCCTCAATTTTGAAAGGTAGGTAGGGCGGCCTGTCAGATTTTGCGCTTACCCTAATAGGGCAGGCAATCTTGTGTGCAGGTGGGTACTTCGGAGCGAGTGCCAATGGGCGTAAAAGATTTTTTTCCGTTTTGCTCACTGCGTAGTTGAAGCCTTACGAATAATGCCTGGCACCCCCTTGTACGGCTCCCCAACTGGGAAAGAGTGGGGCCTCTAATCATTCCAGACCAGGCCAATATTCCCCTGTCGAGGGCGGAGAGATTTTCACACTAGAAATTTCATATGAACCAGATAGTCGGTTACAGTACGGCCTTGGCTACTTTGAAGCTGCGCTTTGCACTTGCCCCAAAATTAATTGACGGCAGACGTAGTAGTAGGTGTAGAGGGAAAACGATCTCTGTATTTGTCCCAAAGAATAAAATTGATAAAAATGAAATGTAGAACTGAATTGGCATAAAAAGATCGAACTGAGATGAGAGGTATTATAAACATTACATGCATCGATGCGTAGGTATCTTGGAAACAAGGACAAGAGAATATTCGAAAACACACAAAACCCGTGCCACAAAGGCAGAGCAGAGAAAGGAGAAATGCAGAGACGGAGTTGGAGGCAAACACGCTAACTAGTCAATGTCACTTTCTCGCCCAACCACTTCTCCCCACCCCCCCTAATGACCTCCTCAAAAATCCACTCCCCAACATCCGCCCGCTGGATGGAGTGCCCCAAGGCAGGCTTCACCTCCGTCCCGACGTTCAACGTCTTCCACCCTTTTCCACTAGCGATGGAATGATCACCAGTCAACAGCGTCGGGCGCACAGCAATGACGCTTCTCAGAAGTCGTTTGGAGGGAGCATCCAGGCCTCCAAAGAGCACCTGCTCCATCTTTTTTTTGTCTGCATGTGGGACACCGAGGAAGACGTACACAGGGTGGAGGAGGTACGGTACATCTCCCGGTCCAGACGAGATGCCTGTGGTGGAGACAGCCACGAAGAGGGGTTTTTCCTTTTCAGTGGCTGTGGATGGTTGCAGTGCTTCCACGGCGGATAAGATGGCATTAGTGGCCTTTTCGCAAATGTTCGGGTTATCGAGGGTGACAGGTCGAGGCGAAAATTTCAGTTTGGGCGTTCCACCCAGTCCAGATATTATGAGTGGGACCATTTTGCCATTGTTTCTCTCTGGAGAGATAGTGCGCTTGACCGCTTCAACGTCTGTTGCATCCCCTTGGATGATTGTTAAATTATTGTCGATTGTTGCTTGGTCAAGCCCCTGTGATAGGAGTTGGGCTTGTAGTTTTGAGGGGGTGCGGGCGAGTGCGCTGGCTTTGTATCCATTCTTGAGAGCATGAGTGAGGCAGGCATTTGCGCAGCCACCAGTTGGGCCGAAGAAGGCAATATTAATCGAGTTATCTGTAAAGGAAGACATTGTGCTGAAAAATGTGGAGTCAGGATAGAAAGACGTCTTCTGCAATTGGTTTATGGCTTTTGGAAAACCAGTCAACAGTAAAATAAAAAAAGGCACTTGATAAACGCAAGTTTATTTATTTATTTTTTTGGAAATTTGAGGGAATGCCCAGGAATGGTAGGAAATAGTGTTCGCTTCCACAATTGTTATTTTAGAGATTTCAAGCGGGAATGCGAAGAGCTTATATAGCTTGCGCATTCGCTTGAGGTGACGTAGCGGAGACTCGAATAAACAAGCCTCTGGGTTGCTTGGGTTAGCCCGATCGAATTGCGGATAAAATATGGAACCGGCCAAGCTGCGCCTTGGAGCTCGGAGCCTTTAGTCGGAGGCAGCAAGATTTCCTCTGCAAAGGGAAGGATCCGTACAGGCAGCAGGTTGCTGGCGCGTGCTAATCCCGCACTGGGGAAAGCGCCGGGGCCATGATCCCCCGACCACGTGATTTCTTTAGTTGTTGCGTTGGCCCGATTTGGGCCCGATTTGGACCCAGTAGGATTGAAATGAAACTGTTAACTTGGGGATAGCACCACGCTGCGAATGAGCGGTTAAATTGGCCATCACCTGTGGTTAAAAGCCAACCCAGTTCTTCCTAATTCATTCGATAATTACCTTCGTGCACCAAGCACCCCCTTCCGGGAGCACTCCCAATTAAAACGTGTTTGACATCGTGGAAACGATTTCAGCAAATATCTACATTTCAGTGGGCTAGACATGTCGATATCCAATGTATCATCGCCTCTGAGCTCGAAATTTCGTGTTTAGCGCAATGTAGTGTACCTTCACACACAGCTCCCGATTCTCCCCATCATGCATAGAGAATTTGGTTGGGCTCCTAAAGATTCGAGGAGGATACGTCCGTACACTCCACGGCAGGTCGGAGAATGTGCGTTAGGTGCATGAGTATCGGTGTGGCCCGTCGGAGTAGAGGTCGTGGGACCAACGCAGATTGAGCTTACGAACCCGAAATTCATTAATTGTCCAATTGCATGTGTGGGGCCCTTTCCAAGGTTCGGTTGTTGCTTTCCTGTCTCGTCATCGCCCCGTAGAACCGGGACGAGACTATTTAGACTAGACTGGAGCTTAAGTGAGGGAAAGCTTGAATAGAAACTAAAACGATCGACTGGATCGACAAAATTAAGCCATCCGCAAAGACCCCAGGAGGACCCTGCTATCTTTGGTTTTAGAAAGGCCCGGCGATGTGGACAGTTATCGAGTTGACTAGGAGTGATGCAGGACCGTTTGTGACACTGGATGGTGAATATTCACCCATGGATATTTTTTAGAAGACCCTTGCACTTAGTGTGTGTCAGATATGCTTTGCAGTTTGCCAGTAGCAATTGAATATATTCCGATCAGTAAGCCGAGCATCAGTGACCTTTGATCGGAAATTGTAGCAGAAACATATAAAATATGGAGGAGATAAATATGGTAATATGTGAATATGTGAATAAATTGAATGAAATGAAAGAGGGCACATTGGAAACAGTGTCAATATTATCAACTATAAATCCAAAATACATCAACAAACAAAATGCCAATGGTGGGGAAAGGCACCCTTTACCTACTCAACTTAGCGTTCCCATGAACTTGTCCCTACCGCATTAATCCATTTATTATAAAGAATATTATAACAAAAATAAAAAGAAAATGGTATCGCAAATATATCCTCGTGACGATGTCCTGTATATTTCCACTCCTGTTCTAAATTCCGGAATATTCTTGTTGATATATAGCCTCATTCAAGATGTAGTCGGTCCATCGCGCGCATGTATTTTGCCAGGTGTGAGGGATGTTGAGTGTTGATGCGATATCTGAGCGACGTTCGAGAAATTGAACAGCGAGCCCTTCGTGCGCATGCCATGCCTAACGATGAGAGAGTAAACCCCCAGAGGGTCATTTTGTTAGACATCATTGAGGTTACATGTAGTATGTGGCATTGCGCAAAATTTGGAGGAATGAAGGCAAAGGAGGCCTTAACTTACGATGTGACAATGAGCTAACCACGCACCAGGGTTATCTGTCGGAAATGCGATGGCCACCCACCCACGATCTGGCAACATAACAACATCTCGGCGAGGTGGGTTCTTGAAGTTGAGTCGTTCGGGCCCGGGGAAGTCGCCTCGCCCCGTACCGAGAATGGAAAAGTCATGACCATGCAGGTGGATGGGATGTGGAACATTGACAATACTCCCAAAAGCAGCTTGGATGATCCAGTATGTCCACTGTGAATAGAGGTTACTAGTGTGCATGTTGGGAGAATGTGCTCACAATGAAGAAAAAAATGGGGTGAAGTGTGTTGAGGCGGAGACATACCACATTCGCTTCCGGTAATTCGATAAGGTTCAACTTTGGGGGGTAGCTTGTATTGCAATCAAGGACGTATTGAAGAGTAGGATATTCCCAGTCTGTTTCAATAGGCATTCCGTTTATCTTCCAGTGGACGATGTTTTGGCCGGGAGAACTAACTTCGGCATCGAAAGTCACGTTAAGGTCTGTTACGTGTTGAGTGAAATGTTCTGATGGAACATCAATTGGGACGAATGGAACAAGACTCTGTTCGTCATCACAGCATTGCGTGTAATTGCTCGCGGCCGAGGTGGGCTCCGCTTTTGGGTCAGCGCCTTCGTATCTGAAAATACTTTTAATCTTTCCGTTCATTGCGTTTTCACCACATCCTCTTTGAACTTCAGCTCTAAACCAGTAGTTGTCGATCTCCTGGTCAGCATGGATGATAACATCATAGCGTTGCCCTGTTACCCCGTTAGCTAGTGGAATGAGTAAAATTTATAAACTTCATGGATTACATACCGATTGCAATGAACAACCAGTCAGTCTCGTATGGAATTATCGGAACAAAGTCGCTTGAAATTACTGTGAACAGGTGATTGTCTAAATGAACTTTGAAATAATTGTCCACTGATGTATTTATTAATCGTAGCAGGTATGACTTCCCCTTTTTTATTGTGTTTTCGTGGTATTTTCCCCCGCCGTTTGCGTTCACCATTGTGCCATTAATCAGACCATTATCAGCAACAGGTGGAATGCCAATAAGTGCGTTTTGCCATGCAGTGCGGTAATACCAGTCTTGAATAGACATCGTTCCCAGATCGATATCATAGTTAGCTGAAGCTGGGCCTGAGATCACAATGGCCCCTAAAACACCATCGCCGTACCTGCGCAATTTTACTTTAAGCAACCAGAGCCTGAGGTGATATTAGGAAATAGGAGACCCACTGTACGGTATGATGGCTATGATACCACGATGTCCCATATTGGGTACATTTAAATTCGTACGTTTTTGTATCTCCGGGAGGAATAGGGCCTTCGCATCAAGAGTTAGCTAGTTGTGGAACACCGATATCGGCCATCGGCTACATACATTCTGTGACCCCGTTTGTGCCGTCTTGATGGCTAGTATGCTTTTGACGAATTCCATGCCAATGTATGCTTGTTCTGCACAACCCGGCAGTCATTAGTCAATTCAAGGTCAGTTTGTTTTAAATGGCCCTTATTACCCACCCATTATCTTGCAGATTATTTTTCACATGGATTCGAAGAGTATCGCCCCAGTCTGCAAATATTATATTAGTCAGGAACGGAACTCCGTAACTGCAGAGATGTCGTCGTACCCGCTCTAATGGTCGGACCAGGAAACTGCCCATTTATCGCGAAGACTAGCCTTTCAAAGCCGTCAGGGGCCAAAGTTGTATTGCTTATTTCAAGATGATACTAATGACGACAGAGTCAGCAACCAGGCTTTGTAGTTTGTGTCGAACAGAGAGCGCCGAACCTCCACCACTTTTCCGGTATCTGGCCATCTGACGCCAAAATTTGTGGTGATATCAAAACCTTCGCCCCAGCAGGTTCGGTTCGTAGGACTGTTTTTGCAATTTTTGTCCGACACATATCCAGGTGGACCTTTCTCGGGAACGGGAGCATATAGATTTGACTGAGCGGCACATATTGACGAGCCTAAAAGTATCCAAAAGAAGGAAAGGATTATTGACAAGGATGTAGTTTCATTCTTTCGCGAAGTCATATCTCGGTGTAATAATAACAGTAGGCAGAGGTAAAAAAAATATATCGCTAAAAGGAAATCCAAAATGAGTGATTGTTAAACAGGAAAATAGCTCTTCGGGTATATTAAGATAGATGTATAAAGTTTACTGCACGAGAAGCACAAGAAGGATTATAGTGGAATGTGAAAGGGAAACGAAAGGTTAACATGGGAGGTAGGTGCGTCGATAATGAAGTTTTATATTTCAAACGGAGTTGGACTGAAGGAGATAATTAGCCAAAGAGATTACCATCGCATGTAGAGAGGAAAGGAAAGATGGGGGGACTGTTCCAGAGTCAAAACGTACTAGCAAAGTGGTACAGGATGTACACAATCGACGAGGGCAGAAAAGTGCAATAGACTAAATAGCACAGAAAAGCCTCGTTAGAATTGAAACCAATTGAATATCAGAAAAAGAGAATCCGAGCTGAAGAAAAGCACATGATGAGCAGAACCACACAAAACGGCGGAATTAATTGAGACATTAGAGTCATCAATAATCTATATCAGGGCATGTGAAGCCTTTTTATCGATGGCTATACGAGGTTGACAGCGAACCATGTTAGGCGCCTGCCCAAAGGCAGAGTCATGCATATGTCAAGAATACCATGAGCTAAATGTGGACCAGATGGAAAACATTATTCTTGTGTTCCTTGGGGGACGTGAAGGATGCTATAAACAACCGGAACTCGAAGTCCATGGCCAAGAAATCGTTTCAAAGTGGGTGCATCCCGGATTATAGGGCGGAATTCTAGACCATGAGGGTGAGAAGGAGCTGGCCAAGGAAATACAACATGCTGCAGCTTCTTCACTCCTGTTCCTCGATACGTGGTTCAATATAGTCCAGCTGAAAGGGCCAGAGTGGTACATGTACAAGTTTCGTTCGCATGGGAAGTCAGACACAAATCGGGCTGCCATGAATCAGGAGCCCACAATGGTCCGAATCAGTAGATTGAATTTGCTTAGAAAAGAATCTGAAAGCAATAACAGTATCATTTTATGACACGGAGGTTTAGATCTCCTGCGGGTAGGTAGCGCGAGTTGGGACGATCGAACAGATCATGATACTTGAAGAGTTGTCTTCAAAAATCAGAAAGCAAACGCATGGACTGCAGGACCCGTAAAAAGCTGGTCTGACCAACTGTTGATTCAAGTCCGTGTTTATGGATGCTATGGCTTCATAGCTGTAGAAATATTTCCCCCCGCAGCCATGACAACGAAACGGTGAGGCAAGTGCCAGAGCGGGTATCTCAAGTTGCACAATCATGGCTGAGGAAAGGAAAAGGAAAAAGACAAAAGCGAAGCTTCAAATAATACGGAGGAGGTATGATCTTGTCATAAGGCCCAGCTCGCGCCATCCTCGAGAACAAAGGAGCCTTCTCCAGATGTTTTTGGACCTCATGCTAGTGAGGCTCCCAATATGTCAACCGCACGCCATGGTGGGATATAAACCCAATGGGCAGAAATTGGGCCTATAAATAGCATGAATACGTACTCCAGATTCGAAGCATGAGGTAATAGTCGGTTCGTCGACTATCGTATGGACGGTGAATAAGTTATGATTTGTTGTGCCAAACTTGAGCTTCCTGAATGCAAAGCCTCTTGATGGAGTTTCATTGGCCATCAAGGTATCAGGGTTCGTAAGAGTCCTTTGCGAAGGCTACACTCTTGACGCCTTGTTTCGGAGTTCCAAGACATAATCACTGATCAGAGAGGACGGATGTTCAGGAGGGGTTACTGAGCTGGGAATTTGGATAATTTCTCTTCTCAAGAATGTAGTACCACTACCAACAGCCCCCAGCTACACAACAAGTCTCACTCTGGGGTTGGAAAGTCATCCCACTGGCTTCCTTGGCGACGAGAACAACATGGCTGATGACCGCAATACCAGGGAAATATTTCGAGAATTGACTCTGGAGAATTGGTCCCGAGAATTGGCGAATTTGGGGTCATGGTTGTTGGTCTGTTTAAGCTCGCTTTTTCGGCCTTGTTTGTTCCCAGACCAAGAAAGACCAAGAAAGGCCAAGAAAGACTAGAACCACTTTTTAGCCTCAAGCCACGTTGAAGGCACCATATTCCTCCACAAACACCCAAGAGCCCAAGACCAAGCTCCTTTTTCTCCACGTCAAAACATAGCCAGCCCCTGATCCCAAAGAGTGCCCGCTGGCCGTGGCCCGAATGATAACATGAGGAATCAGTATCCGGTCCTTCGCCCAGCATAGATTGTTCGAGAGGTCAATCTGCTAATTTTCTGTCCCTAGCATTGCCATGTACGAAATCCGTCCCGTGAATATATTTACGGGTATTAATACGTATTAATGAGTCAACTCTCCGAATATCTATGCGTTTACCACCATGGAAATCCCCAATACTTTTCGAGGGGCACAGATTGACTGTTTTGAATTATGCCAAACTGCGCCTTCTCGTTCATTGCCGCTACTTCGCTCCACAGCACTCTCAACGAAAATGACGATAGGCAAAAATTTTTCTTTCGGCATTACCTGATTCTTTGCCCGGTTTGCCCCAAATTGTAGTTCCTGGCTCATCCTCCGGCTTCTCGGGCTCTGTCCGAGCACGCCGGAAACCATGAACTAAAGCGTTCCTAACTAATCATAAACACGACACTGGAGCTTCCCCGACGCCAAAACCTGCCGCGTGGGGCGTTTACGACCCGGTGTGGTTTGTTTGTCTTTTGCTAAGAGCTTTTGCTTTCCCTGATTGTTCACCTGCGTCACTCTCCCCCTGCAGCTTGGACTTTCTCCAGCTTTGTTAACATGTCCTTTCTCGTCAAATCATGGGCGACGTGATCTTCCAGATGCCCTCAAAGAAAATTATTGCAACTCATATTTGCCACTGGCCTCAATGGAAGCTTTTGGCGTGTTGATCTTGTGGGGAAGCCAAGGCCGGTAGGGTTGTCTCCTAAACTGGGTATTTATCAACCCGTCACCCCCATTCTAGGGCTACTTGAAAACCCCACGTTTACCATTCTTTACTGTGCCTATATAAACATTTCCTCTACGTTTTTCCTACCTCGGGAGTGGAGTGGGGACATTTTGCCTTCTGAAGAGAAAGCTGATGCCCAGAATCAGACTCGGCCGCTTTCTTCCACCTAGCCTCATAAACTCGGCGTCTCGAGGTGAGAACTGAGCAGCTTCGGTCTTTCTCAGTGCAGATCGAATTATAGCTCACGTTTTGGCTTTTTCATTACCCCGGCTTTGCCGATTCTTCGGGGGAATGCCGTTATTTACCCCGCAAAAATGTCAACTCAATTATAAACATTCTGATTGCGTTTGACTTGCACGCCCTGCGAAAGGTTAGTATATAATATTCCTGAATATGCCATTTAGGAACTTCAACAGACAAAACTTCCCCCGACTCGTACGAGGCAGCCTCTCTTCAGGTTTCTTGAATATTGCGAATTGCTCAACTCATATTTTTGACCATTCAGCATCATGAAGCCTTCCAAGGAAGAGCTTCAGGGGGTGGAAAACCGATCACTTGAGAAGCTTGCTGAAACGGGCACGAGTCTCGAGGAAACCTACTTGAAAGCCGGGTTGAGCCCTGACGATGCTTCATTTCTGGCCAATTTTACGGAGGAGCAGAGGACAAAATGTGTTCGCAAGGTATTAATAACTGTCGTACCTTCATCACTCTATAATTTTGGATTTACTTATTTTTATTTATTTTTTAACATAGGTTGACTGGCGACTACCACCAGTCTTAATGATTCTCTACCTTTGTGCATATATTGACCGAGCCAATATTGGTGAGTTGAGTCGAAATAAATCACAAAATTTTCATTCCCCAGATCCTGGGATCCCGGTTCACCTACTTCACCAGTTGTGGTGTTGTGGTAAAAATTCAAATGTCTGACTAGAGAAGGTAACGCCAAAATCGAGGGGCTTTTGGAGGACCTTAATATGTCTGGGCCCCAGTATAATATTGCCCTGGCCATCTTTTTCGTTCCCTACGTACTTTTCGGTATGTTATTCCCAAGTCATCCATGATTCGACGATATTGAGCACAATCCTAACCTTTGAGTGTACGTATAGAGGTTCCCAGCAATATTCTTCTTGGAAGATTTAAGCGACCATCGGTGTATATTGGAATACTGACCCTCGGATGGGGTATTGTCATGACACTCACATGTGTTGTGAAAAATTTCGCGGGCCTTGTAGCGACTCGTTTTCTGCTCGGTGTTTTCGAGTAAGTTCGGCCATTGAACCTCGTTGACCATATTTCTGATTTTACCTCCCTTGAACTAACAGTAGCTCTCTTCTTTGAATCTAGGGCCGGATTCTTTCCTGGTGCTGTATGGACAATCTCGAGATGGTATTTACCACACGAAACTCAGACCAGACTTGCTATCTTTTATACGGCCAGTGCCTTAGCCGGCGCATTTTCAGGCCTGCTTGCATTTGGCCTCGCCAAACTGGACGGCATTGGCGGACTTGAAGGCTGGCGATGGATCTTCCTCATTGAAGGCGTAGCTTCCGTGCTTCTCGGAGTCGCCTGTTTCTTTATTCTAGTGGACTCGCCTGCGCTCTCCACAAGCTGGCTCGAACCACATGAGATCCGATATCTGGAACTTCGACTGCTCGCGGAACGAGGCCGCCAAGTTGTCGATGAGAGAGCCAACAAATTCGATTGGAAGACTCTATTGTCGGTTCTTAAAGACGGACATCTTTACCTGCAAGTGCTGAACTTCTGGTCCAACGCCGTGCCTAACTACGGACTCAAATTCACCATGCCCCAAATCATAAAGAATATGGGTTACACGTCTGCAAATGCGCAACTGCTCACCATGCCTCCTTATTTCGCTGGAGCAATCTCCGCATACCTCTCGTCCGTTTATGCCGACAGGCTCCGCTGGCGCATGCCGCCCATAGTTATAGGCCAGTTTTGTGTGATTATCGCATTCGCCATCCTCTTCGCCAAAGCAGCTGAGATCGAGAGTAACATCGCTCTCTGCTACTTCGCCGTGGTCTTGGCCTGCATTGGATTCTATCCAATCCTCCCCGCCACAAACGCGTGGACGCTGAACAATCTTGCCGGGGAAAGGAAGCGCGCCATGGGCATTGCGTTCATGATCTCTATGGGAAATTGCGGAGGCATTCCCGGCTCGTTCATATATCTTGAGAAGGAAAAGCCCAAGTATCCCACAGGTTTTGGCTCCTCGTTTGCATTTGCGAGTGCCGGCGTCATTGCTGCCTTGATACTGGAGTTCATCTTTACGACTAGGAACAAGCGTCGTGCGAAGATGTCAGAGGAAGAAATACATGCCAAATATACGTATGAGCAATTACAGAAGATGGGCGACCGGTCACCACTTTTTAAGTATATGCTTTAAAAGAGCAGATAATTCTATACGGGCGTGTGCGAATCTAAAGGGAGAATACTTCTCTTCAAATATTTCTTCCATCTAAATTGATTTTAGAGTCACCGAAGAACATTTTTCCCATACCATGAATAGAACGGACCTGTAGATGAATTTTGCGAGAAGAAAGTAGGGCGAAATGATTGGATTCTTTGTATTTATAATTTCTCTGATGAAATGATCAACCTGGTAGAACAGGGATGTTCACTGGCAAGCCTCAGCACTGATTACAATACCCAGTTCCTATTTAAAAGTGTTTCAGGATAAATTGATAGATGTCAGAAAAATATTCTTTTTTTTTTTAATATATTCATTTTAGATGTTCGTGAAATCAGCAAATATTTGGCTGATTGAAAATATCTAGCTGCCATCTTCAACTATTTCCAGCAGCGTTCAAAATTTATACACTTTTGGTCAAGCTTGCCAGGTGCAGCAGGTACGTAGATCTGTCAACCACCCTATTTAACCATATCAGGTTAGAGGGCATTTAAATCACCTCCATGGCCTGTTCAGGGGTTTTGCCTTTCTGGTTTGAGATTCCTCATCAATTGAGCTCTCTATCAACAAATCCTCCCTTGGCACCTTTAGTTTCGCCTCATGAAGAAATCTGAATGGACCCGATCCTTTCGGGTTGGGCCAGCTATCCTTAGATGTAGCCACCTGACCAAACATGTCCGAGCCGGGGCGCCACCTCTCTCTTCATATCTCACTACATATAAAAAAGCTAAACAACCTTATATTTGCCCGCGCGCTTTTACAGCCCGCCAATACCGAGCGTCACTTCCACCTCCGCCAAAATTCATGTCCACTTCCGCAGCCCCCTCAAGCACTGAACCCTCCCACGCCGAAAACATCCGTGATTGCCTGCATGATTTTAAGCACGACAAATGGGGCAGGGTAATCTGCCGCTGCACGTACGGCGACGATGAAGCTTGGGCTCGATTTCAGCAAATCGTCACTAAGCGATCGCGCAAGAGGATGGCGGAACCCGATGTGCCCCCCGAAGTTGCAAACAGCCTCGAGTGGACATTTGTTTTGTGTCGGATCCGACTGCACTTGACGGCGCATCGAGGGACCAGCTTTGCGCTCGCTTCCTCGCTTGGGCGGCCGAGGCAGAAAAGACCGAGCAACCACGCGCAGTCGGAACACATTGGACTGGCGTGAGATCACAGTGGTATATTTTCTCTATTCAGGTCGACGAGGAGTCGCTGCGCAGTGTGGTCGAATGGAATCCGGATGATGCTCTGGATGGGAGCTGGGTTCATCTTGTGCGTGCTGACGAGGACCAGGATTTTTTCTCAAAATGCCAAAACGGAAGATGACGACGAAGAGGTGGCAGATGAGGGTTGGATGATGATTGCGGCATATATGATCGGACCGGATTTCTACGATGCAATCGGACTGACGCCTGAAGACTGGTATGCTTTCTACTCGGCCCCGCCTGGGTTTATGCTTTATTGATATTATATATCACGGTTTGACGTTGAGTTAAAATCATTATCAAGATGAAAATATAGACAAAGGTATTTTAGGTACTTGGGGTCAGCTACTATGCTTCCTCAGTCTTCAAAGGCATACTTCAAACTAAGAGATTTTGTGATTTTGTCTCGAGCTTCTTCAGCTCGGCCAGCAATTGCCCAATGGCGTGTTTCTGCTCGAAATGCGTTCTGGCCATATTTGGTCTGGCTGCCCATGTTTATGCACGTAAACCAGGGTATCTACCTGAAGTAGTGTAAGCGGGTAGGGAGAGAGGGAAATATCCTATCTATCAGCGGCGGAAAAGGCTCAAGTGACTTTAATTATGGGGGAGGAGAATGCCGTCACACCTCGTTCTAAAGGCAATCTTTAACTACGCTCCGTCGGTTCTTCTACAGTCCTTAGTTTTCTGTTACAGCGAGGACGGTTATGCTTTTACATTTCTGGTATCTCAATATCCACTTGCTCAGCACATATCAGTGGCTTCTTGCGTCTACAGCGTCGCCGCTAATAAGGACCACAGCAATAGTGACACCCCTTTCTCCAAGGATATCAGGCTTTGACATTACTAACAGCCACTGGGACTGAGCTCATATTCCCGGGCAGTGATGCCTTCGATTTCAATTAACTAGCTACGTACTGGGGTGAAAAACGAAGATTTGCGGAAAGAATCAAACACCCCTCGTTTATGAACCCATACAAACGGCCCACAACAGAGAACAGCAAGACGGAACATTATTTTTATTAGTACAACAGAGGGGCAATGCTAACTTAGTTAACCGCCTATTCATTTGCAATTTGCCATAAATACCGAACAGAAGAGAAAGTCGCATCATCACCTTAGTTGTGAATATTAGGCGCACCGGATCGAGAATATAATTGTGTTTTCAAGCCTCAGGCCTCCGAAATTACCGCTTGTATCTGGGCTTTGATTTGATATCGGCAAGGTTGACTTCGAAATTTAATACGCAGATTACGTATTTCCCGCTGCCTCCAGTCTCCCGTCCCCGAGTTAGCCTGCAATGCAACCTGTTAGCCTAGGAAACGTATGTACGCGGTATAAACTGGTGTAAACTGGTGTAGTGTTTGTGTGGCTGGCAGCTACTCCGATGAAGCTGCAATTGTAGTTTCCAGCCACTTCTTCGTCCAATCCAGCCACAGCCATACTTTCTAGCATTGAAAAGGTAGCTGGGTAACTTGGCTTGGAAGATCATGTACGTTTCTGGAGCCCAAAAAATTTCTTCTTTTTTGGGTGAGGGGAGGGGAAGGGAAGACACGCACCGAGCATTTGGCTTCTAATTGGGACTGATGTTGTATCCCGTCTTTTCAATACTGCGACTGTTTCCAACAGACTTGGATGGGGGGCACCGATTTTCAGAAGAATTGCACGGGAACTCAGCCGCAGATGAGTCTATCGGTGGAACGTCGCAAGATGACCACTCTGCTCTCGTGCAGCGTCCGATTCCCCGGCAGCGACACCCGTGGATTGGCCTGGTTTTTGGTCGTCAACTGCACCAGCTACCTCTCCGCTTTGGCTACTCTCAATATTTCCCTTTTTTGCTGGTACTAAATATGGAGTCGGCGCGGCAGCCGCCGGGTGTGGAATATTTTGGTTTGGGTGATTCAACGCAAGCCCAACTTGGACTCGCTGTGCATCAGACATTTGGTAGCGTGGCTCCATTTTCATTTTTGCCTGTTGAAAATGACTTCCTTGGCCCGAATGTTCGTACCCCTGTAGATGAGCCCTATGGCCTTGAAATCCTTGACCCTGGCCTCCTTGACCCTGGAGACCCTCACTCTCCGACTGTGACGTACACCGCCGCGTCTTCTTGTGTGAACAACGGATACAGGAACAAAAGACCCTCCCGAGGGTATTGGCTACAAAAAGTAGTTCCATAGTGAGACTGTATTAACTGCGATAGGAAAACAGCTTCTTAGATCAACTGTGAGAAATGTGGTTTCTTGTTATATACAGCAGACAATCATTAGCACTTACTGCTTGTCTGAATATGTGGGTCTCTTTGCAATCGGGTGCACGGCCAAAGCTAAGTAAGGAGATAAGGCGCCTGGATATGTAGGAGGTATTGTATTGTGATAGCAGGAAGGGCGGATGATAGGCGAAACGAAACAAGGCGAAAATAAATCAAGACATTAAACCAGGTTCAAAAAAGCGGCAGGCAACGTGAATAACAGAAGCCATTTTGTGTTAGCCAGCTGAAAAAAACCCAAAAAAAAAAAAAAACCAAAGGGCGAGGAGAGGGCCTTATCTCCTACAACCGAAAAACGAATGACTGAAGCGATTAAACGAGTGGCTGGCCGAAGCAGATATTTTAACATATATATAAATATCGCGGTAGAGAAAGAGAATAAGAGAAGAGAAGAGCGAAAAACGAATAGGGAGAGACCTGTTTATTTATATAACAAAGAGCCCAAGCAAATTGGCTGAGAAGGAGCGGAGGTTGACCCTCCCCTTTTTTCCGTGGCAGGTACTCCTCCTTACTGTTCTCATTCAGATGTCTTGTGTGTACTGTACAATGCCTAGTACGAGTATGCTTGAAATTCACAATGAACCATTTGTCGTTCCAGGCCAGTTCAAATAGATCAGATTTTCCCATTCCACAGCAACAAGATGAGGCAAACTGATGCCAATGATAATGCTTATTTCCAATACCCCATTCTGCTTCTACTGCTGTTAAAAAGTGTTTATTGTTCGAAGCTCTGCTCTACCACGATGCAGCAACTCTCCTGGAAACCGCGACTTAATTTTGCCAGAACATGCATGGCACAGAAGTTCTACGAAGCCTCATATCTTTATTCTCAAATGCAGATGTCATGGGCAGGCCCAAAATGCACAGGTATATACATAGACTTATATGGCTCTCTGTGCAGGACATGGGGCAACGTGTCTCGACGAATTTACAGTCTCAATTGACTCCGAATTGACTACATTGAAACATAAAATTCCGTTTTGGGAAATTTTGATCAAGGGTTACGATATCACGTGGTCATGGTTAGAACAATGAATAGATAGTAGATGCCTTCAAAAGGATAAACTTCTCCCACCTCTGGCTCTTACTCTTGTGTTGAATTTACTTTTCCACAATTTGCAGCAGGTTGAGCCCCAGTTACTGAATTATTTTTTAATTCCTTTGCAGCTGACTGATATATACCTATTGCCAGCGCCTGGCGTTCGCTCTCCGGAAATCAGTCAGCCTTTCCCGGTAGTAGGTTTGTATCCATATGAAACGCAGCGAAATTTGGCTCTCTGCAATTCGGCGAAGTTTTCCATGCCTTTGGCCAACTATTGGAGAAACTATTGGGGAACTCCACGGTACCCGTGCCGATAATGATGATTATCAATGCTCTTCCTCCACCAGACAGATTTAACGGTTCTTTTTGCAAGCTTTAGGTTCCAACCGCATCCGCATTTCATGAGACATGGGCCAAACGTCAGGCGTTACATTCCTCTTCTCTGTCCCTGTCAGGTACCAACCCCAGTGTTCATTATGGCTCAAGTATTCTTCCCAAGCAAATAGAAAGACTCGAGTAAAATTCAACGATCAATTCAATGTTCGAAGCAGAGAGTCAAAGCCTAGCAGTGTCCTGCTACAGAGAGCGTGGATGTTGTGAGCCCGGGAACAGGGCACAGCAAGCACCCGATGGTCCGGTTTAATGTCACGCCACTCCGTATCTTCACGGACTTTATACAGGGTACCGTACCCCTCTATCTGCATCTGTACCGCTCATTTGGCGTGGTGGTATTTTCCGAATCCTCATATCATAATAGAGCCTTTGGATCCTGAAGAACTTGGCGCCGAGGTGGGGTCTGGCGTTAACTCAAAAAGACCTCATAACTTGTCCAGCGAGCTTAAAATAGAAATTTGCCTGAAGGTGCAGAGAGGTAAATTTCAACAAGAGGAGAGAGAGTCAAAATAAAATTTCTCTTCGCATATAAGAACATCCTACATGTGGCTTTCTGGATCGCTCTTGGTGAGAGAGCAAACTGGAGAGGGATTTGAAGGTCCTTTCGAGAATCAATCACCTGACTTGCAGATGCCTTAAGATCAACTTGGCGCCTGCACGATGGCTTGACACAGCAGGCTTCGATCTGATACGCCATGGCTGGCCCACTCTTAGCCACGCCGCCCGCCAATCTGGAACGTTGAGGGTCTGAACTTTTAGTCTGCGACAAACCTTAGCTCCCCCTGCAGATCTTGGCCCGGGATTGGTGCAGGGGTGGCCGGGCCAAGACCCCGCGATCGATGCGAGAGAGCGCTTTCGTTTGTGATTGGCCTTTAGGACGATGTCAACCTTTTGCCCAAGAGCCCCCAGCTCTGTAATCCCATGGCTGCAGGCATAGCTTCTTTGGCCAGGGTTCAATGTCCTGCCATGGGTGCCACCACCCAGAATCTATGTGTCTATTTTGAGATCCGAGCTGGTGCGACATCAGCTGTAACATGGTATGCCCTATCCGCCTTCTTCGCGCTCTCATTGCTCCGTTGTGTAACGAGATTTCTTTCCAAGCTCTGCCAGTGTCTCTGCCAGGATGTATTCCGGGCTCCGTGTTTGATTTAAAACTGCCTGTCATCTTTCTGGGTGACTGCTGTCTTCCTTCTAGAGGCAAAATGAGATGAAGCCCTTGTGCTTCGCTCTGCCTGCAACGAAATCCACGATTTGTGATGTATAGTACTGTTTATCATTTCTCTCTCTTTGCTAGTTACCTACAAACTTTAATTATTTATAACACGGGTTCATATACATTCATTTTCTTTGACTGCCGGCTCGGTTTTCTTTTCCTCTTCTGTAAGTGGTGATAGTCACCAAATATTTGTTCTAAGGCAGAACTCTCGACTTGCTTATACGTCTTTTCTTGTTGCGGATAGCCGGTGTTGCTATTATCTGTTGTTGGCCCTGCTGGTCGGTGATTGCTTTTATTTCTTTACTGTTCGCTTCTGCGTCGATTTCGATATCTGGATCGCTTTTGCTCGGCCGAACACCAACTCCCAGGTTTCTTTTCTCACTCGACATATGACCTTTTCTTTTCTTACATATATGCAATAGGCATTCAAGATGCAAATAGTATCAGTGTCACTATATGCTTTCGCTCTCTTCTCATCGGTTCATCCAGGCGTTGCGAAGCAGGAGCTAGATCGGTCATTTTTCCGCAAGTCTACGAATCTTGATGAAAGCATATTGCGTGATGCCTTTGACCTGCTACAAATTGGATATGACCTAGAGAAGAGAGCACCATTACCGCAGCAGGATGCTCCATCCCAGTCTCCGACGGAACAGAGTCCGCCAACTGAGACCTCAGAACCTGCTCCACCGCCCGTATTCGACGAACAACGATTCAATGCATCCGCAACCGCGGGCTGTCTCGAGGCTCTTGACGACTTAGAGAGTGTTGTGAATCCGTCTGGTATGGCGGCTTGCTTCAATATTCCTTATTTCGACAATGCAACCGGCGCATTCGAGGCTGATATCAGAGTTTATCAAGTGACTGAGGCTGTGGGAGATTTTGCGGGAATCCAACTTTCCGAGTATACGCTGCAGATGAACATACCGCAGGCCACAATTTCGGATCCCCTTCGGCTTGTTGATGGCACTCTGGATGGCCAGCAGGAGATGGCATTGTTACAAGAATTCCGACATTTCGGCCAAATATCGACGCTGCTACAACTTGACAAACTGACACAGTATGTTTATCTCCAGAACTATACCATCCTTTTTCTATAAACCTGCCCTCCTGAGTATTTTTCTCCCTCGAATTCCAAAAAACCAAAAATTCCCTAACCCGATATTTACAGAGATGATATCCGCGTCCTTCTAATCCCAAACATAACTGTCGGCGCCTCGAACCCACAAAGCCAACAAGTCGTCATGACCACATTATCTTCAGATACCCTATCCTACGTCGCAGGATTTTTCACCAACGAAGACAACTCCCCTGTCAACATCACCATACCCGATGCCAGTTCCAGACTCCCAGATATCGTATCTGCAGCGACGGCATTCGTTTTGCCAGGCACTACGTTAGGTATATTCCCAACTGGTTTGATAATAACCTGTATTTGGGCCGGGGCATTTTTAGGTGCTGTGGGGTACGGAACTTTAACCCGGATGAAGTTCCGGGATCATTATCGGCGACGGTTACGGATGGCAGCTGTGAGGGCAGAGGGTAATGCGAGGATTTAGGGATATGAAATGTACAGATTTGAGTATTATACAGTTTGTTTCCTTACTCTCTCTGCTGACTTCAAGTTCGTATATGCCGTATCATTCCCTTGCTTCGTGTTCAGGCTTTGAATTGCGAGATTTCTGACGTCTTTCTCTTTCCTTTGTGTTCTTCTTTCTCATGTTTTCGTTTTTTGTCCGAATCTGACTCTGATAAGCGAACGATCAACAAAATTGTGCTCTACATAAAGAAATTATTGCGATAGAAAGTCATTTATACTAGTACCAACTACGGAGTAGATGTGTCCGAATGAGCCTGTCTTAATGAATGGAATACTGTAGTAACCAAATGCACTGCAGCTTTTCTCTCAGTAGCAATTATTACAGAGAAGAACAACATTGGAAATAAATGAGGGTTTCAAAAAAAAAAAAAAAAAGAGGCCCCTATTTTGCTTCAGCTACAAGAAGCCCGACGATGCTCTTAATTATGTGGTCACCTGACGTGATGGCGGCAGCCGGCTTGGGTCAGCGGCACCCTTCAAGGTGATATCGCTAGAGTGTGGGACGGGCTCGACGAGGTAGCGTTGGCCCCCACCCAAACCTGAACCAGAGGAGTTCACGGGATTTCTGACTCTATGATGTGTACCTGCGAGGAAAGGAATTATCTCTCCCTTTTTGTGGACTAGTACTAGTGTAGTTATCCTCGTTTAACGGGGGGGAAGGAAGGTAGGGAGAAAGAAGAAAGAGGAAAGAAAAGGGAAAGGGGCGATTTGAGCTATGTGATGGCGATTCCGATCACTGCGTACACAGATAAAAGTCAAAAAAAATGGAGTATAGATTTCGTCGAATGGGAATAGAGTCCAGCTCTATATCGGCCGGTCCGATTGACACCCCTGAAAATAAGGAGGAAGGCTGATTCTGATGACAGCGTTTCAATTACTGCATCATGGACTGAGGGAAGGACAAAATGATATCTCCTTTCCGATGGGGAGAGTAGGAGCTGGTTGCAGAACAATCGAGGCTTTCCGTTTAGTTTCCGTTGTGGACCCCACTTAACAATTCAAATAGGGGATGCTCGTTTTCTGCCTTGGAATATATGAAGAGGGTGATGTGTGAAGCTGAGGTAGGGAGGTGGGGAGGAGATCACCCCTTTTTATATTCATAGGTGGCTCGGGAAAGTCTAGGAGAGGGTTGGATATTGATCGTAGAATCTCGTTAGCAAACGTGAGCAGCTACAATTCCATCCATTATGAGAAGGGTTAATATTCTTGGACAGGATGGTATGATCTCGTAGACTCTCTTTATGTCTGCTATCATATCAGAGAAAAAAAAAAGAATCAAAAGTATATAGAGCATAAACACATTGAGTAAAATTCATACATGAAAAATTAGGATTGAAACTTCTTTGAATCTGTGCAAATATGTATAAGTTTCAACAACTCTATTTAGTTTTTAGAATTAAATTCTTAAATATATGTTGACATAATGAGCATATAATATGTATGAGATGCTATTTATATATTCATTATATCACCACTGAACAAACATATTTGCGCTTGAAAAGAGAAATTTTTTTCTTTTCCTGTATATCCCTTGCGATCCTTATGTGCATATTTGCAAAGATTTTGAACACGTCAAGGGTAGGTAGCAACATATAACAAAAACAAATGGTGATATGTATGGAGGAAATCATATGAACAAATAAAGAAATATCGAAAGGCAAAAAAATCAGCTTCTGAAACTATACATGCGAACTTCGGAATCTTCACTGCCTGTTGCGAAACGACTATCGCTCAGGCCAATGCATGTAATCGGACCTGAATGGCCTGTGAAGGTCCGTTCGCATCGGCCAGTACGAGGATCCCAGACTTTGGTCATATGATCCTGGGCGCCAGAGACTAGGCGCAAAGTGTCTGCTCCAAGAGCCCAGACTCCTTCTACGTGGCCAAAGAACGTCCGCAGGCATCGACCGGTAGATACCTCCCAGAGACGAAGGGTTAAGTCCAGAGAGGCAGTGAGCATGTATCGTGGCGGAAGAGGGCGGCCCTCTTTGAATATGGCCTTGAACGATGGTGACACGGTATGTGAGGGTGGTGGGGAGCGGGCGGGCTGCTGTTGCTGTTGCTCAGACAAAGTACCGTGATGGTGATGGAATTCGTATTCTGAGCTAGGGCCCTCTGAAGTCGTGCTCTGTCCGTCATCCGCGCATTCTGCGTCGTGCTCTTCGAATTCGAATTCGCGTGGTAGTGGGAGGACCTGTTGAACTTGTCCGACATGGCCTTCGTAGGAGTGAATGACGTTTCCTGTATCAAGATCCCAGAGGCAGACGGTCAGATCATCAGACGCGGTAAATACGGTTCGAGAGGCCGTGTCTACTTTGACTGAGTTGACCCAGTCTCTGTGGCCGCGGAGGACACGGGTTGATTTATCTTCAAAATTCCATATCTTAACGGTGTTGTCCATTGAGCCTGAGGCAAGGATGGTAGAATCGAAGTGGAGGCAGATCACTCCACCTTGGTGGCCTGTATAGGTTGAAATGCATTCTCCAGTGCGCCAATTCCAAATTTTAATGGTCCAGTCAAGGCTTCCACTGATCAACTTGGTGTCGTCAAACTGAAGGCATCTAATACCGGACTGATGACCACGAAGAGTGCGCAACTCCTGGCCCGTTTCCGTATCCCAGATCTTGATGGTGGTATCGTATGATCCTGTTGCAAGAATATTATCTTCGAACTGTAAACACATAACGCCATTCGTATGGCCTCTGAATATTTTCGTGGTGCAACGACCATGCTTCCAGTTGATGCCAACCTTGAAACGATCCTTGTACACGTCCTTCCAAGGCCGGAATCGAGTCTTGAAGTAGTCCTCGTCTCCTGATTGGCAATGGCCTGGAGATTGCGATCTCTTCAACGAACTCGACAGGACTGAGAGTTGCTCTCCAGAAGTTTCTATATCGTGATTCTTTTCCGTGATGGCGTTTGACGTTTCCTTCTCTACACCGCGTCCAGTAGCTCGCATTTGAATCCGGAGTTTTGAATCTCTTAGCCTCTTTCGGTCCAGAAGTGGTAAACCCCATCCACATTTTTGGCATTTGCGATCAATGTGTTGCTCACACATTCTATGCCAAACGACATCGTCGTCGGCAAGGTATTTCCAACGGTGCGAAACCTGTGCGGCTTTACACAATGATACTGTGTCAAGATAGGAAAGAATTTTGAAGGATATTTCCGTTGGAAGGGCGGCAAGGAAGTCAATTCTGATTAAGTCGCGGACGCTGGCAGATAAAAAGGAGAGCTGAGGGAAGCAGCATTGGGCAAGGAGTCCCTGGAGCATGAGGTTCCGGTGTTTGGATGGAGCGGCCGAAAAAAGAGACCAAAAATGGGCAATACTTTGTTGGTCGGCTTGTGAGAGAGTGTGTAGTTCCTATATTCGTTTGTATTAGATATTGTTAGTATAAATATGGAGATAAAACCCGCTTTAGCTTTCTTATGTCCTTTTTTTTCTCATTTCATTTCATATCTTCTCTCCGAAAAAATCCCAGAAAAAAAAGAAAAAAAATTGCAAGTCACCTACCTGTTGCATCTGGTCCATTATCAATTCATCCGCTTGATGTCGACATTTTAAGTCGGGCCTGTGTCGATAGCAGTACTTAGAATTGGGATTCCGTTCAATCTTTTGGGGCTCGAATCGATTCATTGGCGCGTAGTGATCACGGATATGCTTGGTAAGGAAGGGGGCAATGTTTTTATCCGCTGGGTTTGTAGACGGGAATACGGATGAGCTATCGTCTACGGTAGACTCACCAGATTGCTCAGAATCTGGTAACTGCGATGTAGTTGGCTGTGGAATTGTCGAGGAGGGAATATTCGATGTATCGCACTCAGGAGTCGATTCTGAGAGTTTTCTTCGCTTGCGGGGAGACCCATCAACATCCGGTCTGAGCTCTTGAGAACGACCGTCGCTGTCGATTGCCGCAGTGGGCGAGTTGATAGCATAATTCGACGCCATTATTGAAGGGCTTAAGAGTTGCATCCCAAAGGAAAAGTTGGACATTTGATGATGGATTTTTTTTTTTTTTTGGGGCGAGAAAATGGGAGGACGGTTAGGGTTGATCAAGTCGATCTGGCTAGTTGGCGGACAAGAAAGGAATGCGACGAAGATGATACGGCTAGAAGGAGCAAGAAGTTGGATATTCCGTGGAAGAGAGACGGCGTAAAGTGTCGATGGAGAACTTCACAGATCCGCCACCGCAAAACGGAAAATCGGCACAAGAGGAGACCTGGTGTGGATGTTCAACACAGGTCTTTATACTCTTTATATTTTTCTTTCCTAGTTCCCCGATTTCCATGTCTCGCCTCCTGCACCTGAAGAGAAGAAAACAGAGTAATATATTCCGGGATCCGCAGATGGTCGTTGAGTAATGTCGTCTCTCTGCGACCCTCAATTTTGAACGTTGCCACCAAAAGCTGACGCGATAGAGGCGGTTCTGGTGCAATAAGAGCCTAAGCCTAATACGATATAGTGGGGCAGTGACCCAGGCAGAGGTACGGAGTAGACCACGTGAGCAGATTCCAACCTTCAGAACATCATCCATTCATTCCATCACCAAGCAGGTGGTTGTTGATATCTTCTCAATTTCTGGATAGCATGACATATATGATACCTGCCCTTACCACCTACCAGTTTATCATGAAAGTCATAGCGCTTTTTCATATAGTATAGTTCTGGCGGATCCTACGCGTGACTCCTGCCAGTGTCTATCTCGAAACAGTGACCTCTGCACCCGTTTCATGATTTCGATCATACTTGCTATTACTTTCTGACCTTATAGGCTAGGGAGTATACTTCCCTGCGGTAAGTTTCAGTACATTATTATCTCCCCCGATCACACCATTTTGACCCCATGCAAAATGCCCTCTGGGTATACTGTGGAACGGAGCAATCAAAGCCCGCCCGCCCCATTGACCTTACCCCGTACAAACTTTGCTGGGAGTCGATACAAAAACTTCGTATTTTCGTTTCGTCTCTGTTCAAAATCTATCAATGCGGGTTGATTTTGTTTTCGCCTCATGAATTCGCTATATTGTCGTTTGATTTCGTTTCTCGGCTTCGTCATCCTTGATTTCTCTCACCTTTTAAAGGACCCTGAAATACAACTATAAACCTGAGACAGTTGCTAATATCTGTCTAGGATGATGCCATTATTATGCCCTGCTGAGGTTCAGGCAGAGAGAACTCGATAGATAAACTCGTTGTCTCATTCGATCGCACGTCAACTACAGGTTCAAAACTATGTAGAGCTAACCCCAATCAGATCAACGCAGCCGCGACCCAACCCACGGCGAATCGGAGTTTGAGGAAGGTGTAGGACTTCAACCCCCCTCCCCCCCCAAAAATTAAAAAAAATAAAAAAAATATCGTTTACTTTTTCTACGTAATATTACTCCATGGTGCCGCCATCACCATACCAAGCCCAAATGGGCGCAGACGAAACGGATGGCATGGAAGCTAGCATTTTAACACAGCAACCTGATTTGGAAGCACTGGTCTCGCATTTAGTGGCTGCAAAGCGCTCTCTGTCATCCATTCACCATGTGTGGCGAGCCAATGAAATAGTCACTACAGCTCGAGCCGCTCTAGAGGAGAGTGTAATCATCTCATCGCGTACTAGTTTTCTCAGACGAGGCTTGGACGAGCAACTCAAGCTGTTGTATGGCGTGAGAACTGAAGTTGAGCGGGTGGCCCACCGGGGTCGATCGGAATTCGCAGCTGCACTCAAGGAAATGGACACTGTCGGTGCGCGGCTGACGGAAACGTTGGACATGCTGCGCGACACGACAGTAGAAGCTGCGTTTAGACCCGCGGACGAGGAGCCAAAAACCCTATATGATTTTGTCGACGATCGCGGGGTGGAAGATCTCCAGTCGTTGCTGAAGGCGTCGATTGATAACACTAATACCGCACAAGCTGAACTCGATCAGTCTAACCGTGCGTTCGACAACGATATTCATTCAATACAGCAGGCTTTGAGCAAATATCGGGATGTAGTTAAAAAGCGCTTGGGCTCGTCATCATCCTTGTCTTCATCTTCACCCTCCACGTCACGAGTCAGCATTCCATCCCCATCACTTATCCCGGAGCTTTTACGTTCCCTAGAGGCTCATGCCAGGGGTATGGCTGATCTCTTGGAATCTTTGGTCAGGCATTTTGACCTCTGCGTAACGGCGGTAAAGCACACTGAAGGCGGCGGTGCCGCTGCCCGCTCGATCACTGGCGACCTGCCAACCGGTGTTGACGTAGGCGTCGGTGTTGGAAATGAAATCCAAGACGACAATGGCAGTGGCACTCTCCACACTCCACTCGAGCCAATAACAAAAACAGAATATCAAGAGATGATAAATGTATTAACGAAGGACGCATCCGAGGCGGAGGATGTCGTGTTAGAAATCCAAGACCGCATTGCTGAGATGGAAACAACCCTTGAACGCGTACTGGAGCAGCGCGATGCGCTTAACTCAGTCTACACATCGACCACAGAGATCTTTCATCGTCTATCAACAGTAGCTTCATCACAGCTAACAGATTATATTGCCCAAGCGCATGCCTTTACCCGTGTCTGGAACGAGGAGCACGAGCATATCCAGACCGGGATGGCAGAGCTGGTCGATCTCCGCACCCTCTACGCTGGCTTCCTGGATGCATACGACCGGCTGATTATGGAAGTTACGCGGCGCAAAGCTGTCCGATTTGCCGTCGATAAAGTCCTCAAAGAAACGAGACGGGAACTCGACAGGCTATTCGAGGACGATGTGCGTGCTCGTGAGATGTTTAGGACGGAGTATGGAGACTACTTACCATCGGATATCTGGCCGGGCCTTGGTCGATGTCCTGCACGGGTAGAGTTCACAAGAGTTTCTGGCGGGAAACTTGAAGGTGGAGATGCTGTTCACATGTCTAAAGAAAAACAAGTGGCTGAAGGGAATGAGGGATCGAATGCAGGCGGGAATGTTGGAGGTGATGCGGGTGATGGAACCCCAGCCGATATTCCTACACCTGCCGGACATGACGATTCCACCACCGTTGCTGCTGAGAATGATGATGACGTGGGTGGAAGTGATGATAGTATACCACAGTTGCCCAAACATGTTGTCCAACAAGCGCTGGCGCGATTAAAGCTACGAGTGAAGTGACCAAGGATTCCCCCATCATGACCTGATGGCATATAGGGAAACGATGGAGGTATTTCAGAATGTGGCTTGGTATTTAAGCTTCGATTGAGCATGTATTATAGATATTTCATTGGAATATCAAGGTTCCAACTTGGCGCTTTCAGCTCTTCATGATCAGGGACAGTCAGAGCAGACTCACGTGATCATATTCCAAGCTGCCCTCATCATTTTTTCACATTCTTCAGCAATTCAACATTTAACAGAAGGCTTCAATCAGCCGGCATAATGTTTAAAGATTTTGAATTTCTTACCCTCGTTTGCCCAGTAGGTAAAGCGACACAGGACTTGTTCTTACACTCCAGAAACCAATAAGCAATTATCGATATCCTATCCCCCTCGCGCATTCCCCCCCCCCCCTTCTCACCACACATTGATTGCCCTTCGTTTCCTCCCCCCTTAAACAGCCACCGTTGTTGAATTTTGAAGACCCATCAATACGTGCACTTCTAACTTAGCAAACCCAAATGATGAAAGCAAAAGAATGGCCAGTTTTCTTTTTTACTTGGCTCCAACCTTCTCTAAAAATCACTCAATCTCAGCATGGAATCTCTTGCCTCCCCCGGTTTCGTCGTGTCTTTTTCAATATGACTCACGTGTATAACTTAATCAGTTGGGACCATTATACCTATGTTTCATTCGCTGCGAACATAGTGTATTTTTGTCTTGGTTGAAAGATTGACGGAACCGAGGAAGGGGTTAAGGGTCGCCATGCTGAAGTATTGCAACGTTTTATGCTGGGAAGGAATGAGGATCAAAGAGAGCTCTGATGGGTTTATGCTTTACACTGATTACGGGCGAAGCCAATAATGCGCTGCTGCAATTTAACTACTGGGGATCTCAGTTTACACTGAGCCTGAAGATTAGTTATGCTAAATTGCGTTTGAAGAAGTACCCCCAAGTTGACGCTTTAACTGCCTGCTGTATGCCTATGGGTAGGTTGGAGAGGTCTGACTACTCTTGTGGATATGCCTGCAAAGTCACTGAGTGGTTACGACTTACGCGCTTGACCGACCCGGTGCTAAATCTTTGTTTGATCATTTCGTGTTGATAGATGCTCGTCAGAGGCAAACCAGCACCAGACGCTATATTTTTTGTTCCCCAATCACCGAATCATGGCGAGGGAGTTAAACAGCGGTTTAAACAGTCCAGAAGCACAAGAAACCCAGTCTCCATTTGTATGCGTCATATTCATGCTATGTTATTAAATACCCATCTATAATCATCCATCAAACCCAGGAAACAATCCAACCTTTATAAGGTAGCCGGAAATGAGAAAAAAAAACTACTTCCTCTTTGATGCATTGATAAGTTTCTTTTTAATATGCTTCGGAATCTTCTTCGTTCGCTGCTCGCGTTTTTCCTCCTTCACAAGTCGTTTATGGTCTTTTTTCGCATCCTTGTCCTCGAACCGTTTGCCCCTGGGAGGTTTCTTGGCGAACGGGTCTTTGTCATCAACTTGAGAGCCAGATTCAGACCCCTCATCCGATATTGAAACTCCCCCAGATGCATCCGATCCTTCCTCTTCCGCTTCCCTGTCACTAGCACCTCGAGAAGCACGGATGGTGGAGGCATCTCCCTTGTTCGCTAGCAGTTCACGATAGACCAAGTCTTGACCCTGCCCTTTGCGGAGTTTCTCCACGTCACGCTCAACGTCATATACCTGGTCGAGAGTCTGGGGCATATATTGCTGGCGGAAAACGGCTGCGTCAACTTCGTCCTTTGCGTTGGCATCGGCATCGCCCTCTTCCTCAATTTGCTCTCGGGTTGCAAATAACTTCTCCACTGCCTCTGACATCTCGTTGGAGCCGGACTTCGCTTTCGGCCCATCATGTGCTGTAATAAATTCGAATATGGTCCTCTCCGAGAGGGTGTGCACATTCTTTCGACGGAAGAAATCCGTGACGTTCTTGATATCCATACGGAGGAATTCCAAACTGCGGGGATGGTCATGCTCAACGCTCTGGCTGACGTCGATGATATAGAGCTTATTCTTATGGTAGAGGATATTGTACTCGCTTAGATCTGCATGCACTAATCGACATTCCTGATACATAGTGCGCATATGCCCGAGAAGCTCGATGTAGAGGGATTTCCACTGTTCTTCTGGGTCTGGCCCGGCAAGATCCACGTCTTTTAATCGTGGGGCTGCAAATCCCTTAGAGTTTCCAAGGAATCCCATGACTAAAACGTGAAGTCGAAGGTAGAGGGGTTCAGGACAGGGTATTCCTGCCGCATAAAGACGTTTGAGATTTCGCATTTCCTTCTCTGCCCATACTTTGACCATCGACCGATTGTTGGACTTGTTATAGCCTTGTCTGAACCTAAACTCCCCACTGACGTACTTGTCTCTGTCTTTGAAAACTAATATGCTAGTCTTGTATACTTTGATAGCCCGTTGGAGTGGTTCGCCATCATCATCTGGGTATGATACGGCATGGTAGACATTGGCTTCTTTGCCTGTGGAAAGACATCCGTTGACCTCAGACACCACATTCCTGTTGATCATCTGCAGTAAGATCATACGAGTCCTGGGGTCTAACACCTGTTCTGATGTTGCGCGGTCGCTTTTGTCTGCCCCTCTGTCGCCCTTCCCTCCCAGACCTGACTGGAGGTCATCGAGTCGTAATCTTGCAGCATGCCGCGATAGAGAAGAAATCTGATCGTCGACATTCGCCTGCGTATTCACCGTTGGCTTCTGGGGGTTGCTTTTGGGATATGTTGATTTCGGGGCGTTGGGATCCGAAGAGACTTCTTTTAATCGACGCTGTCTGTTGTAGGATTTTGTGAGGTCTGCGGGATTGGAAGACATGAAGTCGTCTTCATCAAGGTCCTCATCTGCAAAAATATCATCGTAGTATTCCTCATCCTGTTCATCTTGGCTCCCAAATTGTGGTGGGGTTTGTTCGTTTGTAGTGTCCAACGAAGTCGTAGAATCGTTCCCAACAGGCACTGTGGCCCTAGTATTTGCAGCCATAATGAAAAATAAAATCTGGTGAAAGGCCCTGTTCCTGTTGTAGCTTCTCAGACTAAATTTGTCTTTCCACCTCTTTCAAATTCACGCAATTTCTCTTAAGTGGTGCAAGTGTGACGTAAAAAATTAATTTTATAGACGCTAAATTGTTAGCCCGGTTCCGCCCCTCCATCAAGCCCTAATACCTAATCGGGAACGCGTCCAGCCCAATCCTCATCCGACTCCAACGCGTTTCACTCCATTGAAAGGGAAAAAAGACCACTCCAGGGCGGCCGCAACCTGGGCAACTTGTCAACTCTCTCTATCGCAGCGACATATTTCTTCATTCATACGTGTCGCACTGTGATTCCGCAACACACTTAGACCCAGTTTTCCTCGCAGCGGAAGGAGGGCTGAGTCCTCGAGTTCAATATGTATATCAAACAGATCATCATTCAGGGCTTCAAGAGGTGAGTAACTGGGTATTTCTGTCAATGGTGGTGAAGCTGCTAGCTGAGACTGTCTGGTGAACTATATAGCTACAAAGATCAAACGGTTATCGAGCCGTTTTCCCCCAAGCACAATGTCATTGTCGGAAGAAATGGATCAGGGAAGAGTAATTTCTTCGCCGCGATTCGATTCGTACTTAGCGACGCATATACTCATATGGGAAGGGAAGAACGGCAGGCATTACTACATGTACGAAAGCTCAAGCCCATATTATCAATTTGGGTCTTATATTGACTGATAGTGATAGGAGGGCTCTGGCTCTGCGGTGATGTCTGCTTATGTTGAAATCATATTCGATAACTCTGACGAACGATTCCCTACCGGCAAAAACGAACTAATACTACGACGGACCATCGGTACAAAGAAGGACGAATACACACTAGATCGCAAAAATGCGACCAAAGCTGATGTGATGAACTTACTTGAGTCCGCTGGTTTCTCGCGATCGAACCCTTACTATATCGTTCCGCAGGGTCGCGTAACAACTCTGACTAACATGAAAGATTCAGAGCGTTTGGTTCTTTTAAAGGAAGTGGCGGGCACGCAGGTATATGAGGCGCGTCGTGCAGAATCGTTGAAGATCATGAACGAAACGAATAATAAGAGGGCGAAGATCGACGAGTCACTAGACTATATCAACGAGCGACTTGCGGAGCTAGAAGAAGAAAAGGATGAACTAAAGAATTACCAAGAGAAAGACAGAGAACGGCGTTGTCTCGAATATACGATTTATTCGCGGGAGCAGGTAGAAATTGCAGCAGCTCTCGAGAACATCGAAGGCCAGCGCCAAACAGGAGTTGAGGACACAGACGCGAATCGCAACCGATTCATCCAGGGTGAAAATGATATTGCGCAGATAGACGCGGAGATATCAGAGTTAAAACAGTCAATGGAGCTTCTCAAAGTGGAAAAGGTCCAGATGGAGGAGGATCGTCGCGATGTTTCGCGAGCGCTGGCACAGGCTGAACTGCAGACCAAATCTCTTTCCGAGGGACAATCAGCAGCGCAACGAGTCAAAGCCCGTCGTGATGCGAATTTGAAAGCTGTTCAAACAGCAATAAAGGGGCGCCAGAAGGAACTCAGCAAAATCCTCCCAGAGTTTGAAGCCAAGAAGCAAGAAGAAGAAGCTGTGAAAGCGAAGCTGGACGAAGCGGAAACTGCACGACAACGTCTCTACGCAAAGCAAGGCCGCAATTCCAAATTCAGAAACAAATCGGAACGCGATAAATGGCTTCAACGGGAGATCCAAGATACGTATACATCACTTTCAACCGTCAAGGCTGTGAGGATGCAAACAGAAGAAGAAATCAAGGATCTCGAAAATGATATTGCTCTTCTGGAGCCTGAGGGGGAAAGGTTGCGCCAGCAACTTGATGGTAGAGGTGATGCTATACAATCGATGGAGCAGGAGGTCCAAGGGGCAAAGGATGAGAGAGATCGATTAATGGACCAGAGGAAGTATGCTAGCCAAGTGCATCCCTTCTCATTCGCAGTATTTCAAGGAAGTATGCTAACAATCAAGTAGGGAGCTGTGGAGAGAAGAAGCACGGCTCGACTCTATTGTGTCTAACGCCTCACAAGAGTTGGACCGTGCGGAAAGGAACCTATCTCATATGATGGATCATAATACAAGTCGCGGACTGGCTGCTGTCCGTCGGATTAAAAGACAACTCAACCTTGAAGGCGTATATGGTACTGTTGCAGAGCTTCTTGATGTTAATGAAAGGTATCGCACTGCTGTCGAGGTTACTGCTGGCCAGAGTCTATTCCATTATGTTGTCGACACGGATGAAACTGCTACAAAGGTGTTGGAGGTACTACAAAAGGAAAAATTGGGAAGAGTTACATTTATGCCACTGAATCGATTGAAGCCCAAACCCGCAAATGTTCCGCGAGCCAGCGACACCATACCGATTATCGAAAAGCTGGTGTACGATAAAACATATGAAAAGGCTTTTCAACAAGTTTTCGGCAAGACTATCATTTGCCCCAACCTGCAAGTCGCCGCACAATACGCTCGAAGCCATGGTGTAAATGCCATTACCCCTGAAGGTGACCGGTCGGACAAACGTGGTGCGTTGACTGGTGGTTTCCACGACTCTCGCCAATCCCGTCTCGAAGGCCTGAAGGCTGTTACCAAATGGCGGGATGAGCTTGAATCTAAGCGAAATCGCGGTATCGAGATCAGAAGGGAGCTTGAAAAGATGGATCAATTGATCACCAAGGCTGTCGGAGAGCTTCAGAAGCTTGAGCAGCGAAGACAACAATTCCAGGGCAGCAACATCCCGCTACGCCAAGAGATTAAAAGCAAGCGTGACATGCTTCAGAACAAAACGGATACTTTGGAAGCAAAGCGACGTGCCCTCCGGAACATGGAAGCCAATATTAAGGCATTAACTGATCAAATTTCTGCACACGAAGAAGAATTGTCTACGCACTTTGAGAAAGCTCTAACAAATACAGAAGAGGCCAGACTTGAATCTCTCAATTTGACAGTCCAGGAGCTAAGAAGTCAACATTCAGAGCTATCCAGCAGTCGCAGCGAACTCGAAACCAGCAAATCGGTCATTGAAGTTGAGTTACGGGAAAACTTAAACCCGAAACTAGATCAGTTGATTGGCCACGAGCTTGAAGCTGGTGACGAAAACACACATGGGAATCTCAAGGAGAGCCAACGGGAAATCGAACGTCTTAACAAATCCCTTGACTCACTCGATCGCCGTCTCAAAAAGCTGGAAGAGTCAAGGGAAAAAGGGTCAGCCGAAATGGCTCAATTAGAGCAGCGCAAGGCTGATATCAAACGAGATCTGGAAGACCTGGCTAAATCTATCGAAAAGCATCAACGGCGAATGGAAAAGAGCATGCAGAAGAAAGCTGCGTTGACGAAGCAAGCAGCCGAATGTAGCGCAAACATCCGTGATCTTGGCGTCCTCCCTGATGATGCATTTACAAAATTCAAGAACACTGACTCAAATAACGTGGTGAAACGCCTGCACAAAGTCAACGAAGCTCTGAAGAAGTACTCACATGTCAACAAGCAAGCCTTCGAGCAGTACAACGGCTTCACCAAGCAGCGAGAAACCTTGACAAAGAGACGAGAAGAACTTGACTCTTCTCAAAAATCAATTGAAGAGTTGATCACAGTTCTGGACCATCGTAAGGACGCGGCCATCGAATTGACCTTCAAGCAAGTATCACGTGAATTCGCCCAAATTTTCGAGAAACTAGTCCCTGCAGGCCGAGGTCGCTTGATCATCCAACGAAAGACAGATCGTGCAAATCAGCAAGATGATGAATTAGACTCCGATGAAGAGGAAGCACGGAACAGTGTGGAGAACTACGTTGGTGTTGGCATCAGCGTGAGTTTCAACAGCAAACATGACGACCAGCAGCGCATCCAACAACTCAGCGGAGGCCAGAAAAGTGAGTGTTACAAAACGGACACCTTCCATTACCCTTTGAAAGTTTTTTAATCCAAAGCAAAAATTGTCTAACCCAAAAGCCACAACAGGTCTTTGTGCTTTGGCCCTCGTTTTTGCCATCCAGGCTTGCGACCCCGCTCCCTTTTACCTTTTCGATGAGATCGATGCAAACCTAGACGCGCAGTACCGGACCGCTGTCGCGCAGATGCTTAGGTCTATTTCTGAAGAGACTAACGGCCAATTTATCTGCACGACATTCCGACCGGAGATGCTTCTCGTTGCGGAGAAGTGTTACGGTGTGAGTTTCCGCAATAAAGCTAGTTCCATTGACGTGGTGTCGAGGGACGAGGCGTTGAAGTTCGTTGAAGAGCAGAAGACATAAAGGAAGTCATGTTTTTTCCGTCGAGTACTTCAGTTGTTGTAGCCTGTCCCAATACATATCTTGCTCCCCTTTTTTCTTCTTGTTGTGGATGGCTTGGAGTTCTGGTCAGATAGGATTCTCGCTTCTATGGTGTGGTCGATGGTTTCTTTTCTCATCTTCTATGATTTTTTTTATTCTTTGCTGTTGATCGCCTCTCTATTTGCCCTGTTTGTAGTCGAGGTACCCTTCGTCGCTTGAGCACTATGTGGGGAAATGGGTCTTTCCCAATTGATTGTTATTATGCCTTCTATGCCCTGTGGAGCACGTTTTATCTTTCGTTAAGTGTGCCTTAACCCATTTACGCCCCCTTTTTCACCCCCCCCTTATTTGTTCCATGTAATTTATTTCTCGATAATACCTGAAATGATCTGATCCATAATTCACCCTTTTCTCTTTTCATGTCATTTCCATGGGATTACCAAGCCAGATGCGAGAGAATCATATCCAAATGATCAAAAGGCGATACTTTCGTATTTCGAAGCATTTTTAACCATCAGAGGCTCATTATCGAGCTGCATTATTGTAGGCATGCTAACCCGGAGGATATTAGGAACTGGTAACTTTGTAGGATAACTTAAAAAGTTGACATTGCCAAATAAGATCGAGGCTAAAGATAGGCAGAAACCGCGCAATTTGGGCCCAAACACGGGCAGCGCGAAATAAACGCAATGGCAGCCGGGAAGCAATTCCAAGAGATCTAAATGCCGAAGAAGCAAACCTGAAGTCCGTCTAAACCTAACAGGATTTTCCGAGTCCCAAAACGTATCTTCGTAACGCTCTACATAAAGACATTAATTCTATCGACCCAACCTCCTTAGCTTCTCGCATGCTCCCCAGTCCACTCGACGATAATCTCATCAGGGACATCCCGGACCAAAACATGAACATGCTCGACTGCCCTTACGCTCTGCAGAGCCGTCCAATTCTTGAACCACATAACCCTATCTTTTGCATCTGGAAAAAGGCCCTCGAGCCTAGCAACAAACGTTTGGGTAACGAAATCGTTAATGAGGGTGCGTGATTCGTCGGTCACATCCCCGTTGTCCTCCTTGACAGGTATACTATTTTTGAGCCATATCACTAGATGTGTGATATCTGGAGTGATTCCGTAGGGCCAATCATTCCGTATGATCTTGTAATCATTGGGATCTGCGAAGGGGATCGGATTGCGGCACTGGGAAGCGGGAGTAGTGGAGCTATCAAGTTGCCATCGCAGCCGCTCTTTGCAGATGTAATTTGTTATCGATCCGTACTGTGACTTGATGTCTGTTGTCCACGCGATGTAACGCACCAGGTCACTGGGTTTGCGTCTGAATACTTCGAGGTTATTGGCGGCTACTATGAGTTAGTGATAAGGCTTTCCTTGGTCGTTTTCTTTATCTTGAAGCTCTCTCTAATGGTTGTTGAGGTGGCGGCTACAAACCTATGATGCTCCTGAGATCCGCCCAATCGTGATAGACGAACTCATCATCCGTTTGTGAAAGGACCTGACGGTCAATATCCGTGAGATTGAAAGGCGCAGATGTCGGATTAACGGGCTGCGGAGGTGGTTCTCCCATTTTTGCCAACTGTGTTAGAGAGCAATGCAGACTTTCGCCCAGGAATGGATGAGGAACTTTGGGAAGTGGCCCAGAAGGATCGATATTAGTCAGCGATATAGGATTTGGCTTTGGTGCGTGTTCCGATGCGTTCTAGGTCGTCTGGTTAGGGTTAGGCGGCTCCATTATACCTTAACCTTAATTTCCCACGATGATCTTAGCTCCCGTACTACTTCAGTACCTAAATTACTATCAAGGTGACTATTTATGTGTGGATTATTCAAGCCCTTACTACCACTAAAAATAATATGTATGAAAATTTACTGAAGATAGTAATGACACCTGTCCTTCGCAGGCAAACATGCTAAAGAAGTAGCGCTGTTCACAAATACTTAACTCCCTTCAAAACATGAATATTTGATGGCAGGTGGCTGATGTGGATGAACGATTTTACTCGCTCCCTATTTACTCGATTTTATCTCAGCGAATTTCCCAACCATAGTCTACTATTTGAGCCGGAAATTTTTTGCGTTCTGCGCCCCGTTGCGAAATCAGTTCTCTTAGGTAGGTTAATCATCTAGGAGCACGGTTTGTGAAGGCCATTTCCCCTCTACATTCTGGCAAAACTATGCAAAACTAACTAGGCCATCCCACTTCCACCCGAACTCTCGAGGATCGAAACTCAACGAATAATGATACCTGAACCAAAATGATAGGAAATAGCTAACAAGAACAAGATAGACGCCTTGCTTCCTCGGAACTTTGGACAGCCCGGAGCAAGCCCTAGATTTCTGGCAAGAACCTCAAAACTACTAACCAACACATCTAGGTTCGTCCCAGCCCTAGTAAATTTAATAGACACGCCCTATGTCTAACTCATAATTATTCAAATTCCCTAGAAGATCCGACGTTTGAGATGTTTGAATAGTGATAGATACAAATGTTTCATTTCATTCTCACAGAGACGTCTTGATATTCGATCAGTGTCTAGCGCCAATATATCAACTCGACAAAGGATCAGGGCCTAGCAACCTTTGTCCTAACAATATGAGAGTGCAAATTCAACCTAGGTGTTGGTATACTAGTAGTCATAATATTGCAAGGAAACTTGCAATCATGAACAACAAATGAAATTTCTTCAAGGACATGGTTCATGCTGGAAGTGTGTCTAAGAACCAAAATTAATGAGTAAACCAGGTAATAATGAGGTAGACGTAACCACAAAAGACAAAAAATCATAAGCAGATGAAACTACAGTTTGCACGCATTGTTCAGTTCTCATTTGGTAAGAACCTGCCCTTCATCTGAATGATATAGCTTTGAAAAAGGCTCTAGGATAACTTGGACGAAATAATGTGATATAAGAAGTCTCAGCATATAAGCAGCAAAATGTAATTTTATGAATGTAATTTTATGAACGACATTGGAGAGAAGAACATGCTGAAGCAGCAATACTTCCCAGGGTTGAGTTCGATGGGCGGAAATGCCGCTAGACCCTACTGCCCAACAAATTAGGCGCACGACCTCCACACCTAACGCCACATTTCCCATCACGTTTCCATGTCTGATGTCTGAGGAATATTTTTCCTTCTTGGGTTTGTTGAGCCGAAAACCACCGATCAAGATTCCTCCCCATAAAACCACAACCCCCCCCACCTCCAGCCCCGTTTCGCTCTGTTTGCAAGACACCTTCTATTATCTCCGCCTTGGTCCCCGAGAGTGTTCAGCCATGAGGTGAGATCTCAATCCCTATTCAATTCTTTCATCTTGTCGCTAAGGAAACTGACTCAAATTTCTCCGGTTTCTGCGAGTAGTTCTTGGACTTCGAGCGAAGCAATCAACGGGATGTATATACCATCCGCTCTCCTGATTGTTGGCACTGCCATTGTGAAGAAGGAATGGCTTCCCTATGCCGCAGCTCTCGCCGCGATTTTGTCGGGGTGGAAGGTGTTTAGCAACAGTGAGATTATTATGCCCTTGCCCCTTTCTCGATCGTTAGAACTCCGGTTTATCTGAGGCATCGGAGCAATTTGCGGAGTCTGACAGTCATCGTTTTCTTTCTACTTACTACAGGACAACGGAAGGTTCTCAATCCCTCCGAATTCCAAAACTTCGAATTAAAAGAGAAGACCATTGTTTCTCACAATGTTGCTATCTACCGTTTCGCACTCCCGCGCCCCACTGATATCCTCGGGTTACCCATTGGTCAACATATTTCTCTCGCTGCGACGATTGAGGGCCAGACGAAGGAAATCATGCGATCCTACACCCCCATCTCTTCGGACCAGGAAGCAGGCTATTTCGACCTCCTTGTCAAAGCATACCCTCAAGGAAACATCTCGAAGCATCTTGCTGGCTTGCGCATTGGGCAAACCATGAAGGTTCGGGGCCCGAAGGGAGCTATGGTTTACACCCCTAACATGGTTAAGAAGATTGGTATGATCGCTGGCGGTACTGGCATTACTCCAATGCTCCAGATCATCAAGGCTATTATCCGCGGGCGACCACGGAACGGAGGCAACGATACCACCCAGGTTGACCTTATCTTTGCCAACGTCAACCCAGATGATATCCTCTTGAGGGAAGAATTGGACCAGTTGGCCAAAGAGGATGATGGGTTCCGAATCTACTACGTTTTGAATAACCCGCCAGAGGGTTGGGAAGGCGGCGTTGGCTTTGTTACTCCGGATATGATCAAGGTAAGTTTTGATCTGTTGGTTCTCCGCGTTTGATTTATTGGGACATTTTCTAAGCCATTTTCCTTCGTCTTTTTTCTTTTCTAGGCCAAACTCCCCGCTCCCGCAGCCGATACGAAGGTCTTGATTTGCGGACCACCGCCCATGGTCAGCGCAATGAAGAAAGCCACTGAATCCCTGGGATTCAAGAAGGCCGGCCTTGTCAGTAAGCTGGATGACCAGGTCTTTTGCTTCTAGTGGTTAGGGGCACCGTATGGAATTTGATACCCGCTGGCAGAATGATTGAGTTCTTTGGTGACTGCCAGGAATTGCATCGTGTTCTCACAATTTTTTCCTCTACAATTTGAATGTATGACATTTGTTCTATTTCGGGAACTGGGAATAGAATGGGAAGTTTTGATCATAGAGATGGAGTTGTGTATTGTGTTCGGGTTGTATCTCAACGCAAAAGTAACATATGAAACAATAGATACTAGGGCTATGAATAGTCAATTATAATACGCTCGTGATACCAGTGTTTTTTTTTTAGCTTTTACGAGATATATTTATTCAATCTTGTAAAATGCGGACCGCAAGCTGCATTTACGCACGCAGCTCATCAGTTCGCTCCTTTGGTGCTTGATCTGATAAGATCTTTCATTCAGCAAAATATATTTCTGCCGCCCTGAGTCACACACCGCCTTGTCCCTGCGAAAATGAATCATTCAAAAAAAAAAAAAAAAACTTTGGATCACCATATTCAAAACAAAAAAATTGTTTTTAGAAAAACACAAAAAACAAGGTTCGGGAATTTCCCCTCCACATATAAATTCCAAGAACAGTAGCGTATATGCGCCAACCAATTCTCAACGGCGCATTGTTCATTCCGAAATCTATATTTCAGACATATTCTGCCCCAGTGTTCAACAAGGCAGGTCGGTTGCTAACCCTCCAATTGAACTGCCAGGGTTACTCCAACCCACCCCTCCTTATTAAACGCCGTGCTCTGTCTTTTTGCACACCCCGCAACACTCCCTTTCCACCGCAAAATCAGCATCAACAACCCCGCGCAGCCATGGCGACAGATTCCGTGCCCACCGTGGCCGGGCTTTCGATTCACTCCACCACGAGCGAGGTCTCAAAGTATCCAAATTGCTACCCCGCTGTCAACCCCATCGATACATACCGCGCACATATTGCGGAGCTCGTAGGAGAGGCGCTCGGGATTGATTCCCAGTCTGTTTACCCCAAAATACAATGGACGAACTCTCTCGATAAGGGAGATTTGGTTCTCGCGGTATGGTTTACACATACATCTTAGTCAAATGATCATCTTGGTTTCGATCCATCAAAAGCTAATGTAGTTTTATTTTTGATACCCTTCCAACTTTAGGTCCCCGCTCTACAAATCAAAGGCAAGAAACCACCCGAAGTTACCGCGCAGATTCTTGAAAACCTGCCTCCGTCCGACCTCATCGGCACCCCTGTTGTCTCAGGCGCACATATGCAATTTTACTTCAAGCCAGAACCCCTTACCAAGACTGTTATCAGCTCCATCCTCGAGAATAGAGCGACATATGGCACCAATGCGAATGTTGGTCTTCGAGACCCCGCTGACCCGTCAAAGGGCAAGAAGAAAATTATTGTCGAGTTTTCGTCTCCCAATATCGCGAAGCCGTTCCATGCTGGTCATCTGCGAAGTACGATTATCGGAGGCTTCTTGGCTAATTTGTACACGGTCATGGGATGGGACGTGGTAAAGATGAACTACCTTGGTGATTGGGGGAAACAATATGGCCTCCTAGCGAACGGTTATGAAAGGTACGGAAATGAGGAGGAGCTTGTTAAGGATCCCATTAACCACCTCTTCGACGTCTATGTTAAGATCAACAAGGATGTGGCTGAGCAGGAAGGCCCCATTAAGGAGCTCAGAGAACAGATTAAAGCTAAGAAAGAAAAGAATGAAGATACGACGGAATTGGAAACAGACCTGCAAGCCAAGGTCGATGTTAGCTATGATGAAAAGGCTCGTCGATACTTCAAAAGCATGGAGGACGGCGACGAAGGGGCGCTCACCCTTTGGAGACGATTCCGTGACTTGAGTATCGAAAAGTACAAGGAAACCTATGCCCGGCTTAATATCGACTTCGATCGCTACTCGGGTGAATCTCAAGTCAAGCCAGAAAGCCTTGCCAAGGCATACGAGGTCATGGCCAAGACTGGAGTTTCAGAGAACTCTGAAGGCGCTGTTATTGTCGATTTCGCTAAGCATGGGGCCAAAAAACTGGGGAAGGCCATCGTGGTCCGAAAGGATGGTACTCCTCTTTATTTGACTCGGGATATTGCAGCCATTGTAGAGCGAGATGACGAATATCACTTTGACAGAATGATCTACGTCGTTGCTGCGCAGCAAGATCTCCATCTTGCCCAACTATTCAAGGTTACGGAGCTTGTGGGTCGGAAGGATCTAGCAGACCGATGCCAACATGTCAACTTTGGCATGGTTCGGGGAATGAGCACTCGTAAGGGTACTGTCAAGTTCCTCAACGATATCCTCAAAGACGTTGGCGAGAAGATGCACGAGGTGATGAGGAAGAACACCGCCAAGTATGAACAGGTGGCGAACCCCGAACAGACAGCTGATATTTTGGGTATCACTTCCGTGATGGTCCAGGATATGAGTGGTAAACGGTATGTCGAAAAAATCCCTCTCTCAAGCCTGTTGCTCAAGAATCCCCTGATATTCCATTAAATTTCACTCCTTAGACAAGTTTAACACATGATACACAGAATCAACGGCTACGAATTTAACCTGGATGACATGACATCCTTTGAAGGCGACACGGGCCCCTATCTCCAATATGCCCACGCGCGCCTCTGCTCCATGACCCGCAAGGCCGAAATCGACCAGTCCGAGCTCAGCTCCGCCGACCTGAGCCTCCTCACCGAGCCCCATGCCATTGACCTGATCCGGTTACTCGCCTCCTGGCCCGACGTGGTGTTCAACACGACCAAGACGCTCGAGCCAACTACTATCCTCACATATCTTTTCAGAATGACGCACGTGCTCAGCTCCGGCTATGATGTGCTGAAGGTCGTTGGAAGCGAGCCTGAGTTGAAGAAGGCGCGTATGGCGATGTATGATTGTGCGAGACAGGTATTGCATAACGGGATGCGGTTGTTAGGGTTGAATCCAGTCGAGCGGTAAGCTTTACCCATCCCCATCCCTTCTCCTTTTCGGACCTGTATTATTTTGTTGCTTTCTTTGTTTGCCCCTCCGTAGCCAATACCAGCATGATAGTTTTTTTGCTAACCTGGTATTCTTCCAGAATGTGATCGGCTCTGTTTCTCCCGCCCTTTTATACTCAATCTCGTTTCCTTCACTCTTGCATTCTCTCTGGATCACTATTTCATGTTCACTGGTCTTTCGATAATAAAGAAGAAAACAGGGGGAGAGGTGCGAACAAACGGCATTTCTCCTTTTTCACGATGCTACTGTGTTTGACCCCGTTATCTGTCTAATTCTACTTTTGTATTCTCCCTTCGAGAGTTATAATATACCTCGGCGCAGCTAGAACTAGCAGAATCTAGATGATGATGAAAATATATATATTCCCCATCACAATAAAAATCAACAAGCAAAATGGTCAAAAGAAAATTCTAAAAATTCTAACATAATATATATATATATATATGTACATGTATATGTAGTATATGTATACATATTGGGAGGACTCCGCCTTTCTCACACGAGCCTGGAAGCTACTATGTAAATCAGGAGCTCTACAAAACGGACACCAGATGTCACGGAGGGCATTTACCATCACTAGGCCAAGCTTGCAGCTGCGTCGTGTATCTTCCTGTATACAGAAGCTGTTGATCTGCTCCTGCTTCCTGAGATGAAAGAAATAGGTTGATAGATTTAAGATGGGTGGAGAAGGGGAATGAACAGAAAGCAACCTAAAATATTATATGGTTATTAAACAATGTATGGATAGATAGAGATTGAGATAAATCGCATTAAGATGTCCGTATAAAATCACTTATCACGGAGTACATAATACCTACCTCAGCTACCTAACTAGGTAGCTATCTAACCAAACGAGTAAATTTTTGAAAATCCGACCAGTCCATATAGCTATACATCCATCCAATCCAACCTTCTGCCAACCCCAGTCCCCGCTCAAATGAAACAAAGCACACAACTCGCCATCTAGCCGCCTACCCACCCATTCCGCTCCTTGACCAGAATCATTCAAAGAGCGCCATATGCCATGAAACGGGGATATGTTGTAAACGTGACCAAGCTAAGTTGAAAAAAATTTAAAAAATAAAAATCCTTGGTGGGGTTTAGCTCGGGGCTGACTGGCTGGCTGATGGGGCCTTGCAACAACCTACCCCCCCCCCCCCCCCCCCTTTCCCTCCCCCCTGCTCTCTCTATCCGCCCGCCCGCTTGCATGCATATATTTTACCCTCGTTTTTGCTTGATAATGGTTGCCTATGCGTAGGCGTATGCCATATGCACAACCAAGCCACACCCCCCCATACAGTATGGATGTATGAACGTATGTACAGTACCTGCTTAGATACCTGGATACTTATCGAGGTAAGTATGTATGGACGGACAGACAAATGCCGTTAAGTGTGGGGGAAGAAAGTAAAAAGAAAACTTATGATAGGTGGCGGAGAAAGCTCCGAATATGCAGATAGTAGGGGGAAAATACTATTAAGGGGAGAGATTTGCATATGACAGCTATAGTGGGGTTTTAAGTTGATACTGTCATATGGGGGCGGGGGTGTTGGCGGGCAGCAGACCAACTCTGTAAACACCGGAATAGAAGATTGCAAGAGAGAACTTTAGGGATAAAGAAAGGAGCAGGCGGGGGAATATATCCGTCCATCAATGATGAAAGGTCACATGTTGATAGCCACCTCCCTGCAAAGATAGTGTAGATAAGGGGGTCCATAAGGGAATGGAATGGGAGTTGCGAATAATAAATCAATAAAGGTGTTAACTACTAGTAATAGTTAGTTAGTACTTGTTGTTTATTCTTGTTTTATGCACCTCTCGGAGACCCACAGAGGGGCTTAAGGTGCCAACAAGGTACTATGGAAGGAAATGAGAAAAGGAAAGGAAACCTTTGAAGCAAAAGATAAAATAACATAAAAATAGGCAGGATGACGAGGGCCAGAAGGGGGGGGGGCAAAAAAAAAAGGTCAGGTCACAACATGCCATATCTGAGATCATCGTGCCATTCAGATGAAGGCAGCAGAAGGCAAAAAGTTGGAGAATTAATTTTTGCACCAAAATCGAGCGGGCGCAGGGGCAGGCCAAAGAAAAGAGAGAGGAATTATGTATGTATGGATGTATGTATGAGCAAGCAAAGCTGAGGCCAATTGCTTTTAATTTAGATCGCGACTGATAACCGCACATTTTTAAGTGTTTTCATTTTTTGAAATTTTTTTTTTAAAAAAAACAATAAAAGAAGAAATTTTCGCCATTCAGCTTGATATGTCAGAGGCATCCATCCGCCCGGCCTGATGTTATTCCTTTCGTCTCTCGGGGTTATATATAGCTCTCTGCAACGCACACATAGCATAGAAAGAATCAAGCCAATATTACACTCCAACATGATAATGGTTTAATTCAAATGGCAAAATATGAGATTTAAAAAGAGGCGTTGGGGACGGATGGGGATTGAGAGGGAGGGAGAAGGGCAGAAAGGATGGAGGGGCAGGAAAAATCACCGATTCGAGCTGCATTAAAAAAAAATCTTTTCTTTTCGTTTCACTTCCTTGCTCAAGGATTAACTTATGTAGCTCGGTAGAATTTAGTTCTTTTATCTCTATGATGCAACGCGCATCCACAGCCCTAACCAGCTTCAACTAGTTTGTCCCCTAGTCTGGTTTGTTTCGTTAGTTTTCTTTCCCTTGCTAAATTCGCCTGGGCTGTTGAGCTATTGCTGGGGGCTGGCCGTTGGTGGAGGTGGTTGAAAGAGGGGGGCACAACCGCCGTCTGACGGGAAGGATGGGGATGGAGGGGTAAAATGGGTCGTTGGTTCGGGATGATGTAAGTATGGAAATGCATGCGGGATGAGCAGAGTTAAAAACCAAAGAGGAAAAAAAAAAAAAAAAGCCCTGGGAGAGTTATGGATGAGGAAATTGGAGACAAGCATGGGAAAATTCGGGTTCATCTTGGGAATCGGGGGAAGCATCCAACCATGGACAAATTATGGGGAAAAGGCATTGAGACTGTTTCTGGTGCTGTATGGAATGACAGAGAAGAGACGGGGATGATGGTAAACCAAGTTTTTTATGGCCTGTGACATGTTCTATTGTTGAAGATTACTGAGGCGCTCCTTGGGCGATATTGAAAAAGGGGGTAAAAAAGGACGAAATATATCAGATGTAAGAAAGCGGAGCTTGACGGAGACTGTGGGACAGAATACGGGAAATATTGCTCAGAATTGTAACCAAGAAAAAGTTTTTAAAACCTGATGTTTTTTATTGATTTAACTCCTATATTTGCCTGAACATGAGATATAGTTACTAGTACTATAGATGGCTGAAATCCCGATGTGAGCTGTTCACACATTCTGTCATCCACTTTAGAAAAGGAGAAGAAAAGTGGAAGTAGTAAATTGAATAAAATATAGTTAATGTAAAATGAACTAATACCACTCACCTATACCCTATGACTCGGACGCCTGCCACTTCCCCTTCCCCTCCCCTGGCCCTCCGGACCACCAAAGAGCACAGCAACACTCCCCTCCGCCAAGCAGATATCTCGATGGGGTGGGATGGGATGGATGCAGCAACAACACGACACTGCCGATATCGATAGGCTGCTGCCCCAGCTATATTAGCCCCGGCCCAGGCAATTCCAACCCATTCCAGTCCTTACCGTCGTATCACCCGTTCAGGCCCTTGGTTCGATCTGGCGAATTGGGGATGAGAATGGGATTTTGGGGGGGAGGGAGAGTGGAGGGATTGGATTGGGGAGGGAGGGTGTGGTGGGTGTGGCATGTCTAGAAAATCGCATCTCATTATACGGATTGTGGTTGGGCTTTGATAGAAAAAGGATTCAGGATCAGTTTTGGCTGCCCAATGGTGGGCCGTGGCTTGAATACCTTTCTTTCCCTCCCAACCAGCCGGAGACCATTTTGTGGGTTCCCGTTTTCTTTGTTTTTTTTATTTTTATTTTCACCCATTTCTCTTTTGATTGAAAACTTTTTGTTAAAACCACCTTCGTCGTTGCGGCCCAATGACGGGTCTGATCGCCCATCCCTGCCGGTTACTGGGGTGGTGTCAGCAGGGATGATAATTCAGAGGCGGAGGAAACAAGAACGAGATGGAGACGAGAGAAGAGTCTCTTTTGCGCTTCGGGAGCTGGATCTTTGGGGACTAATGGGAAATTGAAGATCCCATGATTCATCAACCATCTACCATCAACCTAGTAGATAGATCGAATAGATCCTCTTCGCAGTTACTGAAGTCATACAGATATGGAACTAACTCTCCGGTACAGTACTTTAAAACTTTTTCCCAGAAAATCAGTTGTTATTCGCCATACACTAAAATAATAATAACAACATCGTCAGAATCTTGGATAGATAGAGGCTTTGGCAAAACCATCCTACCGGGCGCATTCCAATTTTTGTTTTTTTCGTTTTTGAGACCAGCCCATCCCAGCTAGCCAACATCCAGCTAGAATAATAGGTAGTAGATATCCTACATCTCCCCGCGAATGCATCATCCATTATCCTCTGTCTTCACACTCACAGTGGCTGGTGAGGTATGAATGTGCGGCTGCTGCATGAGGAAAAAAATAGATTTGAAGCGTAGCCGATCATCCATCATCATCCATAGTACGGATTACTAGTACTACTATCATCCGCCATCCCTCGTTGACATCACCGGGATGGCTAGTGTAGTTAACTCCCCAGTAACTTTCGTTAGTATAGTTATATAGTATGTTATGTTAGGGTAGGCTAATCGCCATTCTTCGCATGGCATCAAAATCGCAACCCGACGCACTGTTACGTTCCTACCTATGTAAATACGGAGGTAAATGATGACATACAGGTCGCCTGCTTCCACACTGATCACGATCTATCTTCCGCACCCCAAAAAAGGAGAAGCGGATGGTCCGATCTCCATATAACTAGTATCTATCTGGGCCAGAAGCGGAAATTTGAGGAACGAGGAAACTTTTTTTGTTTTCTTCACGTATGTAACCATGGCATGCAAAAAACCTCACCCACCGGGCATCTACAGACGAGGAGAACGTCACAGGGGATAAAACGAGAAAAGAACGCCGCCGCCCCCCACCGAGCTGCCTTTGCAGTGCGATGGATGCCTCCTGCCCGGCTCTGCCGCCCCTCGGTTTTTAAGTACTGCTTTTTTTTATTTTTATTGTTTTTTTATTATTTTTTTTTGCGCGATGCCCAATGATGACGCATTTCTTTGGTCCAGGTCTTTTATTATGTCTACCGCTCGCCATCCATATTATTACCCGTTTCGGGCTGTGTACATATAGGCGGGCGCAGCGATTGTTTGCGGGATGAAGCCAGAACGTACTATTTTTTGACATTTCAAACAGATGCACATTGAATACACAGCTGTTTCCCTTGTCGAAAATGGCATTAAGTTAATATGAGAGCAGAAGATGCTGGAAGATATCTTTCTTTCATTTAAATATTAGTTTTTCTTACCCGTCAATTTGGGATGATGCCCCTCTTCCGAAACCCCACCCCCCACCATCATCCACCACGATGCAGGCAGCGAAATTCTGTTTTATTTTTATATATTTTTTTAGTTGCAAAATAAAAAATAAAAAATGGTCATTCTCAGCGCCAGTTGGAATGTCAAAAACTGCATGATCAGCCTCCCTGGGCGAGTATTTAGATTGGACGATAATCCTGAGTGTGGCGGGGGCTGCATTTGGTAGAATTCATTTGTCAACTGAAGAGGCTGACTGGCTGTTGCTTATGTATAAGTTAAAATATAACTAGAGAAGTCGGGTAATTCAAAATAATGGAAAACAAAAAAAAAATAAAATAAAACATAAAACAGAGCTATATAGAAATTTTGAATAAATTCGAAATTTCGTGGGCAACCATGGAATCATCTCTAACTTTGTTGCTAGTAGGTTACTGTACAAAAACTCTAAAAAGTAAACAAGAGCAGGTTTGATATACAGAAGCTCTTTGAAGGGAGGAGGTGAAGTGGTACTACTCTGCCTATGTATTGTTATTATTTTTTTTTATTTGATTGTGTATGGAAGTAATAATAGAAACATCCTAGAAGATAATAGATGTTTCAGCAGTGGTGATGCGTGTATGATTTGCTGCTGATACTACAGGACTGTCAGGGATGGCTTTCAGGCATTAGGGTTTGAAGTAGATAAGGGACACGCATTTAAAATAATAAAAGAGAACGAAGGCAAGAGAAGACAAAAGATAAATTATTGGAGGAAGAAGAAGAAGAGAAGAGGAGAAGAATAAAGAAAAATGAAAATGCAAAGGGGGAAAAGAAAATATGATTGAGTGATTGATGCCTGACGAGAAATTTTAATCCATTTTGCGACACCTTTTTTTGTGTGCTGGAAGCGGTTAACCAAATAAAATGGAAAGTAATAAATCAATTAAGAAAACAAATAAAGAATACTTTGAGGCCACCGCAGAACTCTGTGGAATTGCATGTCACTCCACAGATTTACTACTTTATCCGAGTCATCATCAGCAGAAAGTACTTGGGGATTCCTTTTTTCTTTTTTTTTCTTTTTTATTTTCCCTTTCCCTCTCGCTGTGCTGTGGGCTGTTTTTCTCTCCTCTTTGTCTCTCCTCTCCCTCTTCTATCTCCATCTCCTCCTCCCCTCTTCTTCTTGTTCTTCTTTCATCAATCATCCAATATTTTAATTCTCCTGATTGAATATTGCAGTTTCTGCTGCTGCTGCGTTTAAAGGAATTTACGTAAATTCCACTATCCGCCCCGTCTGCCCACTCTCCCAAAGTATCAGCCTCTCCAAGAAATAATATCTCTCCGCCGTCGTCCTCCTCCATCGTGGTCTAAAATACCGGCCTGCGCCCTCAATCTTCCCCCCTTCGCCATTTCCATCCATTTCCATCCATTCTCTTCCTCCTCGTCTATTATTATCCTCCCTACCTTTTCTCGAGTCTGCGTCAAACACACAACAGCCGTCCTGCCGCCATCCTCGTCCTTATATTCGTCTTCGTCCCCGTCCTTTCTCCGTCGCCAACCACGACTCCCGTGCGACACTCAGCTCTGGGCGACACTGCTTCTGAACCGTTTTCCTTCTTCAGCTGCAACCACACTTCTTCTGTCTCGATCGCCATTCCTCATACTCCTCATACTCCTCATATTCTTCATATTCCTCATATCATTCATTGCTCGTCTCCAACATCGCTTTGCATTCGCATCTCACACCCTTCCCGCCCATCTCACGCCCCCAGTTTTACCCATCTCCCAAGGACTTCCGGTTTCACAACCACTCCAACGCTATCTAATCGCTAAACCCACCTTTTCTTCGCCCACCCCTCCCGCTATCGATAACCAACTGCTACCACCACCACCATCATTATCAAAAAAAAAAAAAGGAAAAAAAGAAAAAGAGACAAAAAAGAAAAGAGCTCCATTTTCTCCAGCCCTCTCTCCTCATACCTAAATTACACCCTCAAAATAACGCAAAAGATCGATTTCTTTTTAAAAAAATTTCGATTCATTTTTGGCTGTTTTTCGTGGGCCTGTACACAACTTTCTTGGACACATTTTCCGTCAACCATTTCGCACTAAAACCTGCATTTTCCAGCCAACCATCGCTTTGCCCCGAATTCCAGCCTGCCCAACCGGATCTGGTGATCTCAGTTACCCCACTGCAGATTCTCACTCTCTAAGACAGGTTCAGCATACGCACCGCCAGTTCTTCCTCGTCGCCTGAAAATCTGGGTTTTGATTGTAGAATAAAATCCAGTCCCACCGATCTTGTCGCTGGTCACTTCAACTTCACGTCACTGAATCCATCCGGTCATTCTCCCTGCTTGAATATCTTGGGCCTTCTGGACAGACAATTTGCAGTCTTTCCACCAAAACGTCAAGAAGCGGTTGTGAAGGGAAGAATAAAAATAAGAATAGGGATTAACAGTTGATAACACCAACGGGCACCTAATTTGGTTTTTTGTTTTTTTCCTTCTTAACCCTCTGCTTCGCTCATTAGCGTCTGAGCTCGGTCCAGTCCTCCACTTCTTCGACTTATTCTTTGAAGACTTCGATGGAGCATTTGAATGCCTCAGTGGATTCCCTCTCAGAGCTGAAATTCAGAGCCACTGTGTACAGGTGAACAAATCTGCCTAGCCTGTGTCAAGTTTTGCCCTTCTTTCCTTTCATTAATTTATTACTTCATTTCTTCTTTTAATTTCATACACTCCTTTCGTCCTGGCGATATCCCAAACGACATATTTTGGGTAACAAAAAAGAAAAGAAACAACAAGTTGGTGGAGGAAGATAGAAGGAACAGGAGCGACGGAAATAAAACGGTTTTTTTGACGTTCTAAAGGACGAATTAGTAATTGCGCGCTAGCCCGGAGTGTTTGTTGGCAAATCGAAGTGTCAGAACATCAGGGATAGTGAGAACAGCGTTGCCACGCAGCTGTCTTGGTTGAGAACGATTCGACGGTTCATCTATAGTCCCAGTCTGGGTCAAGGCCCATCGAACCAACGGGGCTCTCCCTAGCGAACCATACCTGCAAGCCCCACCAAACTTCGACAGTGGAGTTATGGCTTCCAGGACATCTCAGCAATCGTACGCTGCCTTCTTCGAAGATTTTGATGAGGATGCCAACGTTACCATACCAGAGACTCGCACCGTTGCCAACGTTGCTGCCAAAAGATCGAAGCCTGATATTCAACAGTCAGGCACAAGTATTGACGGTGCGAGCGACTCGGGGTACTCTAGTCGAACAGCTGCCACTGTTGGCAGTGCTGATTCACTCCCCACCGGGAAGAGAAGCCCACCTTTCGTCCAGTTGGACACTGTCATTGCCAATCGGGATATTGAACGCGTGAGGGGCCGTCCCGACGATAGAGAAAAAGAAAAAGCAAAGTCTAAGGGAAAGGATAAGGATAAGGAATCAAGGGAAACAAACTCTTTTTCTAACGGAGCAACGATACACGCAAGTATGCATAGAAGTTCTAGTAGACCTGCTCCCAAGCGGTCTTCTTCCAAAGCAAGAAAATGGGAAGCTACCCATGGACGCCATGCACCCGATACCTGCCCGGATTGTGACCAGTATGGATACCACAATATGCCTATGGGACCCCCTCCTCCTCCCGACCCTCATACTATGGATTACGCTCCCTACATGCATCCCCAACTTCCTCATGGCTACGACATCCCCTCGTCTCCTCAGCCATACCACTATTCACCCATTGTTACTCAGGAAATTGTATCATCTCGTCGCGACCGTTCGAATTCATACCATCAGAGTCGGCCCATGAGTTTCCACGCAGGGACTATGCCAGACATGAATATGTACATGCATATGGTTCCAACAACCGGCTACGAACAACATGGCCCACCGATCTCTGCATCTGCATACGCGCACTACATGTCTCCTTATATGCTTAACGGACCTGTTGCTCCCGCCCTCCCTTCTCATATGTCGTATGAATCCGCCCCAGCACCTAATTTCGACCGACCACGAGCGGCGTCTACCTCTCGCGCGCCTGAAAAACCGGCAGGCAGGCGAGGCTCGATGTACGGGACCCCAGTGGTAGAATACCCCCCGTCACCCTCACATCGTAGCGAAGGGTTGCAGCGAAAGACTTCTTCACGGGAAGTTCGTACTCGTCGTGAATCTCAGACTCAGTCGCAGACATACGACCCTGATGAAGATTTCTACCGCATGCCACCCCCCCCACTACCCAAAAGCAAGCCACCCGCGCAGGTCATTATTCCACCACGTCGACCATCTGCCCGCAAAGCGGCCACTACAACATCTACCGCGACCATGCAACGGCGCCCCGAAGGATTTGATATGGATGACCTTCGTGCAGCCCTACCACCAACCCGACCAGGCCGGAAAAAGTCTAGAGATGCCGTATTACCTGAGCGACGGCCAAGTGCACCTGGTAAAACAGGCGTCAGAACCACCTCCTACCACGACCCAGGGCGAGCTGCTAGAATATCAGTTGAGAATAGCCGTCGTCGCCGCTCATCCGTCTATGGCCTGGAACAACCTAAGGACTTGGACCAAAAACAGCGTGAGGCAGAAGAATACCAGTCCTCCCGGCCATCTAGGGCGACTCCCCTCACGCTGGATAGTCTAGTAAAATCCCGCCGCAACCATCGAGCCGACAGCGACAGCGGCAGCCTCCGAACCCGCACGGACAGCAGCCGCGGCAGCGACGCCAAAACCAAGAGCGGCATCAGCAGGCCAGAAGATGACGAGATCACAGTGATGATTGGCGGTCTCAGGATCGGGGTGCCTAAGGACAATATTGATCGTCAAGTTATCAATTTACGGTCGGGCGAGGAAGGGTCTTTGGAACTTAATATTGAGGGGCGACGACCGAAGCGGTACTTCCTCTCGCGCTCTGAGTCGCTTAATGGTGGAAGAGGGGAGATTGAAGACAATAGGCGGTTGCAGCAGGATACCTCTTCCGATCGGGCGAGTAGGCGCTCGAGTCGCTCGGGGTACAGTGGTAGAGGGCTCCTGGAGTCCTAAACTGCTTCTGCCACACGGCCTACTTACTATTATCCTCTTTCATGCTTTTCAAATGCGAAAAAAAAAGTTTAAGCGAGTTACATGTTAAGCGATCGCCGGAGGGTACAAGCTGCGAATTTTGGTGGGAGAACGGCAGAGAGAACGATGATGATGAGTCCTATACCGCATTTCCGACATCTTGGCTTTTTCTTCTCGGGGGGGAACATCACTTTCGAAAACAAAAAGAACGAAAGAAAGAACGAAAGAAAAGAAATCACTTTGGCAAAAGAAAAAATGGGAGGCTTGAGTGTCTGGTTCGGTTCCGGAAAACCCAAAAGTTTTTAACGGAAAAAAATTCGTTTTTGTTTGTTCCTCTCTTTTTCTTTTGCTATATATCCCACTATTTTTTTTATATTATAGCTTGAACGCGATGAAGCCACGAAAGCATGTAACTGGAAATCCCTTTATTATTATTTTGACTCTTTCCTTTCTTTTCCTTTTTGCTTTCTTGTTTTGATTTTGCTTCCTTCCATCTTTTTGAGCGACTTTTGCATTTCCACCTTCGCCGTCGACATTTTGATTTTTCTATCCTCGCATTCCGTCGTATTGTCATCTCCTACCCCCCGGGCCTATTTTATGTTTTTCGGCTTTATCTCACGATTTCTGCTATTTCTTTTCCTTTTATGTTTTTGCATATGTGCATGATTGGATTTTGGATTTTGGATTTTTTTGCTTATAACTTTTTATTTCCCCTTATACCTATACTCATTCCTGCCTGCTATTTTTGCTAACAATTCACCCAACCCATTACCTCCTCCCCCGACCCCCCTTTTCTTCCCTGCCTATCTAAAACTTGTTCTGTTACCCCCCCGTTTTTTTACCTTTCTTTTTATTTTATCGCATTTTAGTTCCTTTTCCCCTTCTGTTCCTTTTTTATTTTCTTTATTTATGCCTGTACTCCCTTTTTGACTAAGCGCTGGCGGAGGTTGAGTCATGTTAATGATCTGTACGATGTTCAACGATTTTTGCAATAAATAGCGATGTTCTCTCTGGCTTTTCGATTTTTCATTTTCACTTCTTTATAATTTTGTTCAAATTTTATTTCTAGCTCTCATATATCAGCGTGCTTTCCTTTTCTTTTCTTTTTATTTTTTTTTTATTTTCTTTTCTGGTTTCTTCCGTTTCCCCCTTTGAGCACCCTACCGAGTTTGTTATATTTATTCTATCATCTCCTTTCATTCTACTAGCTGTGCTCGTAAGACGTTGTACCCTGCCTACAAACTTCTTTTTGTCCGATTTTATTTTCTTCCTCCACAAAAAAGAAAAAGCCACCATTGCTATGCAACCGTTGAACTCTTATTATCTTTCCCTTTATTTCGTGCTGTGTTACCTGAGAGGAATAAGGCACAGGGCAGCCGTGAGTGGTAAGGATTTTTGCCCTCCGCTACGAGCGAGCAGTATATATATATATATAGCATTTTGATTGCTTCCTTGACTGCTTCCCTCTTTTTTTGCTCATGCCATTTCCAAGCCGCTCCAAGGATATTCTCCTTATCCCGCGGAATCGTGTCTTTTTGGTTTTTTTGATTTCGATTTTGATTTCTGATTTTGATTTTTACCTGAAAACCTGATATTGTCCCCCAATTTACGATGTTTGTTCTATACCCCGCTGCGTTTCGTTTCTTGATTCTTCTTCCTTTGTCTAGCTGCCCCTTTTTAGCTTCTCTGTTTCCAATTTGTGTTCAATCTCCTTTTTATGTTGGTGGAATATTAGTAAGATCTATAGCTTAGCTAGCTCTCCTTTTTGGTCTTTTCTGCTTTCTTCTTCTTCTTCTTCTTCTTCTGCTTTTTGTGTAATGTAGTAGGTAGGCTCAATCCCTTCTTCCTCTTGTTTTCCCTTTTTACAAAATTAATGTTTTATCTCTTTCTCATCACTTTTGGTTTTTGATTTCTGAGTTTCTGCCTATATTTAGCGAGTTATTCTATTTAAATTAATTTATCTATTATATATCTATTAAATGCTGCTACTCGGTAAACCGAGGATAGCTCGATGGCCGATAAACTTCCCTTTTTTTTTCCCACCAAGCAGCTGGTGCCTGGTGGTGGGATCAGATCCGCGCTAGCCACATGAAGCTTAGTAATAAAAAAAAGCACGTGCGCCCTAACTATTTCTCGCTGACATAAGCCTCGTTGTCCCTCGCAACGGAAACAACTGTAAACAAAGCGGGAAAAAAGAAGGCGGCTGGGAATGGGATGGGATGAGGTCACTCCCAGCCTTCAATTATCGTGGTTGAGACGAAGAAGAAAATTGGACTTTCTAACGGTGCTGTTTCTGCTTCTGTCACTTTGTTCATTTTGATTATGAAAAGGAAAGGTATTTATTTCTTTTGAGATCCTTGGCCTCTCGTGACAATAATTCCCGTGGCTGGTCTGTTGCATTCAATTAGTTTGAGCACTGACATACATTTTGCGGGTTTTAGAAGCCAGCCATTGCCATATATTTACTCTCTTTACCAGCGGCTGGTTATTCACCATCTATCCACATCCGGGTTACGTTTACTGATTTCTACGGACTTCATCCACCGATTTTACTACCAGTTGCCAATAGAGCCTCCAGAGTGTCTCTTTGTCGCCATTTAGACCGTCAAAGAAACGTTTCCTAACAGCAACCGAATGGGATAAAACGAGAAGGGTGTCCACTGAGATCAAAGTGCTCTCTGGTTGATTCCCTTCCAACCTGAGCTGGTTTGGGCTCAGTGTACTCTGGGCTTCTGGCTGAGGCCTTAGAGTCAGGGGGAGAAGTTACTCAGTTGAAACGCCGCCTCTGTGCGCGGAGCGGTTAGATTTTGAAAAACCTGAATCTCGAGTCAGCATCTCAACAACTCTCCAAACTACAATCCTGTCACCACTTCTCCGTAGCCTCAATCAACAACCTAGCCAAACCTACAGCCATGCCTCCATTCCTTCCCAACGCTGGGGGCTCCTCCGGTGGGATCGACGACTACATCACCACCCTCTCCAAGCGTAGAACATCACACAATCTCCTCATCTCCCAACTTCGCGAACGCGCGCTCTCCTCTCCGATGACAGAGCTAGCCCAAACTCTCACCCCACGCGATGAGCCGGGCTCAAAACCCGTCCAGCCCAGTCGAGGCATCGTCAACCCAGGAAGCATAAACATGCAAGGTCTAATGGCACTTTTCGCCATTTTAGGCGCTGTCTTCGTACTGGCTGCCATTTGGTTCTTCTTCTGGGCAAAGAATGGCGGTTTCGTTTGGCGCAAGGGTGACTGGGAAGAATACAAATCTACAGTACTACGCCGGAAGGACTCGCAGGGTAGAACTCTCAGTGACGTGACCAAGAGCACAGATTTGGGTGGTGGAAGTGTTGTGGGCAGAGGTTATGGTGATTATCAAAGTACCGCTGATGCTGCGACCACCGTTGGCGACTCAACAGTATTTGGTGAGAAGCCACCTCGCAAGGGCATCAGGGAAACTGCAAAAGAGAAGTTGCTGCGCAAACGGAGAGATGATCAGTGGGAAGGTGGCGGGGATGAAGATATGCGTGCATACCGTCACGAGAAACCCGCCAAAGTGGGTGGGCTTAACCGCGAAGCGGACGGTGAATATCATACCTCGGACTACACGACTTCACACGGTGGCCAGGAGGACAGCGAGTGGAGCCAAAGCCAGGCTCAGACGAATAGTCACGTCGGTCCGCTACCAGGCTACGAACCGGACCGCCGCCACTCACAGCGCCAACGCAACGTGTCAGGCTTCTCTTTCACAACCGGTGAGGATGATGCCGTCACAAACGCTACAGAGGAACACCAATTGCGCGACCCTGCCGTGCCTTCTTCCCGACGCCGTGACAACAGCCACAGCCACCACCACCAGCGTAGCAGCCGTGGTGCTGCAGTTCCCTCTACTTCAGCTCGCCCACGTGGCCCACGCCCAAGCGCTCCCACTACCAATCGTTCCCGCCAGTCAAGTCCGCGCAAGCGGGAGCGCACTGCGATGCCCGGTAGTTATACGGCGCCGTTGGATTTATCTTCCCATAGTTCGGATTATATGTATGAGCAGGTTGGGCTTGCGGGGGAGTCGGATACGGGGACGGGGACGAGAAGTTATCATCATCCTATTCCTGGGTTGTCGAAGGGGTATAGGCGTGCTGATGGTGGGGAACGGGATGGAGGGGGAGGAAGGGGGAGGAGGGATAGTTTGAGTGAAAGTGAAGGGGAGGATTATGATAGTCGGTTGTCTTAAGGGCTTTTGTGGTTATAGTTATTGGTTTTTTCTCTTACTTTTCCGGTTGATTTTGCATTTTTTTCTTTTTTTCTTTTTTTCTCTTTTTCTCTTTTTCTCTTTTTCTCTTTTTCTCTTTTTCTCTTTTTCTCTTTCTTTTTTGCTGGATGCTGGATTGGGCTCTTTTATCTCTTGTTTTCATCTCTCTTTCCTTCTATTTTATGTAGTTATGTATGTATGCATGGATTGATTAAATGTATGATGGAAATGGATGGGACAACAATATTGCGATATGCAAGTGATGTATGCACAGAACTCCAGCGCCATGCGGCGCGAAAACGCCCCCAGGGGCTTGTACCAACTCCTATAATGCTGGAGTTTAATTTTTCTGGCATCTGATTCATTTTCTCTTTGATCATGTAGATATTAGATGCCAATACAAGTAAATATGATCTTCAAACATCTGTGCATCGCCTTCCTTTTGCTAAAATTCAGACATCCTATAACTGCGCACTAAGTTAAGTAGCAATTTAATTTCCTTGCGTACGCAGAGAAAGCGTGGGTTGTCAATTAAGCTTCAGAAAATCATCTTTTTTTAGAATGCTCAGGTGTGCGTCAGAGCATAATTGTAGGAGACAGCCACTGGCTGTACTATATCCCACAATGCAAGGTCCCTAAGTTGTATTTGTTGTTAGGCCAAATTTTTCATTGCAGCCACCATATATTCATGCGCGACAAGGCACGTAACAAAATTTTTTTCCGTGGAGGATTCTGAGGGGTCAAATATGCGCCTGTATAGAGCAGAGCATAACACGCGCTACCAAGCCGTGTTTGGCATTTTCTTCGAGGTCCCTCATCGAAGCTCGGTGTTCGCTATCAAGCTCCACAGCCTCAGCTCTTTTGGTACAACAGTACAAAGTGCGTTTATGCGCAAATGCCTCGCCACTTGATATCCACCCACCTGTGGCCAGAAACAATTATATGATGAAATCTTTAGCATTTCACTTTCGAAATGCTCGTTGAGGGCTGGGGTTGATCTGTGATGATGCGTCTTATGTGGGTCACTTTATTGTTATACAACCAATATAGATGCGCCGAGGTGTTGACCACCAGTCCGACTGTCACTCGTGGAATTCAACTGCTTCACCAGGTTGTCTGTTTTGAGGTTGAGAAATTTAAGGTTATTTTGAGTTAGTGCGGGCCGCAACTCAAAAATTGGGTGTGAGTGGGGTTTCCGAAACTTAAAATAATTGGGCTTGTGCACTCGGCATGTCTAGGCAAAGCGGACCAATATACTCAATATTGAAAAGTATGCGTACTGTCGAGAAAATGAGGCTATGTCGCGTATAAGAATTAAACTCCGTGCGCTACTTTTCTTTCTATATTGTCATTCAACTCTATTTCCTGCCTGTCTGAACCTTAAAAGGAGGGACTACCACCCACCAAATTCCTGCCTCTATCAGCTTATTCGATGTTCTGCATATGAAACTCAGCACTACGTATAACGTAGGGAATAACATTGTTATTTTTGAAGTACTAGTTGCACACTACCTGTTATCCGTGAAAGCAATCGCTGGAGAATTCTGAGGAGGATTTCTCGTCAAAGATTTTCAGGGGCTGCGGTAAAATATTAATAAATTTTAACACCGCCTGCCCGCCGAAGCTTTGAATGACTGGTTTAAATGCAATGTTGAAATAGAAGCATCCAAGGGAGGATAGGTTAAATACAAATAATTTTTGCTTCAAGCTTTCAGTTTCACGGAGAATATCTTTCCCGGATTTTAAAAGATCAAATCTTCCAGGAGGCCAGGCTGCTTTAACTCGATTTTGTGCCAAGCCGGTAACCAGACAAGCAACCGAACCCAGCTAAGTGGGGACAAGGGAATGTGCCCCACTGCGGATAAGCGTTAAACAGCACGAGTCAAGAAAGGGAAAGACTGGACTGGAACAAGGCGCAGCCGCAACATAGTTATTCCCATTACAAGGCAGGGAACACGAACGGAAGCTAAGATAAGTATGTTCTTTTGGCCTGATCATTTTGTGGACGGAAAGCGGGGCATACTAGTAAGAAGTGTGGAGGCAGCGCGTGTGCGTGCCTTTGCCTGCATGAAAACCTCGACGATCTACCAACATGTAGCTAGTGTGCCGAGGTGGGTTGCTCAAAGTGTCAACCACCCAGAATATTCCCTGAATTTGTTTTATCATAAGCCATAGTTGGTGCGCGCATACATGCTAGATATCCCATCCTCATAAATAACCGAATCGTACAGCCGGCGAGAAGAAAAGAGCGGTGGTACTACGCGCGCAACGAGGGGTCATAGCTTGGACAGTACCGAGTAACCTATATTTATCTAAATATTTACTTCAGAATCCAACGTGGTAAACCCACGTGAACGTTAGCCCACTAGTCGGATGTCCAACCGCGTATTCGTAATTCAAGGGATGGGGGTTCTTGCATTGAATCCAGAACCGTATCTATACGGCATCAAAACATTCCGTTACATACGTTCTTACAAGAACGGGCAGCCGCGGGTTTCAATTTCGTAAAGGATGAAATCCCTATTGAAAACGCAACAAAGAAAATATAATACCTATCAGTTTGCCTTCTAATAAAAAGATCTCTGAAGTTTGCTGTTTTTTAACTTTAATATTTATTTTTTTCGCGGATAGAGCCTTATTTTTATTTCGCGTCCATGCGTGGCCTGGCAAGAATGAGATAGATAATATTATCTTACTGCTGCGGGGTCGAGGGTTTCCAGGCGTAATTTAAATATGAGGCAATGGAAAATAGGCGTACCGTACAGCTCAATCAAAACGAGGCATTGTTAATAATTACCAATGAACTTGGTGTGTTTCAGGCCCGGTGCATCTTTCGGGGTCAAGATCCGTGCTAATAGGCACGATGATGATGAGTACTATGATCGTGTGCTGGGAGAGATTTGAAATTCAACCAATGTTTAGCAAGGTATATCTGTCTTTGGGGCATCTCGGCAAACACAGGAATTTCTCCTTAAATACAACGCCAATATTTAGTTAGAATATTTATGGAGTGTTTAATGAGACCAAAAGGTTTAGAAGATGCAGGTATCAATCTTCGCAAAGAGCGTGTATCGTCGACAAGGCGGTTAACACGCTTACCTAGTCCAACCTCAAAGGGTTAACTTTTACCCGTATTTATTTGGCCTTACGTGAAATGATTCATGACGGGAAAACTTCATGCCGCGGAAACTGGATAATCATTACCCAAGCCCTTGACCCTGGGAGTTCTCCATCGTTGGTACGCTGCTAGCGCCGGAAAAGCCCTAACTGACTCATATGCAAGGTAGAAAAGGGTACTTGTTTTCGACATATCGCGGCCCCCTGAAGAGAATACGCGGGTATTCCCACCCCCACACATGAAGAGTGATCCAGGGGTGGCTAATCCAGTCAGCTGGATATGCAGCCGATTTTGGAGGGTTACAAATCTCGTCAGCATGGCAACTCCTGCTGACCGATATCTGCCACCAATAAACCTGCTTTGCCTGGGTTTCCTTTCTGGCCAGGGGTTGGTAATATATAAAATGAATTAGGCTAGGAGATATGCGGTGTGTGTATGATACTGAAAAATTACAAACGACTTCGTTGTCTAGGCATGGAGTGATGTGTTGGGCAGTGAGTAGGTGGAAGGGCAATGTATCTATCTTTTTGTGGGGGTAATTTGCACCTGGCGCCGGACCAGCTCCTGTCGGAATGCAAGTACTCGTACCTGAGAAAGAGGTGGGTTAGTTGATTTCGTAGCAGGCTTTTTCGCCTTTGGTCCACTGGTTTAAGTTTGGGGAGTTAAATTTATTCACTTTGAAATAACGACCACCTCAACCATAGACTCCAGAAATCACAGTGTGGACAACTGGGAGCTCGATAGCCGATTCTTTTTATTAGTATAATTAACCATCCGGAGGTCCACAAAGGCCTCTTCTGAGAGGCTAAAGTCCCGATTCGCAGTTTGGTGGCAACTTAGGGCTTCAAATCGGCGGTAGAATACGTTGATATTCAATTGGCTATGGAAGTGACACAACACCTGTATCTCAGCGTAAATAAAAGTAAAAATAAAACCACAAAAAGGCATTCCGGAAATACAGTATGAAGAGTGAGGCGAAGAACCATGAAAATTCCCTTTGTACCCAAAGTATGGCAAGATAAAAAACCAACAAGGACAAAAGGGGGTGAGAGTAAGAATCAGCGGGCCCAAGGTATCAAAAAAGGGAAGAATAAGAGGAATAGTAACAAACAGAAGATTTAGAGTGAAATAGTTGAGCCCAAGTCCCAAAGGTTAAAATTGATAATCAAACAGGGATCGGTATATTTATCTATTACCACCCCGGTGCTCTATAAATGTGGTCAGAAAAGTATGAGGGCACAGAGAGGAGAGGAGGATCACTGGTTCGTATTCGCATCGTGAAGATACTCAGGAACTGTCGTCATTTCAATATCTTGTTGGCAGGAGGCTGGGTTTTGAACATTGTTTTGCGATTCTGCATCTTGGCGAAGGCTCGATACAGACGTGAGGCTCAAATGCACATCTGGGATGGACTCTGATCTTGATCTCCTACTCGAAGGAGCTTTAGGAAACCTACAATTATCCCAGGAAATAGGTGGTGCCATGCGCTGGGTGGCAGTCTCATCATTGAACCAACAATCATAAAATTTTTGTTCACCAATTTCCTCAATATCAAATCCAGTGGTAACTTTGAAGCGGAGCATTTCAAACATAGAAAGGCGGAGCTGATGCAGAAGCCACTTGTTAATATATTCCATGATGCTGAAGGGTCCATCAGCTTGTGTAGAGTCCGCCTCAGAAAACATTGATAATTTCTTGATTTTTCGCTTTAACAGGGAGTTACTGCGCAGCTCATCAGCTGGTTCCAGCGACAAGTCTTTGGTATCAGAGCCATCACCATTCCTCAGTAAGGATAAGCCCTGTTCCCTGGATTCCTGGATCCGTGCAGCATTTTCCTTGAGAGAGTCCAGTTCCTCCATCAGTTCTTTCTCGAGCATATTAAACTGCTCAAGAAACGCTTCTGATTCATCGTCCAAGGTTGGTCTGAAATTGCCTCTCGCTGCTTTCTCGCTCAGTAAGGCATGTCGCCTTGATTGCAGGTTAAATAATTCCTCGCTTAGAAGGCTATGTTTACCAAGTAGGGATAGATATTGTGTTTTTAGTGGATCATATGTCTTCGTCTCGCTAAGGCCATCGGATACTTCGCTACTAGAGCTGTCATCATCCAAGTCATCTGTATCTGTGCTGGTACTCCCTTCAATAGGGTGTTTCGCGCGGTGATATGCTTTGCTTAATTTAGTTTGGACTTTCTCCAGCTGATACTCTTGTACGATCAGCTCGTCTTCAAGTTCGCGATAGTCGTCTTCGAGAGCTAGATATGTGTTTTGCTCCTTCCGATACTTCTCAAATAGAGTCACCAACGGTTTGACAATGCAAGGGTCAACTTCAGCGAAGACTTCATTCAGCCTTTGCATCAGTTCCATTCCAGTGTCTAATAACTCTTCGCGTTTATTTTTTAACTCATAACGTTGAGATCTTGCTTCAAATCGTTCTTCCGATACGCGATCCAGCTTAGGGATTAGTTTATGGAAAAGCTGGTCCAATCTATCCCGGTAGTGATCAGGGCCATGCCGATTCGGAGTTCGGGGCAAGCCTGGTATATCCACAGACACTGCGATTGATGGTTGTATCTTCACTGAATGCAGTTGTTCTGTTATTTCCGATGGAAATGAGGGGATTGCCAAAATGGGTGGTTCTTGAGAAAAAATCGCATCAGATTCGTTCCGTTGCACACCTTGTGAATCTGTCAAGTCATCTAGATTCCGCGTGGGGTGGGTTATACGATCAAGGGTTGTGTTTGAATTGCTTCGGCAAGTTTGAAATGACATGGAAGCATCATCCAGATCAGATAGGCTGCTGGGAGTGTTCCTCGAGGGATGCTTTTACATTCCCGAAAACATATTAGAAGTGGGCCAATGGACAACGTACACGTGCATTCATTTTTGATCTGGGGCATCAATAAGGCCGGAGGGCAACTCACACTGCTACTTTTAATCCCTCGAAAAATTGACAAAAATGCTTTGAAACCCATGTTTCTGCTGTTCAAGCCGCAACTGTAGAAGTAAGAAGCTGTCGAGACTCTGCAGTCAACCGCATATAATGCCACTCAAGTGGGAGGTTGACGGTGTCGTGGATTTGAAAATTAAGCGAGAAGCGAGGTGCAGGCTTAAAGGGGCCATATTAAGTAAGTCTCATGGTAATGAGTTCACAATAACAGGTGACACTTGGTCGAGGTTCATTAATTTTTCTGAAACTTTCTTTGCACCTGTATTTGTAAAATGGTAACGTGTCGTGGTAACATATGTACGGTATCAATACACAGCCTTACCAACGTTGAAAAATACCATGAGAGGGTCTATGATCGCATTTTCAATACGATACCGTTGGGGGGTGTTGATCAGATGCATGGCTGAATATGCGAGGGGCACTGTGCTAGAAAATTATTACCATAGTTCAAGCGAGTCTGATTTAGAGAGAGGGCAATGTTTCCAGAACGTAACCTATAGACGATGTGTCAATTTATCAGCGAAGGAAACGCGGGGTTACCGCTTCAAAGGTATGTTGTATGTGTCCAGAGCCACAGTTCGTTAGTTGGGGCAGTATCTGCGGGATGGCGGGACGGACCAGCTTTGCCTAACTATACTGGTTGATATGGGTATGGGAAAGCTTCGGATTTGTGTTCCATAGTTGAGGTGGTCGGGAGATTGACAAAAGGGTGGCCGAAAATGGTGAAGTCGAATGCGGATGTGGCCATTTGCATGACGAACGCCCCAGTCATCGGGTATATCTGCTTGGGAAGTAGGTAGGCATGCATTAGATACGCCGCCATCTTTGCATATCTATAGGGGAAGGAAACCTTGGATTCGTTTTAGCGTCCTCGATGATTCGCGAAAGGTGTGTATCGATCAGCTGCTCGACATCTTTTCGCATCAGCCAGCTAAGGCCAACGCAAACTTGCATCCCTGGCACCCCTCCAGTTTGAACAAAATTGCAGAGCCGCAAGGTTGGCGGGCCTTATTTATGGGTCGCATTATTGCTGGTTGTGCTCAGAAATATGGGTTGCAAAAAGGCACCTGGTGATTTCGCGTTTCTGTTGCCAAAGAACAAACATCTGATAGATATTTTTGCCTTTTTTACCCCCTTTTTATCGTATTCTTGACATCACAGCTAAACTTGGGCGCGCAAATCGGCTAAAATCATGTCTAGGTACGTGCGCGGAGTCAGAACCATGATGTGCAAGAGTACACTAACGGAAGGGCCCAAGGAATCGACGTCACGACCAAGTTGCTGATTTCGAAGAACCAGAAGTGTCAAGCTCTGGTCGAGAACCGTGGGCATATCGTACAGAATATGTTGGAGGAGAATACTATCAACCTAACCAGCCGTTACGCCTGCAAGGTGAAAGGAGATCGGTTGGGCAGGACATTGCGGTATATTCACCCAATGTTCCAAGAACATTAAAGTATATCTCCTAAAAAGAAAAATAGCCCCCCGTTAGGCATATTAATGCACTATTATTTATACCTCTCCCCTGAAGATTCTGTAACCCAAGACGGAAGGTCAAATGTCGAGTTGAGCTAAATAGCAAAATACAGCACCCCACATAGCGCATATTCAGACCCACAGAGCGACGAGAAGAACCAGTACCACGACGTGGTAGAGTCCACGCGAAGGCTCAATCTAGGTGCCCAGGACCCACGAGAGGCCGGGTCGCGTACTAGGGAAAGCAACCATGCACCCCAACGTAGATCGCACAACTTCAATCCAGATATTCCGCAACAGAGCGCTCTCTATCATCTATCATCGACACTTGGAAATCCACCTCCAACAGCTGCTCCACGGTACCCATCAGGCGTTGGCGAATATGATCCGCAAATCAGCAATTCTCAGCTTGGGTACCGTCCAGGGTACCCCATGCAGTCCGAGAACGATTATAGTTCACCGCCAGCATTCACGAGCCCACCTTACCCAAATAGCAATCTGCTAGGTTATAATAACCTTCCATCTGCATTCACAAATCCCTCTCAGCCAAGCATGAATCCAACAGCTTGGAGAGGGCAACGCGACGATCCGATGAGTTATGAAGCCCAGTTACGCCCGCTAAGCGGAGATGTAACTTTCCACCGGATCTCCGCCGAAGAAGGTTTGCAACCATAACTCCACAGATCCCTGAGAATGATGGTGAAACTGCCATCCGGATATGCTAAGCGGGATCCATAGACACAGAACTTGACCCTGAAAAGAATATCGGGCCGACTGATGTTTCAGAAATTTTGGACGAGAGTAGGTAATGCTGTTGGAGCGAACAGCACTGAACGAGCCAAGTGGCTAAAACCTCATAGGCTATCGTGTGAGAGACCATCCAAGGCGATATTTCAAAGTTGGCCAGGTACATCGCGGCGAGAAAGTCGATTCCCTTTGTGATATCTGAAATAACTAATACATGTCATTCTCCGCAGGTGTTCTCTGTATTGTGGCACGAGCCGGCGGGCAAAACGGGAACGACGTTGACTTTGTATAACGAATATGTCCACAGCAAGATCCGCCGCATGGTTGTACTTTTGGAAAAAAAGGACTGTTGTTGGTGTTTGTAAGCATTGTTAATCACCTAAGTCTAGAGAAACAAGCTCAACTTGTCCGTAGGGCCATTCACACATACGCAGGGCGTGGTATCGACAAGCCGTCTATTGATCCGAAAACACACGCCGTGATACGCACGCCCGATGTCCTATACTATCGAAAGCCAAGCACGATGATTCAAGATGAGTTTATCGTCACCCCAGAGGATGGTGAAACGCTGGCGGGGACGTCGCTACTGGATTTTGGGAAGGTTTACACAGTCGAACATAACGTCAAGGTTAAGTCAATAGGAAAATTGATGACTAGAGGGACTTCGCTCCTCAATAAGCATTGGGCAAGGCAGGCTGTCCCCAAACCTCCCAGACATTCTTCTCGTGGTCACCGTAGTTTCCGTCCGAATGATGCCTAAATATTTTTTGACAACAAATGAGGAGAAATTTCCGAATCTAACCAGAAATAGCTTGCGGTTATTGTTTTTATTTCCTTTTATTTTTCTTTTCCTTGTGACTTTATACGTTATGTTGGCAACTAACGCTGCAAAAGCGGGGCGTCAGAGGACTGGCAATGGGGGAACAGCTCCTTTTTGGATCTATCTTTGACGGGCATTCTTCTCTTGCGCTTTTGACATGCCATCGCTTTTGCTTTATTTGTCGCTTTGTTTTAAGTCCAAATTCTTTAAATTTTCCGGCACTAAAACATTCTGGTGCTTCTCCTAACTTTGTTTCATTCGCATTTCTGGGAGAGTGCTGCCAATCAAATTCGTAAGTGCGGCACATCTTATCTGGCGGCTCGACTATTCCGACATGTTTTATTACTCCATATTCACTCATTCATGTCACTTTCCATTAAATTATTTGGGATACCTATTATCGGTGCAGATGGCAGAGTTAGCAGCGGAATCATTTATTTGGGGGGGAAGCGGGCGGTGAAAGCTATTGCGAATAAGGCCAAACTGGAGAATAAAAATAGGTGCATCAAAATTGCAGCACATGCACTTTCGGGGCGATAAGATTTTGACGTCAGATTGATAAATCCAATTGAAGATTTTTTTTATTACCATTTAGTTTAACCAGTTGATGGAAAAATCATTTCGCAAAACAAATCGATGGATCGAAATGGAAACGGAATTTGTGCCCACGTCTGATGCTAAAAGTAATTTTTCAGTACTTAATCAACAATCCAGAAGCTCACAAGTCTGCATCAAACACCAGGGGAGCTGATAGGGGAGGTTTGTCGCTTTTGATATAACAGACGCAGGAAGAAAAGGAGACATGAGTCGTGGTGTTGGATGGTGGGCCGGATTAACTAGACGGCCCGAAGCAGCGCCAAGACCCGCGATGGAAAGTTTCAATACTTTTTTTCGGCAAGTCTGAGGATCAAGAGCTACGGAGAACAGACATATATAGAATACCCAACCTCGAGATTAATTCTGTGCCAGTGCCAGATCTTGGCTGTCAACCATGAAGCGGAAGCTAGATGCCAACAATGTTCCTTCAGCGGAAGATAGTACAGGGAAAAATAGCACCACCCACAGTTTTGAGACCTTGAAACTCGATCCCAGACTACTCCAAGCTCTCACGCAGCAGAAATTCACAAAACCAACACTGATTCAGGCGGAGGCTATTCCTTTGGCTTTAGATGGGAAGGATGTATTAGGTATGAAATCCTATTTCCCTCACTACGTTATAAGGTTCCAATTCTAACATTCCCGCAGCCCGCGCAAAGACTGGATCTGGGAAAACTGCAGCTTACCTTCTGCCCATCTTGCAGTCAATTCTCCAGAAAAAGAGTGTACGCTCCCTTACCCAGGTTATGGCATTTTGTAAAGACTGATATTAACAGTATATTTAGAATGATCCTACACGCAAGGCTGTCTCAGCCCTAATCCTAGTGCCGACGAGGGAATTGGCGGATCAAGTACACCACACGGTTATCTCGTTCTCTGCGTTTTCCGGCAAAGCCATACGTTCCGCAAATCTTACTCAGAAAGTGTCCGACGCGGTGCAACGCTCCATTCTTGCCGATCTTCCCGATATCATCATCTCGACTCCCGCTCGGGCAATAGTGAATATCAACAGCTCTGCGTTGTCCCTCGAATATCTGGCACATCTAGTCATTGACGAGGCCGATCTCGTCCTTTCTTACGGCTACGAAGAAGACATGCAGGGCCTTGCCAAGGCTGTACCGCGTGGTGTTCAGACTTTTTTGATGAGCGCAACTTTTACGTCAGAAGTAGATACTCTAAAAGGGTTATTCTGCCGAAACCCTGTTGTTTTGAAGTTGGAGGAGAAGGAGGACAAAGGGGCTGGAATAAGCCAATTTGTTGTCAAGTACGTTTTTAATAGACTGAGCTCCTGTAAAAAGATCATTTACTAATCGTTTTGTTAGGTGTGCGGAAGATGAGAAATTCCTCTTGACATATGTTATATTCAAATTACACCTGGTCAAGGGTAAATGCATCATCTTTGTCGGTGACGTGGACAGGTGTTATCGATTGAAGCTGTTCCTCGAACAGTTTGGTATCAGGAGTTGCGTGCTTAATTCCGAGTTACCTGTGAACTCGCGTATACACGTCGTTCAAGAATTCAACAAGGGCGTTTATGATATCATAATAGCGGCCGATGATCAAGAAGTTCTAGGTGAACTGCCCAAGAAATCCAAGAACCACGCCCGGAAATCTGATCAAAGCTCGAAAAATCCAGAGCAGGAAAATGGTGAAGGACATGGCACCAAGACATCGAAGAAAACCATTCAAGACTCCAGCGAAGATGAAGCCGAAGCTCGCCCAAGCAAGCGCCCTAAGAAATCCGCCAAAGAAAAAGACTACGGCATCAGCCGTGGCATTGATTTCCAAGACGTCGCCTGCGTCCTCAACTTCGACCTCCCCACCACCGCCAAATCCTACACGCACCGCATCGGCCGCACAGGTCGTGCAGGCAAGACCGGCATGGCCCTCTCCTTTGTCGTCCCCTCCGACCAATTTGGCAAACACAAGCCCACTAGCTTTCCCTCCGCCAAGCACGACGAGGCGGTGCTGAACAAAATCACCAAGCGACAGGGCAAGCTCGGCCGGGAAGTGAAACCATACCATTTCGAAATGAAGCAGGTTGACGCGTTCCGCTACCGTATGTCTGATGCACTCCGTGCCGTCACCCGCGTCGCCGTACAGGAAGCGCGCGCCCGTGAGATCCGTCAGGAGCTTGTCAAAAGTGAGAAGTTGAAACGCCATTTCGAAGATAATCCCGAGGAGTTGAAGCAGTTACGGCATGACGGCGAGCTACGGGCTGCTCGTGTGCAGGCGCATTTGAAACATGTTCCTGATTATCTGATGCCGACGAAGGGGAAAGGAGGTCTTAGTGGTGGCAACGGTGCTGATGCTGGGTTTGTTGGGTTCAAGAAAACGCATGAGAATCGGATTCGGAAGGCGAGGGAGAGGAATAGGGGTAGGGCCAGACCGGGAAAGTCTGGCAGGGGTGGGAAGAGAATTGATCCGTTAAAGAGTTTTAATTCTAGTGGGAAGCAGTGATCGTATTTATTTGTTTTTTTTGTTTTTTTTTTTTGCTTTTGCTTAATTGTGGTGCATTTGTATATATTGAGTACATGTGCGTTTATCCTGAACTGCCACTTAATGTGCAGGAGGGGCTTGTAGTAGAAACACTACGAAAATTGCGCGCTGACCACGGTTTATAAGTAAGATACAGAAGAAGAGAAAATAGAAAGAATTCAATATTTGATACAGAATCATTCCACAAAATATGTTGTAGTTTGGTATAAATTCCCATTCGAATCCAATCTATCATGCATTGGCCCTTGGGTATAACTACTGTTCACATCCCTATTGTATCATTCTTCGCTTCACCCCATCTCCACACACCCGCATCCTAAGCTCATCCTCACTCTCCAGCCCAAGAGAAACGTCCAACCATTTCCCACCAACTCCCGCCCTAATTGCCCGCACCTGCTTCTTCACCTCAACTGCCCGCTCAATAAATTTCCGATACTCATCTCTCTCCCTTATCCGTGCCCTCTTGTCCTCAATTCCCGCAGCTCCGAGCGGTGGCGAGCCACCACTCCCAATCTCAGTCTCTCTGAGTAAGGTTTTATCCCTTTCGTAGATGAGATAAGAGTCTTCGACGTCGGATACATCCGGAAACCACCCGGGACCAAGACCCAGCCACTCAACGCCTCTCCATGCGCCATTCCATTCCGGGCCAGCTGCGGCATGGAAATTCCCTTCTAGGTCAAACCCATTCCAGCTCAGGGCTGGTAGCCAGTCACTGCAGCCTTCCAGGTCCAGCCATTTGAGACAATAAGTTGTCTTGGAAAATCTGCGAAGGACACCAGCGGCTTCGATCCAGTTGTTTTCGAACGCGGAGTACATGTCTGTCCCGCCATAGGCAAAGGAGAGGGAGTTGAATTTCGGGTGTTTCATGCTGGCTGTGAGGGAGTTTGGGGTTACGGTTGGGGTTGGCCAGTTGGCGAGGGACAGATGGGTTATTGTAGACAGGTGGGTGAAGAGGTTTAGAAGGGAGGGCCAGCTAGCTTCGCGGCGGGAGGGGTTGGCGAGGGACAGGAATTTGAGGTCGGAAAAACGCTGTTGGAGGGGCTGGGTTGGGGTTAGGTGGATGGTGGACGTTGGGTATTCCGTATCAGCTTCTTCGTCCTCCCAGGATGATGGGGGTGCGTCCCCATTATTCCTACCGCGGGCACGGGATTCGGGTCCATCTGCTCCCCTGATTTCCCGCAAAAATTGTTTGAAAGTCATCCAGCGGCCTAGACAGTAGCCTAAATCCAGGCGAGTAACATCAGAATGAGTTTCGATGGTATCATCGTCTGAACTGTCCAAGAAGAGTGGTTTTAACCCCTGCATCCCGACCTCCATCGATGCATGGTCTGTATATGTAGCAACGTAACTCAGAAGCAACTGTTTCATTGGAGTCGGTAGCTCAGATAGAAACACGCCATCATATAGAAGATGAGAGTCCCACTTGAGTGCCATCGACTTCAAAACCATATGTTGCAAGCTGCCTTTAGCTGGGAAGCGTGCGCCCGGTAGACGATCTAGCCGAATGTTTCTCTCCTGTTTATCATTGCCAGCAATTTTGCGTCCTTCATCAAAATCTTGTCTATTTGAGGTATTGTTTGGTACCAGCCAACTCAAAGGCGCAGCAGGGCCAGGTGTCCGCCGAACCCTCCGTTCACCAACGGCACGGGTACCAGGACGCGGGCGTGGCGGGGGAGTCTCAGGAAGCTCCAGCAGATTCCTTATCGATGGATGTACTGATCTGGGCGCCACCTGCGACAGACTCGCCGCAACCACATCATGCCTCGAAAATTGCGTGCGGCGGAGGTGGTGGATGAGATCATTTACAGACCGTCCATCTTCGGCCTTTGAGCCACCAATTTTGATCTTAGAACTCGAAGACGGGGTGAGGGACGGATGGACAGTAGAATTCGGCTTGGGAGTCGTCGGTTTATAGTGTTTCTTGGGCATAGGCGGTTATCTGTTGCTTTGGAGAGCCCTTATATTCGATGGCAGGAGTTTTGGTGGTGGGGTTGAAGGCGATTGGGATGGGTATGTTGAAGGACGCCACAGCAGACATACTTGGGCAAAACGTCACTCACGCTAAGGCGCATCTTTAAGTGCACTACTAGCGAGGATAAGCAAAAGGTTCATCAGCCGTAACAAGTCGATATTATTATTTGTTTGTTAATGGAACTAATATGTAATGGTCGTGTTCTGGGTAAATCCGGTTCTTATGCGAAAGCAAGGGGATCCAGTACTATGATTATAGGTAAATTGTTGAAAATGAGATCTAATGGTATGATTACAGCGATATCAAACAATAGTATACAGACGGTTTAGGTATCTCGAATCCATGATCCGTCAGCCATTTCACCCTCGATTTTCGGGCCTTCACGCAGCCAAGTTTCGACTCTGCTCTCCTTTGGGTCCTCGTCGGGCAACCCTCTGGATTTGCGAACCGCGAGAACCAACTCTCGGATCCTCTTTGTACACTCAATCCGCAACTCAATAGCCTCCTTGCCGAACTTGAGTTCGTCGTTCAAAACCCCAAGAGGCATGACTTCCTGCCCCTCTTCAACCTTCGCCTTTATCTTCCGCCACCGCCTCCTTAAATCACCAAACCGCTCCTCCAGGTCAGCCGGGGCGCCAAAGGTTATGCTTATATTTTTGTTGACGCGAGGTAGGAATCGTGGGAACTTCCGATCCTCGTGCATAACCTGGTCCGTGCCCTCAATCCATATGGGGACGACGTCTGGGCATTCAGACGCCTCCAGAATCAACCGTGACACGCCCCATTTAAAATATCGCATTGTCTTGTTAGGCGCTTGATGCACCTTACCCTCGGGGAATACGTGAATCCACGAATACGAATTACAAGCGTAGGCTGAAGGAGCCAGATGGGAATCTTCGCCCGTGGTAGTATATGCGGTAGCCACTTCTGAAAACGGATCAACGCAGACGTTCTGTAGGCTCCAATGCTGCCGGCTAGGAGGTGCCATATGTGGTTCGGGAGAAAAGGGACCGCGCGAGAGAAGACGGATTGCTTGCGTCATAGTGGGTTGGAAAAGGCCTCCGTGCGAAGAATGGAGGCTACGATGTGTAGGCATGACTTGGCCTAGGGTGAAAAATGCAGAAACAGCTCTACAGATACATAGTTGTCAGCTGCGCAATTTCCATAATGTTGTCTAGCTAGCGCAGGACAGATATATCGAAACTCGACAATATAACTGTCCTTACCTATTGCTGAAACATATATCATGGCTCCCAAATGCCCATCTGCGGTTAAATGACTGAAATGCCCGCCGATTTAATAGTGGAATTGTCCCCCACATCAAGGGGTCATCCATTCTGTTAAAATCAATAAGGGTAGTCCACAATCAGCTCGTAGCACTTTGTCGCATTGCCTAGAACCAGCTAACTATAGCCATTCTACATACGTACACGCTTATATGGTTTGATACTGTGTCAATCTGCTATATCAGCCACGGAAACTCCCAACTTTCTTTTAAAATAAACACAGTAGTTACTACGTCAATGGCATCTGTTTCAGGGTCATGGTAATGTATCCATACCAGTAATTAATCCGCGAGTACGCGAGTCTGTACCTGCGCGCGACTCCAGGAGCTTCAGAAACTTCTCGTGCCCGTGAACCTCCGTGTTACTCGCAGCGTAGAGGAAAGCCCGGCATGCTGCTGCTACGGTATACATGGTCGCAGTCGAGCAGCCTCTCCAGAAGCTGGAGGGCTGCTCTAGGGTGCCATGGCTGAATTGCATAGTGCAATGCAATCACCGCTCTTCCATAAAAAACATGCGCATGGGTACGTATATATATACAGAATAGAAAGAGGCAGAAGCCTATGCTGGCGTTGAAAACGAGGGTAGTTGAAGATAGGTACCGAAAAAAGAAGAAGTTGTTCTGTGGTTGTCAAGATTCCCCAATCATAAATAAAGTTCTGCGCAATCGTCCTGAAAAGGAAACGCACGGGCCACATGCTTTTTCCCGCAGAAACATCGAACTTCCAATCCTTTTTATGTTGCTACAGAAGAACTCTCAATAGAGACAGACAACCGGCGTCACTCTTCCCATTGCGCATTGAAGATGTTCAAACCAACCTCTCCTGTCATGGGGGGTCTCCTCTGGTATGGTAACTTCCTAACAATCCCGCCGCACCATTTGCCCTCAAACTCCCTCCCCTCCCCCCTCCGGGGTTATCCATCCGATTTTCTTCCGCTTTCCCGCCCAAATTGACACTTGAACAAACAACTGACCCAATCCCGTTTTATATTCAAATAGGAAAATTCCCTGGCGTCTCTCTGCCCCGCAAAAAGCCCGACAGCGCAAACGGTTGCGGGCCGTCGATAAGGTTGTTGACACGGTGAGCTCCGCCTTAGAACGCAAGGGAATGACGAGTAAGGCGGTGACACGGTGGTTCGACGAGATGCCGCGCGAGGAGGAGATGCTGCCCAAGGACAAGTATACCATTTTTGATCGCAAGGAGAAGAAGTATCGCAAGGGAATACATAGTATGTTTCATGGGCTTTTACTTTTGTTGATTGTTGATGGTTTTGAGCACGTTTGATTGCGCCCTGGATACCTCCATACCGATACAGAAAGCGAAGCAACTTGATTTATTTCACGGTCTATCGCTAATGGATCAACCATTTCGCTTGTTTTTTATTTTTTACTTTGCTTTTTTGCTTGCTTTTTTATTTATCATCCAGGTTGTTAACTCCTTGCTCACTACAGAACTTCCCAAATGGACCCGAGTCAGCCAACGAGTCAATCCCCCCGGTTTCTAAACGCCATATTCCGTTCCATCTCCGCATCGTTCTATTTCTCCTCTCGATGTACATGCGCATTATTATCCATACGGCTCATGTTTGGGGGTGGTTAATACCAGCGTGAGCCAGGTTCGGGCTATTTCGATCCCATCATGCGTTGGCAACGAGAAAGTGAAAAGAGGTCTTCATCTCTAACCGGAAAACAATGTATTATAGATTTTAGAGAGTGGTTTTTTTATTTTTCTACCTTTTGCTCTCTTGTTTTTTTCATTTTTTTCATTTTTTTTAGAGCTCCTTGCAGTCTGGCTATGTGAGGGTGAGGTCGCGAGTTTCGAGGTTTCCAGTATCCAGGAGTTATCGGGCATTTCGTTATTATTTTGATCCTGTTTTTGAAGTTAAACCTACTTACTGCACACATCCCCAATTGTTCCCAAGTCCCTCTTGTTCATTAGCCATCTTACCTTCTCATTTTTATAGCTAAGTCCTAAGTATGGCCGGAATTAGAATCAAAATCTAGAAGACCAAAGGAATGTTATCGGGATGCATTGCACAGTACGAAATCCAAATATTCAAACGGCATTTAAAACCACAGAGAAAGAAAGTATTGATTGCACGGTCCGCCACGCAATCCAACAGCAAAGATTAACTGCTGCTAGTATCCATCCCTAACCGTCATCCCGCGTCCCTCTCTGCTTGTTCTAACTGCACAACCGTCTCCTCATGTGCCTCCCCAGCCTCACGGGACTCATGGCTGCCATCCATCGCAATTGAACGCCCCATTGACAGACGCCCGTGTGGCGACTCTCCAGAAAAGCCACCAGCGGATCGCGATACGGATACGGAACTATTATGCCCCGGCGTGCCTAATGCGAATCCAGCTATCGTTGGCCGCCTGGGAACACTATCGTGCCGACGACCACGACGGCATGGAATAGAACCGCTACCAGACATCATCTGCCTCATTTCATGGGCGGCGGGTTGTTCTTCCCTATGCGTCTCCTTCAAATGAGCGTTCTGGCCTCGATTCCATCTTTTGATCATTTTTTGACACGGCCTAGCTGCCTTCCTTGCCATTTCCTTTATTCTCCGTCGATTAGCGCCCCCTTCGCAAACAACTCTGCGCGCCCTGTACGCTCGACTGACCTTCTGCCAGTCATCTAGCTTTTCCCACCAGCCACACATTCCCTCGTAGTAGACGTCCGATTGTTTCTTCGACCGTTCATATCCCTGCGGAGGCTTCCGAAGAATCCAGCTCGCAGGGTCAATAGCGCCGTCAGAAGGTTCGTCTGCTGAGCCATCGAACAATTCAACGGCTTCTAAGAATTCCCGTACCCCTGACGATTTCCTGGCTCCGTTAATCGCTAGTCGCCATGAATCAAGTCGAGGAGCGTGTAATTTCACACGGTGATGCACAGGGTATTTCAGTTTGACGGCGCCTTCTTCGGGTTCAGGTAAAGAGCGATTGAACCTAGGATCTCCATACGCCCTTCTTTCTGCACCTGAAACCCTCGAAACCGGATCGAGAACAGTCCAGGTGGATCTGTTCAACCAGTGGTTCGCGAGTAACAGAAAATGAAATGGCTTGCGGCCAGGCTCAACTTCATTTGAGAGCCATTCGAGTCGACGATCCAGGTCGTAGATCAATCGGACTTCGGAATCGCTTAGTCGAAGTCGTGAGCTCACCCACGGTTCAGTCTTGGTCTCCTGATGGCTGTTAGGGAGCTGAAATGAAATGGCCTTGTTCTTCATGGAAGGAAGCGGCTGTCTTATGGGAATGTCGGCTCCCTTCTGTGGTGGTAAGGGTTGCTGCTGGGAGTGTTTGGTGTTGAGATTATGCGACTGTCTACTCAGGCTGGCTCGGTTAATACTTTGGGTAAGTGGTGATCGGCCGGCGTCTACACTGCCATCCACGGAGGCTGTTTCCAACGAGGCATCGGAAACGTCAGATGCCCGAACCCTTGGAATTCTACGTTTTATACGAGGAGCAAGTATGGACAACGTCGAGGGCCGAGGAGTGCTGATGTGGGTTGTGGAAGATTCGGAGCTGTAGTTATGGTTTGGTACATGGGTGTAGTATTCCGAAAACTCGGACTGATGGCCAGAAGAACTCATAGCTCTCAAGATTGCGGATAGTGGACTGCCAGGTCGCCCAACCAGACCTCCGTGAAGGTAAGGGGGACTTTGCCCAAAAGTCCGGATTTGCATTTTTGCCGCCCATGCCTTGTATTTCCAACTAAGTGATTTTTCTGTTGTTGCGGGAGATTGAGGAACAATCAAATCCTTTTGGCCTTCGTCAGTCGGGATGACTTTTCGAAAAAGAGACTCAAATGGTCCTGAAGAACGTGTTGTAAAGACTGCGCTCCTCTGAAATCCTTCTGAAACTGTCTTCCGGCGAACGTCAGGAGCGAGCCTTATATTAATATTCCCCAGGTTTTGAGGAAGATGAGATAGAGATGCACATTGCCTCAAGCTTCTATGTATAAAACCAGGTGATGGTGCTTGTTGACTCTGCGTATTCGGGTTTGCATTTCTCATCGCTGGAAGGAGGGATGCGGCGCCCCGAACATATGGAGTCCGATAAACAGGCTTTCTCATAGAAGCCCGACTCAAACTATTATACAACATTGACGGGATAATGTTGTCGTTATAGCCATCTAGGGATAACGGCAGTCTCCTCCGTAGTGGGCGCTTCCGAGATTTCATAACCTGGGCAGTAATCTTCATCGAATTTCGCAAACCTGCCCTTCGCTTCGTGTCCTTGTCCAATGGACATGTTGCTTGATTCTTAGTACGCAGTTTGGACCTCAAATCTGCTTTCTCGTGATCATAGCTTTTCAGCCAACGTGGAAGCCAGCGAATTCTCTTTTGGTTCTCGAAATGCTTCTCCACCGCAGCGCCTTTTGGATCCCACCACACCCAGTTATAATCAGCATGGGACGACCGCCACGCTACCGATCTTCGAAATTTCCTGTATTGTTCCTTTCTTTGAGCCCTTTTAGTCTCGTGTTCATCCAAGGGTACCCAACCGTGCCAAGTTTTCGCATACCGAGTTGACTTTGGATTCCCACCCAGGATCCTGTGGTTGGTGAAGTGACGGACACATGCACCCAATTTCCAAAAGTAAACAGTAAGTATAAAAATGCAAACAGTAGCAACCATGAGCCACAAAAAGGTTTTCCAGCGGAAGAAGTTTGTCACTGGTATAGCTTCGCCTGGGGGGCCATTGGCTGGGCGAGGAGGTAGAACGTGCGTTTGCCTTGTCTGCAGAGGATTTTTATGAATAGGGGCCATATTCTTGTCGTAATTGGCTCAACCAGACTCATTATCTTGAAGCCGCTACCTGGCTATTCGAATTCGCTCAATGTCTGGACCCGAGCGGTAGATCCTTTTTTGGCGATTGCACCAGGATTGCAGTAAAAGTAACAGAGGCCTTATTCCTTATACGTCGCGATATGAAGACAACCTTCCTAGCAGAGTTGGACAGTCGATGAGAAACGGACTTGTCGCGGAGTAGCTGACTTGGTTTCATGGGTATCGAGAAGTTGGCCGGGAAATTGCCAGCGTTCAGCCAGGTCCAACACCCAACGACTACACTAAGAACAATCCCAGACCCAACACCTAAAAGGCCAAAGAATATAATAAGGATGGCTTTCTGGTCCGTCCGCTGGAAAAGCAGTTGCGCGGCACACACATGCACAGTATATACTAAAGGTGTTCAAGAGGTATGTGACGTAGCATGGGGAAATGTTGGGCCAAGCAATGGATACCTGAGGAGGAAGCAGAACGCAACGGAGCTGGATGCACCAATATATGATATACTGTGAACGAACGAAAATAAACGGTTGACTGGCCCCGTAAAACAAATTGATTTCGAGGTTGGAACATTTTTGACATCTTAACTGGTATCCTCGCACAGGAGAAGGAGCTTCCCGCCAAAAGCAATGAGCAGCTAGCTTTCTTTCCTTCCACGCCAATGGCAACTGGGACATCATTGGAAAAGGGAAACTGCATATATCTGGAGATTGGAAGCAGTTGACTCGGGAAAATGGATGTCCTGCCATTTGGGGAAACGAGTTTTGTTCTGCATTATTATATGCTCACGGCAAGGATGGCGCATTAACACCTGAGGACTGTCCGTTGTGATTCCAGGAACAATTCTGCAACATTTGACCAAGTCACACTCAAACATACGAACATACATATAAACTTCCTACATATTCTTCCATATCTGGGAAGACCTCCAACTTAGCACCTCTTGTTAGTGAGGGTGCAAAGTAGCTCTCTAGCTCAAATCCACTGGCTGAGACCGGGGAAGAGACGGGGGGATTAAATAAACAACAAAGCTTACAAGGGACTCATTGATAACGGTTAAAGTTTCATCTTATTTTCTGCATCCTTTCTAGTAATTGTTTCGATATTTCAAGTTGGAATATCCCCTCCCGTCCCGCCAATATGCAGCTGGGGAAGATATTCCCCTATTCGCATTGTGCCAGATGACAGGTAACTTGGAGTGAGTTTTAAGTCACATGTTGTGTGAAGGCTTGGCATCAAGCCGAAAATTTTTCCGGCCGAAATTCCAACCACCTGCCAACGTTCATCTTCTCTCCTGAACCCTGAGACTACAGCCAACATCGATTGAATCTTTCCGTTCCATTCATGGACCAATTTTACCAGATGAAGAACCTTGCAGCAAACTACAGGGGTTTCATATTCATGATTTCCGAAAACAACGAACTGGCCGGGGTGCGGATATCTCAGCCTTTGAAACACCACCAACCGTACCAACCACTCCTTGCTTGCCATTGACGCCATGTTGCTTATTCTTGATTTCTGTTCGATAGCTACCTAGATACTTCACAGGTATCAGCTGCCTAGGTACCTGGGTACTAGGTATTGACGCATATTTGCTTCCCCCTTGTGGCTACCAAAACTTCTTGGTTGTTTCTTTCGTGGAAACAGTGGGGTAGAAGCTCCAATCGGGGACATGGGAGTGGTATCAGTTAAACTTTGCAAAGCTCCGGGACATCCTGGCCAGGAGCTGCTTTTAGCTACTCCTTGCGAAGGATGGCGGGTACTGGGGTGAGGGCCTCATTGTCTAGTGGCTGCTGGTGATTGCCATGGGCTTATTAATTCTGAATCCACTACCTCCGTCACCTCGTAAGAGAAACTTAGTGGACATGCCTGGGTCTATAACTGTTTCCCGTGGCAAAACCCAGTGCCCTACCAGAACTTATTCCTAGTTCTGGTATTTCTTTCACATAATTTTTTTAACGAACGTCAAAAGGTCTTTCCGCCGTTGTTTTCTGTGTCGCATAATGCACGTGGTGGGAATGTGAAACTGCAGATTTGTTTCCCAACTCAAACATTTCGTACACTATGTGGCCATATGATCCTTTGAGCACCGTTCTCCTTGAGATTTGCAGAACTCGCCCCCTACCCAAGAGGAAACTGCCATGTTAAAATTTGCTTTTGGTTTACGTTTCGATCCGCACCCATCACAAAAGTAGAAGATATCTTTTTACCTCACTAGCTAAAACACGGTTTCATATCGTCAATGACGAGGCCTTACTTGGCCCAACATCGCATATCCATATTCATCACCATCCAAAACTCATTTATCATACCTTGAAAGTATCATACCTTGAAAGGTCATACCTTACGTCGAGATTCCAAGAAATATACTCGTGATATCCAAAGCATAACGGAACGTTCCGTTTCATGTTTCTAGAAGCTAGTAGTTCCCTACCTATTTTTCTTTATCGTCCAATATTGGGTGAAACGATGCGCAATGGGCAATGGCGAATTCCGCCTAATGGACACGCCTACTGGCACTTTCAAGCCGTATCAGGGTAAATCCCGGCCAACAGAGTCTGAGCGTTGTTTCAATGCTCTGCTGGACAGGCAGGCCAGAATCTAACTCCTCGATGCCTCATAGCTATAAAGATGTCATGACCCATTCGCCTGATAGCTACCAGTGGTCCACCCCTTAAGTTCGAATGCCCATCTCAATCAATCGAATTCTACAAACTGCTTCTGTCACAAAGAGAAGACCCACGAAACATTATACAGGCATGAGTCCGTCACGAACAGATTCCTGGGACAGCCAGTCGACAGAATCCGGACCTCCCGCCCCGAAGTTTCTCACCAACCCCCCAAAAGAGATCCGCAGGGGGTTTACCACGACCTGCCCCATTGTGGTTGAAGTTGATGTGAGAGAGTACGAAGCCTTTTTCAACTTGCCCGCGCCCGAGTGTAGTTGGATAGAACTTGAAATGATGGCCGGGGGACCAAAAATTCGGCTAGATATTGCAGTTGCACAATCAGATTGGCGGCTTTTCAGAGGAATATTTAAGGATGTCTCCGTTGCCGTGTTGGGAACGTTTGAGGTTACTGCACAGGCATTTTTCAATTTTGGTGTTGATCAACCTGTCCTGACCTCAACTATTGGGTCGGCTCGTTATGCGATGCAAGTCTTTAATCCCACTCGTAATCGGCGATATAATGAACGTTATGCCACAGGTGACTATTCAGCTCCATCTTTTCCATATTTCTGCGTTTTTTACGTTTATTTGTTGTATCGGCCAGCTATATTGTGGTGAGAACATTAGGAGCAGGCTCGGGCTGACTGTTTTATTCCAAAAACACATGAAATCGTTTTCCTCCGTGAGAATTGGCAAGACCTACAATATACCCAACCGGAAATGGAGCGCATCGTTGAAGTGCTGTCAAATAACAACGTGGATGGGACCAATGGCAATGGGATCAATGGCAATGGGATCAATGGCAATGGGATCAATGGCAATGGGATCAATGGCAATGGGGCCGACGGGAATGGGGTTAACGGGAATGGATACAGTCACTAAGAGTCATCTAACAGCGGAAGGTCAAGTGGGATTAGTGTGAATGGGATTAAGGGTGAAGAGAATGACAGCAGTGGGGTCTACGGTCGTAATTCGGATGATGGTGAGCTCGAAATGGAGATCAACTGGTCTGATTTATCAGACATAAAACTCGAATCATATGCCCCAGCGAGAAAGGAACCTAACAGAGATATTTTTCGGGATTTTTTGCTTTTTTGATTTCTAGTTCTTCTTATCCAATCAACGCTCATTAGGTATAACTCTACCCACAACGAGATGAATAGCATTTATAAGTTACTTGCTTTCAGATATTGCAGATACATTTTTCTATTCAATATCCGCCCCAGCCAGCTCCATCCATCATACTAAAATTTCATCAACCCCCCCCCTATTATCTCCATCACTTCGCAACACAGATTCATCATTATTTTTTAATAACTAATCTTGAAATGAATTATACATTACAGTAAGGCTGGAAGCAACACTTCAAAACATACTGTGCATTCAACTGTGATTCAGGTATTCGTTGTCTGATGATGATGCTGTTAGATTTCTGGTTCTTTTCTAATATGTCAAGGTAAACACCATAAAGAAATCAACTCGCAGTTCGTTGAGACGAAAGGATGCCGGCTTTGTCCAACGAACCCGAGATATGTTCGGGCAAAATCTATGTCCACTGGGGAGGGCAAGGGTTGATTTATATCCTTACCTCTAACTTATTTTCTCTCCAGGCTGGCAATGGGGAATGCCTTGGATGACTTACATTCCGGCTGGGTTCCATAAGCAAGAACTTAGAGTGTGCCCATTCACAGCCATCATCATTTCAAAAAATTCATTGCATTTCTCAATATTTGAATCCTGTATTCCTCCTTTCCGTTTACCTTCTGTTTCTCTTCTTTTTTTTTTTTTTTTTCTTCTCTTCAAGTTCAGTTTATATGCTAGTTCGCTACCTTTATCACCAAGTCTAGTGAAAATCCTTGCCCTGTACACGTTGATTGAATAGTGATGGGTGATTCTTCCGCATCAACAGAAACTTTGTCACCACAACAAGAAGACGCGGTATACTGTTTGAGCTTTTAATTGGCTGTTCTGAGGTTTCGACTTGTGTCGGTAATGAATGATTGTAGGCAGCATACTTCCATTTTTGAGGGTTAGTGTGTGCGCGTTCTCTATTCTTTTATATTCTGCATTTAAAGGCAAATTCAACCCTAGGTAGTTCCCTATGCTGAAAAAAATTGAACTATACTATATCATTACTTGTTTTGTTGTTTTGTTTGTTATTGCTTTCCCTTTGTTTCTTTATTCTTCTTTTCTTTTCTGTTCTCTAAAACGATGTATCAAGAGTTACTCAAAGGTAGCCAAAAACCTTCTGTTCGGTGGCACATCTAGAACAAAGCACGCTCCATCACTGGTCATCGGAAGACACCTACATTATATGAATTTTATGTTATCCGGTTTGGAAACTCAAAGATACTGCTTGGGGAAAGTACAGTACCGCGAGGTGCGGAGTTCCTCTCAATATGTATATATATATATATATGTATATCCTGCTGGGTGCGCCCTGATAAAAATATCCTTACTCTAATTGACTTGGATAAAAAGTTTCATCTCCTCATCTGACTCGAATATCATCATTTATTTTTCTTCTATATATTCAGCCTACTTCTCTCCAGGCTGCCGAGACGCCGCTGAAAAAAAAAGCGAGCCATAGAGTTTGAAGCAGTGCAGTTGAGAAGCTACAAACTCCCACACAAAATCACTACTTCCCAATGTATCGTTTTCAAAAATATCGATGAGTCAAACAGCGGAGATAGAATAGAATGGACACTGAGAATAATTATTAAAATGCACATGCCCGAGAAATTTTTCTCAAGAGCTGTTTTTAAGTCGAAACCGATTGTCTCGACAGAATGTTCAGACAGCCCCTGGTGCATTTACTTTGAGGTGACTGGGCACATGTCTGACCTCTGCGATGTGGAGGGCAAATGGTCGTTTCGCATCAAAAAAAAAGGGGGGTTTAAAAAGGTCGAAATGGGCAAAGCCGAACTACATTTCCTATCCACCGAAAGCAGGGACGCCGACCCTGATGACACTTTCCAGAACTCTCTAAGTATGTAGATGTTTGGATACCCCATGTTTCCTCATCCATCCCCTATTAAGATCATTGCATGTATTGTCATCTTTGATAGAATCAATGATTCAACAGTAAAAGCTTCAGCTGACAATCACAATAGAGAAGTACAAGAAGGAGCGGGATCTAATGAACTCGAAAAATTCTGCCAAAAATTCCCGACGCACGACAGTGGAGGATGTGGAGGAGCCCAACATCGGGAACTGAATATATATTCCAGGAGCACCCAACCAGTTCGAAGCGCGAATCAGCCCGATCACAGATCAACGTTATGTCTTTTCTTTTCTTTTCTTTTTTCTGAGAGCGGTTGTGTCGCCCATTACCACATACGAAATGGAAGTGGAAGCAGCCGACATATGGTGCGCAATTAGGAATCACGGAAAGTGGCAATATAATTTCTTTCTCTCCTTACTTTTTGGGTTCTCATTTGTCTCATAATCCCACCTTAAATTGGAAATTGAGTAGAAGAGAAAGCTTCAGGGAAGAAATAAGAAATCATGTGAAAATTAAAATAAAAAAATGAACATTTTCACTTTCATAACTTAAGAAAGAGGATGATGATATTGTATAATTATTTTTGTTTATATTCTCAAAATTATCGTTTGATTAAGGAGGGAAGTTGGAGTTGACAGCCAACGGTGAACAAAGCACCCTCCATACTGTCACTTGCAGTTTTGAGACTGTGAATTTCCTGGAAAAAAGCCATGGAAATAAGTAGATTTCTGGCAGGCCCTTGGCGAGAGGTGGTGATGCCAATACGCAGGGACGAGAAGTTCTGTAGCCAGGCAAAAGCCGTGCTGAGTCAGAGGCAAATCACTCTGAAGGGCATGGAATAAATCATTCTGTTCCCAGGCTATCTATCCCTCGGGGATAGATAAATTCTCTCAATAATTCATAAAATAAATTAAAACTCAAGCATTGCCGTAAGATTATCCACCTCCTGATACTGGATCCCTGACGTAGTTTGAGATAAGACAGATTTGATGTTAACATCAGATTCTCCGCGGCCAAAATGGAGAAGCAAAATTAAAAGAAAATGGCTCAGCGGCACAAAGAGAAGGTCTCCAAATGAAGCTAATTGAGGTTGCGAAATATCGAGTTTTTCTATCCCATGTGAAAACCTTCGTCATCGGCTGGTGGAACAAAGGCGGAATGATTTGGTTCTTCGGGAGTGTTCCGTGTCTGGTGACACAGGGCGGGTCCGAACTAGGAATATTAGGGCTAGTTTAGAGTTTCTTGGCGATGTGCGGCTGAAAATCACCTGATATTGGGAATATGTTAGGGCTTGGTCACAAGGATATCAGGGTGGCAACAGCTATATGTCAGGTTATGATATTACTGATTCTTGGAGAGGAGAAGAACTAGCTATGCAAGGGGAGTGGGGATATAAGATGCATCATCGCCTCTGTGGGTCACATGACCGTCACATGACCGTGCCCTAAGCCCTAGCGACCTTACAGAATAGTCTGGATCTTCCAAGGTTGGAAGGTGCCAAGAGCCCCCGCGGGTTTTCCAGGTGCCCCGGGGCTCCTTCCAATTCCCCACTCCCGGTCCAAAGGGTCCAGAGAGGTAGCCAGTTCGGGTTTAGCGCGCAGGAGCTAACTCTTAGTCAGATCTTATTTTGGTCATCTTTGGACATATCTAGTAGTATCTAGAGAAGAGGGAACACAAGTACTCCTCTCCTAGGTCACCACAATTTATTGACAATATTGACTATTTCCCTTTACTCACTCTCAATGGGTCACACAATCAATCCAACAACATGCTCACTGCAGAGAAACCCAAAAATCCCCTCAGAAGAACCATCTGCCCAGCAATTGTTTAACAACATCCGAAAGGTGATACTAGTATTGACGACTAATGACAACGCGGATTTGACATTTCTGAATATCCCCCCTTCTGCTGGGCTCGGGCTTACCACCTCATTTTCAGAGGATCCTGAGATTGAAAGCGTTCTCCCTCGGTAGGCTACTTGTGGCAAATGTTTTTTACATGGAGTTCTTCGTTTTGAGACGATTGGTACACCAATCAACCTGTTCCAGGATTTCCTACAGTGACACAGGTCCTGACAGCGCGTGTCAACCCCACCCATATCCACGACTGCCATCACGACTGGTTAGTCAAGGAGCTCTACCGTATGGGTTCTGAAGGGTTTCTGACAGCTACAGAGATAGATGAGCTCAAAATTCAGACTGGAATGAATGGGTTGCATTTTTTTCTCCCCTCCCATTCGACCCTTTATTTGTTGCTGAATTTCTATTTTTGTTAATTTTCGTATACATCTATAGTTTTTCGCGGATTTACGGCTCCATATGCTCACTCTTCGAAAAAGCCTGATACGTACCTTCTTCCAGACGATAAACCTTTACCAACAGTAGTAGTAGAAACCGGCTGGTCAGAATCATGGCCCCGATTAAACGCAGACAAGGATCTCTGGCTCGTGGGCGGAGGTGGGGCTGTTCAACTAGTATTACTTATCATATGGACGAAGATAACCGGCAACAGAATTCAAGGGTGAATTGCAAATTCATGGGAGGGATTCTGCTGGCAACACTGCATTGCTTCAGGCCGAAGTAGGTAGCTGTTTCACACTTCGTTTCAGGGGGAGAAAAACAACAACTGACATTATATTATCAGCCTATTTTCCCCGCGCCAGCAGCTGGTGGTCCGACTCAATCAGTTCCTATTACTAGAGGGCAGCTTTTTGGCACATACGTTTTTCCTAGTAGAGATCCGAATGATGTCTATGAACTCTCTATCCCAAATCTACGCACAAAAGCGAATGGGGCAATTAGAGTAATGGGATTTGTTACAGCTTAGTCTCCTCATTCGTCTCTTCCTGGTATGCTGCCCCAAACATTAATAATTAGCTAAATTTCCGACGACTTTCAGGGACTCTTTTGTACTGACTGCCGTCAAGTTTGGGTTTATATTTTTATATGTTTACATTCGACAAGGTGTACTCACGAGACTAACACCATCTCCCTGGTTCAAATGCACAGTTAGCAGGAGTGAAGATTTAAAAATGGTGGCTTCTAAAAGTTTTAAATATACTATAATAACAGCACCATTTGGCTGTACACCTCATGATTTTCATTGCTTTTATTTTTATTATTATTTTTTATTTTGAATGAAGAACCAGTTATTGGAGGTTCTTAGAACAAGAAATTGCTCCAAAAATGAGCAGAGATGACACACGATATTAGCAGAAATTGCCAGTGATTATCGCAGAGCACCAACCCTTGGAGAACAAAAAGCAAAACTTCAAAAATTTATCAAACACTCACCACGACCAGTCCAATCAAATTAGACGTCATCCAGGGTCACTCCGTTCAAGAAGTAGTGCCCACGCTTCGTTCACCCCATCATCAGAAACAGGCGGTATGGAGGCAAGCCAGGGTGATCTTTGCCAGGATCGGAGCCGGAATGTCTCGTGAGGCAGACTCCACCAGGGGCCTTGTCGAATGAGAGGACACCCAAGAAGCCAAGTTGTTTTCTAGAAGGACGCTAGAAGGGGACAATGTTCACCACTTTTGCCGAACTAGCGGGATGCAGGCTAACTGGCGGTGACCAAGATAGGTGTGAACTCAGGAAATTATTGGGGGCACTCATCAGTTTGGCCCCACAATCAGATCACATCCGATGCACGGTTTCCTTGGCCCTTGCCTGGCGCCTGGGGCATCATCATCGTCATCGCCATTCCTCCCCAGTCCCCCAAAGTCCCATAAAACCCCCCTGTCCCTGCTGTCACCTGATAGATTGATTCCGCCAATCTCCGTGATGTTATTGGCCGCTTCGGCAGCAACGAAAATTGGCGATGAATCACTGCCGCCCATTGAATATCCCCAAAACCACCACATTTCACAAGTCGGATCCCGATGCCGAAAAGGATACATAGCTAATACAGTTCGACCGGGAATCCATGCCGTCCTAGCCCGATGACTCCTGACCGACATGCCGAGAAATAGCCTCAGGAAAACGCATCAATCCCAAGGAACTAACCAGCTAGCAACTTGGGCTTGGTTTTGGTATATCATGCGGGAAACGGCTGGTATCATTTGAATTGCGGCCTAGCGTGTGAATAGGCTCATGCACACGTACCTCGTCATAACATTGGAAGCGACAGGCTCGATGTGGGTTGGACCTTGCATGCATTGGTGCCCAGATGTGGTCGAATTAGGCCCAGAATCATTGGCCATACTGGTCAATCTCACCTTCATTTCCTCCGTTGGTGGCATTCGGCCCAGATGGCCATTCCCCCCACCACCTATCAGTTTTCTTATCGCAAACATTTTCACCTATCGTCCACAAACAGGAATGACTTGGCTCAGCTTGAAAGTGAAACAATCTCACCGAAAACATTTGTTTCGATTCGGCATGGCTCGGCCAAGTAATCTTTTGATTCGTTCAAATTAGCGGCGAAAATTTTGGTTGCAGGAGATGGCTCTGTCGGTGATGTCTAACTGGTTCAACGGAGCCCCATGTTTGCCAACGCATGGGGATTTTGGGATCAGTGGGAATCCAGGGAAGGGCGAAGACAGAAAAGGTAGGGCGAGACGGCGTGATCGAGCCGTCCCCCACCGCCTCCCTGCTTAGTGCACAAGTGTAATTATTTCCAACCCAAGTTGACGATCCCGAACAGAACGAGCGACTGGCCGCATCATCCAAGCATTCAATCACTCTGCGCCCTAGAAAATAATAATGGAGCAGCGTCTGATCAATTATTATTTTTTACCGGAACCTGCACAGGTGCTCCACTCAGTTCCATCACTGTCAAATCCGCATCCCCGCGGAAGGGACTAATCTGAAAGTAGACGAGACCAAACGATGTGATGTGACGATGCAGGCCAGCTCGGAAAGTGGGCTTGCACTTAAGGCCTCATGAACGATAAATACGTCGTTTCCTCCCACACATCTTCTGTTTTTTTTTTTCTCTTCTTTTTTCTTTTACCATTTCTTATGCTTTATTCCAGTATCATTCAGTCCCTCTTACTTAATATTATAAGACATTCTTCGTCCGTTGATCGAGACAACCAGCTCCATTCATACATCAGAGTCAATAGAATTGACTCCGACGGTATCCCTATCCTCAGCACTATCAAACTGTCCTGTTATCGGGTCGTATATCACTGGTATCAGCATACTCAATAACCGACGCAGTGCGTCTTCGTCTCTCACTTGTTTCCTGATCTCCAGACCCAGTTCTGAGACTCTGCCCATCGAATTTATCTGTGGCCTCCCTTATTGTTATAATACATCCTCCCTTGATACCCAGCGGAAGACCAGGATAGCTGTAGAATTGTTATCTTGATTTCTTACCACAGTGTATCGAGTAAACACAGCCTTCTTGACGAAGCTCAGCACTGATTCCGCAATTGAATTTGCGTTGGAATCAATCGATCAGCCAACAACACAGTCATTCAACAGGAGAAATCCAAATCGAACGACAAAACCTCTTATCCATATTCGGTGTCCAGAAACATACGAATGTGGAAGAAAAAGCACGACAAACCTATCACAACTGCACGAACGGAGACAGAAATAAACCCCCTAACTACTACTCCAAACCCCGAACCGCCCGTAACGAAAATGACTACCACTACCACCACAGCGACAACGCGCCGCTTCTTCCACCATCGCTCCAAATCCCCCCTCCCGTCCCCAATCGATACCTCCAGCACCACCACCACCACCATAACCAACAATAGTAACACAACCTCCTCTTCCACCGACACCCCGCTCACCTACCTTCACTCTGGCCAACGCACAAACTCCCCTCCACCCTTTGTCACCAGCCCAACAACCGTCCAATCTCCAATCACCACCACTCCCACCGCCCCAACGCCATCCCGCGCCCTGCACAAGCGCCACTCGAACCCATACGGCCAAACCAAGCGCAAGGGTAGCAGTGGCAGCAGCCTTAGTGACAATAGGCGGCTGTCGGGAACCGTGAACCATTGCGGGCGCCATGCCAATGATTGGCTGTTTGGCGGATTTAGTGTGAGGGAGAGTGTGGGGAGGTTATGGAATGGGGGTAGTGAGGGGGAGGAAGAGGATGAGGCTGGGAGGGGGAGGAGTGGTTAAATGAATATGTTGGCCCGGCTTGCGCTTAATTTTTGATTTTTGATTTTTGATTTTTTTTGCTGTTTTACATTGAGGGAAGAGCCGGGGGGGAATTAGATGGAATTATAACCGGTTGAATGTTTTGGTGGCTTTTTTTATGTTTTTTTTGTTTGTTTGAGGGATCAAGATATTGACAGTTGGCAGTTGATGCTGTCAAGGTTGAATTGAGGTTGGCGAAAGTGTGGGCGAGAAGTGGGCTTGGTTACGTTGGAAACCTGCTATCGAGATCCAACTCAGGGCACACAACTCGTTGACGAGTTGGGTTATATGGTATGTTTTATTCCCCTACTCATCCTTCTAAGCCTATATGAATATGTTAAAAGCTAACTTGCCTTGTCTCTTAGTTCTATCACATGCCTAATAACGCACCTCAGCTCCTAGATATTCGAAAGCGTGTTTTGAACCACAACGGTCTTTACCATCCAGCAACAGAATGCATTACGCCCCTTTCACATTCGCGTTTGTATTGTACATATGCCAGTTAACGAAATGATGAACCGAAATGACTTGAATGAATTGGCTTGGGGGGAGATACCTGTTGCACCGGAGTTGGAGTTGTTTGATTACTACTAGTTTTCAGTTGCCAGATTTTAATTTTTTTCTTCCTCGTGTCCATGATACCCACCTAATGCACATATATAAATCCATAGAAGTAACGGTGGAATATCAATTCTACTAAAACATTGACCTTTTACTGCCCCGTGATATATTATTAACTAATACGTGACTTTTATGAAACAAATTTTATTTTTCATTCTTCAAAAGGGTTTTCATCCACGCAGTCAACATGAACCATGGCAAAAAATATATTATGACATTCCAGCTAATTAAATATGTACGTAGTCATACTAACTAAATTTCAATTTGAAGAAATTTTCTGTGCAAAAAGGAAGGGGTAATATGCGTGTAGATATGCTGGAGAGGAACAGGAAAAAAAGACAATAAACATAGGGACTAAAATTGAACAAAAGTGCAGAAGTACAGAAGTGGATACCACCCTGCGCCAGTAGGGGTCTCAAAACTGAAACAAGAAATGGCGATATTAAAAACACATAAGAAAAGTAAAATATGTCAGAAATGGGGTTAAGCGTGTGCGCGGTCATAAGAAGGGGGGAATAAACAGCATTTAGCAAAGTTTGCAGCCCATCCTCCTCACTCATTCTAAAATCGCCAGCAAAGCCGACTTATAATCGCCGCTGGTTTCTCCTTTAACTCTGTCCGAGAGATCCTTGTGGTATATGCCTCTATACACGGATTTGACATGAGCCATACGGGCCTTGTCCCAGTGAATTCGAACAAGCTTTTCAATGAGATACACATCCTTGGTACCCCAGCCTTTCATGGCGTTCTCAAGCCCCTCGACATCCCGCTTGATCGGGTCTACAGCACTCTGCAGTATCGCAAGAAGTGCTGCCTGCATGTGACCGGAAAATTTGCTCTCAATTGTTCTCTCGAGGACAGTTTTGTATTTCGCGTCGTACTGCTGTTTAATCGCACGCAGTTGAGCATTCGAATGTCGTGCGCATATTCCGCCGACGACAGCTCCATCTGAGATCAATCCACTCATGGCATGACGGAGGTCTCCTACGGCGCGATTAATGTCATCGGGCATAATGGGTTCATTCTCTTCTGGCCGGGATGCACTCAGGATAATGTTGAACAGTGCCTTGATATCACCAGAGAGGTCGTCTCGGACATCAGCTTCGAGAGATCTCTTGCTGAACTCAGCTGCGTATGCGGTTTTGATCGCACGAATATCAGCGTTGGATCGGCCGAGCAGAACGTCATTGAGCATGGCTTCATCTGTGCCCGCTCCCTTGACAGCTTTCCTGAGTGCATAGATATCCTGCTTTAGGGGTCCGTGTACCAGTGCGACAAGGACAGTTTCGAAGTTGCCTGAAGTCTCAGAAATGATATCCTTTTTCAGATCACGCCCGATGCGCTTCGTGAATGTATCCTTTAACCTCTCAATGGCGAGGGGGTCCGCCTTGCAGAGAGTGTTAATGAGAACTTTCTGATTTGTGCCAAACCCTTTCATGGCTGCGCGCAGGGCGTCGGCTTCTAGAGCGAGATCGTTGGCGGCCATCTGGCCAGGAATGTAGCCTATCGATGGAGGAGCCCCCATCGTGGTTCCTGGAGCAGTATTTGGATGCAACGGAGGATTCTGGCCGGGGGGTGGTGCGACATATCCCGGGGCAACTGGTTGCTGTGCGTTATATCCCGCTGGTGGAGGTTGCGGTGGGTATCCATACGGCGGTTGTTGATATTGATATTGGCCATGTGGCTGTTGATATTGTTGGGGATACGGCTGAGGCGGATATTGGCCATATTGGGTTGGATACTGACCTTGTGGAGGGTATTGACCAGGCGGAAGATGTTGTTGGCCCTGTTGTGGCGGATATGGGCTCTGGGGAGGGTGTTGCCCGTATGGAGGGTATTGTCCATGCTGTGGAGGAGGGGCGCCATAAGTTGGAGCACCTTGAGGTGGGGGCACACCTTGGGGCGGAGCTCCCTGGGGAGGGAAGCCCTGCGGAGGAAGGGCGCCATATTGCTGGGGCGGATACTGTCCCTGTTGCGGAGGGGGAGGATGGCCATCTAACGACTAGTAAGCATATAATCGTGACTTAACTCAATATGAATCTGAGGAGCACATACAGCCAGCTGCATTTGGATCAGCCATTTCTTCAAACCTCGCAGTACGTCAATAGTACCAAGTAAAGCGTGATATCTCAAATGGTCTTCTTATTAAAGGCAGAGGCGCAACAATAGCGAATGATGGATGCGCACGCCGACAGAAATAGTAGTTGGTAGTATTTATGTCTATCACAGCAATCCCCTTCTCTGAGTGTGATAACGGTAACAGAAAGAGCAGCGATTCAACACCGAAGGAAGAATATGAGAGACGTAGCGAAGAAGAAGAAAAGAGAACAAGTTAGAAAAACAACCAGGTGTTGGTAGTGAGCGAAGTGGGTGGGATGTTTGCATTTAAATAAGTCGTGGGCTGGACTGATGGGGCTGATTTCCCCTGTCCCACAATATTCGAAGAACGGGCATTCATAAGATTCAGTAATAATAATAAAGTCGCAAATACCCGACTACGGAGCCCTTGTGGGCTGTGGTACGGATCTCATCATCAACTAGTTTACCAAGTTATATCCGTGACATCACCATGGCCCTCTTCCAAGCATTGTGGTTAATTTTCAATTGTGGTGGGGTAAGGGGATTGTTTTATGTGTTTTTCCGAAGGTATGAAGATATAAATCCCTGTCCAATTTGGAGTCGAAACAATGCATCAAAGTTATATCTAGCACAAGAACAACCCTCATACAGTCCCATGCCATTTGTGAGGCTCCCTCTCTGGCTTCTTCCTTGTATCGCCTGGCCGGTGGGTCGGTTTGTCCCCAGTGTTTTGTTAGCCTAGAATTTTCACCAAGATATTGTGGCGGTGTTGACCGATTGCGGCGGTCGGGAATTTTCCTGGTGTCTTCTGTTTTCTGCTCGGCCATGTCATGATTGGTTATATTATTATTGCGAATATCTCAGAATTTCCACAATAACGAATTATCCTTGTCGAAACAAGAAAACATTGTGGCTGGTGCCTAACCCTCTGGTCTGTCTGTTTGTGGCCACAGTGGACGTGAGACCCCAACCCCGGAGACAGTTTATTTCGTATGGTGATCAACATGGGCCCTGATGGGAAACGATGTCAACAGCTCATGGGCGTTTTCAGACTCAGCCCGAGCGAAATTCTATGGATTATCTCGAATCGTATTCCAACAATGAATCACCACAAACTTCCTAACCTTGCGCTTTCCATGAAGTAATGTCGTTGAGCCTTGGTTTGCATCCGATGTCTTTTAAAACAAGCTTAACTTTCTTTGACCTCCCCGATTCCCAATCCGATACAATGGATAATGTGCCCACAGCCCCAAAAAGACAAATCTCAGAGTCGTGAAACATGGTAAGCCATAAACAAAGTGAACTAATAGTTAAATATACGCAATCAAGGGGACATCTAATAAAGAAAAACTCCCTCATCCCAACCGCTCCACCCACCGCGACATACAAACTAAAAAAAATCCAAAAAATATCCATCGGCTACAAAGGCGTGAACGAAATACATCTGGTATCTCAAAACAAAAACAAACAAACCACAAAAGGAAGCAAAAATATCACCCCGTAGCTCCACTTTTTCGCATATCTCTACAAATCCTTCTTAGATGTCCCTTTCTTCCCAGTTTGCGCCGCACGAACAAACTGTCCCTTAACCTCCACCCACGCCTGCTTCAAAACCCAAATCGGCAAAAACACCCACAAAATGTTGAAAAAGACAAGATAAAGCCACAGGTATATCGGATCACTCGTGTCCAGGGCATGGCTTCCGGAAAGCCACTCAGGCGCAAACGTCATGAATCCACCATACAATTCCGCGACGGCGAGTCCAATCGCCACAAACCACATTTTAAATCGGTATTTCGCTGCTTGCACCGCCGCATCCGACGACGACAACGAGGATGATGCGGAGGCAGAGGACGATTTATAAACAAGATAGCAAATATACGCCGCTGCCGGCCCGCCCAGTAGCACGGTCAGTAGCTCCAGAGAAACAACATTCAGATCCGCGCCTAGCCAGCGGCTATCCGCTTTACCATATTCCTGCCACAGGCGCGCAGCTGGGGTCGTGCCATACGCGGCTCCATACAGGCGCTGCGGCTGGTTGAGGAAGTGTGGGCCGGGGATGTTTTGTGCGGTACGGGCGGGGATGTTCGTGGAGACGAAGAAGCAGTTATATAAAAAGGAACCTTCGATTATAAGATGGGTGAGGGCATCATAGGCGTGCCAGAAGAAGAGGAAGCGGTCTGTTTTGGGGCGCTTGGAGGGGATGAGGATGATGGTGAGGAGGGAGGCGAGCGGGAGGAGGGAGAGCGCGGCGGCGAGGGAGAGCGCAGTTGGGAGATCCAGGACGAAGGCTGGCTTCTCAATTGTGGAGGGCATATTTAATTGCGCGTGTGGAGCAGAAAAGTATGGAGGAGAGGAGCTCTTGATATGGGAATACCTAGGTAGGTACAGGGTGTAGGCGTAATATTTTATTGGGAGCCTTTTGGGCCAAGTTTGGAGAATGTATCTGCAATTGGCACAGTGGGGTGAAAGTGACAGACCTGACGACGATAGGATGCCAGCACTCGTTATAATGTAGTGTTCACTACCGGAGCCCGTCGCGTTGTCCTGTGAGAGTGTGGGAGACGTAAACAAGGGCAGAGACGGGGAAAATAAATAGGGGGAAATATTAGCAGGGCTGGAAATATTATATATCACGTGACATAGAGATCGACGTTTGCCTACCTAGTTATCACACCCTCCTCTTAAGCCGATTGGTTAAAATTTCACACAGTTGTAAGCCTGGATTCGCAAGGTCTTAACAATGCCGAAATGGAGCGCAGGTTCCAATTGAACCTGACACTGATCAGTGTGAGTTAATAAAATTAAAATAAACAAGCCTGGCCAGAGCAGCGGAGCCTATAATAAAGGAGCATCGCTGCTGGCATCTACACAGGCATTCCATCCACTATCCACTATTCTCAACCTCTCCTCCTCTCAGATTTCACTGTAATTAATAGAGATCCAATCTGGGAGGGTGTATTAGACCGTCAAGCCGCGGTGTTAACTTAGACCCTTGGTCACTAAGGGCATGGTTAAAATTTCACGTTCTTGCCTTGAATTCGACTGGGATATTCAGACACAACGTTGGCATCATGAACACCTTGACACTCTGCACGGCTCGGTAATCTCTGTATGTGAGTTAATAACTTTGTTGAAATTTATCTGAAAGGCATCTGTCTTAGTGGAATTCTTCATATTATTATGTGCATACAGCACAAAATGCATCACTAATCATTTTAATCATGGGCGGCTCATCAGTCGCAGAAAACGGCAATTATATACAGCGAATCTACCATGATCGCATAAACATCGTAATTATTGAATATAAAAAATTTAAGAAATCCGCAAAGTATCGTGCCTCATTTGATTATTTAAAGACCAATGTCCCGTAACATACCATTTCCATGTTCATTTCATTCGCACTAACAATTCCTCCAGCAGATCATGTCCCTAACTCAACCCCTACTTCCCCTATCACCATCACATATCCACCAGGAAACAGGCCTTTCTGCCCCGCATAACACCCCCACATCCAGTCATCGTTGATGTTTTCCGCCTCCGTAATCTCTGCACCGCGTGGAAACAGAATTTCATCTGTCACGTCTGGGTCAGGGTAGTACGACCAGCGCGCCAACAGGTGTAGCCCAATACCACCTGAAGGGGGGAAGTGGGAAGCGAAGGGCATTTTCGCAGTGGGATCGGTAGGCGTGGTGGGTGATGAGTTTGACCAGGCTGTCCGTGATCGTGGGAAACGCCGACGGTGGGCCATACTGGTTTCTTCTTTCCACGTCCAGTCTCCGGAATCTTGGCGCACGGGGATCGGGACTGGTGCATTAGAATGGGGACTGGTGTTTGCGTTTGCGTTTGCATTTGCGTTTTCGCTGGCGGTGATGGTTGTAGCAATTGCCAATGCAGTTACATCGTCTTTTAGCGCATGTCCTCCCACAATATCCTTGACTATAACTCGTCTCTGCCCATCCGGATGGTCCTCAAATCCGACGACCATCATTCTGTGGCCCTGCAGGCATCTTCTCCAGCCGTTTCGTCCATTGTCTTTGCTGATTTTGCCATTCGCCCCGAGTTTCAAGTAGCAGTTCGTGCAAAGATCGTAGTCTCCATAATTACATGTCGGGCAGTGAAACCGGCTTGTCGAGGGCGGAATTGGATAGGTGCAGTTATTGCATTTTGTAGAGAAGGTAAGAGGCTGGTAGCGTTCACCACCAATCTTGAGGGTAGATCCTAATAGATAACCAAATGCCATTACGGGAAACGAACCTGGCGGACGATTGGGGACAAGATCGCCGTCACGTACTCGACCGATTGGTAGGAGAGCATGTGTGCAGCATTTGCCTTGGTTGACACAACTGTTACAAAAGCCCCATTCTCCCTCATTGCACTCACTGCATACCCAAAAGCAGTCATCTGAAAATGATTGGCACATATCACAAAACATGCCGCATTGGAGCCGTTTTGCAGGATCATCTCGTGTTCGCCGTCGGGAGGTATTCGGCCGGTTCTGTGTGGTTTCACCCGATGGACGTAGGTATCTACGTGGTTGTAGGATATGTGGCGGCTCCCGGACTGCTGAAATTCCGGATGGATATTTCTTTTCAAATCGGTCCTGAGCACTGTTCCCGAATCCAAACCAGTGTAGGCATCCACGACCTAATCGGTAGCATAGTAAACATAGGTTGTAATTGCCATCATCGCATCGAGTACAGGTTTTGTAAACCTCATATTGAATGTCCCGTTTATCGCAGCGACTGCATGATATAGACGGCTCTGGAAAATATGACTCACTCGACCGAATAGCCGTTTCGCTTCGTGATGATGACGGTCTGGAGGACGATGGCATGATGGCATCGCGTCGGTCAGTTGAGGGGATACGCTCACCCGATTGAGGGACTGTAGTAGTCTGAGAGGTGGGGCTGAGTTGGCTGGATGATGTTGTCTGAGGACTTGTGGTTGTAGCAGGCGGCGTTGAACTTGGGATGCCAAATATCTGCCGCCGTTCAGCAGTTCGTATGCCGCTCTGGCGAACCCTCCGTTCAGATTCACCACTTCGTCTAGAAGACGAGAACGATGACGTCGCTCGGTGGCGGAACGATTCGGATGTGGAATTGTTCTGGGAGGGGCGTCGTTGACCAGATAAATCGCTAGAAGACCTCGTCGCCGGCTGTATCAGCACTTCTGATGAAGATGTAGCCGTTCTATGGGTCGGGGAAGTCGCTCTACGCCTCACGCCCTGGTCGGAGGAACTCCTTTGTTGGCGGTTTGAGTGGTCGGCTCTCTGTGATGGCGTTTCAAGTAAATGTGGTCGGGAGGCTGGAGGGCGCTCGTTTACGCTATTTGATCTGGATTGCCGGACTCTGGGATCCCGCGAACCACTATCCCCTTCACCACGCGTATTTTGGCGAGAAACAGGCTGGCGAAGGTGTCTTCTTCGATATGCTTCAGCGATGCGTTCGCTGAGCTCATCTTCCTGCGCCGGATCTAAACTTTGCAGATCTATTCCATCCAACAGCCCTTCGTCTATAATCTGTCTAAGAATTTCTTCTTCCATCGCAGAATCCCCATCTGAAGTACTTAAGAGTGATCGTAAGCTTGTCTGGTGCTCAATTCGTCTTGTACGCGCAGCTTGATCGGGAGACGCTCGCTGTTGACTAGCGGCCCGCCGCGCATTTCGCCTTCGTCTTTGCGATTCTTCCTGGCGGTCTCTTTCTCGAGCCCCTGAAGTTCGATCTCGGGCACGAGGTTGCGAGGTTCGAGAACTAGAGCTCACACGCGCATGTCTTTGATCTACATCTCCCAGACTCATTTGTCTAACTTCCTCCAGCAATCTACGATCTTCTTCGTCTCCTTCCGAGTCAGACGCGCGGGCAGAATTCACCGGCCGCGCTGGTATGAGAGTATCGCCAGGTTTATATTTCTGTTCCAACTCCTTCCTCTCTACAGCGCCCCTGACCTTATGTGGATTGGACTGCAAGAACAGGTCGAGTAAGGTATTAACCTTAGCATCGTGTCTCGTTTCGCGGATGTCGGCTCGACAGGAAGGGCAGGTATATTTGGCACTTCTACTAGAGCTAGGTGGATGCGATGCCTGCCATGAGAACCATTCCTTCAGACAGGCCCCGCAGAAGGTATGGAGGCAGTCGAGCAGGGTCAGCGGTTGGTAGAGAATATCTGTACATATCTGTTGCGAGTCAGGTTGCTGTTGGATAACTGTGGGCGTTGGTTTGATCTCAAACTTAGGATCTCAATTTAAATTTCATCCTTACCGAACAAGTTAATTCCGCCTCCAAGTTTACCAGACCGGCTCCTGTAGAGTTTCCGCTCGACATTGTCGCATCCCTTGGGTCAGCAGTGAGGGGTAGGTGTAGATCTCTATGGTTCGGATCAGGGCAGCACGGTGTAGAAAGGGCAAGGTAAGCGTTCAGAACTTAATACGGCGGATTGAGAGATGGACAGTGACGGAACATTATTATCTGCTGAATTATGACATGGCAGAGACCTCTCGTCTGTTGGCGTTGTTGGTTGGTTCTTCGTCCTCCTGAGATCTGGCGAATTGGATGTGGAGGAAGTTCGCGGCGCCCGCCCAACACTGACCAAACGTGCTTGGGATAGCTTATTTAGTTAAATATCGACAATTTTAACTAACAACAAGCCCCGTTCGTTCGTTAGTAGCATTTGCTGCAGCAGATAAACATCCGCTCTTATGCAACAACTAACTCGAAATAATCGCCGGATTCTGAGGGATGGATTGCCTTTCCCAATAAATAGTCATACGTCAGTGACAACCGCGATCAACTACGTCACTGACGTCGGCGGTGGCATTTTCAGCCTTGCGCCATGCCCGACGACAGTTAACGGGCCCTTTGATCCAGGCCCTCACCGCCATGTCAACAGGATAACAGGAGAGGACATCGCAGATCCTGTCAGTATCTAACATCTTAATCGAGATGTATACGGCGTGAGGATGGGGTAAACCATTGAGTTCGAAGGTCATGCGATTAGCCGTCATACACCCGTGGAATCGTTGCGCCTGAAAACGAGTACCAAATACTGGGAACCAGTGGACGAACGCTCGCATTTATATATCAGATTCTTTGACGAGTTCTACTTTAGCTCTAGTTCTGCTATATCCTGTAGCTATCTTCTGCCTTCGAAACCCCGAGCTAGGGTACTGAATATGGCCCACACTGGAGTGCCTTATACTCCACAGCTTCCGTCGCCTCACAAAGTTTTGAGTTAGAGTTTATGACTCTCTGTGGGACGACTGATTTCTCCTGCTAGGTACGATACCTACCGTATAAATTGACACCCGAATCGCCAGCTTATCAAAGGTATGATTTGCTGCTATCCTGATAAGAACCAATCACATACCAAGGTCAGACCTATCATTATATATCTGCAGCTGATTTAGACTCAAAGATATACTCTGTTGCAATGTCTATTTTGGTTCATCGGCGTTTAATACGGGCGATTTAAATGCAATCAGAGATTTGACATTTCAAGTGATCAGTCAGATATATTCTGACAACCGAGTGTCTGAGGTCTTTGCAAGTGAAGTTGTGATAACCATTATCGTCCTATTCTGAAATTCTTTCCTTTCATCATTTTTAGTTCTCTAAAAATCAAATGCAGATTCCTTGTTCTTCGTGCCCTACGATATCCAGCCATCATGCTCACTTGGTAGTCGTCCACATCCACTGAAGAACTTCCTCCACTCCTGCCAGCGCGATCTACTATCTCTAGAGCATTCTTAATCATCCGCTTTCAAAAGTTCGCTTGGTGCCATCGCTGAATACTGATTTTCAGAAGAAATTGTATGGCAACACAGGTGACAGGGGTTGAATATAACGCCATACGGATGAGGATACCGACAACACTGGCTACATGACTATAGACGCCATCTAGTAGCAGTAATCAAATTACTAAATTTTAGACCAAGTGTCCCTCCCACATCGATATACAGCTTCTACAACTGTTTTAAGAAGCAAGAGGCCATATTTTGGACCTTATAGGGTCTAGTGGCTTATCGAAAACCATATACTGCCTGAAAGTTACATTCTTTCGAGGTAGATATAACTCCTTCCTGAATCTGAATCCTTAATTCTTACGTTAACAAAAGTCTACTACAGGCTCCCCAAGATTCTACAGTTCAACGTCTCGATATTTGACGTAAAGTTCATGTTTTCCTCTTGGAGTACATATAATTCCAACGATGAACCCATGTGCAGTTAATCCCTTTGCGTTCAACTTCAGGAGACGACCCATTACCTACACCCGTGGGGCTGGACCACACGGGTCGAGGGACTGTCCTAACACGCTGCAGATCCCCACAGCGAGCACCCCTATGTCGAGAACAGCACTTAACGAACAAGGCATGTTTCGCCCACCAGCCATTCTAAACGCGTTATTTCCGGCAGAGGTTGAGCATCACGCCGATTCTGAACCCGAGGACCCGGATGTGGATGATGGGGAAGTTGTTGATTTAAGATGTGACAACGAATCTCTGGATCATATAGTGCAAGATTATCGTCGGCTTCCAGATGATAATACCCATGCGCGAAGCAACTTTCTGCAACCCAGGCGACCGGGTGAACGTCCCGAAACAAAAAATAAAAACCATACTTCACCCCGTTCTAGCCGACAAGCGCCAAGCGAGATAAACGAGAATGATGCTGCCGAGTCATGGCTGCGTTTGAAACTACAAGAGCAAGAAGATTCAAAAAGTCGTACCCGCTTCATAACTAACCTGCCCGTGAACAGGGGCACATCCAAACGGGGACAACACCGCAACCATTCCCAAGTAAAACAAGATTTGCAAGCAAAAAAACGATTAAGTCAAATTGCCACCAACATTGAAACAACCAGGAAGACTTTGAATGGATATTTGGCCAAAGACCCACAACACAAAAAAACCCTTGAAGAGCGGGAACTTTGTCAGATATACAAGAAAAAGATCGATCACGGCGAGATGCTTACACCCGGAGAAATCGATAGATTGAGAACAATTAGAAGAAACATTTCTCGCAGGGAATGCAGCCTCGAATTGAAGATGAAGAGCGATTTGGGTTTGCGCAGGAAAAACCGGCTGCTGAATGAACTTCCGAAAGCTGGGCTTGATGCGGAGTCGAATACGTCATACACCAAATTAGGAAATGACTCTTTTAAACCGCATTCGCGATGCTCGTCATCAACGATGAGTGAGCCGACACCTGAACTGTCACAGAAAACTACGATTAGCGAGAAAACCATTGTAGGAGGGAAGCATCCACCGGGTCATCCAAAAAATGCCCCTAGAGCACCACCCCCGCCTGACAAGGATTGTCTAGGTGGAATAGGGGATACGGGTGTCAAGGAAGAGGCTAGAGAAGATACTGGGGACGAAGAGGAGGAGGAAGAGTCTAGTGAAGAGGAAGAAAACGAGGAAGAAATGGGAGAATGTGGGCAAGGAGAACATTTCTGGAGGTATTCCGTCTACCAGTCAACTGAAAGCGATTTTCAGGACGAGGAGGAACCAAAATGTCTTGGAACATGTCTCAGTAGGGCCAAGGCTGAAGCAAAAGTTAGGAAACAAATACTTAGGCTTCAGGCTGCGGCTAGTATGCAGGAAAAAAAGAAAATAGAATGTCGAATCACTCTTGAAGATAACGGATTGCACGCCCAGGTCATTTGTTTCGCGTCTGGCCGCACCGTGACGGTGTATTTGGAGAAAGAGCTCGTTGAGGCTGCGGAACTAACTAAGGCAGATCAGCAAAACTTATCCATTCTTCCTTGCAGGGTATATAGCGTTGTTGAACAGGTTATAGACCGGCTAAACATTGTTCCAATTGGTTTACCTGTTTGGGGAGAGTGCTTTGTTATACGGCAGCATGCCAATGAACAAGCAAATCGACGTTTGCTATCCTACGTGGCTGCTCACTCAGAAATTGATGACACCTATCATCATCTCGCAGGTGGAACTCTCGAGGTGGATCAAAGGCGGTATCTTCGAGACCTGGACGATGGGGAACGACTCTTTGACAGGAAAATAGACCTGCCTTCTGGCTCGGGTGAAAATACACAGAAGAAACAAGTTGTTGTGCGGGTCGTGGAGCAACTGCTTCGAGGACCGAGAAACTGATTGACATATTTAACCATGGCGACGTCCGCCGACTAACCCTAAGCTATCGACTCGTTGTTTCTTCTATCTGTTTTATGGTTTGTCTGCAGTTTCGTATGGTTTGATCCCTGATTCACTCCTTTCTTGAAATTGACAGCAAATGCTTTCCAACTTATCTCCTTCTTTTTTTCTTTTTTTTTTTTTAATTTTGTTTTTCGTTGTTTACGATAGCAGTGGTTTGGCTTGAACAAACCCATAACTTCAATTTATCAAACAGTTCATTAATATGCAATTTGACTCCCCTTCTGACAGAGAAGAAAAGTTGCCCATTGCCTTTGATATCACGTGATCACACAAAGAAACCAAACTTTGACCTCCTGCGGTAAGTGCTGAGCTCCTGTCAGGATTTTTGGCACTCATCTACAACAAAGGGGGATTATTCCACAAGTACAAGTCCATTTGATAAAGAAATCCCATATCGAATCAACATATTTGTTTCAGGAACAAATACTTTAAACAGCTCAAGAAGCCGATTGCTGTCCTGGAATTCTTTTTGAGTGCAGCGAGTCTCGTCTTCGGTGTTTCCTTGGGACCAAAACAACAAAGATATCTTTGCCTCGCATGCATCCTGTTGCGAACTGGAAGTCCTGGTTCAGGAATCTATGATGTACTTGCCGATTATTAGACCCCTCGGGATCATTCATTTGCCTCTACTTCCCTTAATGCCGCCACGCTTGAACATTCCGCTTTGATTGAGACATGAAACACGCGCGTTCTATCTCCCCTAGTCTTCCCTGTAGCTATGTTCACTCCCCTGAGAAGGATATATCCGTTTTACTGTTATTTCGGCGACATGAATTTGGACGTGGGAAAATGCGCGTTTCAGCGAATCCCGGAAGATGACAATAATCTGAGAGAATTCACATTCCGCAACACTCGGAAGTTATTTACGTTCTTTCAATGATGGATATTCCCATGAAGCCTTTGGGCTTCATGTCCCCGTATTCTCTTCTCTTTGTTTGACTCAATGCATAGACTTCCAGAGTTTTCGCGAAAAGAAATTCTTGTAGGAAAGACTATATAAAATAGCTCCAGTCTCTCTCTCTCTCTCTCTCTCTCTCTCTCGCTCTCTCACATGCTCAGGCCTGACTCTGTAGATATTTTTCTTTTTATTTCTATCCCCAACCAATTCGAGCAATTTCAACACTGTGGCAACATTCATCTCCGTTACCTATCCACGATAATGTCGGTGTCAGATAGCACCGATGAGGGGTATTGGTTGATAGTTCGCCCGTTTAAGGATCTCGAAACAAGATACAAGGGCCAATTCGGCGGGTCTACAATTCCTTATATAGAAGGGGACCTCCAACTGTTGAGCAGTATCGCTGACGAAGAAAAACACACTCTCGATACTCTTGTTGCGGCCATCCAAAACAAAATAACGCCACAAAACAAAATGTTTTGGGAATCCGTCCTCGTAAAAGGAAACGGATTCCTAACTGCGGACGGTGATTTGAGTAGACGCGGGTTTTTGATATTTTCTCCCACTGACAAGGAAGGGGCATTGCACTATCCAAAGTAGCTTGAGCTCTGCCATCGATCACGGTTGCCGCCGGTTGAAACCACGGGGTGATGGCGAGCGGCATCCACTGAGCAACTGCACCCTACGAAGCCAACCACCCGGGCACCCATCCCTTCAAATCCATCCATAGATATCAGCCGCCAACTGTCAACCGCAAACTATCAATACAGCAACCTTCTACGGCTGCGAACATCAGCCAACATGCACAATACATTCTAGCATTTCCGGGTTGCTTATTTATTTCACTTCAGTCATTGACTAACTGGATGCTTATTTTTTTTAATAAATGGCTTTGTTCTGCTGAATTTTACTCTAATTCTTTGGCATTTTCTTTATATGATGTTTCCCACTTAATTTTTCCTACTTGATGTGTTTTTGCGCTTCCTTTATTATTGGATGTCTCCTTCAGTATGTTTTTAACGCCCATTTTTATATCATGGTCCATTTATACTGCCATTAACGGCCTTCTATCAAATACACATCCCAATGCTCTTACTGTACCCTGCTACTGAGTGAACGTAATACAATATTCCTAATCGGTTGGTTCTTAGGTTTACCGAGATTTTGAGCTAAAGCAGTTCTTAGCAACATCCAACTACTCTGTGTACATTAATGACACTGCGGGCCGCCGATGACCAGGGATAACCCGCGTGTCACAGATCCCTAACTACCTAGGTAGGTATCTAGAAAGCCAAACCAACCTTTGCGTAAATAACTCAAAGATCGATCCAGATCTTGCCGTTCCATTATCATAGAAACTCGCCGCTCAGAAATCCCCCCTACTCTCTGCTGAGCACATTTGCGCCTGTGGGAAATTTCCTTAGGCATGAAAGAAGTATTAAGCAGTCCTCTGGCCGTTACGAGGTTTCAAATAATTATATTGCGAAAATATCAAGCCGTGCATGTAACTTGCCGAGAATATCTACCCTCGATATCCTTCTTGTTGGGATAACTTACTCACCCAAAAGAAGACGCTACCCAGATATTTAATAATGTGAACTTTGGTGTCAAAACGGCCTCAGCATCGATATTTCCCGTCAAGATCACATCGGACCATGGCCTTCAACCTCCTGCTAAGTAATTGGCCATTCCTCACTCGGTGCAACAATGTGTGATAATATCTGAAATAGCACATCTAGGGTATTCAAGCCTTTTATCGGTTTTTCATTCAGCATACCTTCCAATTGAGATAGAAAGCAAAAAGAAAACTTCTAAATTTCTCATCGACAGACCACAACTACTCATCAGACCAGCATAGTAGCAGAAATTTTCCATGATGTCCGTCCTGCTATCCAAAGAGACCCATTCCGTAGCTCGGAGTGGATTGGCTAGCTTTAGACCATCCTTTTGCAATTTACTTCTCCTACTCGGCAAGCTCTTTCCTCTTTAAGTGGCTGCAAAAGACAGAGTATCTCGAGGTGTGTTGCAGGGGAACCACTGGGGAGAGAATCGCTTTTCTAATATCTCGTGAGCCCCCAAAGGCCATGTAACTCCACCCGAGAAAGATATGGGCCTCCCAAATGACTGGTCTTCACGGCCACTGCTGCCCAACAGGTACTTGGCGAAATGCCTATTTCTAAGCCTCAAGAGTATGATGATATGCCTCTGCTGCTTCTTTTTTTTTTTTTTTTCATTTTTGCTCATTTGATACTGAACAATCAGAAAATCACGCAGCTTACGGTCCGAAAAGTGAACTGCTGGCAGTCGCTTCGATCTTCTATCATCAGCTGAACGAGATGGTAAGGCTTTCTCGGGGACCCGGTATAGGCCAAGCCAATATACAAAGAAGGTTGCTTGGTAAAATATGGGTTATTATAATCCATATATGGATCATGATCTCTAGATTTGCATATATTAACACTGGTCATGCTTCGGATTCACTCCGCAATCAGGCGCCATGTCTCTGCAGCGTACATTTCAAACCCACACCCCTCCATTCGTAGTAAATATAGTACAAGTCGTTCATTTGCAAATTAACTTTAAGCCGGAAGAGCAGTAAATGACGAAAGAAATACACAGAACTGCTTGTCTTCGAATTTGTAAAGAGAGGGGAAAAAAAAAAAACACACACACACACACACACATTTGACAGGCATTCTACTCGGTGTGCTCGGACGTTCATGGCGTCTACTGTGATTCCAACACGGGGAAGACCAGAGGCTTTGTGGAATGTGTTTATTTGCTTGGAAGTAATAATTTGAGGGAGTTATTCAAAATTAATACTTGATTCTTTTTGTCTGCCAGTGGTCTTGGATTTGTTCTGGGTGAATTCGTTTTTATCAATATCACCCACCTCCAATGGTCAGTTCGGAAAAGAGTACTAGTAAGTAAGCGCCAGATTAGCCATTGGTCAAGGAACCGAGGTTGTAAAAGTATCGAGGGACATACAGGTCCAAATATGTCTAGTAGCTATCCTCCGTTGACGCCAGTAGATTCTCTCCATGATGTTTGTAGATCGTTACGTTACGCTTTATTTTTTACTTCTCCAGCCTGTTCAGCTCTACTGATTCATTTTTTAAACAGCGATCTTTATTATTTCCCTGGCCGACTAGCGGCGGCTATTAGGCCTCTGTGGCGATCCCTAGCCGCACTAATTGTTGAAAGAAATTGCTCCACAGCCTAAAATGATCTTCAAATCTCAAAAACAAACCTCCCAGCGCGTGGCAACCCCCTCCTTACCTTGCGGGGAATAACTTGGCAAATGGCCGTCCGTTTGCGCCATTTACTCATATACTGACGTGTCGCGTATGCATGTACAGTACAGATGTACCTCATCATGCGGGATGGTCAAACCCGGCGCACCCGTGTGACACGGCTCTGGGCTTCATGACGTCTATCAAATCAACCGCAGCAAGTTTTCTATTTATGATAGGTGGCATATTTCCTCCGAGGCTTGTATCCCGTTATTATGCCCTAAGATTTATGATTTAGTTGCCGCGTACCTAGCAACACTCCTTCTGTCCCGCCTCCACTCCCCGTTCATTTGGGGGGGGGGGCTCATGTGATCAGGATGATGGGGATAAACCTCGTGAAAACTTTGGCTGGTATGGATGCGGTGGTGGCTGAGTCCTTGAATGTATTAGCCCCTCATCCACGCTGGAATTGCTGGAAGTGTGTCCGAGCATTGTGCATGACCCACCAGGGCTTAATGTCAGCTGAAGGATAATTTTCTCCTTATGGGATACGGGTTTGGCATGTAGGTATGTATGCTATGTGGGGTATTTTTGTATGCATGCCATTTTTGTGTATGCATGTTGAAGCACATACATGTTTCTCATGTGAATTTGTCACCGCCTTCAAATATACTTCTATTGAGCCACTCTCACAGAGCCTGGTTAGCAAGCAGCAGGTATCTACGTCCTTGAACAATCACGGCTGGTGAGGGATTGGTAGAAATGCGATTCTCAATGGGTACGACGACATGCTTCGCCCGATTTCGGGACACATTTAAATCCGGGCTCCAGAGCCACTGGGGAAATAAGCATATCTTGTACTCCCCGAGCCTCCCGTTGGCTGGTAGTCATTTATACAATAAAGTGAGGAAGAAACAATGGTATGGGGAAAGTTATCATCTGCCATGTGAAGGGAAGGTCGCGGAGCGCCAAAAGAAGCCCCGCCTACATGCCAGTAGCAGCCATGTTTCCCAAAGCACAAGAAATGCCCAGTTGTCTGCGGACGTACATTGCCCGAGGTCGGAGTTGAGGGCGGTGAAGATTTTCTACATCAGGAGATCAGGGAAAGATGTCCAGAGGAGTATGAGTACCCTCTTAGCAATAGTTGTGTTCATTCGCCAACTGCCTTTCTCCTTGGGTGCGTTCAGGAGCGCCCAAGCCGATCTCGGCCAATTATTGCCACACTCCATACGTGTAGAGATAAGCCTTTTGAAAACATTCCGCAGAAGGTCATGTTCCACCAGGTTTGACGGTTGTTATTTATCCTGGGTGGTACAATTACGCTGAGGAGGACGAGCAAGGGAAGCAACCGTTTTAACACACCGAATACTGCACGAACCAGTGGCTGTGTTTTAAGTCTTATCTGTCTTCCCATTTACACACATAGAGCATAAACTCATCCGAAGCTGTTTCTATGCCAAAACTTTTTCGCTGGGTTTTGTAGATAAGCCTCACTTTTCTTCTTCCTTTGTCCCTCTTTCTTCCCCTCTGCTCCCTCCATGTCGCTGCGACACCCTCATAGATGCCTTTCCTGCGAGCAAGAGGATCAAATAGACCAGAACCCAGTCAAACGCTCTGTTTCAGAAACCCCTCCTGTTACGGCCCGCGGTCCGCCCCTCGTCCTGCTCTGCAATATCTTTCATATGCGCCAGCAGTGGGTGGGAGTGGATATAAGAAGATATGTAGATGCAGGGTCCAACACTGACATGGTTCTCAGACACAACCGGACGGAAACCACAGCCCGACCTATCAACTCCCTGAATCACGAAGTGGAGTTCGCAAACTTTACTAAAAGTAGCGTAGCACTCTAGACAAGGAGAAATTTATCCAGGTAGGGGATCTTGATGCCTACTTAAATAGGGCCCAAGTGTTCACAATATTATCAAGGCTGTCCCTTCACAGGTCAGAGTTTGTTATGCGCCTGGGTTGTTGAAGGGCTGAGGTTGATAATATAACGGTTCTAGCCCGCGGCTTTAGGGGGGCCAAGGTGCCAGCGGGAACATGGGGTTGAGTGGGGCTGCAGGGAAGAACACGGAGTGGATTCAATTTCTTACTGCGTACGAAGTATAGTATTGTTTATCAACAATCCCCCTCCGTCTGCATATCTGCAGATTAAATGTGATACGTTTTTTTCTTCTCTCTGGCTGTTCCTTGCGGGGCGAGTTTCGGACATTAGAATCCTTTCGTTATCTATGCTGGTGCTTCAAGCAGACTCAACCCAATCACGCCCTCCCTCGACTATAGCTCTCCCCTCAGTGTGGGCGAAAAAAAAGAAAAAAGTACAAGTATGTGTGCAATTCGATGGAGTTATTATCGATTCTAAGAATTATAGGCTCCGAACCTGTCGCACAAACACTTGAAAGTCCAAAATAGCATTGCAACATCAAAATCCAACAGCATCTTGATAAGATGCAGTGAAGGCGGGAAAAGACAGGGCCACACAAATCGGCGACCTAAGAACGGATTTCAGCACCTACGTTATACGGGCTCCAGGAGTACGTCCAAGCTCCCTGGTTTGAGTAAATTCAATTGGATAGTTTGCACTACAGCTAATTTTAATGTATGGCACCTTTCGTTGTTATGCGTTTGAATGGCCTTGATGCGACGGATAGATAGATGGATGGGAGGTTAGTGAAGGAGGTGACCTACAAAATTGTCACAGAGACACGCTCGTTTCTTCCTGGGGGCTTCGACTTCTTGCATACATTCAGAGCCATAGACGAATTCGCAGATGGGAGGTATTAAATCCGATTGTCCTGTGTTCTTTTTGCAGGTCCAAATGGTCAACATGTACGGATTTAGTACATAGAAGTGCATCCACACGTCTTGATTTGTATTTTGCAGAAGGTAGGTAAAAGAGGGCAAAGGCCCCAGGCCTGTTCCGTAAATTTAACCGGCACTAACAGTACGAAATGGCTCCATTCGAAGGAGGGGGAATTTTTTGTGTGTGCTTGGACATAGGGATCTCTGGATGCCAGGTAAGAAGACGAGAGGAATTTTGAGAAGGCATTTCTGGCTCTCCATATCGATCTCGGCGCTGAAGCTGAAATAATCCTAATAAGATAGGCAGAGCGGGGTTCTAATAATTGAAAATAACATAATTATGCAAGAAGCCTCCCGTTGATACACAGATGAGTACGGCGGTACGGAGCATGCAACGTACGCGTCGACGAACTTCGGTGTCCCATATTTAGGCAAGGAGCCCCCTGATACAAGTAGCTGTGTATGAAAAGCCACAAGAAACATAGAATGATGTGAAGTAATGGAGCTCTCTGATGACGAACGCAATGGGACTGCTCGTTGACGACTTTTGGATACTGGTTGGCCCCCTGAGAGCTTCCATGACCAGGTCAATTATGGAACAATAATGCCTGCACTGCGGCTTTTGTCAAGGGATCGGTATTTGATATCCTCAACCAATCTCAGCCCGTGTCTGGTAGGAGGCTGGGGTGTGGACTTGGATATGTTTTGTCCGCTCCCTGGAGAAGGGGGCGGGAGCAATCCTGGTGCAAAACAAAGCGCTTGGAGCCTTTGCTGACTTCCTTGATTTTTTGACCGTTTTTTGGTGCCAAGATAGCACCCCATGTCACCACTGCACCACTTGAGACATAAATATAGATTCATGGAATGGCAGCTCTCAGTGCTTGACATATTAACGAGTTTCGTGGCTGTTTGCAGGTTCTAGCCCCTATCAGCGAATTCCTTGCATGCATGAGACCAACTCCTTGACTGGTTGATGCTCTCGAGTGAGATGCGGGGAAATCCACCTTTTGATCAATTGTTCACGAAGCCAATTGTTAACGAGCTTGTCACAGTGTGGTTGCTCCTCTCCCCCAGGGGCCAACGCGTTATTCCTTATTCCCAGCAGATCGTTTCAAGTACTTGGTGGCGTAAACAGAGGATCCAGCGGAGGGGGAGGTCCGGTGTCGCTGCAAATAATGAATGGATGTTCGACTTTACTTTCTCAAAATACACACCTGTAGTTACCCCTATCAAAAATCGGATAATTACCCGAAAGCGAACTTCTCTCAGTTTCAATTTTGACAGACACCACCCTTCACAAATCATGGATAGGACATGTACGCTGCGTACATAATGTAGCTCACACTTTGGTGTGATTGCAAGCTAGCGGAGCTTCTTATCCGCCCAGGTCCGCCTGACGTTCCTGGGCTTGTTGCTGGCTCATATGTAGTTTCAGTTAGGGAAATCCCCTTAATAGAGCTGATCACCTCCAATCAAGAATTTAAGCATTCTCGTCTCACCGCCTCCGTTTTTCGTCTCTAGAATTGTCTGTCGGGACGATGATGAATAACCTGCCTATGTTGCGATGAGCCCAATCTCCATATACTTTTTAACTTCTAACCATTTAGAATGAGCGTTCAATATTACAAAGCTCTCAGCATCCCCCAGTCAGCATTCCAAGCAACTTGAAAACAGTATGGCCGAAAAAGGAGTATGGCCTCAAAGAAGTTAAGTACCTCTGCAAGACGGAGTAGTCAGTGTCAAAAGTAATCCTGATTTGTCTGCATAATTATGTTCCTCCATGGTGGGGACCTGGCGCTCTGGGCCCTAAATTCTAACGACGATCAGACCAGCATCATGCATCGAAGCTGGGAACAAAGTTTTCCACTCCTGTGCGAGAGTTTGTGGCAACCGCTTAGCTGGGCCAGAACGGGTTCGGGTGGGCATGGTCGATTTTAGCCGGTGCCGCTAAGAGATAAGCCGCATGGAGCAGTTGAGGATATCGAATGCCGAGAAGTAAGCAACAGAACAGGGCGGGAAGAAAGGCAAGAAAACAAACGAGAGAAGGAGAAAAAAAAGATACCGAAATTTGAACTGCGGACTGTTCTAACCTTCTAACAACTACTATTCCAACGGTAATTTGGGGTCAACGGCACCAGGGAGAAAAGACAAATGGGAGAATTACAACTAGAATAATATACGCGGCTTGTGGCATGTTCCTTTGTGTGCCGCAGCGTTGGACCAAGTTTTCCTACAGTATTCTGGGTATTTCAGATGCAATTTTCTCGCCGCTCACTGGACATAAATCGACAGAAATATGCTTTTATATTAAAGAGTCGATGATGCGATTAATCAATATCCTCCGAACACGGCTCTCTGCGATGCCAACTGGGCGATCGCCGATGGGTCCTTTTGTTTGACATATTTCGTCGAGAAGCCGTCTCGTATCGTTGATGGCAAACCTTACACCCTGGGAGCATACTTGCTTGGCGTGACTGGAACAGCCGGGATGCTTTGTGCATCTCAGTCAGTCAGTCAGTCAGAGCAGCCGTTGTCATTGACTCATTTCCCTCTCCGATCACAGCAGCAACTTTCGATGAGATGTACAAAATGTACTGTAGCTACACATCGTTACGAGCTTGTGTCATCAAAAAAGATAACAAAAAGCATCTTCCGTTGAGGTGGCGAAGAACAAGGCGGAAAACTTCAAAGCTTCAACACTCCCCTTGTTTAGCCACAGGGATGGGCCCTCCATGGAACTGGGATGTGGAGAGTACTTTGAGCATACTTTCACCCACTAGCCTTAAAATCTCTGCCATTGACACTGAACTAGCTAGGCCTTCCAACTTTTTGGCCCAGTTTCGTGGTGGAGGCCTGGGCATGTTTCCCATGGTGAGCTTTAATTCGTCCGTGCTGTCAGTTTCGCTTTTCTTATCAGACTCTTATCGTTAGCTACAAGCCCGATTATTTTTATTTTTTGCCTTCCGTTCCACCACGGTTCTTAGTTCTTGCACGTTACACGCTGCATAGCCTTTTTTTTTTCCTTTGTTTTCTTTCTCTCATTCATTGATGCTAGTCCCGGGTACCATTGTTGTTGCAATTTTTATTACGAATATTGTTGGCTGTGTTGATATCATAGCTTGTCCCGAACCAATCCTTTTCTGCAAGAGAAGTTCTGATAGGAAGTACCTCATTGTAATGCTTGAATCAAAATGTTAGATCTAACAAACCGTGTACTAAGCTGCTGACAGACCCCCTCCTCGGAAGTAGAACATATTGCTATGATGATTGTTGCTAGAGCTTCGCAACCACCTCGCCGTTCTTGCCCACATTATTGGCGGGACGCTTTGTACAGTACTTCCCATGCTCCCCGCTGTGGGTCTAGTTCTCTGTCTTTAAAGAACACAGGCCTCAGGCCTCAGGCCTCAGACCCAGAAGTTTTACAGGAATAATCTTTCCTTGGCAGCAAACCCTACCCTGGGGGCAAGTTTGCAAGGTCTCAATCCGTGTGCCATGCTCCACTCATGCAGAGAATATGCAGGCGTTGCGCTGAGGCCTGGAACAAATTCGCGCTAGTTCGTTAAAAGGCTGGGCAGGGAGCCTTGAGGGGTTTCAGAAACGGGTCGAACGGGCATTGACACTTGCTTACCTTGATTTTTAATGTGTTCTTTTTTTAATTTTTTTTTATAAATTTTTTAATGAAGTGCGATTGCGAAATACTTTGGTCAAAAAACGTTCACCGAGAGACGAAAGGCTATGTTAGCCCGCCCGCCTGCCCACAAGTAGCCAATGAAGCTGGTAAATACTCCGACTGCCTTTGTCACTGATTTGCAAAGGAAAGACAAATCTATGTATTGCAACAGTAATGGCATGCAGGAAGTTTGAAACTATGTACAGGCACATATACAAATACGTAGACACGGATGAGCTCTGGTTCCATGGAGGGTTGGATTGGATCCGACAGTTCCAGAGAGAAGAGGGAGGAGGGAGGGGAGGGGGAGGGGGAGGGGAGAAGGGGAATAATGATTTCCACGTAAACCCTCGTGTTGGAAGCGAGTTGTAGAATGCCTTGAAACCTAATTGCGGCAAATCTGGCCGGTTTTCTTTATCTCCTTGATTTTAAAATTTTAATTGTTTTTTAAGATTCACGTTAAGTATGCACATACGACGATGTTGATAGATAAAAGTCCGCACCACATCATTTCCAACCAGGATAAGATGACATTTCCCAGACATATGTCAAACCAAAAAGTAAATAAATTAACCAGCATAATTATTAGAGTGATAATAATTAATATATGAATGTACATGTACAATAATACATCCTGGAACTCTATCCATGGTGCTCCGGAGGAAGTTGACGCTGGGCAGCCATGGTAACGAGGACTAGACCGAAACTCGCTCCTCCTCGTCGTTCCTTGTCCGCCACCGCTTCCACTCCCACTTCCCGTCATATCGCCTTATCATCCGATTCTTCTATCATTTCTGCGCCCCCCCCTCGTCCTCACCTCCCTCGTCCGCCTCCTCCTCTTCTTCTTCTTCTTCTCCTCCTCCTGCTCCCCCTCCCTCTTCTCTCTTTCAATTGCTCATATCAGCTCTTCCTGTCCTAGCTGATTTATCATTTCGTTCTATTGTTTGTTGTTTTTTTGTTTTTTTTTGTACTATTCTTCGTCCAAGCTTTTTTGTTCGGCTTCCTTGATTTTACCGTCGTCTTCTGCCTTTCACTCCTCCGTCTCCTCCGGCTCCCTCCTCCAGTCTATCATTCAGACTGTGTATTCCCTAATTTCTCATATCTGCTTAGGACTGAACAGCACGAGAGATCTACAAGGTAAATTTGAGATTTCTTTTTCCTCCCTGCTCTTCCATCATGCCGGTTTAAACGCCCATCGTAGTTGGCCCCTTGCTACTTAGCCTCTCGTGTAAGCATATTCCTGCACTGTTTCTGCATCCTTAGAACAATCATTTGCCTACATAGAAGGGGCTCTAGATTGCTCGTTTAGCTGGAGTGGAAGCCTTCTCTTGTCAGTCTATCCCGCATATCTTGGCTTCTAGGCAGTTCATTCAGCAAAGAGGGGAGTGTTTTATGCCTACTCCTCCCTCCACAGCCAAGCCCTTTTGAGCATGGGGACTATACACTCCCCAGAGAGGCATTGCTATATTCGAATCCTCCACAAAAGGGCATGTTCAACGGACGGAAATTTCTCATCCTTAGAGCAAACCAAATCTCTCCCATATACGCATGTGAAACCAATACGGATACCGTTTTTATTATTTGTCTCATTGCCTTTACTTGATATATTCACTTTTGAGTGAGCATCATACATCCTGTTCTGCTTTATGCCAGTATCTAGTCTGCTGTTGTCCGTTTTAGTCGGTGTCCTGTCATCTAGTTATTGCTCAGATTTTCCTTGTGTACCCGCTGACCTTTTCCCCAGATTCCTAGCCTTTGCTTTCTAGATCTACGGTCTACAACACAAGGTCTACGCCGAGGCCAAATTTCTGTCTAAAAAACCAGAACAGGCAGTGGATGTCTCCACAGAGTTAGGATTGCTTCTGTGCCAACTTGTGAAGTAACAAGTCGGCCGGATGCCCTACACTGCGCCAGCTCCGTTGTTGACCTCGCAAGCCCGCCCTCAACTAGCTTCTGCTGGTTCTTCATCGTCAGCCGTTCGCCATGGGCGACACAAATTTGAGCCATCTGTGAGCCCTGTGGGACATTCATATAGCCAGTCATTCCAATCCTCGAGCTCTTACATCTATCGCCATCGACGAAGCTCATCCAATCCGCAACAACATATGTCGAATTTGGGGCAATTAGACATAGAATCCAACTCGAGAAGGAGGAGTAGCTCATCCTCAAATAATACCCCCGGTGCAGCATTATGGAAATCCCCATCAGGTGCGATGATCTTGACAGGGGCAGTTATTTCACCCCCTGACTCGAAATCCAACTCGAGTGATGAGGAGGAGAAACCTACGGGAGGGCCGGAAAGAGATATCCTAGCCGAGTTTGGGGCAGCAATAATATCCATTGATCAGAGCTCGCTACAAGGCCCTAGTAGAAAAGGGCCTGGTACCAAGGCTATTCCAACTTCGAAACACACCCCGTCACCATTGGACTTGTCGTTGGCATTAGCTACGGAGGCACAACAAGCCCGTGTTAAGTCTCACTCGAAGAAAGACACATTAGGTCTTCCTCACCCCAACTCCTCGGAGGTAGCGACCCATACCCCTGAAGATAGCGACCGTGGCGAGGATGAAATGGATCTACACACTAAGCCGTCGATGGTTCGAAAGAAGTCAGGGGAACTTGTGAGGCCTGCACTCCGACCGAAGAGGAGGCCTTGTAGTGCTCCAGGCACCCCAGTATTTTCGAAAGCAGTTCATTTTGACTCTCAACTGGAACATATCCGCCATTTTCTCCAACTCGACAAGCCTCTCGCCGTCAGCGCAGGTTCCTCTCCCGTTGAAACCTATGACGGCGATAGCGAATTTCCATTCGGCATGGATGCAAATGGACCTTCCCAATCAAAATTCACTGAGTGGGAGGTTCGAATAGCTAATTTCCCAGATGATCAGGAAACGAGAAAAACCATGCCAGTCCGACTGGAGCGGATATATTTATCTCCAGATAACAAAAACCTTGTTGGTGTGGTTTCCGTTGTCAACATTTCCTTCCAGAAGCATGTTGTAGCGAGATTCACTTTAGACTATTGGAAAACGACGTCTGAAGTTGTTGCAGAATATACAAATGATGTTCGTCGGAAGCAAGCAAATGACGGATATGACCGATTCAATTTCACAATCCACCTAGGGGACATGGGAAATCTTGAATCCAAACGAATGTTCATTTGCATACGTTACAATGTCAATGGCCTTGAATTCTGGGACAACAATAATCTGATGAATTATCATATCGACTTCTTGAAAAAGCCCAAGGTGCGAAACGAAGGCCAGCCTGGCAAGGGTTCCAGCTCCCGACCGACAGGTGCACTACCTCGGAGCAGGCCATCGTGTCCTGGTAACAGTCGTTCAAGATCAGTACCTCCCTTCCCTGCAGACTCTGGGTTCAAGTCTCTCCCTTCGCCTACAATACCAAATCGCCACCAACTCAACGGATCTGCAGTAAAATCATCATCTCAGAAGGGTGATGATTTCCTCGATCCTCCCCCAATCCGGCGAAATGCACCTGCCCCTCAAACTTTTGGACACCGATATGATTTTGGAGCATCGTTGTCTGCCGCAATGCAGCCTGGAAGCGCTGATCAGACCCGCCGCAGCAAGCATTCTCATAAGACAACGTTTTCGCTCGACTCCATGTCTAGAACTCTATCTGGCCCAATTAAAGACAAGCCAGCGAGGCGCGAACCCTTCGAGCCTCCCGCGGCAGCCTCTCCAGGAGTTTCTCAACTTCGTACATCCTCGCCTGGTCCGATGAAGCGTCCCGACCTTGTGTCGGGACAGCCTTATCATCAGTCGCCAATGTACAAAGAGCTCGTGGATAAGTACTGCTTCGTAGGTTTCCCAGAGCTCGCGTAGAAAACTACCATGGATTTGGAAGCTTTGAAACTGACAGCTATATATGTAAAGTATGGATCCTCCAAGACAGGCTCACAATCGACAAACCATTTCTCGCGAAAACCATATCCTCACAACACCCTTCGAGACGACGGGACGACAACTGAAACTCGTACCAGTGCGAGGAGTGCTTCCACACCTTCGCCACCGTTGGCTCGAGATGCATCTATCGATGATCAACGGCCTCTTGTAACAAACCCAGACAACCAACGATCGCCCAGGTATACCTCGCCTAGTCGATCCCCCGGGACGGGACGGGATTCTCCTAATCCACCTTCCACGCCTTGCTTTACTCATCCATATCGGCAGTCGATGCATATGACGCTGTCTGAATCTCCTACACCCACGTTTATCCGAGGATAGACCAACAGCAACGGTGCTTCGTACCATATCACTCGCTCTCACTCACCTGTTGTTGATTGATGGGAAGTGGGAACGAGAAATGGTGTGACTACCATTTTTCGCAGCCCCGTCAATCACAATGGGTTGAATTGGGTTGGGTTGGTAAGGAAACTGAACTGAACGGCCGTTTCATGTCCCTCCTCATGACGAATTATGAACTTATCTGTGCTATGCTCTAATTAGCATACCTCTTTCGCACGTTCTACGAATGTTGGAAAATTGACATGTCCCCTCCCCTGAACATATGGAGGACTTTTGTGTCATTTTTGTTAACTTTTTGTTGATTTTTTATGTTTTCTCATGTTCTCATGCCTTCATACCTTTTTGCGTCGCTGTTCTGTTTACAACTAGCCCCAAGGATGATGAGTGTAAAGGAGGGGTCTCTGTTTTCTTCTTCTTTTCGTTGCCATGAGTTTTTTATCTACTTTTTCCGAGTCGAGCTCCGATTTTGAGCTTTCCATTTTCTTAAACCCTGTTGACTTAAAAAAAAAAATTTTTTTGGGAGGACGTGCTGCTGTTGTTTCATCGTTTTATTTGCTCTATTTTTCTTCGTCTTTTTTTTCTTTCTTCCTCATTTTCCCTACTCTAACCTACCTAATATTGGGGAGTCATTTTGTTTGTGATGAGCGGTGATTGCATTTGAATATGGCGTTTTTTTCTTTCATTATTTTTCTTTTGGTCTCATTGGGAGTTTTATGTTTGTGCTTTTTTGAGGAGGTTCTTTTTCTTGATGTTAGGCGCTGCTGGGACAGGTCAAAAGTGTAACTTTTTCTGCTTTTTTTTTTTCTCTCGCTCTCTCGCTTCCTTTCCAAAATTACGCTTCTGGATTTGCTTTTGCTTTCGTTCTCGTTTTCTCTTTTTCCTAGATATATTTTTAATCATTTGATGCTCGCTTGTTATGTCAGTTGCTCATACAACCCGCTCTGCGTCAGAACAGGAGGTTTGATGTGAAATTTTTTCTTTTTTTAAAAAATTATTATTTTTTTTTTCTCTTTCTGCCGAGCGTTTTCTGTAACTAGTACATCTCTGCTCTAATCTACATGTATTTTGGTATTTGGTGGTGGTTTTCTAAGTAAATCAATGGCAAGGTTTTGTTCGGTTTCTTTCTTTCTTTCTTCTCACTGCTTTTGGGTAGCCTATGTGACATAAAATGAACTTATAATGATTTCAAGCATAGAGTAATTCTCAGGTGAAATAAGTAGTAAATAAAGTGAATGAACTCGTTCAATCTCTCGATAGCCAGACCTCAGGGGGAGAGCGTGTTGTTGGTGAGGAGTTCCCCCAAACCAGAGCCAAGCCACTACTTCCCAAGTCGGTGAGCGCATGCCAAGAATCAGCCGCCCGCGGCAGAAAACAAAAACTAAGACTCAACAGAGGTTAAGGTTACCTTTTCATGGTAAAAATAAGAACGTCTGGAAAGCAGCATGCCATAACAGACAATCAACTGCGCCCATTTTGCTGGGGAAAATAACCCTTTTCAAATCCCCTCCCCTCCCCCCAGCTTAGTCATGTAACCCCCCCTCTTTCTTCCCTCTTTGATGTTCCTTTCATTCGGAATCACGGTTAATCCCTGCGTAATCCATATCCCATTTCACCCAACTTAGTGAAAGGCCTTTTTTTTTTTTTTTTTGGTTTTTGATTTTCTTATTTAAACTTGCCCGTCTTCCCACCTCTTCCTCTTCATTTTTCCTTCCTACTCCTAATACTCTTAACACGCAAAAAAAATAAAGAACCCACGTTACACATTATTTTCGCCATCCAACTCCACCACCACCCCCCCCCCCAAACGTTTGTATCCTTTTTCTTTCTCATCCCCAATAAATCATGACTGGACGTAAGTTATTTTTTCTTTTTGATTTTTTTTGATGATAACTGTTGTTGTTCGTTCACCATCGTCATCGTACATCATCCGTGGTCGTTGTTGTGTGCCTGGGGGTTTTGGCTGTGTTTTGCAGCAGACTTGGCACTGCTATGCCTATTCCGGCTCGTGCATGACGCCAACGATAAACAGATACGATACGATATCAGATCATATCATATCATATCATGTCATATCACTCTTCATGGAAGAAAAACAGTAAACAACTCCCTATATACAAAATGAACAAATGATAAAATCAAGTTCATCCCATGATGATTGAACGATGATGACTGATGACTGACGACTGATGACAACAACTCACCCCTTTTTGAACACCACCCACCTCCCCACAACACAACAACATATCACTCCGTACAGTTTTACTACATATACCCAAAACAAACCCCCAACTAACATGGCCATCATCACATCCAACAGGCGGAAAAGGTGGCAAGGGCCTCGGCAAGGGCGGCGCAAAACGCCACCGCAAAATCCTCCGCGATAACATCCAGGGCATCACTAAGCCTGCCATCCGTCGTCTGGCGCGCCGTGGCGGTGTCAAGCGTATCTCTGCCAGTACGTCATATATATATATATATCCCTTCACTCCTCTAAAATACGCATTACCAATCCACGTAATACGTGATATACGTGATATACGAATAACTAATTTTAATACAACCAAAAAACAGTGATCTACGAGGAAACCCGCGGCGTGCTGAAATCGTTCCTTGAATCCGTCATTCGCGATGCGGTCACGTACACTGAGCATGCGAAGCGTAAGACCGTCACGTCCCTGGATGTGGTGTATGCGTTGAAGAGACAAGGACGGACGCTTTATGGGTTTGGTGGATAGGGTTTTTTTTTTCTTTTTTCTTTCGGCAAATACACTTTACTCATATGGCTTTTGCGGGGGAAATTTTTGATTGGTTGTTATTACTATCTGGGCGTCTTAATTTGAATGGGGGGATTTTGTGCCTTCTTTTTTTAATTTAAATTTTATTGTCGAATTGGGTCCTATTTCCGCATATACGTTATGTACAGTACATACATCCCAATCATCAGGTGCGTGTGGGTGGATGGGTGACTAGCTGATGGGAAGGGCTTGGGACCTGATTTTGATCCTTGTATGGAATTACGGTTTTTTTGTTTGTCCTTTTTTTTTTTTTTTTTGCTATAAGACATCTGTTTGGACCTGGAGAAAAAAATGTCTTCTCTTCATCTGTTTTGGGCTCTCTGAGAAATATATAACTATATCATACAGATCGTAGAAGGATACTGAAGCTCTCTCTAGTGGTTTTTCAGAATGTTGCCTGCTAATATTATTATTATTTTTTGACATTAAACTGCGCTTCTACTCTGGCGTGATGATGAGGAGAATGGAGGCGGAATGGATAGGCCTAGCCCGCCTCCAGCCGCCCGACCTATATAGAGGGTACGGTATCTAATGCCTACCAAAATATCTCTTAACGATTTCATTGTTGTATGAAGGACTTCACAGGAATATATATATACTCAATATGCAAATGATAAAATGGAGAGCAGGTCAAATAATGATAGCAATATGAATGAGTGAATAACGAATGAAAAATGAACGAATACTGAATGGATGGATCACAACCAAGAAACCTACACCTACCTACCCCGGGACGACGTCATTGGTTCCCCACTCACCACCCCCCCCCCCCAAAAAAAAAAAAACCCCAGCCAAAAATCCAGATTCCAGACAAGCACAACAATACATTCATTCATTCCATGGGTATAACTCCCCCAACCTCCCAGTATTCCCAAATGAACCCTCCGATTTACTTGACTATCTCATTTCCTTTTGATTGATATTCCATTCTTTCTTCTTGCGCTAAACGGGAATCGCCTTCCATTCACAGCTTGGGGTTTTGGCAGTTGGAAGCTAGCTCTGAGCCCACCATCTATCTAACAGCTCTGTTGCTTCACGGCCTGTGAGACCTTTTGGGTAGCACGAGGAAAGAAGACCATATGTTAAAATTTTATATATAAACTACGATAATTTATCTTGACAACCCGCATACCAATAATCAATATATATATCGATAACGCAAGAAGCATTTATCTTCCCGCCGCCATGCCGAACAATCGGGATATCCCTTACGAAGCTTCAATCGTATGCTCCTTTCCATTTCTCTCTCCAAAAAGGTTTCACATCACATATAAATAAATAAATAAAAATTGCATAGCGTCTAACACATCCCTCCGGGGGGGGGAAACAAAACCTAACAGGAAAGTTTCGAGTTCTACCACATCTACCACGACACCAGCACCGATGCCATAGGCGGCACATATCGCCCGGATAATGAGGATTGGAAAGCTGCTGTCCTGAAGGGCCCTGCGCTGCCAGCCCTTGGTCAGGCGGCGGCTGGGGCAGCGGGGGCGGCTGTGTCGACTATCTCGACATATCCGCTTAGTTTGATTGTTACGCGGTTGCAGCTGCAGAGGCAGTTGAGGGGGGAGAGGGAGAGGGAGAGGGAGCGGAAGAGGGGGGGGCAGAAAGGGAAGAAGGATGGAGATGTTGATCTTGATGAAGAAGAAGATGATGATTATGATGGGGAGGAGGAGTATAAGGGAATTATAGACGCTGCGAATAAAATTTACAAGAATGAGGGGGGGCTGCGTGGATTATACACAGGGCTTATGCAGGCGACTGGAAAGGCCGTTGTGGATTCCTTTGTGTTTTTCCTTACGTATTCGTTCTTACGACAGAGGCGGCTGCGGGCGAGGGGGTTGAGGATGCGTGGTAGCTTTCTGCCCCTGTTGGATGAGTTGGCTGTGGGATACTTGGCGGAGTCGTTTACGAAGTTAATTACGACGCCGATTTCGACAGTCTTGACTAGGAAGCAAGTTGAAGGGCTCTCTTCTTCTTCGTCAGCAGCAGCAGCAGCAGGAGAAGGATGCACAGGAAGGAAGAAGAAAACACACATATCCTCCACGAGAGATATCTTTTCCACCATCATCGCCGAAAGGGGCCTGAGGGGTCTCTGGTCCGGCTACTCCGCCTCCCTCATCCTCTCCCTAAATCCCTCCCTCACCTTCCTCCTCAACGAATTCTTCAAATTCTCCCTCCTCCCGCGCGAGAAGCGCAAACGCCCACCCGCATCGGCAACCTTCCTCTTCGCCGCCGTCAGCAAGGCTATCGCCTCTTCGCTCACCTACCCATTCTCCATGGCAAAGACGCGCGCGCAGGCTACCTCTGCAGCTACTTCTACATGTACTACCTCGCCACCGACGATCCTCCACGCCATCCACTCCATCGCCTGCACTGAGGGCCTTGCAGCTCTCTACGCAGGGCTCAACGGCGATGTCCTCCGCGGCTTCTTCAGCCATGGTATCACTATGCTCGCGAAGGATGCGGTGTACACGCTTGTGGTGCGTACGTACTATCTGCTACTGGTGATGCTGCGCCGGTACCCGTCGCCGGAGGAGTTGTTGGCGAGGGCACGGGCACGGGCGGAGGAGGTTGCGGAGGAGGTGAGGGAGGGAGCGGGGGAGTTGGCGGAGAAGGCGGTGGAGAAAGTTGAGGATATGAAGGGGGCTGTTGTTAAAGGGGTGATCGGCAATGGGGGTGGGAAGGCCGTGGGTGTTATTGAGAAGGTAGCAGATGGGGCGGCGGATGCTCAGAGGAGGGTAGTGGAGAATGTGTATGAGGATTCGAATGCGACGGCGGAAATGGTTGGGGAGTATGTGGAGGATGAGGCGGAGGAGTGGAGGAGTTTGTATCGGTGGTTTTGGGAGAAGGGTAAATAGTGATTGGTTCAATACTTTTGCTTTTGATATCTTTTCTTTCTTTCTCTCCTTTTTTTTTTTTTTTTTTTTTTTTGACTTCGGTGTTTTTATAGTTTCTGATGTCAAAGTGAGTGGTGGATTTTGTATTGCCATTTAAAAATGTTGATACAGCAGTGTGGATCACTGAATTGCGGGGTTTATTGCAACCAGTGTAAGTGCTTATCAGGGGCCTACTTCCAATGGAAGATTGTATTTATACATGTATATGCATACAATTTTACGCAGCCAAACGATAAGCTAGGAGAAAAAGGAGAAGGCCACATTATACTACATGGGATAAACACCATCCTTCCAACGTAGCACCTTTCTCCCACGTTCAACCTGGCTCAAACACAATCGTCTCTCTTCCCACCCTATTGATGAAACATGTGATCCTCTAGCCGGGAATTAAATCGTGCTATGGCGAAATCTGGGCTAAGTACTAGCTACCAAGGTAGATGGTGCAAGCGTATTGACGGATGGAATCACAAAGAAGACCGCCCAGGTTACCCACGCGGACGGGGCGGTAAGGACCAGTCCGGAATTGAGGATTCATCATAGTTTTGTGTGCCATCCAGACAGTGTATGATATCGACATGGGCAAGCATGTCGAATGGGGAATGCCATTAGCCCAACATGGGCGATTTTTTTTGTCGGAATTAACTAAATGGCAGGACGTCAGCTATAATACACAACTTGGGGTTGGATTTTATGCCCTGCCGGGGTCGTTGAATCTCATACTCTTCAAAGTCCAAAGGTGTCGCCAACTCCAGCTCCCTCTCCTAATGTCAGCTCCGGGTCTGTTACAATATTGAACCAATATCTTTGAAAATGTCGGCTCCCACCGGCTCACGCCACAATTTCTGGATTGCTAAAAAAATTTCGCTAGGGTTGTCTCGTACGGGGAAACGATTCAAAAATGGCTCGGACAATTCGATCTATAAAAAAGATACACATGCCTCTGGCCATCCTCGCCGGCAGCATTGAGAGCATCAGATACACGGAGAATAATTCCATCCAACCGTAGGAAACGCCACAAGACACCATCAGAGATCGTACCATAAACGATGTTGTTGACAGTACTTGGAGGTATGATATCGAGACGATGCTGCTGAGCAGCCGCCATATATACGACAATTTGTCCCAACCTTGGGCCCAGAGAAATTTTTGCCTCTACAATAATGGAGAGGCTCTTAATTGTCCTCGGCATGGTACGCATACATGGCTCCTATCCTAGAACATAGTCTGCAATTCCCGAAACGCGTCGGCCACTCAGAGATCGTGCAGATAGCGGGTGTTCACCAATCAAGCAAATGTTTCTCGAAGTGAATTCCTCTTGGTATCTTTCCAGGATGTCAAACAACACAAGGTCAATAAAGGTCCGTGATGAGGACTCTCCCGAGTTTCTGACCCAGAAGTGTGCTTGTCTTATCCTACGGAGGAGATTTTCTAATGAATGCATATGAATTGTTATGCTTGGTTGTTCTTGGGGTGAAGAAACGGGGAAAAAAGAAAGAGTGAAATGAAAAAAATATCTACCTGTTTCTGGTGATAGAAAAATAGGAGGTTCATCAGGAGGAATATTCCACACGTATTTCGAGTTTGAATCCGAATATTCACGACCCAAGAAACCTGCTACATCATTTATGTGCTCCTCAACTGACGAGACAGGCAAGGGGGCTTGTTCTGGTTTGAGTCTTTCGAGATCGGCCAGAATTTCGACAGTAGTAACTAAGTTCTGAAAATGGTCTTTGGAAACTGGCGGAATTATATTGGCCTCCATAAGTTCCTTTGCATTTGAAGAAGCTTGCTGATATGCTTTGATCTCGTTTCTGTCCCCAGATTGCGCTTCATCAGACAGCAATCTAGATGGAGTCGACCGTCGAGACATGGGGCAAGACGCAAGTAGATGAGAAGAGTTCTAATACAGGGCCTTTTATGATCAATGTCGAGCCCCCCATTCTGGCTGGGAAGGATGAACTAAACAATCCTCTATAGATTAACTAGCGTGAAGGAGATAAATTTATGCCGATGCCGAAATCTGGGGTAACCAGTGCTGACTCAGCCACAGTGACCGCCTGCAAGCCACGGGAATTTCGATCTCCAAACCTCCGCCTTTCTCTATACAAAAACCGATATCTTGTTCGTTTCCTGTTACTTTCACCTCCCCCGACTTATTCTCTCTGAATTTCTCATTCACTTTCTCTTCGTTGGGCTGGCCCCGACATTCTTCCCATTCGCCGTCCATTCCTTTCAATTTCCCTACCCCCGCGTAGATATGTCCCCCGCGAGACCCCACCCCCAATGGCCTCTACTACCCTGAACTCCCCTTTCTGATATCTACATTTCCCTCCCATCGCATACACATATTGCGCACCTCAACCGCCCTCTTAGTTCCCTACATACCCCCTACTACAGCTGCTATACTAGAGATAGACGGCCATTATTACCCGTCGTCCGACGTGTCTTCCGCCCTAACACCTCGTAAATTACCCTCCCTTCACTGATAGAAATTCTACGCCATTATCGATATCAACTATGTCTCTCCTCCAAAACGAAGAGTATGGTACCAGTCCTTATCCTACCCATCCCGTCATGTCACCATTTGCAAGCCTGCTAACACCTACCCCTTTTCCCCTCAACAGCTTCACCATCTGGCAGCTCCGCACCTCCTACCTCTCCGCAATCAAAGACGGCGTCGGCGACCGTCTGATAAACATAAACTCCTCCATCCTCAACACTCCCGGCTTCCGCGCTGCAGGCTGGTCATCGGCCACAGGTGCCAATGCCTCACAAATCAAGCGCACCTATTCCCCTCCGATTCCAACCGCCACGGCCGTTGCTTCAGAGTACTTCCAGGTCAGTACGCGGCACAGTAGAACCCTCGTCGATATAAATGGTGGTAGTGATGGGTACAATGATGCTGCGGTGCCGGTGGGGCTTGGGTTTGGGATTGTCGATGATGGTGACGATGAAGAGGGTGGGATGGTGACGGGCACGAAAAAAAGTGTGAATACGATTACACAGCGACAGCAGAAAAGGGCTGCGGGGAGGAAGGCTCGGACGAAGGAGAGACTGGAAGAGCATAGATCACAGCAGCGGCGGCAGGGTGAGGTTGAGGATGAAGATAGTAGTGATCTTAGTGATGAGACTGATGAGGAAATTGATGATGTTCAAAGGTATTTCTAATTGTGCTATATATATGTATCCTACTAACGACTTGCAGTTCAGTGCAGCAAATCAAGTTTACGAAAATGCCCGTGCGACGAACACGAGCTGGCTCGTCTCCGATACGGAGTTTGGATCGTCGTGATAATCCTGACGTTTTTGTAACGTCGCCGTCGCTGAGATCCGTAAATAACCGGAACCGGAGGGGTTCCGTTGGTGCGGTTGAAGCGGTTAAAGCTCGAGCGCGCAGAGATACGGCTACTAGTAGCGATATGTCATCGGACAATGAGGCAGATGGAACCGCCGCGAGGAGACGCCAGATTCATTTTTCCAGCCACGAGGACGTGATCAATCCCAATGACAAACCTCCAAGCGAAAAGCTGGATGAAGAAGATGAGCTAGAAGCAGGAAGCATTGATGAAGCCGTCAACGAGCACGATGACAATTCAATTGCCGAATCTGAAGGATCTGTACTTTCTTCTGAGTTTGGGGGCACAGCTGGTTCAGGATCGTTGCTCGATCGCGTTGGAGCGTTAGATTCGTCATCGCCAATGATCCTCAATAAACTGCCGATGACGCTCGAGTCCCAGGGCATTTCACCAAGAAAACAAAAACAAGCAGCTACATCTCCAGAGCTAAATGTGCTCCCGCCCCCTCGGCCTATTAGTACCGTCGAGCCCATCAGTCTTTTGTCTACTGCACTTCGAGCGCGAAAGAAAGCGCCAGCCAATCCTCTGGAGAAATATGCTGTGTTATCGGGCAGAGGATCCAACACAACACCTTTATACATCAAATTCTGTATTCCATCCTCCTCTCAACCGGACGAACCTTTAGATATGCCAATTGTACGAGAGTCAAAGGATCTGGATCACCCCGGCCCTGTTACCGTTGCTGAAGCTATCGGGCTCGGTCTATGGAGGTATATGGAAGAAGGTCTAAAGCCGCCGCTCGAAGGAGAAATGCTCAATATAAATCGGTGGAATCTCCGGATGATGGAAGATGGTGAAATTGACTATGATTTCCCCTGCCTGGCGAGGGGGAGACCGATCATCGACTTCACTTCCAACAATAACCGTCCTCCTGCTGCTCGAGGACGATCAAGGAGCAAACCATACGATGAATTTGCACTTGTGAAAGCCACAGCAACCGAATTCGCGGAGAATGAGAGGCAATATCCCACCCCGAGTGCTGATGCTGTCGATGAACCGGAAATAGCTCAGCCAATCATACAAGCAAACCAAACCAATGCTAAAAACAGGATGTTCGGAAGGATCAATCCCATCCTAGGCCAGCCATTTTCATCTGCTTTGAATGACAGCACGCTCACACCTGCAGATCGCCCCGCCGTGACTGCATCACACGCCACACCAAGAATGGGTGTCACAAAGACCTTGAAGGTCAGATACATCGACTTAGACGCAACCCAAACAACTTCCATGAATACATCTACAGACAGCTACATCGCCGAAATCCTAGATTCCGTCTGCAAAAAATGGGGCCTGGATAAGGGCCACTACCTCCTAAAAGTAATGGGCTCCAACACCGTCGCGCCCCTAGACCGCACCGTCGAAGCTCTCGGCAACATCACAGACCTAGACCTCGTCCGCCGCCGATTCGGTGCGGGCCCGCTCTCCAGCACAGGGTCCCCAGGCAGCTCTTCTCCCAACGCACCCCTCATGGTCGACAACACCGCCCACGGCCCCAACGCCAAGAAGGGCAAAAAGGGCAGCAGCACTGGAGGCGGCCGCATGCTCCACCCCCTCGCGCAGGCCCAAGATCTGATCGGGGGCTACTACCGGCGCTACAACGTAATCCGCAAACAATCCATGTCCTTCACTGCGTCGAACCAGCGCGTGCTCGCGTTCGACATGGACTACATGCACATCATGCCGGCGGAGACGGGCAAAACGCTCTTCGAGTCGAACAGCAAGACGACGTCTATATCGTTTAATGATGTTGTGGGTTCGAAAGTGAGTCGGCGACACCCGAAGAGTTTCCGGGTGGTGGTGTTGAGGGGTAATGAGGCGAGTGAGCAGAAGAGATATGACTTTGAGGCGAAGAGTGCGGTGGAGGCGGCGGAGATTGTGGAGGAGATTAAGAAGAATATGTTGCAGTATCATGTCTGATTGTGTTTTACTGTATTTTTTTCCCCCCCAAGGTGCTTGTGGTGTATGGATATAACTCTGTGATGGTTGATGTATGTATATGTTTTGGATTGGATAGGTTGGACTGTCTGGAGCCTGGAATTGACCTGGCCATATTCATGTTTTTTCTGCTTACGTTTTTGTTGTTTTCTTTTAAAGGCTTTCCTTCAAATTTTCCTCTTAGTGCGTCATTTCAGTGGCTATCCGCAAGTAATAGGATATCAAAGAACAAAGCAAGGCATTAAAAACCAATTTTATCCTCTTGACTCAATTGATTGATGATTACATTTTCTCTGTGTGTCATTGATTTCTTTTTGCAAAAACAATGTGTTTCACTTTGTATCTCACGCTGAGACACAATCATTTTGTCTTTCAGAGCAGCATGTTTGCAACTTCAATAAATTATATATGAGGTAATCTAAAATCTGTTTGTCAGAGGCTAGCATGACCTGATCTAAGTATAGAGCTTTTTTTTTTTTTGGAGGGATATCTGTTTGAAGATGTTTTTTTCATTCCGCAGCTGAGCGATAAGAAAGTTGGTTGCTATATACAGCTAGGAGCGAAAATACCGTATGCATACTAACACTGCATGCATATAAACAGTCCCAAAATAATAGGCTCAAGAGGCAGCTGAGAGACAATGTATTTGATAACTAATTAACAGTATGAAATTGTCAAGAATTGGCGAGCGCCTCTGCATGTCTGCTAACTATGACCATGGTACGGATTACATGTACTGTACATCCATCGCCCGCCAAGCTGCCATACCGGCCCAGGTACCCCGACAAATTGGGTGGCAATCCTTAACTAATTAACCCCATCCGCCGCGTTCCCAACTCCAAGCATCAAACCATCAACCCCGACTTACTGAGTCCTATCCCAACCCACAACAACCAATTATTCTGCCAACGCCAATTCCTCCCCCCAGCCACCATGCTACACTGACCTATCTATCCACCCTCTACCTGGCCATTGCTGCATCCGCTACAGCTGTTGGTATCTCTCTTCCCCCCCCCTCCTCCCCCCTCCCCCGCCCACGGCTCATACAAATAATTTCCTCTCTGCCCCGGATCCGTCTCTTTCCGGCCACCCACAGCCAAGACAGCCTCCCCTTCGGTCTCTTGCCCCCCCTCCCCGTCCAGCCCCTAAATATCCACCACCAGCCCCTGTCCCCGAAGCCTAAGAGATATATACGAGTGCACTGGAACAGAGGGCCGCCCCTGAAAAGGAAAAAAAGAGACGGAAAAAAGGAAAAAACGTGGATTAGAACGTGGATTAGAACGCCTACCTAGGGAGAAAGCCATTCAACTTCCTCTGACGTCTTATCCTCGTCATTGTAATCCGCCATCAAAAACCTCCCAGTCCCCTGTTTTGGCGTTCCATGCGGGGTCTAGGAAACTTGCTGAAGAAGAAGCGGACGAAGGACTCGCGCCGCTCGAGAGACCTGGATCTGCCCGCTTCACCAGTAGCGGAACCAGCGTCTTCTCGCAATAGTACTAATCTTTTCTCTCCAACATCCGCAACACAACCTCCTCCTCCTCCTCCAAACCCCTTGATCCAGCACCCCGCGTCCCCCAACCTTGATTCCTCTCCGGGATACCCCACTTCCTCCGCTGGCGCCAATAGTTTCAGTACTAATCCTGTCGCTACAACCATCTCTCCTACGACTGTTTCTGCGATTGCTCCACCAGTCACAGCAGCAGCAGTAGCACTCTCCTCGCCTACACCGGCTACCCCCACTGGTCCTCCTACCATCCGCGCAACCTCCACCACCAACAACAACAACAACGGCCAGCCATCTGCACCCATGAACCCCCTACCCTCTTCCAACCCCCTTTCCTCCAATATCGCGGGCGATCCCTCTCAATTAAAGCAGCAGCAACAGCAGCAACAACAGCAACCCCACCACTACCAGAATGCCGCCAGCATCAAGAATATCATAAACCCGCCCCACCACGACGAAGTGGAGTCTTCACAGCAGAGAGTTGGCGATGGCCAAGATGTCTCGCAACGACAACAACAACAGCAATCGCAACAACCGCAGCAACCGCAACCGCAACATCAACGTCAACAATCCGTCCAGTCAGTTTCGCGCCAGACGAAGGGGAAGTACTCGCTCGAGGATTTTACGCTGCAACGGACGCTGGGCACTGGTAGCTTCGGACGCGTACACCTGGTTCAATCGCGACATAACCAACGCTTCTATGCCATTAAGGTTCTAAAGAAGGCCCAGGTGGTCAAGATGAAGCAGGTCGAGCATACGAATGACGAACGGAGGATGTTGCAGCGGGTTAAGCATCCGTTTCTTATCACGCTGTGGGGTACGTTTCAGGACTCGAAGAATCTTTATATGGTTATGGACTTTGTGGAGGGTGGGGAGTTGTTTAGTCTGCTGAGGAAGTCGCAGGTATGCAGAGATTTTCTGTGCACTATTCTACATAATATATAATTTTATTTTTGACTAATAGGGCCATTGGTTCTTCAGCGCTTCCCCAACCCTGTTGCGAAATTTTATGCTGCAGAAGTTACGCTGGCGTTGGAATATCTGCATGAACATCATATCGTATACCGAGATTTGAAGCCAGAGAACTTACTTCTCGACCGACATGGCCATTTGAAAATAACAGATTTTGGATTCGCCAAGGAAGTTAGAGATATTACATGGACCTTGTGTGGGACGCCTGATTATCTTGCGCCGGAAGTGGTGTCATCAAAGGGATACAATATGTCTGTCGACTGGTGAGTAAAATACCTACTTTCCCCTCTCGATTCGCCCCAACTAAATTAACTAATTACCTATTGAAAAAGGTGGTCTCTTGGCATCCTAATATTCGAAATGCTCTGCGGTTTCACTCCCTTTTGGGATGGTGGTTCACCCATGAAAATCTACGAAAATATCATTAAATGCCGCGTCAAATACCCGCCTTATATGCACCCGGACGCCCAGGACCTCCTTTCGCAGCTGATTACGCCAGATCTAACTGTGCGGCTGGGGAACTTGCATGGCGGCTCGCAGGACGTGAAGGATCATCCGTGGTTTGCGGAGGTGACGTGGGATCGATTGGCGAGGAAGGATATTGATGCGCCGTACATACCTCCTGTAAAAGGGGGCCAGGGGGATGCAAGCCAGTTCGATAGGTATCCGGAGGAAACGGAGACGTATGGAGGTGTGGGGGATGATCCGTATGTTCCTCCTACTATTTTATCTTTTCCACCTCATTTCCTACCTACCTATTTATGTCCATGGTTTGCCCTTTTCTTTCAAAAATATAAAATATATAAAAAAATAAAAAATAAAAGAATGGGTTTTTTTGCTAACAAAATTTCTTGTTCGATTAGATACGGTCATTATTTCGTGGACTTCTAATTTAAGCAACAGAAGGAAAAAAATAAAGAATTAAAAGGGAGAGAGAGAAAGGAAGAAAGACAGTCAACCCTACGAGATATCAAAAATAACCGTATCTCTCTCCACATTATATTCTGTTTCGCCACCTGTATAACAGAAAAAGGAGGGGAAGTCTTTTTTCTTCATTTCATCTTCTATTTTTCATCTTTGACCTTTCTCAGATACTCTTCTTCAGATATATATGCATTTCTACCTATCTGCATTTGGGCGGGTCTTTCTTCTTCTTTCTCTTCTTCTTCTCCTCCTTCTCCTTCTTCTTCCTTATTTATTCTTTTGGACATGGTCGTTCTTTTTCTGAGCCCCTCCTCTGACCTCTTTTTTCTTTTTACCATGGACCCAGAAATAACAGTGATTTTTACCCCCTTTCTCCCATTTCTTCTTGCTTCTTGTTTTAATCTTCTTCTTATCTACTTCTCTATATTATATATGCATTTTTCTTTCATTTTTCAATTCGTTTTTTCTTCAAGTGTGATTCATTGGAATTTAGTGTTAGATTGAGTGATCAATTTCCTTATCTCTCTTGAATTTCTGTTTTTTTTGACCCCCTTTTCTTCCTCTTCTCCTCCTCCTTTTTCTGCTTTTCTTTTCTTTTCTTTTTTTCCATGGTCAAAATAAGATGGGCATATGGGGTGGGAGTGGTCATGGTGTTCAAAATGAGGTCTGTTTGGAGAATTGAGTGAATGTTGAATGGCATGATGCACAATAAAATGAGAAAGAAGAAAAGTCTAACTGACACTGATATTGGCCAGGCCTTTTAACCTGATTCTGATTATATTGTAATATAACTACTACTATAGGCGTCCCGGCTTTTTCACACTTTCTAGGAAAAACTAATTGATGATTTTCATTTCATCCATTCTAGGTTATTTTATGGTTTTGTCTTTTTTTTCCTTCTTTTTCTTCCTTTTCTTCCTTTTCTTCCTTTTCTTCCTTTTCTTCCTTTTCTTCCTTTTCTTCCTTTTCTTCCTTTTTTTTTTCTTTTCTTTCTATAATTTTATGTGACATTTTTTTCCTTTTGTTTTTGAAAAATATATATGGTTCATATGTCTAGCTAAGCTTTTGCATTGCCCGTTGTCTTTCTCTGCTTTGATATGATGTTAGGTTTGGTGATTCTTCTTTTCCTGCCTTCTTCAGGAATTCCCTTGTACTTCTCGTGCATCTGCAGCCTTTTATTATTCCAAATCTTTCTCCCAATACAAGATAATCAAATCGTAATCGTATATGTATGCATCGTCTATTTGATTGTGTTTCCATACATAACCATCTCGTGGAGCAAAAGGGACATGAAGAAGAAAGGAAAAGGGGTTGGAAAAGCGAACTGAAAAAGAAGGATAGGTACACTAGAAATACACGGAGGTAGAAATAGCGCCCCTGCATGCAGGAACTGGGGAGAAAAAAAATGCAATGTAAAATAGACGACGTATCTCTATCACTCCCATCCAAGTAGAAAATAACAATTAAAAAAAATGAAAATAAAAAGACAGGCACCCAAATCCAACCAAAAAGCCGCACACATCTCGAACCAGGTCGTCATGGGTCCAATAATTGCACATATCTTCTTTTCCCATCGTCCCAAAGCCACCCATCCCAGAATCCAACAAAAGGCCAAACCAAACACCACCCGCCATCTCTCTCATTCTGTTTTCCATCTCCGCTTAGCAGAGTTTGATTAAATTAAAAAATACCACCGCTCCCGCTCCCGCTCCCACTCCCGCCAAAGGGGGAGCTACCGCTGAGGCCGGCCGCCTTTTGCTCCTGGCTCATGCGGGTACTATAGGCGCGGCTCGTGGCGTTCCATAACTGGATATATTTCTCCATGCAGGCGGTGAGGCAGGTTTGTTCCTTGGAGGAGAGGCTGGAACCTGGGGTTGGGATGCATTTTTCGAAGCAGTTTTCGTTTACTTTCTGGATTTGGGAGTTAGTTTGGAGAGGGTTTTGGTTTTCTTTCTTCTTCTTCTATTTTCTGTAATGGAATATAGGGGATCACATACGCCTATGAGGGCGCGGGCATTATTCAGGGCGGCCTCTTGTTGGACCTGGGATATTATTGCGGATTTGGTGTCGGCGGAGGTCTGCGGGGAGGAGGAAGAGCCGGATTGGGAGAAGGGGTTTGATAGAGACATTTTGGGTTGTGTGGGTGGATGTGAATGCGGAGAGGGGCGAAGAAATCGTATTAACCGGGAATTGGAGAGTTGATTGTGAGAATTGATGTATATCCGTTCTGGTTCTAAGCTTTGAATCTTTTTGATATTTCGGCGGTGGAAGACTCCGGAGCTTGAGGCCTGCTTACCTCAGTGTCACATGACTCCAGCCCGCCGCCCAAACAGGAAGTGGACAGATTGAACATCTTCAACATTAACAAAACATTGGAAAATATCTACAACATCCTCAGCCGACAGCTGTTGCATATTCCTTTCCTATATTCCCTGCTACCGTCCTCTTTCTGGAGACACAAGAACACCTATATAGGGATTACTTCAACGCCTCAATGCGTTTTACTTTATCTAGCCACTCGTTCTGATCTATAGCCCGCTCTGCACACGCCACCAAAGACAGGGCGTAAAAGACACGCTGATGTCCCGGTGACACGACACTCTTTGACGACACTCCTTCTGACACTTCTTCTACCTCTGTACCTTGATTCCCGATTTTTACTTGCAAATTTCACGGCTCTCCTCTACCATTGGCGCCTATTCTACGCTACCTAACCCCCGCATCCTCCACCTCCACCTCCGCCTCCGCACCCGCACCCACGCCGTGACGACGAACAATGCTCTTACGATTGCTCCCGTGCCTTTGGCTATGGGTGCTGGGTCTAGGTCTGAGCCTCGCCCATGCCTCTGAAGATCCTAATGACTTCGAGAATAACCCCAACGTTAAACGAGTTCCAGTATGCTGCTCTCGCCCATTTTCAGACCTATGGTTTTGTTTGATTCAAATAACATATCATTGACTCTTTTTCTCTCTGCGCTTCTAGATGAAGGCATATAGTTTATCTCAAGTACGTTAGAAACAAAAGTTTGAGCTTCCATAGTAGGTATGGGCGCGCAATTGACATAACCGCGCCCAACATAGCCGTATCTAGATTCCGATTCAGGCAACCGTTGGTTCGATTTTGGTGGTGATACGGTCATCCGCGCCGATCGGTATGTTTTTTTGTTCCCTCCCGTTCCGCTCGGTATCCCTACACCCCCAATAATTGTATATAGCGCTACTACGGCACTCCTAAAAATCAAGGCATTGCATCTACTTACTCATGTGCATTTTGGGTTAGATATATCCGCCTTACTCCAGATCGTCAATCGCGACAAGGCTGGTTGTTCTCGCGCGTCCCATTAACCGCGACTAATTGGCAGGTCGGTGTCATCTCCTCCATGGGGACAAATAGTTGGACGAAAAGTGCTGAACGTGGGTCTTTATTTAGGTCGAAGTCGAATTTAGCATCCATGGGGAAGGAAACCTTCACGGAGACGGTATGGCGATATGGCTCACCAAAGAACGCGCAACTAAGGGCCCTGTATTCGGATTCAAGGACAAATTCGAAGGATTGGGTATCTTCTTCGACACCTATAAGAACAGTCGCCCGTCCGTCGCCTTCCCCTATGTCATGGCTATGCTGGGAGACGGTCAGACGGCGTATGACCAGGCGCATGACGGCAAAGCCAATGAGCTTGATGGATGCTCGGTGAGTGGCGTTTCCTCCTTCAATACCCTTTTTATTCACTTTTATGCCCCCTGCTAAAACTTAACAATTAGGCTCGAGGTCTCCGCGGCGCATCCGTCCCTACAAAAGCTCGTATTACCTATTTCCAGGACAAATCCCTCTCGGTCGACCTTCAATACAAATCCGACCATTCCTGGACCCATTGTTTCACCGTCGAAGCATCCGGGGACCGATCCATAAACATCCCCGCCGTTTCCTATCTCGGTATCTCCGCTGAGACCGGAGAACTCAGCGACAACCATGACATCGTTTCTATCAACACCTACTCACTCTACAACCAGGTGCCCGGGGACCAACCGATTGGCTCCAGTGGCGTTGGGGCAGGTGCTGGTAAGAAGGATAAGAAAAAGCCCAAGACTGGAAAGGGAACCGCTTATAGTAAGAGTAATGATCATGGTAATGGTGGTGGATGGTTATGGTTTTTCTTTAAGATGATCATGTTCATAATTCTTATTGTGGCGGGATATGTTGGCTTCACAGCCTATAGAGCCAGTCAACGACGGAGGTTTTGATATTTTTTTTGTCAATATTAGTCGACACTCTTTTATCTTTCCCCACCTTCCCCACCCAATCTCCTTTTTTCATTTCGCCTTGACTTTTACGTCTATATTATCAAATTTGGGTTGCGTTTGCGTTGGGTGTAGCCTCGTCTCTATCTCATGGTTTCTTTATGCATCATATATACCTTTTTTATGTCTCTGACCGTTTCCGTTTACTATTTTTGCTCTCATTTTCTACTTTTTCCCTTTGTTTTCCCTTTTTCACCTCGCAAAATACCTTCATTTCATTTTCTTTCCCGGTCACTTGGATAAAAAGAAAAATTAATGTGCCCACTTCATACTCAAAGATAGCCAGCTGAGTACAATTCGGTTTGCTCGAATATATACGGATACACATACGTCGAAATTTCAAGTCAAAAATGAGAACCAAAAGAGGAAACAAAAAAAATGTAAAAAATAATTGACTTAAATACTTCCATTTGCCTGCTTTTAGTTTTCCTTTGATTTAAAGGGGAGCTTGTTTATGTTCCTTTCTGGTGTTTTCGAAATGTTCAGAACTGGCTCACCCAATTGAAACCTGGCAGTCAGGCTAAGCATCGGTGGCAGCGTGATTAAACTTATAAAATCTACCCACTTTTTTGCGTGGCAATTTACGTCAACGCAAGAGATGTCAACAAAGTCCACTGCTACCGGTATCCCTAACGAATCAACGCAAAGAACCCGGTTTGTAGGGAATGGGGAGAATTCCCTATCGGCGGCCGGCTAAATGTGATGACTCCAAAGAATACGAGGAATTAGAACTAGAACTATTCTTACCTCCCCCATTTCATCTGGAGAATGAGGGGAGTATATCACTCCGAGGGTTGAGCATAGTAGAAGTATAATTTATATTTACCAAAGGCTCACGCAGGTCCAAATAAATAGTAAGTCATGTCCTGCTGCAAAATCGACTCCCTTCATTCTGGCCCTGTGCGCGGAACCATCCAAACCATCAGGAACATCCCAACATACATCACATTCCCTCCAGACAATCCAACCCGATCGCATCAAGGAAACAATGACAATGACACCACCCACCCCGCAAAATGGCCTAAAGCCTTCCTCCTCCTACCAGAAGGCCACGGCATAACCCTCTCAAACATCCAACTTCTCGCGGACACCCTTTCCACAAACCTCTCTTGCCCGGCCATCTTGCCCGATCTATTCGGTGCACACCCATTCCCTATAACGAAACCACACGATTGGGACGCGGACGCTGCTCTCGAACAATTCCTCGCCTGCAATCACCCAGGCACCGTCGATCCGATCCTGGAGGAAATTCTGCACTGGATCGATCAACCCGTTGCGCAAGGTGGGTTTGGCGGCGTGGAGAGACTGGGTGGGGTTGGGTATTGTTTTGGTGGGCGATATGTTATCCGGCTCCTTGCGCTTGGTAAGATTAAGGCGGGTGTTGTTAATCATCCGTCCTTTTTCACTATGGATGAGGTGAGGGGTTTGGGGGCGGTGGGGCCGGCGGCAGGCGAAAGGGTGAGTGAGTATGATAGTAATGATAATGTACCCGGCGATGCACGGTTAAGGCCCGTTTTCAGCCCGTTGGCTATTTTTGCAGCGGAGGAGGATGACATTTTACCTGAGGGGAAGAGGAGGGAGATGGAGGATGTGCTTAAAAAGACGGGCGCGACGTGGTCATGTCGGACGTTTGCGCAGACGGGACATGGGTTCACGTATGTATTTCATATTTCATATTTCATATTTCAGTTTTACTTTTACCCTGACATTTGCTAAATGCTGAGTATTTGTTTCTTGTCGATTTGGATTTGCTGATGTGCCATTGGAGAAACAGTGTTCGGGGAGATATCAGCAATCCTGCTGCCCGGTTTGCGAAGGAGGGTGCTTTGCGGGGAGCGGTGGAGTGGTTCGATGAATTTCTTTGAGTTAGTTGAAGGAGTAAATTATTATTAACGAGCTCGTGAATATTGCCAATGTAGTACTTTTCTTACATCCTCTTCTGGAGAAGTCGTCTATAGATACAGAATCGTTTGTTGATTGGTGGTGTGACGGTTGAGATGATCTGATAAGATATAGACATTCAATGTATTATATTTTGGGTATTGGTAATACACAAATATATTTCAATGTCATGTGATTTAGCCAGCGCTAACTCCGCTTCTCAAGATCCATCCGATATCAATCAACCTTGCAGCCCCATCCTTACACTTTATCCACGATGTTCGCTTGTTGAGCTGTCCACTCAAAACTGGCTAGAATTAATGTGTGTGTTCCTATTATCTATTTACCTCTAGTTTAGCCGAAGTGACTATATAATATTCCACACATGGCAGGTTTACAGCACCTGCTAGTCTCCTACCTTACTTTGACGTCCGTGACATGACATAGCAAGTCACTGTCTGGATGAATGCTACGATCACTTGGGTTATCCTAAGATACGCGACTTTGGTGGCGGAACCTCCGTGCCATCTACCACAACGCTCAGGAACCAATACACAAGTTTGATGAAAAATGGAGGACGAATATCCCAAAGCTTCGCAGAGCAAATTCCGCTTCAAATCCAAACACCGTACCTCACGCTCCAGGTCAAAGTCAGAAGGACAAGATGGCGATTACAAGTATAGTGCTAAACCTCCATCATCTCACCCGCGTCGCTATCGCCGTCGCCATCACCCTCACCACCACCGCTCCTCCAAACGTCACAAACCCTCCCACCCCTCCCCGCCAACCTATGACGATGCCCAGCCTCCTGAGCTCTCTCCAGATGCGGCATTCCGCGAATCTCTCTTCGACGCTTTAGCTGACGATGAGGGCGCGGCATACTGGGAATCGGTATATGGCCAGCCGATTCACACCTATGGACGTCCCGATAGGGGTGGTGAGCTGGAGCAGATGACGGATGAAGAATATGCGGCGTACGTGCGCTCTCGTATGTGGGAGAAGACGCATGAAGCGATATTTGAGGAGAGGGAACGAAAGAAACAGGAGCAGGAGAAGCAGAGGGAGGAAGATAGGCGAAGGAAAGGGGGAGGTGGAGTCGGCGGTGAGCGTGAGGCGTTTGAGAGGATGATTGAGGAGAGTTTACGGAGGGGCCGGGAGAGAAAGATGAAGAAGCGCAGGGCGGATGTTTGGCTGGATGTTTGGAGAAAGTATTTGGATAGTTGGGAGGATTTGAATGCGCGAGCTCGTGCTGCGGCCGCGGTCGCAGCGTCGCCGTCGACTCCGAATCATGCCGGCCCTTCTAATGACATGGCTAACCAAAAACTTAGAAACCTTATTTTCTGGCCTGTTGAATCTGGGAAGCGAAGGGATATTACCCCAGAGGCCGTGGAGACGTTTATACGAAACGCACCAATGCCCACACCTATGAATACTCCTGCTCCTGGCCCGGGTTTAGAACAGCGGGGAAAGTCCCAGTCCCACGCATCTGCCCTTCTCACGGTTTTGAAAATAGAACGGGTCAGATGGCATCCGGATAAAATGCAACATCGATATGGAGCGCTTGGGATGGAGGAACAACTCGTAAAGAGCGCCACGGAAGTTTTCCAAATATTGGATCGTATGTGGGTAGAGGAACGCGAGCTGGGCGATAAGGGAGGATAAAGTAGTTTTACGTTCTGTGATCTTCAATATCGCTGAGGCTAATACTCATCCCTGCCTAATTGGTAGCCAACCGGCTTGGGTTTTTTTGGATGCTGGTTTTGTTCGTTTTGCGATGCTTAATGTAACTCCCTGGCCGACGAGATTTTTCGGGAACAGAACCACCGGTACCAGTAATATGGTATTCAGGCATGCTTCTGCTCGGAAGCCATGATGAGACTTTTTCACTTCGAAACCCATACTGCGCCAAATTTGAATTAATTTAGGTATCATCGTATACAACACCAACGTCAACGTCAAGACACAAGTTTAATTATCCGCCATAAAGATAAGAGCAAATATATGTCAGCTGTTGTCGTGTCCAGCCTCAGGCATATCTCCAGAATTCCAAGTGATCTCCAGATAATCAACGAAAGCTTAGCTTTTTCGTAGCTCGCTCCCCGCGCTGATGATTAGTTGCCTAGGCCCTGAACGAACATTAAGGCTACAAGGCCGCATCATGGCAGAACGCGTGGATGGCCGCTCTGCGGAATCCGTGATTCTGATGGCTCGGATGACTGGCGACGCTAGACCTAATTCTCATTATAAAACATCGCTTAGCACCTGGGAGCACTGTACGAGTGAAGCCGACGTAATCGACCGATCTATTATTAAGGATATTGACATCTCCTAGCGGTATGTACTGTACATACAAATAGGGAATGGTGGAATCTAAAAAAAGAAATCTCGGCTCTCGTTTGCCGGAGAAGCCTTCTAGATCGCCGAGCGAAGGATTTCAATGCCTGGAGATTCCTTCCTGTTTGGGAAGCTAGCTCCACCTCGCGGCGAGTTTATTTTAACCTCTAGATATACCAAAGATTAAACAAAACGTCACCAACCCCCCCGGCATTGTAAAGCCACAGTTCTCCACTGCTGGAAACAACAACGACGACTGCAATTACAATCGTTGTGACGACGACTATCATGGCTTGAACAGTCTCACTACTAACGAAGCTGGGATGTGGATTTTTCGACCCCCATTGAGCTGCAATCTCATTCGTTGGCGGCGTTTTCAAGTTTCCAATCGTGAGAGGCCTCTTATTACACGCTCAAAAATGAGAGACAGCCTGTCGAGTCGGGATATTTCTGGACATATCGAGTCCATCGATTTGGTTTTGATATGCAGACTTATTCAAAAACTCCGTATCTGCTGCGAGGATATTGGATTATGCTGAATTTCTGGGCGTTGGCTCTACCCATGCTCCTGAACTATTGGAGATTTATCAGTTAGCCGCTAATATAGATTCAAATGTACCTCTGTGCATTTTTGACCCCTTTGTGAATTTAGCCCCTCATTTGATGCGTTATTCATTGCGTAACCTAAATTGGGTCCCATAAGACACCTTTTTCCAGCTATGCGAGCCTCAGGGATAGGTCAGGGACATCCACCAGCAGCGGGGGTGCCAGAGACATTGGTACAATTAATTTGCTCCATTCTTATGGCGAGCGTTATCGCAATTACTAGGTGCATACGGGTCAGTCAAAACAGATATAAAGTATCGTGATTCCCGCTTGCTTTCACCATAAAATCACAGTTGAACAGGGAGACCATTCTCTGGTACCATTTCCGCTCTCCAAGAATATAGGTCAAAGCGAAACCGAAAAATATTCTTTTCGATATGTTGCTACGTTTCATCCCATCCATCTTGACGCTACTGCTGTTATGCAAAGGTCTCTATGCGGCAGACTGCCCTCTTATTGGCGCAGCATTTCCTCCACCTCGAGGCCTTTCCCATTCATCCACATGGAAGAAAGCAATCGACGATTTCGAACTCAAGCTCAAGGACCTTCTTCGTCAGTCAACTGATTTAGATGCGAACACCACGTCGTTCTCAATCAACATTTTCTCAGGCCATGAAGAGAAACTTCTCTACGAATATCATCACGATGCTCCTGGCCTCAAAGGCTCAATAGCTGAGGGCCAGAGGCTCAATGGTGACACTATGTACCGGATTGCTAGTATCTCAAAGGCTATGACCATATACACCTTTCTGATCGAAGCAGGATTCAAATATTTTAACGAACCAATTGCTAGATTTGTCCCGGAAATTGCTAGTGCAATCAGGGACGGAGGGAGGAATGCAGACGATACGCTAGTTACGCAATGGAAAGATATTACGGTGGGTTTTCTTGCGAGCCAGCTATCAGGCATTGGCCGAGGAAAGTTCACCATTTCCGATTTTCGGATTTGCAGGCACTTCATACAAACCCACCCATAGACTATGCCAACGACGTTGCTGGCAAAGTAAACCAAACTGTAGCCACTCAGCTGGGACTTCCAGTCTTAGGCGAGTCTGAGATCCCAAGATGTGGTCAGAAAGGCCTTGACTTTGTCCCGTGCACTCGACGAGGTAAATTTACCATCAGTTTCACATTTTGAACCCAATTAACCAAAACCCAATTTCACAGTAATATTTGCGGAATTCATGGACCACCATCCAGTCTTTGCGCCATTCAGCACTGCCATCTACTCTAACGTGGCTTTTGATATCATGGGATACGCCCTGGAGGGGATCACTGGTGTTCCATTTGAAAAATCCGTCAAGCGTTCGATCATCGACCGACTCAAGCTCAAACGTTTCGGTATCCAAACACCTCCTACCGCCTGGGGGATTATTCCATTTGATCCTCTAACATCGCTTTGGAATGCGTCACTTGGTTCCGGGAACCCAGCTGGAGGGTTTTATTCAAGCGCGACTGATCTGAGTCGTATTGGGCAGTCAATTCTACGATCTCGCCTGATTTCAGAAACGGACACTCGACGCTGGCTGAAGCCGAACTCTCATACTTCCTCTTTGGTATCCTCCGTCGGAAGCCCCTGGGAAATATACCGCACATCCAACCCTAGGGTCGTCGATTTTTATACCAAATTCGGTGACCTCGGTAACTACGGCTCAGTGATCGCCCTAAGTCCCGACCATGATGTTGGATTCACGGTTTTGGCAGCAGGCGCAAATCCAGGGTCCCAGAGGACAATCCTCGCGGATCTAATTGCCAGCTTGCTCAGCGCCACTCTAGACAGAGAAGCTAGACTCCAAGCCATAGAAGATTTCGCGGGAATCTACTCATCCTCCCCAGGCACTGAAAACGATAAAGCCAGCGTGATTAAAATCAGCGACAAAAAGGACGACAACGGCCCAGGGATAGCTATTGACTCATTCTATCTCAACGGCGTCCCACTTGAGGAGCTAATTGGTGCCTTCTTTGGCGCGCCGCCGGGGGATTTCCCCAAGGTAGGCCTCCGTCTGCAGCCCACTGGCCTGACAGCAAGGTACGCCATCAGTTCGCGCGAATCGGTCAAGTCACGAACTTCCTTCCGTGTCATTGCGGATATTCCGGAACCGGGAGCTAGCAACAATGTTACTACGGAGAAGACATTCAGCGGGGTTTGTGAGGCGTGGGTAGCGGTTGATGGCCTGCAGTACGGACGTAGGTCGATTGATGAGCTTGTCTTTGAACTTAATGGAGCAGGAAAAGCTGTGGCGGTTGACATGAAAATCACCAAACAGACGTTATTTAGAAAGGGGATCAAGTGAATGCCTTTGTTACCTTCCTTTCGGTTTTGTGCTCACCTTCTGGAACTCAAAACAGTACACAAACTTTGGAAGAGATGATGCAGAAATAAGACACGACCCTAGAGTGAGGGTATTGTGCGTATTAACTTTTTGTACTTTACTTTTTATTAATTATTCGTAAATCAAATTAAAAACCTCTCACTTCTCAATTCATGCTGGTCCATGGTTTTCTACTGAGGTTGTCAGAATTTCTGCTCCTAGAGGGGTAAAATACAGTGGTTTTTGTTACATACATCCCAAGCCATAACATTTTAAATGTAGGTACCTTTTTAAGATTAATTCACACACTGCTCTATCATTGGCAAGTATTCTCTCTCAGGATTTCTGTCCCTGAACCCCTATCAAAAGGTAATCAGTGCTGCATCACGTGACGGTACAATGACGCTGCTGATATCTCAAGATCTGGATGAGGCGACGACAAAGTTGGAGATACAACACTGGAGCTCGAAAGGCATTACACATCGCATTTCACAGTCATGGCGCTAGTATCATATTCAGACTCTGAAGGCTCAGATTCAGAATCTACCCCGGTTACTCAAATATTCGAAGAGAAGAAAGCAACAGTTCCGATGCGTGAACCACCCAAACCACCTTTCCAACCTCTCACTGATCGAAGAAACCCACGGAAAATCTTCGTCAGCTTGCCAGATACAGATAAACCTACCAAATCTGATACGCAGGAAAATAACAACGACGATAATGATGATGGTGATGGCCCGGCAAGGAAGCGTCCTAGAATAGGTGCTCAAGGTGGCGGGGCGTTTTCAGGATTTAATTCTCTGCTCCCCGCACCGAAGCGGAAGGGACCTGTTATACCTGGGCCGGATAAGAAAAGCGATGGGACGGCAGCGCCTGCACGCAAGGTGTTTAACTTGAAGACAGGGGCAGAGCCGGGGTTTGACAGGCGGGCTGATGCACCGATGAAGTGGGATCTCAGCAATAGTGCTGACTCTGGGACGATGGGGGAGGAGGTTAGCGCCGGTGTGGATGTTACTTTTGGTGGCCGTGGGAGTGATGGACATGGTGATGGGATCACTGAATCTGTCAAGGAGAAGGTGGAGGAACCGGGGGTTAAACCAAAAGGGAATGCGATGATGTTCAAGCCCCTCTCTGTGGCTAGGAGTTCGACGAAAAAGAAAAAGGTGAGGACGACGGCGGTACCACAGCCTCAGGCTATGGAGGGAGATGGAGGGAAATCCCCTGCGAGTGGTGTGTCTGCGACTACGGCAACGGGTGGACAGATGAAAGCGGAAGATAACATCTCCAAACCGGCTCCGAAGCCAAAGGTTAGCCTCTTTGGCCTTGGTAAAGAAGAACATCAAGTTCCATCCGCCTTACAAGCCTCATCTACAACCTATGTACCGTTGGTATACAACACACCCTCGGAACCCGAACCCCCCACTGTTCCTGAATCCTCAGTCCCACACCCCTCCGCATTCTCCGCCCCTGAACAGCAATATCAACAACATCAAACACTCGCTAGCATAGCGGATGATCTGAATCTCACCCGTGCTGAGAAACGCCAACTGTTCGGCCGCCAAGGCTTCTCCTCATCCTCATCCAACGCCCCTAGCGCAAAACAATCGAACCCCAACATCATAACGTTCAACACAGACCAAGAGTACTCCTCGAACAACGCATTTCTCCTGTCAGCATCGGACGCGGAACTGGCCGCCCAACAGCATAATCCCGTTCGCTCGATTGCGCCAGGGAAGCACAGTTTGCAACAGCTGGTTAATGCGGTTAGTAATCAGCGCGAGGCACTGGAGGAGAGCTTTGCGACTGGAAAGAGGAATAAGAAGGAGGCGGGAAATAAGTATGGATGGTAATTGGGGAAATATGTATGTGCAGCATTTGGAACAATGTCCAGGGTTGGAGGTGGAATCTCGAAAATGGAACAGTGTCTATACTTTCTTTTCCTTCTGATACTATGTTCCAACAGCTTTTCTATATCCATACCCTGAACTTTGAGAGCGCTTCGTTATGGTTTGGTTGATGGGAAATGGAATATATAATTGTTCCTATATGGCTTTGTTTCGGGCGTCGCATCTACTTGGTTTTCATCAGTACCTTTGGGAATGGTTTTATAGAATTTGATAAAAATGCTGGGATTACATGGATATAGGAAATAAAATACAGCAAATATGCACGAGAGCTATATACAAGACCATCAATATATCTATCTATCTATCATAAGCAATAAACCTAAAAGAAATTAAACACAAAAAGTAAACACGTACCCCGGTCTAATGGTAGAAATGCAATGGTACAATACAGTACAAAATTCTATGCTGACACGTCGACAACTTCCGCAAACCATTGTTTTAACGCCAGACTCAAAATAGCCGGTAACTCCTGCACATCCCTAACTACCAGATAATATGCAAATGGAAATCCTTCGAGATAACGCTTCATTTTCAACTTCATCTCTCCTATTCCCGACCCATCAGGTTCGAAGCTCGCCTGTGTTAGGTCGAGAATCGAACTCCCTTTCATTGCATCGACGATAATAAAGACGATCATGATTCGTTCCTCTTGCGCTTGTCGTACTAGCCGACGAATTGTTTCATGATCTTCACATATGCCATCTGATATGATGAGCTCCAGCTGCCAAAGGTCTCCGCTCCCACTCGAACGAGAGCGTCTCGTTTTCGCCTCCCGGAACAGTGCAATCGAGTCGGAGATAAGTTTTCGCACATTTGTGCCAGTCTGTTTGTAGCTGAACTGCTGGAAGATCTGGGCGCCTGCTTCAGACGAGAAAGGTTTGCCAAATTCATGAGCCACACGGACGTGATCTTCGTCCCCGAAACCGACAACGCAGAGATCCCCTGCCTCCAGCATGCTTAGGCTCTTTGCAACAAGAGCAAGTGTCTCGAAGGCAAGTTGCCCGCTACCGCTCTCGAGCATTGATTTACTGTCATCAACCGCAAGCATGATCTGGTAACTTCGTTTTGAGGGGACGGATCGTCGCATCCAGATTTTATCACGTTTGTATTGAGATGCGATATACGGAATGATACGCTTGATGTTGAGTCGTTTTCCTGTCCTGAAGTCGCCTCGCAGTTTGGTTGCCATGGTGGGTGCCAGAATCAAGCGAAGCTGTTCAGTCAGCGAGAGGGAGAGATCGTGGGTGATTGATTCATAGTGTGACCAAAGTCGCCGGGCTTCCTCTGAAGAAGTCAGAGGTGCCAATTCCGAACTGACATGCAAGGCAGAAAGATGAGTATCCATGTCTTCCATTTCTTGAGACTCCTCCGTTTGACTATTTTGATGGGCAGGCTCATTTTCCGTGTTTTTATCACCAGCGACAAATGATCTCGATGCATTGTTTTCCGACAGGCCTGGTTTCTGGTCCAACTCCATTTGGTCTTCTAGAGATTGTTCTGCCGGGAGGCTTTCGGGTTCTCCGGCATCTGGAACGAATTCGCCTTCTTCCGGCCGCTGGTCGGATTCGACGGCATTGCTTTGGTCAAGGCTCTTGGCTTGTTCCTCGTTTGCCTGACCAAGCGCTTGAGTATCTGCGACATCCTGATCGTCCGCGAGATGCTCGAAGTCAGCATCTTCCATGTTGGCATCCTGGTTTTCATTCTGGGGATTGTCCTGGTTGTCAGAGCCTTCCCTAATTTGACGTTGACGCCGATGCCATTGCTCCAGAATATCGCCAAGCTTTTTAAATGCCTGCGTTTGGGAGTCGTCCAACTTGCCGTCGTCTCTGCCGCCGGATGCGTTTGTGGCTTCTTTCGCGTCTTCACCCTGGTCAGCACTACCTGTCTGTGGATTTTGCTCCTCAGCCTCATCCTTGGAGCCCTGATTTTGAGTTGCTTCGCCAGATTCCCCTTTCTCTTGATTTTGATCTTGGTCGACACCCAGGCCACCAGACACTTCCTCACTTGGAGCGATATTTTCAGAATCTGCTTGGTTGTCTGTCCTCTCCGCTTCCAAAAATCCCTCGTTCTCCTCTTCTTGTGTTGCCTCAGTCTCAGGCTCCTCTTCTCCGTCGACATTTTCTTCATCTGCTTCTTCTGCAGGCTCTGCTTCGCCTTCAACTTGTTCCTGAGAATCAAGATCCGGGTTATCATTTGGCTTTTCCGGAGCCTCTGCTTCGCCTTCCCAGTTGCTATCATTATCATCCGGCAAATCACCAAGGTCATCATCTAGATCGGAGTCCTCTTTGTCTTTGTTATCTGGACCATCAAGTTCCATGTCTTCGGGTAGATCGAGAACTGGTTCTTCCTTTGCATGTGGATCTGTCGTATCCATATCTTCCCTGCCAACCGCCTCTCCCTCATCGTCGGGAGGCTCTGACCCCTCGTTTTCGCTTTCATCTCCGTTTTTATCTTGATCTACTTTTTCACTCTTTTCATCCGACGCCGTAGTTTTCTCCTGTGATTCCGGGTTCCCCTTTCCTTGTTCGTTTTCCGCATCTTTTAGTTTTTCATCATTTGTTCCATCCCACATCTTTTCATCAACCGAGGACGCGTCTAGTCCATCAACACTGCCAGTTTCCTCATCAATGTCCATGTCGTCCTCTTCTTCCTTGTCTGAGCCGTCTCCGTCTTCCTTCTCCTTGTCATCCTCAAAATCACTCCTATCCGCTTCAAGATCCTCTTGGTCCATATTGACAGCATCATCTGCTCCTTCCTTATCCTCTTTATCCCCATCCGCTTGCTGTTTTTCATGAGCTAGGTCAGATAAATCCTCGTCATCTTGGACATCTTTGCTAATATTTTCAGCACCTTCTTCATCACCAAGACCAGTCCCATTTTCTAACTTGTCAGACTTCCCCTGCTCCGCCGAGCTCTCAGACGGAGTACAGAAACCTTCTGATGCAATCTGATTAAACGACTTCGCTAGGAGGTACGACATTTTGCACGTCTCCCGGTGTAAGGCGGAATACTGGTGGAGGACATCAGTACATATAGAGTTGTATTGTTCTGCGATTGGTATGACTACTGATATGGTGGCGCCAACAAGAGCAAGAGACTTCGAATCGGTCGTCGAAATGTACCGAATCTGAGCTAACACAGAGCGTATGGCACCGGCAATGTCGGCCATGTGGAGATCTGCGCATGCTTTTGATGTAATCTGCTCGGTTTTTACCAACCAGGCCGGGGTATCCTTTGAAGAGGGAGCCGAGGACAGCGAAGAGCTGATCCTCTGCATGGCAACAAAAATTTTGTCCATCGTTGTTAACAGAACCGAGTCAAACTCCTGAAGTGAAAGGCTAATTTGACCATTGGTTTCCGGTGCTGCCGTTGTAGCGTTCAATTCAGTCCACGGAAGTATCTGTTCTAAAGCGAATGTTAACTCAGGATGTTCATCAATCCATTTTAGTACATCGGATCGTATGTTTGTAACTAAAGCCCGAGCATCCGAATATAGGTTCTCATGAGTGCCACTGGATAATCCAGGGGGCAGGCTTTTCAGGCTTTCAATTGAGACAAGCAGGGTGTTCAAACGGGTTTTCCAATCTTCCAAAGCCTCTAGAACATCTGATGAACCAATCTCTGCAAATTTTCCCTGGATTTGAAGAGTTGAACCACAGACACCAAGGATGGTAGAAAGCCACCGTACGGCTGCCCGGAGATCCTGACGACCAGAGGGGAGGTAGTCGCTGCTGCACAATAGGGAGCTACAAAGATCGGATACATTTCTCATTTGTTGTATCGTGGATCTGACCATGACAAAGCTATCCAACCTTGACGATAGAGTCTCCCTTTGTTTCAATGTCCAGTGTAGGAGTCCCTCGACAAACCCCGCGCTTCTAGCAACCTCAACATTGCTAAGGTCTTCGGAATACTCATGCGAGGAAACGCGGACACGAGGCACCAAATCCAAAAATCGATGGAAGTAGCAGTCTGCGCTTTTAATATGAGCTGACTCAGTAGACACCTGGAGAGGGCGTGTCGTTGAAAGGACAGAGGCGACGGATTTTTGATTTTCGAGAATGTCAGTCCCGATATTAGAACGGATGCCCATGAATCGAAGGTCTTTGAGCTTTTCCGCGTAGAACCGCCGTTTTTGACCTTTGAGGTGCTGAACATCGTGCTTATTTTCTTCGGTAAGGATCTTCGGGGTCTGGGATTTAAATTCTGCGATGGTATCAATTACGTCGCGTGTGAACGCATCCAGTTCCTTGTGGGCCGATAACCCTACTAGAGAGTTTTCGTACACACGTTGCATGCTCTTGACTGCACCATCCGGGTCCGTAAAACGAACGGGTCTTTGAGCCCATGAGGGAATATTTTCAAGGCATACACGAAGGGCATTAGGAGGAACGGGGTTGGGTAGTGTGATATGATTATCCGATAATGACTCCGTTTTTTCCGGAAGTCCAGAGAGCCCCTTGGACAACGAACCTTCCGAAGACTGACCGAGAAGACTGCGATACTTTCTAACAAGCCTGAACAATTTGTTATGAGAGCGACGTGCACTTTCTCTGAGAGCGTTAATGTTAGTGTCTTTCCAGCTTGCCAGCTGAATAGTTTGCTGGATATCACGTTCTAGTGTATGTCTACCATCACCAAGCGATTTTTCAAAAATCGATACGAACGGAAGATAGTGGTGAAGCAAGTTGTCAATGGCAGCGCTGAGTTGGTCCAGAGGCGGGAAGTCCAATGCATAGAGATGCAGCAGCAATTTGAACTTTTCAAGGAGCTGCAATCTTGACTTGTATTGGCCCATTGGAGTCGAGCGAATAAATTTCTCAAGGGTAACGATGAGTTCAACGGAGTGTTCGGTCAGTGGTTGTCCGTCTTGAACCAGTCGTAATGGGGCCGCAATCATCACATCATAGGCAACAAACCACCATGCGCTCGCATCCTCACTACATTTCTCATCTTCGATGTCCAAGAGACGAGCCCAAGTGGATAGTTCAATGCGCCGCCAACTTATGAGAAGGGCCGTTAAATCGTCGTAGCACTGAGCAGCGGAGAACTCTTTACTTGCGACAACTTGCCACTCGTGAATGAACGAGTGAAGTTTCTCGGTTTTGGTGATAAATTTGGCTAGAGGTTCTTGGTGTTTGAATTCGAAGATCTCGGAGCAACAGCGAATAACATCTGCAAGGGTAGCGTGCTCAGGCCATGAGTTTTGCAGTTCTTCAAAACGCACCCGGGTCGTTTCAACCAAATCTGCGAGTTTTTTTACCTCTACCAAGTTCGGATCTGAATAGAAGTTGTAAGATGCTGGTGGCTTGGTGGCTTTTACCTCGTCCAGAAACAGAATTGCTGCGAGCAGGTGTGATTTAGGGTCTGTGGTTGGGATATCTGTTGGCTGTTTTGCAATGATCGAACCAAGCAGCTTCGTGGAGTCCATCACCAATTGTTTCAGGGACGACTCCTTATCGAGGTTAGAAAACAAATCATGAAGTGCACGAGAAAGTTGCACAGAAATAGCTTTGACGTCGAATTGTGGCATTGTTCGTTTTTCAAGTTCATTCTCAATTGCGCCGTCAAATGTTGGGAAAAGCTCGGAAAACTCGTCAGCATCTATTTCCTGATCATCCTCAAAGGATCCTCGATAACGGTATAAATTCGACTTTTGAGCGTGTTTATCCTGATCCACTTCTAGCTGCTGTTTCCAGAGAATGGAGAAGTCCTCGAAAATATCACGGAGGAGCTGGCGATTGGCAGCAGCCGAAAGAGTTTCAGGGTCTGTATTTTGGAAAATCTTAAGCACAGAGAGTCGTTGCAATCCGATGTCTATCTTCTCCGAGTTAGGTAGGCGAGATGTCGTCGGCTTCAGTTCGGAGAGAGATACTCTTCTGGCATTCATTAAGGGCGTTATTTGGCTGATAGCTTGCATTAAACCTTGTTCTGAACGGGAATGAGGGTCAGAGCACTGAACCAAATCTACTCCGAGATGAAGAATCTCCAAAAAGCGGACGATAAGAATGACTACGTCGCCATATGCCTTGTAATTTGTGGTGAGGCGGAGACATATTTGCTGGATATTTTTCTGCAAAAGTTCACCTTGTTTGTTGATCCCATTGACTGAATCCCAATTGGCTGAATCCTGGAGGGAACGGAGGATAGCATCAGGACTCGTGTTGAGAACTGAGTTTAGTAAATTGGAAAATTCCCCTTGTAGTTCAGCAGACTGGGAAGGCTGGGGTCGAATAACTGAGGGCAAAGGTGGTACAGCTCCCAATAGTCGGAGTTCTTCTTGAGCAATCTGAATTCGCAAGCTTGATTCTTGCCCAGAAAATGATAATTCAAATGCTTTCAATGCGTCCAGTTTCTTTGTTTTCTCCCGGACGCGTTGCGTATACCGCTGTCGTTGAACAACCAAGCCAAGGGATGGGTCGAAAGGTCTGTTTGGGACAAAGAGTCGAAGACATGCCAGAGCAAGTTGAATACAAGCAGCTCCCAGTTGAAACTGCTTGGCAGTTCCTGTTTCACCACAAATGCCAACCAATGAGGATAAAATTTTATTGAACGATCTTGACGCAAATTCATTGAAATAATGATGCTTTTCGAATTCATCTCGTAATTTTAGTTGTAATGATTGGACATTAGCAAGCATGCTGAGATGGGAATTTTGAGCAACTGTGTTTAGGTAAGATGTAGCGTTTGCGAGAGACGCGGGATCGATTAAATCTCCATGGCAAACTAAAAGTTCTCGAAGTAGCTTGGCTAGTTGCCCCTGAAACATATCAAGCTGATCATGCATGATTTGGTCGGTGCTCGAGCATAAACCGTTCGTGATGAAGTCAAGTTCAGAACTTAGTAAACTCATTCCTTTCAACGGCACATTTCCAAGAGAGTTTAGTTTCGCGATCAATGATAGTGAAATAGTTCCCCAGAGTGCCAATGGCTTGCACGAGGCGTTTTGGAAACCTGAAAAACGCGAAATTCTGGACAGGAGCTCAGGAACGGGGTTCCCCAAAATTGATATATCGTGAGGAGAAGACGGGCGTCCCGCGAGTAGTTGTAATACACCAGAGAGTGCTGAATTTGTATGCGCAGTGCCCGGCTTGCTGATGTCAATGAAATCACGATACTGCGACAGTGCTTCAAACTCCAAAGAAAAGTAGGGAGATGGCACTGGGCCGGAATCCAACACGCGAGATTCGAGGTCATCGATCACATGTTGAAGATCCTGAAATCATGTCAGTTTATATTCGAAAGCACAAGAGCTTTTAGGTCCATACCTGAATCAAACCAACCCCATCTGCACCTTCCAACATTGCAAACTGTGCCTGGACTAGCGAGCGGCGGAATTGGTTAAGTTGCGAAAAGGGCAAATTAGATTTCAAAGTAACCTGATCAAATCGGGCAGCAACTTGTTGCAAATCCACCATTGATTTCAAATGAACAGGGTCCATTGGTGTCGCAGGTCTCCAGCGATCCCATATCCTCTGCATGCTCTGGCCAGTTGACAAGGCCCAGTTGGCACGAAAAGCGTCAAGTGATTGAGATAGGACCATGACAATATCAAGCTTGACGTCTTTAAACCGAGAATGAAGAGAATGCCCGACTTGTAAATATGTTTGAAATACCCCCTCATCGAACTCTTTCGCTTGCACGACACTGTAAATGTCCCAGCACAGTTCCAATATAGAACTGGCCATAGTACACACATCAACGCAACCCAACACCTCGGAATTAACCTTCTGAATGGTCTCGCTCAAAGTTTGGATACAGTTAGAGAGATATGAAGCAACCGGTTGGGTTGATTCCTTCATAAGGGCAGGAATCCTATTTGAAGCCATCGACCTTTCCAGTCTGCTCATTTCCGAAGGTTTTTTCGCTGACACGGAGTCATGAACTTGAGACAAGATCTGGTGGAACTGCCAAACATTGAATTGTATTTCTTGGAGTTTTGCTAGTTTTGCCAATAGAGCCTGCGATTCCGGGATAATGCAGGCCACAACGCGGGGCTCGTTGATTAGTGGATGAAGCGGCTGTTCGGTATCTGTCAGTTAACATTCCCAGCAAATGTAGAAAACCTATTACATACCTCAATACTTTGTTGAAAGCTAAATTTTTTTGGTTCGTTCCAACTTCCATTACATAGAATATTCTTGAAAGGAGAAAGGGTATCACGGTTCAAAAAAGCGTTGTAGCGATCAAATGTTTGGTAAATAATTGTAGAGGGGGTTGTATTAGCCAGCGTAGGCACAGTCCATAGATCGAGAGAAGTGGCTGACGACTGCTGGAGGCTGCGAAAATCGTGCGGGGCCAGGTGATCAAGAGACACTTCTAGCTCATCGTGTTGCATGTCCGATTCCGCCGGGTGGAAGGAAAGGCCTTGACTCCAGCGAATGCGGTACATTGATGATTCTGAGGTATAAATGATTCCTTGAGATGTAGACATAGTTGCGTCGACCCTGGGTGGAAACCATATTTCGATAGCCCGATTCCTCATCGCTCGCGACAGCTCACCATGACGGGGATCCATAGTGAGGAACAGTCGAAAATTTGGGTGTGGTGTCACTATTTTTGCAGTGCCATCACCGGTTCGTTGCTCATTAATCATTAAACACCCATTCGGTTCCATAAGTGAGTTTAGTCGATCTAAAACAGAAGGGTTGCAGAGGTTCGCGTTGTCAAGGACCACCCAGTCGCCTTTCTGGACTGATTGAATAAATATGCCTTCAGTCCATTCAAAGCCGATCGTCTTGCTGCCAAAGGACGACTCGAGCAATATCTTAGAGCGTTGATGGAACTCTGTGAATTTTGGATGTAATCCCTTGAGTGAGATTTCTTGCAGGGCGTCCGAAATAGTTTCAAGTTGAGATGTACCGTTCTGGACCCCTTGGTATAGCTGTACGAGCTCAGTGTCCATACCGGGCTGCTCGGCGGCGGTATGCGTGTAGACAATATGACTCTGCAGAAACTGGCGCAGTTCATCCACAAAACTTAGGAAATGGCGGTCGTTGTCTACCTGTTCAAAGCCACCGATAAGATCCATAGTATCAGTGTCTGCGTTCAGTGCCAATTCGACGACTTTGGAACCACTCAAAACGGCAAGTTTCCGCAAAACTGCCGTCTTCCCACATCCTGATACACCAACAAGAATACTTGGCCACCTTTGCTCAATGCACAATACCAATGATTCCATAATCGGCAAATCGCTGGGAAGTATCTTCATATGAGGATCATTGAAATCCTGCACAAGTGGGTCACGTTGAAGTACACTCAGGCCAACCTGGTACTGTGACACGCTTAGGTTGTGGAAATAGCTTTTAGTGTCAGGTGTCGATCCGAATACGTCCGCATATACTGACGAGACCAATGTCCGATCCCCAGCCGTGCGAAACCGTTGACTTATCACTACATCAAGGAACTGAGAAGGTGAAGTCCTGATTGGGGTGGATTCAAGCAGTCTGAGCCACCTTGAAATATCCCGTAAATTGATTTCCCAGGGACCCCCGATAGCTCCCAGGCGTCGTTCGTTCGTTATTTTAAAATTTAACGAAGAGATAAAATCCACCAGTCGTTGGATCTCTTCTTCAGGAGCAAGAGGAGACAATCTTTTACAAATCATCCTTAAGTCGTTGTCATTAAAGGAGTCCGCATACACAACCGTAAACCGATTCACGAACGACGCCGGAAGTCCTTTTCTTCCACCCCCCTGGTGGTGAGGATTTTGTGCCGCAAATAAAACAAAGTTGGGATTCCGTTTAAACGTTTGGTCCAACTCTGCAACATAAACTTGTTGACGATGGTCTAGACAGGAATTCAAACCCTCTAATACAGATTGGGAGGCAAGATTCATCTCGTCCAAGAGAACCCAGCCGCCGGTCTGCATAGCTCGTAAAAATGGCGCATCGCTCCAAGCGAAATTTCCCATGTCGCCGCCTTCAACAGGGACATCTGATCCAAACAAATCTGTTAGATCTGTCTGGTCAGAAAGGTTGATTCGGGTAAGGGGCTTTCCAAGAGATTGGGCCAGAGTGGCAACAAGGGTCGTTTTTCCAACGCCAGGGCTACCCTCAAGGAGAATGGGCTTTGTTGACTGCAGGCCTCTGGCAATCCTCAGAGAGTTGGCAACTGTAGTCGGCGCGTCTAAGGAAAATGTGGGATCATGCTCGGAGCCAGCGCCCATCTCGAGGACGAATGGTCCAATTCTCATCTTGTTTTCTTCGATAGATATAGTGGTTTCCCGATAATAAATAGAGATAGCGTCAATACCAAAAAATTCACCTAACTGTTTGACACATTTAAATCTATCGTGATTAAGATTTCCCGGGCTCGAAGCGAGCATGGCGGAAGGGTTGGCGCCTAGTGTGTCTATATATACTAGCGCTGCACCGTGGACTATCGCAGCAGCATCATCGAGATCTTTGGATAGGTTTATAAAGTCCACCCATGCCAACAGATCACGAATGGATATTGACCCAGATGTGGCGCTCTGGAAAGCCTCTTTGAACCATTTTGCAAAGGCTAACATTGAACTTGGGGCATTCGACATTGGCGATGCGAGCTTTGCAGATAGAATAGGAAGGATATCTGCAGCTTCGGAAAGCTGAGGTACCCATATTTCCGTAAGACGGTTCCTGAGCGCAGCAGACAGTTCCCTTTTTCCATAGTCCCCACCTGGGTTCATCGTTGCCAAAAACTGGAATCCATCCCTTGCAATAACCAAAGAATCAATAGGGCCCTTCTCTGCGAGGAGCAAAGATCTGTGAGATTCAAGCACGCTATTTAGTCGCTCCAAAACGGAGTCATCTGCAAGCGAAATTTCGTCAAGGAGAAAGTGCTGCCCAGATTCCATTGCCGTTATGAGGCTACCGTTGGACCACTCGAATAGAGCTTTCGCTCTCGTCATATTTTCTCGTATACGATTCACCAAGTCTGGTTCGCACAAATCCAATGCCTGGGTATTTAACGCAGAAAATGCTCGCGTCAGATCATCGAGGGAGCCATAACTGCTCTCATCGTATGCATCTACGGATTTCAAGGCTGACGACAGGTCCGTTAAAAGTTGGCCTTCGATTGCGGATCTATTTCTCAAAGGTCTCTGGGCACCAATGATATCTCCAGTCTCGAGGTTAACATGGGCGTTAATTGTGAAAAGTTGTTTTCCATATATTTCTGCAATAGCTTGGCAGATTTGTGTTTTGCCGCATCCGGTTTCTCCAACGAGTAGAACGGGTTCGTTATGTTCAATAGCCTGTGAAACGAGCATGAACACCCTTCTCATCGCTTGTGTCCATATTATGCCTCTCGGGGCAGTTGCCGAAAGATGTTGAAAGCGCGCATCCAAGCTACGAGGACTATATATGGTGGTTTCATCAAGTTTCACCCTCATAACCTCCTCGATTACCTCCTTTACAGCTGCCCTTTCCTGCGGATTCCTAACCCTTTCTGCCAACAGCATAAAACCATTGATAGCCAGTTGTTCACGGTCATCGGCACGTCGTTGCGCCCATCGAAAAAGATCACGCAGAGTAGCGAAGCTGTTTCGTTGCTCGAATAAGCGGCTTGACTGGCGTAGGAGAGAAAGCTTTCGATAGACAGACACTATTCTTGCGCAGAAAGAAGGAGCAATTTGTGATCGTTCCTTGAGAATAAATTCCAGCTCGTCCTCAGGAATATCATCAAAATGGAGTTCAAGGAATCGATTTCGAAAAGCACGGGAAAGCACCTTTCGACCGCCATAAAGGCCAGCGGGATTTTGGGTAGCGAACAGCATAAAGTTCGGGTGTGGGTGGACCACTTCTTGGGATTCAGGCAAAAATAGTTCTCTATTGTCATCAAGAAGGCGGTTAAGGGCTTCTAGGACATCGATTGGGGCTAGATTAAGTTCATCTAACACAATCCAGTGGCCATTCCTCAGGGCCTCAACCAGTATTCCTTCCTGATATCGCAAGTTGCCATCTTCACCAGAAACATATGATCCCAAATACTCTTGAAGGTCGGTGTGCTCATGATTGTTGATTCGGACAAATCGGTTACCAGAAATTTTGGCGAGGTATTCTACCATGCTTGTTTTCCCAGAAGACGTCGGGCCTTGTAATAAAATAGGAAAACGTCTCGTAGAGCTTGCTCTCACTAAGTTCATCAAGTTTCTTTCAATGAAAGGCGTGATTATGTAATGTGGTTGTGACTCAATAGGAAATGCTCCTTGTCTCATCCAGTAATGTTTGAATTGAACATAGGTGGCTCCATCGTTAGGTGGCTTCGGAGTCTGGGATAGTATTGATCGGGAATTCTTGAGGCTCCCAAATATATGCTGATCCAATAGAGGGATGATTTGAAGTTCTGATGCCTTGCTGAGTAATGTCAAAAAGCTCATGCAAAATCCTTCATACATCGCTCGTCGAAGTCCGTAGATATGTGCTTGATTTCTCACATATATTAAAGAACGAACGAGAGTTCTCACGCTAAAATGCGGTTTCTGACCAGCGCCGTCTGTCAACTTGTTGTCTGCGTTTAGCCTTTTCGTGTCAAGGTAAAGGCGAGCAAGGGCGACAGTAGCTTTCTCATCCGCGTTTGTCAACGAGCCCAGGTAAGCATCTATCAAAGTTATAAGGTCGTCGATTTCGGTATCTGGTGAATTAACATATATCTCCGTAAATCTTGATCGTAAACCAGGAGCCAAATCTCGTTTCCCAGCATCAGTTGCTGGGTTCATGGCTCCAAAAATTCGGAAATTTGGATGGCCATAAACGCGTTCGACTTCCCCAGCCTCAGAAAGAAGGACGGACGGAGTCCCGTCACTTCCATAGTGGAGGAGGCCAGCAATACTCTCTAGAGTGTCAGGAGAAGCTAAATTTATCTCGTCGAGCAAAACCCATTCGCCATTTCTCAGGGCTTTGACTATCTTTCCCTGAACGAACGCGAATGCAAACTTGCTGTCACCTTCCAAAACCCGGACCTCGAATTCTTTTAATTCTCCGGCAAAAGTCTCCCATTTCCCACAGAGGCTAGCATATTTTGAATCGTCGAGTTTCCGTTTCTTTGACGGTTGTTCCCAGCCCATATCTATCGGTTCATTTTTGTTTCTTTTCATCGATTCAAAGACGCTGGATGCCATCTTGACAGCCTCTTTGAGGATGTTAACTAAGCGTAACCAGTTGCCGGTGGTAACGGATTTTGCAACCGAAGTTAAAAACTTCTGGTTCTTTTTAGCTGAAAAGGTGGACTCGAACAATAAAGTAAACTCGTCAACCATTGGAACAGCAATCGATCGAATATTGACCGGTTTAAAGCCACCTAGCAAATCCGAGCTTTCACTTTGTTGTGATAAATTTACCACTGTTAAATGTTGGCGCAGAAGGGAGGCAAGCTGCTGGATTACAGCCGTTTTGCCAATTCCAGTTTCTCCAACTAATAAAATGGGTTCGGAGAGCTGCAATGCTGACACAACTTGTTCCATCGTCTTCAGCGAAGCTCTTGTTGGCGCAAAAGTATTCTTATCTGCTACAGAGGAGGCTGACTTGCGCAGACCTAGTGGTTTTCGTTTTTGGCAGGATTCTCTGCCTATTGTGACCGTGTTGGGAGAATCCAAGTATTTCGGAGTCTGTTCGGACAGGCAAAATTTCATACGCTGTGGAGATACCTGCATTTCTTCCGCAATGGCTTCTGTCACCGTTGACTGAAGTGAGCCTTTGGGGAAATAGGCTGCGAAACAGTCAACTGTATCCATGAAGATGTCATCATGAGTACCGTCGGGAACTGCTTCATATCCAGTTTCACATCCAAGATTCCGTAAGCGTCGTTCTATTCTGTAGCATAACTTTACCAAGTCACGAAGGTTTGGTAACCTCCCGGTCATGAACTTCCGAGATAAAGTGCTATTGAATAGAGTAGTGATACGGTTGAACATATTCATTATCATTTCCACCCGAGGTGAAAGTAACGGAAACTTTTGCACAATAACTTCCTTGACCTCCGACAGTGGCATCGATACCACCTGAATGCGATTCCATAACCTATTTCCCAATATATTACTGCTCGGGGATATCTCTCTCCCAACAGCATTGATCGTAGATCTCATCGTGGCAATAACCCTAAAGCCATCAGCGCAACGGATGCGTTCCTTTCTGCTCGGGATTATAAGTTCCCTTTTCTCAATAAGCGGGAGAATAAGCCCAAGAACTTCAGAAGGTGCACGGTCCAAGTCTTCAATCAGAACCCATCTTCCCTCCCTGGCTGCCTTGGTCAAAACCCCAGGTTGCCAAGAAAATGAGCCAGCTTGAGACGATGTCGAGTACACTCCCAATAAACTTTTAGAATCGGTTTGTTCATTCAAGTGAAGCGTAATCATGGAAGATGATTGGCCCATTTGATTGGCAGCCTCATTGACAAGTGATGTTTTCCCGGACCCGGCCAGACCAACGAGTAACAGCGGGTCCATTGAAAGAAGCGAATCACCGAGACAGCGAAGATTGCGAAGGACTGTTGGCGTTTCCACAAGGGAGGATACTCCTGAATTATTTTTCGGATGGACAATGGGAAGAAGAATACCGCCAATCTCAGCGGTATGACTTGTGAAGGAGTTTTGAAACCGTTTAGTCCAAGTCTCCACAACAGAATCGTCGCGAGATTTTCGTGCATTCTCAAGTTCATCTTTTAGTCTGGCCCATCTCTTTTCTTCCCAAATACTAAGAAATCGGTAGTCGATAGTTCGATCCTCCCACCAGCCGTTAATTGCTGTCCCATCATGATACTTGTTTAGCATTTGTTCAAGAGCAGCATCTGCGGCATGCATATACAAGCAGAAACATCGGATTGCAAGATATTTAATAACAGGGTTGGGCCGATTAAGCAGTGACTGCAATTGGGATGCGGACAATATAGGCGAGAAACTATCCAAATCGAAACTAAGCAGCCGGAATAACGCAAGAAGAAATGTATGCAGAGTTTGGTCATCCATATGCACAGTCCCAAGCTGGGTTGACTCCGGTGAGGAGGATAGCGCATTGCTCTTGAGGTGTTGTGAGATGGCATCGGCAAATGGTCGAAGATGTGGTGCAAAAGGTAAAATTCGAGAAAAGGCGGCAGTGGCTCGTACAAAATATTCAGGTGAGTCCAAGTAAATCCATCTGGCGGCTAAATCCACAAATATTGGCTCATACAATGCGAATATTTTGTTGGTATAATTTGGCTCTAATGCCGCGATTGACAAGGCATCGAGCCATGCTGGTGGATTTGAAGTGCTGGTATGTAGAATTTCTACCAGCTCGGATGGTAGTTGCTGTAAAACCTGGGAGTCTGGTAAAAGTACCCCGTCACTAGAGATTTGTGCCATCTTGTGAGGCATCTGAAAAGCCCTTTTCCTCTACAGAAGGCGTTTTCGGACCTCTATATCAACAATACTGAATTTCATCATCAAGAAAATTTCTGGTGCTTGAATTATTTTCTGCCCAACGGCTGCCATATCACGTGTCTTTTTCCGCCCTCATGATCCTCACCGCTTTGTGTAAGCCAATCATATATGTCCCATCTTGGCGCCACAATTCCGATCCAATCAACGGTTAGACTCACCAGCCACATCTTGGCATCTGTGAGGACGGAAGGACGGTCCTGATTTCGTGGTACAACAGCCAGATTATTCTCTATTATCGCACCTCCCAATCAGATGATTCCTGACATCATCCTACGCTTAGTATCAGTGCCTCCATGACGGACAATGCCCGGAAACTCTTCAGGCTTAAATGCCGCCCAAGGTCTTGTTAATCATGATAGCTCCCAAGCCTCTCGCGATAGCAACTCCGACGATCCCCCTTGCGAACAAGATGAGTTGATTTCGACACATCTGGGGGACGAAACGGTGCTCGCGACAGACCCTTTAGGGGATGCATTTGATGAACCGTAATTTCATGCACCGTCGACTGTACGAGCTCCCCCTTACTGACTAAGTGGCAGGATTTCATTCAAGCGCAAACAAAAGGGACCTGCTAGGTTCGCCCTCTCCAATTTCTTCTCGTCCTCGGAAACCACCCCACATCCACCTCTGCAAAACTCTTTTGGAAACAACGATGGGGCATCGCAAAATCGTACTCCACCGCCGGCAACGACGACGACCACCAATGGAGGACTAGAAGGAAATAAAGCAGGCGGCCCACTTGACTGGTACGTTGAGGGCCCTGGTCGTCGAGTAGGCTACGACAACTTAACGGCGATCGATTGGATCTTCGAGTATACAAAAGAGCGCCAGCGGATACGGCATCTTCACGCCAGCAATAAAGGTCTCCTGGGCTATGTTCGCAAACTTTTAGATGCCAGTCATATTTGGGTTAACTTAATTATAACCGGGATAGCTGTTGGTGTCATTGCGGCAGGTATAGATATCGCAAGCAACTGGCTCGGAGATATTAAAACTGGTTACTGTCGCACTGGTGGCGAAGGAGGACGATTTTATTTGAATAAGAGCTTTTGTTGCTGGGGCTATGACGGTTCGTTTAACCGACTACGCTTGCATACTGTATGGCTACGCTAATATGTCCTCAAGATTTATCAGAATGCCAACATTGGATACCGTGGCGTAATGCTTTCCATGTCGGATCTAAAAGTGGTGGATATATGGTGGAATATATATTTTTCATCATGTACTCTGTAGGTACATTCATGGCTCTTGGCTTCAGTTTGACTAACCGGGATTCTAGATCCTCTTTGCAACGACAGCAAGCGTACTTGTTAGAAAGTTCGCGGTATACGCCAAGCACAGTGGTATTCCGGAAATCAAAACCGTTCTTGGCGGCTTCGTTATTAAACGATTCATGGGCGCCTGGACCCTGCTGATCAAATCTCTCGGCCTGGTACGCATTGCTCTGATCGCCGGCAACTTAGCTCTTATTACTTACAGATTCCTCAGTGTCTTGCTGTAGCATCGGGTCTATGGCTTGGAAAAGAAGGTCCATTAGTCCATGTGGCTTGCTGCTGCGCAAATTTGATCATGATGCCTTTTCCCAGTCTAAACCGTAATGAAGGTTAGCCAAAAAATATCCATAGTAGGAGAACAAGATTACTCATACGCAATAACAGCGAGGAAACGTGAGGTTCTCTCAGCAGCCGCAGCGGCTGGCATCTCTGTTGCATTCGGGTCTCCTATCGGAGGTGTATTGTTCAGTTTAGAGGTACTACAATGCCCATTCATTTGAGCTTCACCGCGCTAATTTGTCTCTTTCCCTAGCAATTATCATACTATTTCCCAGACAAGACGATGTGGCAAAGCTTCGTATGTGCTATGGTTGCGGCAGTGACGTTGCACGCTCTCAACCCCTTTCGAACAGGCAAAATTGTCCTCTACCAAGTGACGTACAGCCGTGGATGGCACCGATTTGAACTACTTCCGTTCGCTCTACTAGGCATATTTGGCGGCTTATATGGCGGCCTATTCATCAAACTGAACATGAAAGTTGCCAGATGGCGAAAAGCGAGGAACTACTCATACCCGATCTTACAAGTGGTACTTGTAGCACTTATCAGTGCCATAATTAACTTCCCAAACACCTTCATGAGGGCTCAGTTATCGGAGCTTGTGTACTACCTTTTTGCGGAGTGCGCGAACGTTCCAGATGATCAGTTCGGGCTTTGCAAAACAGGATCTGCATCCTTGGGGGTTATTGGCCTTCTACTTCTTGCTGCAGTTCTCGGTTTCTTCCTTGCCTCGATTACCTTCGGCTTAGATCTTCCAGCAGGCATCATTCTCCCGTCGTTGGCGATAGGGGCGCTATCCGGCAGAGCTCTTGGAATTGCGTTTGAAATGTGGCAGAAAGCTCAACCAGACTTGTTGCTCTTCCGTAATTGCGAACCTGACATTCCATGTATTACTCCTGGCACTTATGCTATCGTCGGGGCAGCATCCGCACTTGGAGGAGCAACGAGAATGACGGTGTCAATAGTGGTCATCATGTTTGAACTTACCGGCGCTCTCACCTACGTTATACCCATTATGATCGCCGTGATGCTTTCCAAATGGTGTGGAGATACGTTTGGGAAACGTGGTATCTATGAATCATGGATCCACCTAAATGAATACCCATTTATCGAGCAAAAGGATGATGTGGTCCTACCCGATGTCCCGGTGAGCCAGGTCATGACGAGTATTCATGACCTTTCAGTCATCACTGCTGTCGGCCACACAATTGATACCCTCTTACATCTTCTCGATACAACAACCTATCGAGGATTCCCTGTCGTCTCCGATACGTCCAACGCTATCTTACTAGGATACATATCCCGTAACGAACTTAGCTTCGCCCTTAAATCTGTCACCTCTCGAAGTTCCCGTAACCTATCTCTGGAAACTCCAGCCTATTTCGCTCATCAGCCTTTTGCCGATCCACTAGAGACCCTTGACCTTCGACCTTGGATGGATCAGACACCCATCACGCTCAACAGCCACGCCCCCTTTCTAATAGTACTAAATATGTTTCAAAGGCTAGGCCTTCGGTACGTACTCTTTGTCAACAAGGGTGCTCTCCAAGGTTTCTTGACCAAAAAGGACGTCTGGTATATCATCGAAGAAGCGCAAAAACGGAGGGCCCAGGGCTTTAGAGACAGCGAAATTGGAGAAGGGAATACTGAAGAAGAAAGAGGATTGCTGGGAAATGATGATGATGATGATCACGACCATATAAGGACGTTTAGTCCGCTTGAAGCTCGGCCCTCGTTATAGCGTTTTTATCGCGGAGTTTTGGGATTTTGAAGGGTCTCTGGGGTCTATGTTTATTTCTATCCTGTTTTGTTCCATTTTACCCTTTGCATCTGGTATTGTTAAGGAGTGATTGTGCCTATGTATGGAGATAAAGAGCAATTTAGACCATGCTATAGATAGTCGAAGCAGGAATTTCATCCGTTCAATCGACCCCTCATCATAGTTGAGAACACTCCCATCTTTGCCTAAACCTTATATATATACAAGAGCCACCCGTCGAACGACATACATATATCAATTTCATCTAATCATTAAACAAAGACATGTCACGCAAAAACTTTTATTTTTTTTACCCGTTTAGAACCTTTTTCTTGTCACCGTCTATAAAGATAGGAAAGAAATCCCAGAAAACAAACGAGAACAGCATCACCCCACAAACCAGCTACGCAATACACAATACAAAACCCCATATCTTAAAAGCGAGTCCCATTAACGCCCTGGATACCCTGTCCCAACTGACTCGCGACAACCGTCGCTTCTCTAACCGACCGTGCAAGCGTGCCCCTAACTCTCCCTTCTTCAAGAACCAGCAAACCACCAATCGTGCATCCACCAGGGGTGCTGACTTTCTCTCTAATCAACGCTGGATGTTCGCCATTCTGAACCATACCAGCCGCCCCACGCATAACCTGCGCAGCCATCATCTGGGCCTCTGCTCTCGGCAACCCCATCGCCACAGCCCCATCAGCCATCGCCTCCATGACCAATGCTACGAACGCAGGGCCGGAGCCAGCGAGTGATGTACACACATCCATCATCGACGGAGGGAGTGTGGCCACCCGCCCGACGCGGGAGAATATCCAGGATATCAACATATTCCATTCCTCTGGGAGAGGTGGGGTGGAGGTGCCGATGACGGTCATGGATTCGCGGACGATGGCGGCGGTATTGGGCATGGCGCGAACGACGCGGCAGCGTTTCGATTCTGGAATCGTCGAAGTAGATGGGTATAATGTGCCCTCGATCTGATCTACGGTCACACCGGCAAGGATACTGATCAGAAGTTTCCCCTCGAGTGCCTCTGTCATGCCAGGCACGTCGAGCACGTCCCTCAGCATGTATGGTTTGCAGCCGAGAATGATCACCTCAGCTTCCTCGACGGCCTTGATGTTCTCGTTTTGCAGCACGGTCAATGACATCGAGAAACCATCGAGAGCTTTGTGGATGCGCTTCGCGGATTCGAGTCGTCGTACGCAGGCGATGAATTTATTCGGGATCTTCTGCTGCGGGACCATGTCGGATGGAGTGGTGGTTCCGGACTCTGATGGGTATGCGGAATGGCTCTTTGCTTCTGAAAGGGAGGCGAATATGCCTGATAAGATGGCTATTCCCAAAGTCCCTGGAGAATCGATAGCTATTCGTTAGTGATATGTCCTTCTCGGATTTCATTGCGGGCCGCCCTACCGCATCCAAGCACTGTAAGAGTCACGTCTGGCTTCTTCTGAGCCATGTTGACGGCGTCGATATTGATATTTCTCTGAGCGACAGACATGACGGACATGCGACAATTATGTATAAGTGAATTGGTGGTGTATATATGTCAGAAAGAAGGAATGATTGAACGATGGAGGTTTACGTCGCAACATTGTGCGGGGATGGAGGAAGTCCGGCGGTTGAGTTAGGTTTGCTGCGGATCCTTCCCCCCTCATAACCGAGTTAGACTTTTGGTGGAGCTTGAGCTTTTTTCTGCCACCACCTCAACAAGCTAAAATATTTTATCTTACACCGCCCTCGAAATCCCGCGCAGCTCCCTACTTCACGTACCGTTCAAGGTACCAGATGATGACCGTTTAAGTTGGGAATGCATTATGAGATATCAATTGCTACTCGATAATTGCCATTCTCATCCCCTGCATCTAATATGGCCGACCCATTCGAGGTACGCATGCGCTTCACCACACAGCTCCAGCATCTGAGCGCTTCCGTCACCTCCTCGCAGAAAGCTGCCCATTATGCTCTCAAATACCGGGATATGGACGAGGATCTTCACTCCTGCATTCTGGAACAGCTAGAAATGGTAACTATATACAGCCGCTGCAGTTTCAAATGGAGCTTAAATTATAACAACGATCCTGATGCCAGCTTTTTTTTTCTTTCAGAATAGCATGAACAACCGCGCCAACATCATGTACTTCATCGAACACCTCTGCGACATGGCCACCAAGGAAAACCACCTTGAATTCGTTCGTATGATGCAGCGCGATATCCTCCGTGTCGTCGACGCCGTCGCCCCACCCGATGGCTCTGGCGCGGCAAATGTCAAACACGTTCGCCGTGTGCTAAACGGATTGCAAGCGAAATCATTCCTTTCGGCAGATACAGTCCGTGAAATCGATGCATGCCTCAAAGAAAGGGAAAGTCACCCGGCACATCTTCTTGATCTCGAACCTGTGGAGCCGGGCCAGTCGGCATCCGAAGGTGGCGATTCATTAAAAGCGCCAGGCTCTGCGACGAGGCCGAGCGGTATGAAGGTGGACAAGCGACAGATCGAGCAGCGGATCGAGGAGGATCGAGAGCGGAATAAGCGGCTACGGGAGTCCATGTGGGCTGTTCCGGGGAATGATGTGGATGAGTTTGACAAGATGTGGGATGAAATTAGTGATCTTGGAGAAGATGATTACTTGGCAGCTGAGGAGGAGGCCATGGAGAGGAAACGGATTGCAGAAGAATATTACGATGCTTGATTTTATCCTTTTTTTGTTAGATAAGGGGGGGGATTTATTGGGACTTTACGGCATGGCGTTCCGGCTAGGGCTCTGGGGTTTATTCTTATTTTTTCTTTATGATCGAATTATACGATTCCAGGGCACGGAGAACTCTCTGTGGTTCAAGCGGGGGGTGCCCATTTACTACCGATATGTCCCAACAGAACTTGGCTGGCTATCAATACGATATCTTCTAACCATACTACTATATGGGAACTTTATTCTCCGTGTAATTAAATAATATATCCTCCTCGGAGCGACTGAAAGGTAAATTAATTAAATGCCAGGGCTTGATTGTTCTGATAAGAGATTAGGGCTAAACTCCCGGAACATCATAACTCCGGCCTACAATTTTCTGTCTGGGAAAGGAAAAGTTTGACCCAAATGGCTGAACTTTGTCCTAGAAACAACCATTAGAAAGGCGGATAATAATAATAATAATCATAATAATCCGGATTATCTGGAGACTTGGGCGTTTTCCTTATTCCCCTTTTCCTTATGTTGTCTCATTTCGTCACTGCTGCCCGAGGCCTTTTTGCAAGACAGGACTCTGGGGCCGAAGAAGACTCTCTGTCCTCCCCAGACCAAACAACAAATCCAATGCCCTCCAATCCTTCCCTCGAAATGGTGTCCGCTACTCGACGGACTGTGATCCCCATTACTACGGAAACGGCGTCCTCATCACCCGCTACGCAGGGGAAGCGGAAGATTGCAGCTTCGAAACAAGAATCGGATAACCAAGCACCTAAACGAAGGAAGCACGGAGGTGCCAACAGCATTAACTCGCCGGTTGCTGAACCCGTCGGCGAAGGGAATAGCATTGTTAAAAAGCTACCCTTCCGCACCGCTGATTCGAGTGATATTGTCGACCCCGAAACACAACCTGAAGAAGAGATATTGGATCCATCAACTAAGGCACCCAAAGACCCTGATGAAGTAAAACCGGATTCCAATGACAAGGCAACCCATGTTCGCTTTGGAAGCGAGGACCCCGCTCCAGAGGTCAATGGCCATACTCAGCATGAGCAAGTTACGGAAGACGAGAAACCCAAAGAGTCTCGCGACTCGGAGGACAGTGATGATGACGACGAAGCTCCTGAAACCGTAGACAACGCCGCACAGCTACAAAAACTAAGAGACGCTGCCCGAAGAGAAACGCAGGCTAAGCAAAGGTTCGTAGTGAAGGCTCTATTCTGTCCTACCTAAGGTGTAAAATCTCACCACTAACATTAACAACCCACCAGGACCGAAGCAGTAAATAAAGAAAAAAGAAGAGCGCGGGATCAACGACTAAAAGCCCAAGCAGTCTCAAAACCCGCTCCTCCGAATCAGGAGCATGCACCGTCCATATCGCAAGATCGCCGCGCAAAGCAGGACGAAATTCTCTCCGAAAGCTCTGCAACGTTACAAGGATCTATTTCCAAACCCATCCGTTCACTCCCCACTTTACTCCCAGATGAGATCTTGAACGCAGAACCTTCTTCCAACCATAGCAGATTCCCCACCCCACCATATGAGACAGAGTCGTCCCTCGTGGGCAAAATGCCAGTGTCGAAGAAACATAAGTTTCTAGATAGGGTTGAGAAGAAGCCGAAGGACGTAAAAGTTGGAGGGACGTCGATTCGTGTTCTGGAGGGCTCGGGGAGTAGTGGTTCGAGTGGGGTCAGCTTACCTCCCAAATCATTCAAGGCGAGTCGTCGGGTGCGGGAGAACTTGATGGCTGGTAATCGTAACTTGCTTGGCGGGGGCAGTTTAAGGAGGACAACGGGTGGATCTTCGGGGTTTGTTCGAAAGTGAATTTTGTTTGTTTTATACTGCGTTAGAGTACAGTGTGAACAGTACAGCAGCCAGTATTACGGGTTTGTTTCTGGCATCAGGGCTTCATTTATCCAAACTATATTGATACTCTGCGGGATTACTTATGTCGTAGAGTTTGGGTTGCTTCATTGGTTTATTTATGTGCGCTCATCTACTACATACTGCCGTTCGCACCAGATCTCTCATTCCTCGCCTTCCCACTGTTGTAGATTGCAATCTGTAGCCATGCATATTCTTGACATTTCTGGAAGGCATATTGGTTAAATCTCCGATATTTGTATGCCAGTCCCGAAGCAGCCTAGCGGATTGGCTCGGTGAGGTCAACTTAAGGTTTACTTCACGTGTCATGCCAAGCCTTCGAGAATGTTTTCTGCTCCTAAGCCAGTATGAAGTAGCTCCAAACACACGCCGAACACTGGAAAAGCGATATACCCCCATTCATTCCCTCCCTCAGCCATTACTGAACTTCTGTATGATCACAATTGGCATTGACATACAGCTTTCCATCAGCCATGACGTCGATAGATAAGGAGACCACTCCTCTGCTTGACTACCAGCATTCGAGCTTCCCATCTACGTCACAGGATGAGCGCCGCCCACGTCGGACGGTTACCTTCGATCCCATCGCCCAGAGCAAGAGCAGCACATCAAATGATATCGCTACCTCCAGGGACTTCTTGAAGCCTCCCGGTACCGGTAACCCTTCAATCCAAAGCAGCTCTAGTGGTGGTGGTGGTGGACCTCCTGTCCTAGCTGCTCTCAACAGTAGGCTCCGCCGTCGACACAGCCAGGGAGCTGCTTACAACACAGTGACCGCAGCCTCTTCTCCAAGTCATCCTAAAATTGGCCCTCAACGAACGTCTAAAAACACACAGAAGCTTAAGCTACTCCCCAATCCCGTCACGGGGGAAGAGGACCAATTTTCTGAAGGAGAGATCCCAAGAGAAGTGTATTCCCAGATCACCCGGATTAAGGAGCCAACCGCCAGAAAACATGCAGCAAGGCTGGGTAAAGCAGATCGGGACCGTGTTCCGCGGGTGACGGCATATTGCACTGCGAGTTCGTATACAATAGACGATGTCGTGAGGTTTCTCAAGTCCCGTGCCGAAACTAGGGGCTCTAACCCAAAGCTTTTCGACGAATGCGTTTATTCGCCATATAACTATAACTATGAGGAAAAGAAGAAAACTTTTAATTTACATAAGCGAGATGAGCAAGGCATATCACCCGCTCCAGAAATTCCCGACCAGGGACATGAAGGGCGACGGTTTTCCGATAGTGAAATCGAAATCGAGGGCCAAAAGAGCCAACGGCGGGAAGAGCTTATCGATCTACACGAAAACCACCACGTCCCACCAACAGACCCCTCTACTGCTATATCTACCTCCCGTACGCTAGAACCTTCATCCAACGCGGACGACGCCAGCGGGCCTGGTCTCGACACATCAATCCACACACCAGAAATATTTCTCTTCGACTACGGCACGGTAGTAATATGGGGCATGACGCCCGCCCAAGAAACCCGCTTCCTCCGCGAAGTATCCAAATTTGCCAGCGCCGTCCTCAGTGCTGAAGACACACAGATCGAAAATTTCAATTTCTACTACACTCGCGACTACCAAGCGCGCATCTACAACGACTTCATCTCCCTACAAGACCCGCACAATTACATGACCAAGCTCGCCATCTCTCACGCCCTCTCTCAGTCCGTCAAGACTTCGCTGTTCGAAGATCTCGTTTCGGAAACCATCGCGAAGACGTCACCGCTGCCTGCACAGATTGCGGAGACGGGCAGCGTGAACCTCACACGCAGACAGATTAATATGCAGATTGGCGAATTGTTTATTCTGCGTATTAATATACACCTGCAGGGGTCCGTGCTGGATAGTCCTGAACTCATGTGGGCGGAGCCACAGTTGGATCCGGTCTATCAGGCTGTGCGTAGCTATCTGGAGATGGACCAGCGGGTGGGACTGTTGACGGAGAGGTTGGATGTGATTGCGGATCTGCTTGCGGTTTTAAAGGATCAATTGAGTCATCGGCATGGGGAGTACCTGGAATGGATTGGTACGTAGATTTGCAAAGTAGCCCCCTGCCTCATCCTTTCATATGATACCTGTTATACCCCCAGGAGGTCACTTTTACTTTTACGGAAGATGTGAAAGTCGCTAACATAATACACAATGAAGTAATCATCCTCATCGCTGCTGAAATCGTTGTTGCGGGCATAAACATCGTTGTCGACCTGTATGCTGGAGTCGATTAGCAAAACACAACCCTGAAACGCTGAAAATTAACCGCACCCCCACGCTCTTAACTTAAACGGCTATCACACATACTTCCTCTTCATTATCTCTCTTTCAGCCTTTCCCATCCACTACCCCCCGGTTTCGTACTGTACATCTACATGTCCGTGTGTGTATACAAATAACTTGTATAGTACGATTATTGTCCGCGCTACATATCTGTCTTACATATATTGTATATATCTTCTTTATTATTATTATATATTCATCTATCCTCGGCACTGCGAGCCATGCAGTCTGATTCTGGTTCCTAGTCTGATTTTATTCTTTAATTCGCATTTTTACCTCTCTGGCATGCGCCGTGATACTACTCCTGACTTTTTCCTATTTTTTATTTCCGATATCATCCAAATTGTAGATTTTTGTAGAAGATTCAAAGAGATGGTTGTGACTGATATCCCTATGCGGTATATGTCATATATTTTTACCTTTTCCTTGCCCTTTTTCCTTACATTTATATCGAGCAAACGTGGTTCATTTTAAGCGTTGAGTTGTGGGCTTGCTCAGGCTATAGAATATGAATGGACGGACCATAAAGGAAATAAACCCAAGACAAATTTAGCAAAGCCAAATATCATGAATAGATATTATACATCAACTTGGTCTCATTGCGCCTTTTTCCTCTTCTTCTATGAAACATTTACTCATTTTATTTTCCGCCACCACCTTCCTACACATATTATACGAACACGCAAAGGAGAAATATGAATATATATACCCAAACCATTAGAGGCCAAGAAGCGAGTTTGTCAAAGAGAAGAAGCGAAACAGGAAAAGGGCCTTTGTTTTCATATTTGATTTCAATTCCATCCCATCCCATTCAATTTCCCATTCTAAAAAAGAATAACATCCTCAGAATGGCAACGCAAAGATCAAAACCCGTGAAAGCAAAGTGAATGAAAAACGTAACAAAAACAAAACATCGCGTCCTAAAGGAAAATACCTCCTAACAGTGTGTGTACGTGTACGATAAACACCTAGCTGAATAAAGAAGAAAATGGACCATCGCACACCAGGAAACTTGTGGTTGAGGGAGATAACAAAACAGGTGTTAAACCAGAAGTATATATGGCTGGTTGGGGGGAAGAAAAGCAGGAAAGGGTTGGGCGAAATCGTAAGGAGTTGGGGGAGCTCAAGACTAGAATAGATTGAACACGTAGGAGTTAGGAGAGTGGAAATTAGAAAATCGTTCCTTGGATTAAAATATATAGGAGATAAAGGAATAAAAAGTAACGGCACATATCTACGCCAAAAGAGGAAGAAAAAGAAATTACCAAGGGAAAGAAAAGGAAGAAAAGGAGAAGGAAGAGCGATGACATGGAGCCAATCCTGAATATGGCAAGGGTTGGGGGGGATTTAAGAGACGGGTTGCTTGCTAGTAGATACACCACAATTTGGGGTTTTATAGTAAGAAGTTAGGTAGGAAGGTATGAAGATAGGTAATAGATATGGAGGCAGATGCCGGGGAATAGGGGGATACATTGAGGTGGAAAAAAAGAAAAAAAACCATGGCAGGATGACCTGTGACGAATGTGGCATGTGGGAATAATACATAGCCCGGCTTAAGGACGAAAACTGCTAGGAGATTGATGACGAAAAATGGGACGGGTTTGGAGAATTGAGCTGGGTGTCATAAACCCCTTTCGAAAAGAAATAGAAAAAAAACGCCAAGCGAAAAACACTAACGAGATAAACGCTAGCTGGGTTCCTTTCCTTTTTTTCTTTTTCTTTGTTGATAAGAATATATTACAAGCCATCTCTGCTCTCGCGCCGGTCCCCATACTGCCTCTTCGTCGCCGGGTCCAACGACTCCCAGTGCTCCGCAAGCGCACGATCGACATCATCTGGCGTAATATTCGTCTCTGGGCCGTACGCATCGACCAGGTCATGGATGACCTTATCCCGCGTGCGATTGGTGAAGTCCTCGAAGGCAGATATATATCGCTGATGGGATTGTTGAGGTTCGGGAATTGCTGCTGGCGCGGGGCCTTGGCCTTGGGCATAGTTGCTGCCGCTACCACTATGGTTGCGCTGGTGGTTGTGATTGGTTGGGGATGGGGCGAGGGGAGGTTGGCGGGGGTAATGGTGGTCTATTGCGGAAGAAGAGGATATGGGGACGGGTGATGGGTTGTATTGTTTTATGCGGCTGTCGAGATCGTGGGTGGAAGGTGGGGAGCGGGGTCTGCTAGCTGGTAGGAGAGGAGGGAAGGTGGTGGATGTGTTCATGTTCATGTTCATGTGGTCGATGTCTTTGTCTGAGTGGTCGAGGAGGGCGGTGGAATCATCGGCGCGACGGCTACGTTTCACTCGAAGAGGGCGTTCCTGGGGCTGTATATAGAGCAAAATCACGGAGAGATAAGAATTAGCAAAGGGGGGCAACTAGATCGACGAAAACAAGAAAACGCAATGCAACGAACGAGCCAGAGCGGGGAGCTTCGAAGGCAGCGTACAGTTGGCGGATGCCCCTCGGAGCTCCCTTCAGTGCCGTCATCCATGTAATCAATTCCGTAAGACGCACGCTTGACACCGGCAGAAGAACCTTCCCCAGCTCCTCCTCCTCCTCCTCCTCCTCCTTCTCCTCCTCCTCCTCCGTGATTCGCATGCGCCACAGGTGTGAAATGAGGGTCCATCTCCTTCAACAACGCCACGGTGCGCGCCCGCAACTCCGTACTAATCCCCTGCTCCTCAGCCATTCCCGTCAACACGGCCAGACGCTCAAGAAGCATGCAAGACTCGAGGCGCATTTTTTGTATGTAGCGGTGGCCCTGCGCGTTGCGGACGCGCATTGCGTCGTTGGCGGCTTCGACTTCGTTCAGCCGCTTTTTCAGCTCGATGCATTTGCGTTTATAGGCTGCTTCTATGCTTGGGGGGTTTGGCGGGGCGGGGACATTATTGTGGCTGTGGTTGTTGTGGTGGTGGGTAGAACCCTTTGACGGGCCTTCGTGGCTATCCATTGCAAGAGTTCGTTCGTGTTCGCTGTTTTTGGGAGCGATGGGTGAGATGTTAGTTTACTGTGTCATGTCCTGGATAACCCGGATCACACAATTGAAAATTTGAAAATGTAAGCATACCTGGGCTTCTCAGCGCCCCTGTTGCCCGCCTCGACGTCTCGTGGAATTCTTTGTTTTCGTAGCTTCGTGCCCAGTGCATGGAAACCAGCGCAGGTTGGTGAAGCAAGAGGATTGCGCTCTGCAGCCGCGCCGGACCGATTTGCTGGATGTTGGTATCCCAAAGAAATGTTCACGAGGATTTGTGGGGATGCGCAGGCCGAATTGGCAAAACAAGGAAGACTGGGAGAGCTTGAGAATTACGATGACAGGGTGATGGGAACCAGGTCGTTGAGAGTTTGTTGCTTAGGGTGTCGCTTGAGTCGCTTATTGCGGCCTCAAGGAGAGTCTAGACGCCGCTATCTGCCGCTTGAGCGTATATCCGTTTCTGGTTAGCGTGTAAACTGGATCAACATTGTCCCGAGAGCGGCGAGCAAAATTTGGTTGGTGATTTACTTTACGTCATATTTTGTGCGGACGCCGAGGCACTCGACCCGGAATAAACTTTAACAAGGTTGGGGGCAGATCACGCCTATCAGCTGCTGGAGCGAGGGGGAATAAATTCATAGAGTGCATCAAGCTTATCATATAGAACTACCTAGCTAGCTAAAATATATATATGTGTGTGGGGCATGTGACTAGGGTAGCCCTAGTATTACCTAACATAAATAAGCAGGTAGCGGATTCACTTTTTTTATTCATGCATTTTAATCTCCGTACTTAACATACATACAGTAACATCCATACAAGCCCCGAGAATTCTTATCATTCCGTCTCCCAAAGTCATCATTTAGATTTCGAGACTAGAGAATAAAAATATGAAAGGAAGAAGGAAGGAAAGAAGCTATTTACATATATTCTCTCAGCCAGGAGAGAGAGCATTGCAACGAGAGAGATTTTTGTATTCGTACATAAGGTCGCAAATACACAGATTCACAAAAAAAAAAAAAAAGAACCAGTCACCGCTTGTGGAAACCAATACCAAACTAAACCGCAAATAAAATATCAAAGCAGAACAAAAATTGACAATTGGCAAGCGTCAAAACAACGAAAAACATACATGAACCCTTGGGAATTGTGGGGGAGGGGGGGACAGAAGAGAAATAAGATAATGCTCCGGAAAGCGGGGTCAGCGATGCAAGGTGAAAAAGAGAAAAACAGATAATATACGACAAGCCGGAAAATGAAATGCCAGAAAATGGAAGTAGAAACGATAAGAAAACGAATGGTCTCCCAGTTCGCCGTCCAAGCGCTGTGTGTTAAATAGAATACCCTGATCCCAAGTTTCCAGGTATATAGAAATGGCTGAAACAAAATAAAAGAAAGAAAAAAGCAAATGATAGAACCATATGGTGATAGAGGTATAAAGAGAGAAAAAAATGATAAAAGAGATCGTCAATCATAACCAGTATGTTAATCGGTTCCAATATGAACTTTCCCTGTCTGGTATCGTAAAAAAATATGACCAGAGAAGGGTTCTTCAGAATGGTGCATTTCTCGCACTCGAAACATTTCGTGTTCCATTTTTTCATCTTACATTCCAATGAGTTTGGAATCAAATCTCAATTCGCATAGGTAATCAGGCTTCTTTTCGCCTCATTATTTTGTCTTTCTTCGTTCGTAGTTCTATGCGACGCTGGGAATCCCTTTTCTGTTGAGATTTCCGCTTGTCAAGGGTCGCGCCGGCCGGGGATGGGCAGGGAGGAACGGTGCACGGGCCAAGGAAAGTACATCACGGTCCATAGGCATCGTGGGATAAAACATAGGAAGCGTATTGAACCTGTGGTTGATCGATCAAAGGCACCTTGAACGAACACTGCCTTTTTTTTTTTTTCCGTCACCGATGACCGATGATTGTTTTTGTTTCGTTCCGTCCAACAAATAATAAGAATAACCTACCATGGAAATTCTTTCGAAAAGTCGACCAAAAATCAGGAAGAAAACGCCTTTATCATTTCAGGACCAGTAACAGGTTCTTCACCAGATGGCTCTTATTTACCGGCTTGGAGACGTATCCGTCCATTCCCTTCGACAAATACGATTCCGCATCGCCCTTTAGGGCATTCGCTGTCATCGCGATGATGGGGACATCGAGTTTCAACGTGTTCCGTATTTCCATGGTGGCTTTCACACCATCCAGGACGGGCATGTTGATATCCATCAAAACGGCATTGTAGGAAAACGGCTTCGCCCGCAGCATTTTCAGAGCCTGGGCACCATCGTAGGCGGCGTCGATTCTCTCAAAGCCCAAGTTGTTCAGTAACTTCAACATGACGGCTTGGCTGATCTTGTTGTCCTCAACCAACATGAGCTGCTTACCGGAAGCAATGGCTCTGAGCTCCTCGATTGGCTCTATCGTAACCGGAGAGAACACTTCCGAATCGCTGGACCCGGAAGCCATGTTCACTTTTCCTAATCGCACAGAAAACCAAAAGATCGAACCCTGGCCGTCTGGGTTGGGTTGATATCCAATTGAACCTCCCATGAGGTCGACTAAATTTCTGCAAATCGCTAGGCCGAGACCGGTTCCTTGGTAATGCTCCCCAGTTTCACTGAAAGATTGCGTAAAAGGGTCAAAAAGACGTTGCGCACCTACAGAAGGCACCCCAATACCAGTATCGATAACCTCAGTATAAATGTGATGGGCTGATTCCTCCACATGCTTCAGCATAGACATGACATGGATCGACCCGGAATTCGTGAACTTTGCGGCGTTCACAAGTAAATTCCGGAGTATCTGTTGATATCGCAGGGGGTCCCCTTTACAGAATTCCGGTATATCCTCTGCAATTTCAGACGTCAGAGTTACTCCATGTTTTAGCATGTTCGCACAGTGCTGGAGGGAAACTTTGTGAATTTCTCGTATACCCAACAGGTCTGAGTTGAGGGTAAACGTTCCAGAGGAAAGCTTGGAATAGTCGAGAATGTCGTTGATAACGCGCACAAGAATGGATCCCGAGTGCTCTATTATCTTAGCAAATTCGTCTTGTTTGGCATTCAACCCGGTGTCTTTGAGCAAGGTCAACGCGGCCAGCATTCCATGCATCGGGGTGCGGATCTCGTGGCTCATATTCGCCAAAAACTGAGACTTGAGCTTGGCAGATTCTTCGTAGGCGGCGATTAAACGGTCCGCCGTTTCCTTCCTATCTGTTATATCGCGCGTAACTTTACTGAAGCCGATCAAGACGCTAAAGCGGTAGACTGGGCAGATTATGACGTTGGCAAAGAATTTGGAGCCGTCCTTGCGAACTCGCCAACCTTCATCCTCGAGCTTCCCGTCCTGTATGCATTTGGCAAGCTCTTTGCGTGGCTTGTCCTTCAAGCGGTCCTCCCTGTCGTAAAATATAGAAAAATGCTGCCCGATAATTTCCTCAGGGGTGTAACCCTTCAGAGCGGCGGCGCCACCATTCCAGGTAGCCACATTCCCCTCGGGTGTCAGCATGAAGATCGCAACATGTTTAACGCTATCGATCAGCTGCTTGTAGGTATCTGGAGAGTCGAGTGACGGATTGACAACATCGCCCGGCCTGTGTACCTTTGTAATATCGCAGCTTTCCAGCATGATATAGATGAGGGAGTCGTTTTCGAAGATGGGGGACACTCGCAGGTTGCAGTAGTAAGCGTGCAAGTCAACTTCTATGCTATCGATTTTGCAGGCGCTCTTGAGGGTGATCGCCCTGTCGATTGCGCCTCGAAGTTCATCGGCACTGTTTACCGGGATTTTGGAGGGGTGGAGGTCATAAACGTTGACGCCGACGCAGTCATCGCGAGTGAGCCCGGAAAAATCAAGTTGGCTGCTAGAAATCTCGACGATATTGAAGGAAGGATCCAAAACAATTGTTGGCACTGGCGATAAGGAGATAATGCGGTCCATTATACTTGGAGGAGAGGGCGGGTATTGAGGGAAAACATTTATTGGTGCACCCTTTGAGCGGATTGAAAGGGTGGGTTTCAGCTCAGTGGTAGGGGGGGTAGTGGACTTCATGTCCAAATTATACGGTGCAAAAATTCATTCTTGGCCTAAGTGAAACGGAAGATGTGCTGGTGGGGGAGAAAAAAGAAAAGAAAAAGAGAAAAGAAAAGGGGGGAGGGGAGGGGAAGAATAATTAAGGAGAATAATAGCTGCAGGTGTTAGAGATCTGGGCAATTCGGGCCTGCCGCAGGCCAATACCTTGTAGGTGGCGACGGTTAAAGATGAAATTACCACGCGCTCCGTTTTGTACTGGCTTCGGCCCTTATTATTCACTCATCTGGGTTGAGAAAAGCATTTTAATCTGCAGCCTGTCCACTGCTCGCTGCTCAATGTTCCAGACCAGACGGATTTCTGGAGACAAAAGTACCGTACATAAATTAGAAATTGAAAGTTTACGTGCTCCGCCCTGTGTGCGGCCACCCGAACCTAATTGCTGTGGCCCAGGCTTTTCCCACTAATTTATAGCTGCCCTTTTGAACAATAGCTATCTTCAGAGTCCCTCGCCACGCCACAGGGCCCCCCATATCCGAACCCAGCAGCCAGATCAATTTCTTAGCCGTACTGAACCGCAATGGCTGCCTGAGCCTCGTTGGCGTCGGAGTGTTGCGAGTATCGACTTCCTCGGGCAGGCCGGACAATAGATGCCAGCTTCGTGGTTATTCAGGAAATGTTTGATAGATTCTTGAGACGTTGGTAGATCTTTTGACAGCTGTAACGTCATGTACTGACTGGTTCTTAGTGGAGGTTTGAGGTCTAGAAGCGGGCAGGCGGCGGGCTGCTGCCTAGGAACGCCGTTCCTGCAGCGGTCATCTATCAAAAGCTTATCTATCTTCAGCTTGCTGCGTTCAGAGGCACAAAGCTACCACTACTATATTACTAAATTATTGCTGCTGATACGATTCAGATCTCGTTTATAGGTTTATTATTATCAGTCGATGAATCAAGATCTGGGTGCCCAAACCGATGTTGAGCACACTCCTCACGCCTCCACCCAGCAATAATGCCAATAAGAGAGAGGAGGGGGAAAAAGGCAAGACGGACAAGCAAAAGAGGGGGATGACTCGGTTCAAAAAAAACTCCGAGCATTTTTCGCGTACCATGCTGGTCTGCCCAAGCAGGTTAAACGATGAGTTGCGCAGGTGGTTTAACGGTAACGCTCAAATTTTTCTCCAGGCGGCGAAAACACCGCCTTCGGGTCATCCCAATGCATGTGCTACTCACTAAACAGGGGCTGCTCTTTCGGGCGGCCCAAGGTTCGTTCGGGCTTTGGTTCTCAGCAACAAAACCCATGCGCAGTCAGAATTTTTAGGTTCTGCAGGTTTGGATCCGCCTCCTCTTGTTGAACGCTAGCGAAGCGTTGACGTTATCGAATTTCCTTCCCTACGCTAGCTGCCTACTTCTCGGCGATTGCGGACCCAGACGCAGAATTTCTTATCAAATTCGCGTTTCGATGTCCGATCCTACGTCAAAACCTGTTATTTTTGTATACGCAACATGACAAGATGCACCCACGCTGAAATCCTTCAAGGGCCCTTTCAGATCGAAGTCCAAGGTAAATTAAAAATGCTAACGGTGCTAATAATCTCCGGCACGTTTCATCCTTGCCACCTTTCCAACAATTAACTTCGAATCTCTCTCGGACCTCCCTTCTCGAGCTTCATTGTGGAGAGAAATGGCTTGGAAGACGTTAAGCAGCTTGCAAACCAGTACACACAACGATAGGAAACGGGAAACATGAGAACGAAAGGAAATAGGAAGACAAAGAATCGAAAAAGAAAGGACAAAAAAGAGAACTGGGACCTGGAACAGCAACTTTTACATTTTCTAATAATCTGCATTTCTTCCTCTATCTTAGCTCCCGTTGAGCGAACCCAACTTCGGTGAGTAAACCTAAACCTCCCCAAAAATACAATGCCTTCCAGTCAGAAATTATCGCAATCAATGAACCGTTTTTCACTCCATTTTTCTATTACCACAGAAAGGTGTATCGCAGTGCTGGACGAACTATTTTGTTATCATTACCGCTTAGATAGTGGCTATCTCTCACAATCCGATTTTCCTATCTGACTGGTGTATTTATGCTTGCAGCAATATATTGCAGCTCCAGATTGGTTTTCGTCCAAATATGGGGTGCTGGGGGGTTTGGGGGGTCTTCCTTGCAAACTCTCGCTTAGAGGGAATTGGGATGGAAAGGTAACAACGAAACACAACAATATTGCTTGTCAATTCTCGCCATGTTCCATGGCTAGGGCATATCTTTAATTGCCATCACTGAACTTTGGTTGTCCCGAACCGCAGTCAACATTCAACACATCCGGATGATCAACTCTAACACCCCCACGATTCCGAATCAAAAACTATGATCTGTCCCCAGGAACTGACGAAGATCAATGCTTATATTAATAGTAGGGATTCTGGATTTCCCTGCGTATCCATTCCCCCCCTCCCCACCCCCCCGGCGCCCGCCCCAAAATCTATTGTGTTTTTAAGGTAGGCGATGACATATCTTGACCAGGTATGATATTGGACCTGTAGAAACGCCGGAGCTGCTACATAGTTATATACATTTCATGAACCACATATCTGGCCATTCATCCACCTCTATCCTTAACCGATTCTTCGCAGCACAATTGGTGGCTGGCGTCTCAGACCCACCAATTGTCCAGTCTCCTTCCATTCCCTCATCATTAAAAACATTCCTCCAACCGACAGCACAACCTTGGAAGAACCACGGATTACCACAATTAACCAGATCAAACGGCCGCTAGAAGCCAATAAACATATCTTCTCCGGTAGGCACACTCACGCAGGGGGACGTACGGTTATTTGGAAACCAGCCCCAACGAAACTAGCCCTCAAGACCTGGCTGCGTTGATAATTTTCGGCCGATGACACCAGTTCAAGGACTACTGACATCATTTCTGCACCCCATACCCCGCCATTACTTGACGGGGCAACTTTCTACGTACCTAATTATTACCCCCTGCATAAGTGGTACTATTCCGAATGGTAATGATGACAACACCATTATGTCTCCGTCGGTAATCAAGCCACGCGGAATCGGCGTGCCAATTTCCTTTTTGGCGTTCAGTGGTTGCGACTTTCTATTGCAATTATCATAGAACCTGGTTCCCACGTCAGTCATCCTGATCGTTGAGAAGGGATTCTTCGAACAGATCCCTTACGAAGGTAGAATAAAGTCTAGACACACGTGGACATCTATGAGCTCCCAGGCTAGGGCCGGTACCATAAAAATGTCTCAGGCGGAGTATTTTCACGGGGTGTTGTTCATTATTGCATAAGAAGATGGAGTACATCGATCATAAGTTTTGAAGAAGAAAAAAAGGATATAAGATATGCACCTGAAACAAACCCTTTTAGAGACAGACCCTTACTAATTTCCATGCCAAATATTAGTTATGAACTTTTATCCCATTTTGAATATGCTTTCTGCTGGATTGATTTTTATAATTTATAGTTTATAATTTTTTATTTCATTGAACGACCTAACTAACCCGACACTAGTAACTAGGGGTATCAATACGTATGTATGTGTGCATATATGTGTCCATCGAATAGATATATAAAATAACGCCCGTTCCGACGTCCTGTTTCCCTCCTTCCCCTTTTTCCCTTTCGCCCCCTCAAATATTGTCTCCTGCTTCCCCCCGCCCCTACCTTTATTCTTCTCCAAATATGTAAGATCGGGATATTATATGGAATAAACACGACAGAGCCATCATCGCCATCGCACCCCTGTTCTCCTGTCAATGTGTTCCTCGTACCGGAGAAGAAAAGATATATGTCAAGTATCGCCCAGTGCATGCGTTTTCCGACCAAACCAATGCCAATGCCAATGCCAATGCCATGATGATTATATTATGTATATATTATAGGTCCGAAGAATCATCAATCACCGGACATTAAGATCACTACCAGTGCTGCTGCTACTGCTGATATCAATGAAAACATCCTGCATATCCAAATCGCGAGTAGTAATCAGCTCAGTGACGGGTGCAGAGGTAGGCGGGATAGCGGTTGCAGCTGCGGCTGGAGGGGAAATGTGTGCTACTGACGACGATGACGACGATGATGATTCTACTTCGATGACGGCGGAGGACGATGCATGGTGATTATTATGCCTATTATGATGGTGGTGGTGGTGGTGGTTGAATTGGTGTTGAGTGTTGCCGTTGCTGTTACTGAAACCCAGTTCTGCGGTGCTAGACTGGCTGTCGGAGTCTGAAACGTGGTCCTCGAAGGCATCATCGGGTGGTGCGAAGGACCAGACCTAAAATTGGGTTTAGATTTTTGGAAAACCTTATAAATAGAAAGAAGAGGAATGGAAATTGGGAAATATCCCGCTCACCTCCATAATAGTCCGACCCCCCCTCGTCGCCATAACCACTGCTTTCTCATCCTCAAACGTAACCCTCCACACTGCCTCAGCTGGCTGGCTCAACTCCCTCACCAACTTTCCCGTCCTCAGATTCCAAATCTTAACCCGCCCATCGCTACCCCCACTCACAATCCGATTATCATCAAACTGTAAACTCGTAATGCTATTATCATGCGCCGCCAGTCGGTGGATGGCCGCCATGCGCAGCAGTGACCAGACGCGGACAGACCCGTCCGAGCCACCCGTAACAAGCGTGTCGCCGCGCAACTGCAGCTGGCCGACGAGGGAGGTGTGTCCTTGCAATATGGCATGGCACTGGCCCGTTTGCGGGTCCCAGATGCGCACACTTGTGTCCAAGCTGCCCGTGGCGATTCGATTGCCGTCGAACGCGATCGCGTAGATTTGACTGAAGTGGCCAGCTAGCGTCCTCAAACAACGCCCTTCGGAGATATTCCAGATCTTCGCGGTTGTGTCGTAGCTGCCCGAGACAACGAGGTCGCCGTGGATACCTAAGCAGCGGACACTGGCTTGGTGGCCGACGAGTACGTTTTTGCATACTCCTTTGGCAAGGTCCCATATTCGTAGGGTTGTATCTCGGGATCCTGAGATAGCGGTAGTTGCGTTTGACATTTTTAGACAGCGCACGGTAGAGGTGTGGCCTCGTAGTTTGTGAATGCTCTCACTGGGCTGGGTTAAAAAGATGCAACTGATATATGTTATGGAGACAAAACTTACCCAGTAGCCATGTTCCAAACACGGACGTCACGGTCACATCCCCCAGTGACAAGAATATCATCCCATGGCACCATAGCCCAAACACCCATGACATGGCCCTGCAACGTCCTCTGATGCTCACCGTTGGTATTAAAAATGTGAATCTTGGCATTATCCAGTGCGACAGCAATATACTTGGAAGTTAAATGCAGGCTTGTAACAACGCCATGATCGGGCGTGATGTGCTTGGTGATGACATGCCCTCCCTTTCTCCAGGCCGCTTCGACCATGTATCTCTGCTTAAAATGCGACCTGTAGGTATTGGTCTTCGCCCGTCGTTTTCGTGAATGGTTTCCTAGCGACGAGGGTGCTCTGGATGTAGTCGGAGTAGTAGCTATGCTATTATTACTTGCCAAAGGGTCATCGCTGTTGTGCCATGGTCGCTGCGAGAAACGGGGGTCGTAGGGATTTGGAGGAAGAGCGAATGAGAACTGTTCGGAGTCCTCCCGCGTGTCTTCGGACAGGGTCCTATAAGCATGATTATCACATAGGAGCTTCCAGGTCATATCATCATTCAAAAGCTCGTGCCATCGTATGGAGACCTGTGATGCCCGAGCAAGTGTTTGAGGGTCATCAATAAAGGAGAGGATCTATGAAAATATCATCAGCATAAAGAGTCCGCTGGGTGGCTAAAAAAAAGAAAACTGAATAATAAAAATAAAATCAATATTTACCCTCAAACATAGCTCATTCGGAAGAACTTGAAATGGATCCTTCTTCAGCCGTGGGCTGACGAGGTGATAGACGAAACTGAGCTGCTGATTATCACATAGATTCAGAATCTCCGCCAGAAACCTCTGACCCTCGGCTTGCCCCAGTAGGCTGAAATGTTGTCTCGCATCCCGTAGAAAGGTATCCTCGTCTTCACCAGCACTCTGCCAGCTGGGAGCTCGTTGGTGCGGCGTTGGACTAGGGGCGGGAGTCGGAGGAGAAGCAGGAGCGGATGGGTGAAGGTTGTGCAGGGGAGTGATGGACTTGTTGGGGGTGTGCAAAGGTTTGGGATGCGAGTGCACGGAGGAGGTGGAGGAGCTGTTTGCCGACCTTCTGCGGGTGTTTACAGACGGTAGAGCGGCAGAGGAGTTATCGTCGCTCTCCTCGTCCGGATCCATCATTGTTACTCGCCGCGAGGAGGAGGAATATCGAGGGAAAAACCTCGGCTCCATGGCGCCAGAGGAAAGGATTTGGGGGGGGGATAGCGGTGAAACTGTTTTGGGGGTCTCAGTGTATTTAAGAGAGAAATCGTCGACGGGGACGTAGACTCTCCTGCTGCGGGACTTGGGATGTCGAGATCCCTCATGTATCAACAGTGGTGGCTGGCGGTTGGGGGTGAACGGGAGGTTGTCTTGTCTTGTCTTGTCTCGTGCCAGACTACGGACTAGAGCCAGGGGAGGACGAAACTCGGAGAGCGCTTAGATCGATGGCTAGCCGGAGTCTAGAGCGGTAAGACAAAACCAGACGGCAGATGGAAGACGGCAGAGGATTTTCTGGTTTTTTGCCTTTGCCGAGGGGTCTCACAAAGGCTAGTAGTGGCGGAGAGGAGGCACTTGATATGGAGGTGGTTGAAGGTCGGAGAATGGAGTCGAGATCGAGAGTGTACGATGGGATGAGAAAAAAATATGAAGTGGTTGAGGTTGAGGGAGGCTGGCTAAAGACAACGCGGGAGGTCACTGGTACCTAGTAATGCAACTAAAATAGGCATGAAGCCAAGTACTAGTGACTTATTCTCCAATACTCTTCTGCTTAATTCCACTCTGCACTTCAACAGATTATAATTCAGTCTATTTTTGAAGGCGCCTACGTCTTAATACCTCATCTCGATAGTTCTGCCAATAGCGGAACCTTTCTAGTGGGACTATCGGGCAAGAAATGCTAGCAGCTTCTTGAACTGTCGGCATTTAATAGAAGCATGCCGTGGCGACAAAACAGCATTAATGTTTGGATGAATTAAGTTAATTGAATGAAAAAAGATGTAAACAACCACACATAGAAATGATTTAATAACTTATATGCCGACCGCCATATAAGCAATAGCCGTTGCTTCATCTTGTCAACGTCTGGGAATCATCATCTACTCCGTACTGAACTAGAGTCAACATTCAAGTTGTCAGCCATTAGGGCGAGTATTTCAGATAACTGGATGTCGTTCTATTTACATTCTGCATGACGGTATGCATTCTTGGGTGGATGTTAAGACAGCTGGTATATGTTTCAAACAGGTAGTTCAATTTCAATTACTTAGACGGCAGAACTAAATTATGAAGTGAGTAAATGAGGGCATCAGCAGTAGGCGTTAATGACATTATTAAAAACGACATTATTTTTTAAAAGCTCCCCTGATTTACTCCGCTATCGTAAGAAAGGTGAAATGAACTGGAAAAATGAAAAATAAATAAATAAATAGAAAAACAAGCAGCAAAGTGGAAGAAAGAAAAGGGAAAATATGGGAGCGAGAATTATACACAGATCTATACCTAATGCAAACCAGCCATAAAACGTTTTTGCTAAACAAAAAAGAAAAAGAAAAAGAAGAAACATTGCAAAGATAGATCTTTCTCTTCCAAGATTTAAAAAGAAAAACACCTTAAACCGAGAGTGTCTTTTCCTATCTATCATAATGCCAGATATCAGGTAGGTATATCTTTCCCAATATACTAAGACAAACAAGGAATTCTTTCATACTTAATCCTGGGTGTATAGACCGAGAATATAGTATCTTGTTGTTAGATTCATGATCATGATCATGTTTGCTGATGAGCGATGGAATTGATTTCCTGAAGAAACTAAAAAATTAAATAAAAAAAACATGAAAACAAAAGCGAATATTCACCAATATAGGTATAGGTATGCGGGACATGGGTCGTGTCGGCGGCACAGCTGTGCGTGACTGGCGACAGCGATGCAGCTTGTAACAATGGAGTTGAGTAGGGGACGAAGATGGCCGATCGCTTCCCATCCCCGAAGTATAAGTGTCTATGATCAGTTTTCCACGCTCAAAAGATGAATGTAAATAATATATTCGTTTTCGCATCCTCAATGAGCATGTCCAATCTGCAAGAATAAGGGTAATATCATCCCCACGACAGTTGCAACCAAATCCCTCATGGACTTTTGTTGGGTTCTTTGCGCATTCTCCCGACCCTCAACTGCGTATCCGTTCGCATATGATGAATCTCGTCGGGCCATTTCCGACGTCTTGCCCGTTTCTTGCATCGTGTGCATTGCAACATATCTAAGCATGGCGGATTTAGATTTTTGACCTTTTGAAGCCCATCAAGTGAGGAAAATAATTAATAACTAGATGGCAAAAACACTCACAAAAACGTCCCCGCTGAAAACAACAACAGCATCCCGGTCCGCCACCGCGTCGCCTGTTCATCGTCCGCATGGCCGGCCATAACCGTGTGAGCAACAATCCACGTAATCAGCGCACCCACCGGCGCCGCCAGGCTAAATATCACCAAGTGGCCCCGTGCCGCACGGGTCGATAGTCCTTGTCTTAGCAGCACTGTCGTCAGCCCAAACGAAGCGGGAGCTTTATGCACCATAATAGCCAGGAAGATGATGAAGCTGAGGCTTGTGCTGGATGTTGATGCGCCGAGGGCGATTCCGTCCGCTGCGGCGTGGATTACTAGGCCGGTTGTGGTTGCGAAGCCATGGCGGGCTGCGCTGCTGGTGATGTCTAGGAGGCCGCCGCCGCCTCCGTTGCGTGATGGGGAGGATGCGCGGCCGAGGCCGGAGCCTAGGTTATCTAGTGATATGTGGTAGGGGCGTTGTTGCTGCTTTGCGGATGAGGAGGCGACGGAAGGGAGGGTGTCGATTAGGTACATTAGAATAAAGCCGCTGATGAGGGCCACACCGACCCAAGCGTGCGGCGAGCTCTGGTGGGGTTCTCCTCCTCCATCTTTTTCTTTTGCTTGTGCTTTGCCTTTCTCGTTGTCTTTATGGTCGCCTAAGATGTGCAGTCTTCCGTCCTCGCCTGATTCTCCGGGGTCGACTTCTGGTGGGGAATCTACTTTGACATTATCTTCCGACTTTGGTGTATCTCTTCGGATAACAACGGTGTTGGCAGCATCTAGCTGCCAGCGCGCATTGAGAGCATTGCTTACTCCTCCAGCGACAATGTTTCCGTTTCTCTTGTTGGGATGTGTATGCGATAATGCGGCGGAGCTGTAGAGTGTCTCGACACCCTCGGGGATAATTACGATTAGGGACGTGCCAACCAGAACACCCATCCCCAGGGCGGAGATGAGGCGTAGTTGTGACGAGGATAGTGAGAAGGAGAGCGGGAGTGATCCGACAACGAAGGAACTGTAGCCATGGTATATAAAAAAAAGAGGTTTGTTGTCAGAATTCGCGAGCAATAAAGATGGGAATAAATAGTTGGTAGATCGATTGAAGGGGTTCGATTGGATTGAATTGAATTTGTGGTAGTCTTACACGATCGCCATCACAAAGCTCAAACTGAGCAGCGTGAAAAGCCCGTCCATAATGGCTTGAGAGCTGGACTATTGCGACCAATTTGCAGATATGTCAGTAGCCTCTATCTATCCATTGCGAAGTGGTGCGCCCTTGGTTCGAGGACAGGTTGCAGTGAGTGATGGTGGGATAAGGAGGAGGTAGATGGTACGGCGTAATGTGGGGGCCAGCTTTCGGTTTCCGGTTTCCGGTTTCTGGTTTCTGGTCTCCGCTGTGTCCCCGATATTAATTTTATTGAGCAGCTGAGTCAAGACGGGGGAAAATGGGTGGGTTAATTTGGGACGGGAGACGGCTGCTAGTGTTAGGGGAAGTTGGTTATCCAGAAAAAATATAAGGTCGGCAAGGCAGGTTAAGGAATAGCCCCGGCGTAAATATTAATTAATATAGTTGCTTCAGATATAGGGAGGTTGTGTAGGAGATTCCGGTGCATGGGTCGGAATCTCTGGAGGAGAAAAGAAGAATGTATTATTCCTGGTCTTATTCTACGGAGTGCTAAATAAGTTCAGTTCCTGATGATGCGCCCGTTGCGGCTAAAACTGGTCCAAGGTTGGGTGTGGCGCTAAATAGTTTAACCAAAGCCGCAACCATATCCCTTCTCTTCAATTCAATCGCCTGGATACAACACGGAACATTGTTAAAGCGATTCTCAGTTCTGTCTGCCCAAAACTAATAATAATAAATGAACAAGTAGGCTGGACTAAATACATGGCGCCCCGAATATGAAACCGAGATGACCGTGACAGATTGAATCTACACAAATACCATCAGACCGCCCATGCGCACGATATCCCATTGTATAGACTCGGCATCCTCCTTACGAATTCACCGGGCTCGAGCAATCTGGAAGGATACTTTTGTATCAAATGTACCGAATTCGATTTATCCCGCAATCACAAACATTACGGAGAGAGGGAATGATGTTCGATGAATCTCCCAAAAAGAGCTTGAGGCGCAGGACCTTGGAGACACCGTTTAATCAGCATGGTATCTATCTAATGCATATGGCGTGATAGCGAATTTCCAGCCTTTTAACATCGCGGATATGTATTTGCGTCTTCTAGCGAAGCTGTACAGGAGAAAGCAAGCCAGATATCGAAAGCAGCAAGGAAAATAAATCTGGGCCGCTCACACTAGGGTTTCTGTGAAATGCAGGGGTCCTTCCGGGCCAAACCAGATTTTGCCTCCTGCTGGTGGAATACCACCTGTAGATGCAGGTTTCAAGGTATGGAGCTGTTGGGAAAACAAGAAGCTTTAGGAATAACCCTCAGAGTCGGAGAGAGCTTGTCAGAGGCCACTTGTGTATGGTTTTAAGAAAGATCCCGAACTTGAGATCAGTCTCGGCGTGTCAGGGCGCAGCCATGAGCCCGCTTCAAAATATTAGGGCTTACATGAATCTATATTACAAAACATTTGATTCTTTTCGCACTCCATTGCCTTCACAATTACCTATTTGGGAAAATATACACTAGGGCACTCTAGGCACGTGACTATTTATTACTTAATATTGTTACTAACCCAAATAGGCAATTTCTCACTTCACCTTTGCTCTCATCAGACGCGACAAAAGGAACGCGCTGACCTTGCGGAATAGCCATCTTTGACAATTGATATTGATCCTTTCGCTGCCAACACCGCCAGTCTCTTGTTGCGAAACATACACAAACATACACAGTGTCAACCGGTTGTAAGTCCGCCAACTGAACATATCTGGCTGAAATGGAGGACCAATCCACTTGTAAGCTACCCATCCTGCCACTCCGACAAACTACCAGGGTAGCTGTAAAAGCTTCATCCTGGGTGGTTTAGAATAAAATACTTGCTCACTTAACTGGCTGCTATCTCCCTTCACGATATCCAGGGACGTGCGATGCCAATGATGTCATTCAGATATCCATGGTCCAACCTGGCGACGGCAAACTAAACGCGCTCTCCACCTTCCAGCCCCAATTTACATATCCTATTTTCGGCGAGGAGGAAACAATATTCGGCTACAAGGGATTGAACATTCGACTACGCTTCTCCGCTCATGATCTCCGGTCTAATGTGCATATTTCATACGACGAGAAATTCAAGACTGTTGCAGATGTTGCTCCCGTGGATTTGTTGGAGACACTGAATCGGTGGCTGCCAAAATGTAAAGAAGAAGGCATCTTTCCAAAATATGCCAGGCTAACATATACACGTCTATAGCTTCATTCGCACCATTGGCGGAGTTTGAAAAGTCGGTTCTAAACGATCAGGCTGCGAAGGACTTCAAGCCCCCAGGCAAACTTGTCCATAGTTACACAAGCAAGCAAAGGAATTATGAGATATGGGCGGGCTCGTTAACTGACCCCGAAATCCGTACTATTCTCGATCGCATTCAAATATTCGTCTCTTTCTTCGTTGAAGGAGGCACCCCCATTATAACGGACGATTTCGAATGGACCCTCCAAAGGTGGACGGTCTATTTTGTGTAAACTCCTCCCTCCCCCCTCCACATGGAACAATTTAATTGAGTCCGTATTAACGTAATAAATTTTCTTGTCCGGAATAGGTACGAGAGGATAGACCCTCCCACGCCTACCACCCCATCATACTCATTCGCGGGCTACGCGACAACATACCGATGGTATTTCTATCTCCAAGAACCCAACAACCCCGACAACAATAAAATCACCGACATCCCCTTCCCCTACGCCGAAGAAATCTCCATCTCCCGACTTCCCGCCCGTCTCCGCATCTCCCAATTCCTCATTCTCTACCCCCACCAACAATCCGGCCACGGCTCTCAACTCTACCACACAATCCACTCGGCCTGCCTCGCCGACCCAACCTTACACGAACTCACGGTTGAAGACCCCAACGAAGCCTTCGACTACCTCCGCGACACAAACGACTACAAAACCCTTCTCCCAGAGTTCCTCAAACATAATATAACCATAAATGCCAACCCCTACCCACCAGATGATGACAGTGCCAACGCCAACACCAACACCGATATGAAGAAAGCCCGCCGACCCCGCCGGCCCCGCCTTATGCCCACCTCCTCGCTAATCCCAACCTCCACCCTCCACACCCTCCGCACCCGCTACAAAATCGCCCCCGTCCAATTCGCACATATCGTCGAAATGTACCTCCTCAGCCAAATCCCCGCATCCCACCGTGGCAGCGGCATGGGCGCTATCGGTGCCGGCGGCGGTGCGGGTGTAGGCACAGCTGGCACGCACACGGCACGTTTGCTCGTGCAAAAATGGCGCGCGCCCAACGAGCATGATCGAAGGTATTACTGGTGGCGCATGCTCGTTAAGCAGAGGTTGTATAAGCGGCATCGAGATTTGTTGATTCAATTGGACAGGGGTGAGAGGTTGGGAAAGTTGGAGGAGACGGTGGGGAATGTGGAGGAGGGGTATGATGGGTTGCTTAAGGCTTTTGAGAGGAGGGGGACGCGGAAGGGAAGTGGGGTTGGGGAAGAGGAGGCAGAAAGAGCAGGGGAGAATGGGGATGATGGAGGTGGAGAGGGCCTGGTCAGGGAGAGGGGGAAGAGGAAGTTTACTGTGCTTGAGGATGAGGATGACGAGGATGAGGATGAAGATAATGGGGGTGGGGAATTGGAAGCGGAGGGAGGAGTGGAGAATGGGGAGGCGGCGTCGACGAAGAAAGTGAAGATTTGAGTTTCTCCATTCTCTTTTTTTGGGTTTGTATTAGCTTCATTTCATAGGATTTACTCCATTTTGTTTTTTCTCTGTGGTGCATATTCATGAGCTAGTAAATGGGAATATTGAGGGTGTGGAAGGAGTTGCCTTGTGGGCTTTTTTTTTTTTTTTTTTTTTTTTTTTTTTGGTCACATTTTTCTAATTGTCTTTAATACGGCTGGCGCATGCCATGTGTACAGTACACGCACACGTAATCGTCCATCAAACTGCAGCAACTTAAAAGTTGCAGTAACTTGTTCTGATACCAGGGTGACTCTTTTCCCTTCCTAACAGTTAGCTGTTAACGTAAACGTAATTGTACTGTAGATAATAAGAAGTACTGTACATGTTGAAGACGTTTTCCATATTCTTTATTTTATTTTTATCATTTCTCCTTTGAGCAAGCCATGGGGTGTAGACTCATTAAATGAAATATATATTTTGGGATAATTGATAATTTGATTGATACAAACACACGCTGGCGAAAAATCAAAAGCTATACCCCCAACAAAACGGTATACTAAACATCTCCTTTTTCCGTATCCCATGGGTTATTATACCTATACATAAATATACACCTGACATTCAGTGTAGCTGGTTAAAGTAGTTCCCGTCTCTAATAACCTAACTGTATAACCACCAGAAAAATAAGGATTAGACGTGCCAAACGGGTTCACAAATCAAGATATATATATTGCTTCTGGATTAGCGAGAAGTATCTGAAGGGGTAGTGGCCAAAGGAAATAATATTAATAATTTTGAAACCTTAGACAAGATAAAAGAAAGAAAAGAAAAGAAAAGGAAAAGAAAGGAATAAATGAAATTGAAATACAGTCCCAGGGAAAAGGCCACGCCTCCCTCATTAATAGGGAACCCAGGGTAGCTAATAGACAATCCCAACCAGTACCAGAACCAGGGTCAGGGTCAGAACTCCATATCACTAGGAAAATGAGACATAAGGGAAAGGATGAGAAAATTGCGAGTATGTGAATTTGCCTCTCCATCCAACCCACTTAACACGGCGGAAAACAGGCCACATTTTAAGAAATAATCTGCAACAGAGAAAGGATCAAAAGTAAATAAAATAAAATAAAAATCGTACTATACAGCTACCCACTAAACATCGTCGCCGTCTCAGGGTCCAAACTATCTAACGTAACCGACGAATCGGTCTCGATGCTCAGCACCGTGCTTGTCCGCGGCGAGTAGATGGTGGTGGTTAATGGTGCGACCGACGATGGTGCGGGTGTCGGCGAGCGACCACCACCAATACCTGCAGCGGCGGCGGGGAAGGGTAATTGCGAAATATCCCCTTGATAGTTCCCGGTCCTGATGTTTCTAGTTCCCTGGTGACGCGAATTGGCGCTGTTGTCACAGTTGTAATTGCTGTCATCCGGCCGGACAAGCTCGCCCACAAATTCGAGAACCCTGCGGAATCCGAGGATTTCAGCTTGAATGGCTCCTCCTCCTCCTCCTCCTCCCACTTCTTCTTCATCCACTGCTGTCGTATTATTTGAATTATTGCTCCCATTCTCATACTCCTCGTTAACGCTCATAAGCATATGCTGTTGCTGCGGCTGCTGCTGCTGCTGCTGCCCATGTTGCCCACGTCTCGACGCCTCCACATCCCCCCTCGTCCCCCACCCAAAGCGACTATTCCACCACTGACGCCATCTATACCTGCGCGCGGCAATTATATAGGCATTGCGGGTGCGGCGTTCCTCGCGGCGGGCGGCAAGATCGACACGCCGCCGCCGCCATGAGGGGGAATTGCGGCAGTGCTTTATGAGTATGATGAAGAAAGCGGCGATTAGGAGGATTATGGCGAGGTCCTTTAGCAGGAGGGAAGGGTTGCGGCTGGGGATATCGTGGCGGTTGAATTGATCGTGGCGATCGTGACGGTTAGGGGGATCATGAGCATTTAGAACATAGCGACAGTTGGGGGGATCGCTATGGTTAGGGGGATCGTGGCCTTCGGGGAGATCGTGACAGTTGGGGAGATCGTCATAGTAGTTGGGAGGGAGGGGGCGAGTGGGGGTTGTTGGGGTAATTGGGGGCCGAGGAGGGAGAGGAGGAACAGGGGGATTTGGATGTGGAGTCAATTGAGGACCTGGGAGGGCGTTGGGGTTTCGGTTGTTGGATGGTGGTGTTGTGTTTTGGGAGGACGAAGTTTGGTATGGGGTGCTTGCGGGTGGGCGGCATGGGCTATCCGAGAGGGAAGAAGGGAGTGGACCGAATTGGTGCTTCACGAGGCGGAAGGCGTCGGGAACTATCTCGAATGAGGTTTTGATAAAACATGATAAACTTGCGCACTCTTTAAGCCGTGCTGCCATAGATGTACAATCCTGGAGTAGGTGCTTTCGGATCTCTTGTTCCTTGAACTTTATCATCTCTTGCAGCTTCTGGGCCTCGGCCTTGAGAGCATGTAGACTTGTAAGGTCATCGAACAGAATATAGTCGCTATTCGCGGCTTTTTCTGTGGAGATCGGTAAATTGAAAGGGTCAAGGGGATCTGTCCAAGAGTCAAGTGTATTCTCGTCTGAGATGTCAACGGGAGAGGCCACTAGGCGGTATATCCGGGGCGTCCCAACCGAATTGAACGAAACTGCGAAGCCTGACGTGCGATCATTTTCTGTTATCTGACTTGTTGGTTGGAAGGTCACGGTGAGTATTTGCGCAGTGTATTGCGCTCCGAAACCTTGAGGGGTAGAAACGCAAAACGAGAGGTAATTGAGAGATAATTCATGTGTTTGATATCCGCTGGTCATGTTCGCGGGGAATATTCCGGAACCGATTCCATTGTTGCCATCCCATACAAGGTCCAGCTTGCGCTGATTGAGGGTGACATTGGTCTCCCCGCATGCGGATTGCGTGCTGGAGATGTGTATTTCAAATATCTGGCGCCCAACCAATCAGAACTTACTTGTGTAAGAGGATAAATGGTAGAAATTAATCAACATACATAGCTTGAATCAATGGAGCCAAAGCAGCCGTCGCATACAGATGCGAACCTCATAGCAATGCTATCGTCATCATCTATGTATATACATAACGATTACGAAGTCAGGCTCAGATGTAACTAACAATGTAGAATAGAAGCGACAATAGGGAAGAGAAAGATGAGAAATCAGCCTGACCTGACCATGTTCCGACAAGATAGTCGCTGCCTGCATAATCGTCATCATCGTAAATTCTCCTACCGTGTGGAATAACGTGGGAGAATGCGATTGTAGAGCAGCAAGACCATAGTAACACGGCGGAGGCGCTCACACGCATATTGGACCACGGCGCAGTGCCACCCTTCAGTCATTGACCATTGTTAGACAGCGGCAAAACTCCAAGGATAACTTAATTTGTGTATTTCTGCTCCAAGATAACATGCAAACTCCCCAATTGGCACTGAGGGTTGTCGTTGGGAGTGAGGCTCAGCTCTCGTGGCTGCGTATCCCTGCGTATGGCTGACTAATATCCCAAGGGCGGTAGCTGGGGTAGCGGGACACGGATTAACAATGTTCCAACTACCTGATTAGTAAGCGTGATCGCATTTCTTCCAAGGTGTTGTATTTCGGAGATCTTGTATGGATGTATTGAATTGTTATCGATCAAATAGAAAGAGAATGCGCTGGCTGACTCTTGAGCAATCATATACTTTATTATATATCGCGTTGAATGATCTCCAATGCCCCGATAGCACTAAATTAGCATCCGGCATTGCTTGATCATGGTACGTTTATAACCAGCTACTAGCTACCAATTGATATCATCTTTCCCCTCAACCCGCCATCACTACAGCTATGTAGCTGCGTATACTCATATACTAACCCTTGCTTCTACTCCATTTAGCTTCCTCTAGGTCTGCTAACAGCCGCCCAAGGCCACCCCATGCTCGTCGAACTGAAAAACGGTGAAACCCTCAACGGCCACCTGGTCAACTGCGACAACTGGATGAACCTGATCCTTAGAGAAGTCGTCCAAACAAGCCCCGAAGGCGATCACTTTTTTAGATTGCCCGAGGTGTATGTGAGAGGGAATAATGTATGTGTTTTAACAGCTTCCATTCCGTTTACATATAACCCATGCATATTTGCTAACTCAGCCACCATTAGATCAAATACTTAAGAGTCCCCGAAGAAGTTGTCGATCTAGCCAAGGACCAGCAGCAGAGTCAGCCCTCGAATCGTGGCCGTGGTGGTCAGCAGCATCGCGGGGATGGCGGGAGGGTAGATCGCGGGAGAGGTGGGGGGCGGGGTGGCAGGGGGAGGGGACGGGGAAGAGGTGGCACCTGATATCAGGGACCTTCTGACTGGACTCCTTCTCCTATCCATCTGTCTCCTTTTGATACCCAGTGAAGAGGGAGGTTGTGTGTCTCGGTGCGTGCGTGCGCGTTTTTAATGAAAAATGAGATGCCTATTTTCTTTTTCCCTGTTCTTTGTGTCCCCCATGATGTTGCGTATGCAATGCGTGGTTATTACTCTCATGGCTCCTACATTAATACATACATGTACGGGGAATCGTCCTTCACCAGTATGTTTGGTTCTTCTGAAACGGGTTCTCATATTGTTAGACCTGTTAGGCGACTTTAAGATGCGAAAATGATCTCAAGTGCATTCTCTTCTATCTCAACACTAATAATAAAAATTTGTAAATATTCATACTTATATCTCTGGTTTACAGAGTTCACTATTGAGCGCTGCCCGAATTATAGTGAGCATTGTTCCCTGATTCCCTTTGTAATATACCCCGCCAACTCCTCGAATGCCTCACCTGGTATCACATAACCCACGATTAAAAACGGTTTCCTCTATCACACTCTCTCGTGATCGCAGCTTCGCTGGAATGGATTCACCAACCTTCCACGAGTTGTCTCTCACTTGTATTTATCCTGTTCTATCAATCATCTCCTGTGGCGCCATCACCACAGCCTGGCTGACCAACATATCTCGAGGGGACTTCAATGTTGAAACCCACGCTGGCCCGAACGAGACTATAAAGATCTCCTGAATAGCTCCTCACTGGATGCATTGGGGTCAATACCCCCCTGCACCTGTTGTTCCCAACCCCGCCAATCCGCCGCATGGCTCTCAGGAACAGGTTCACCCAGCGCTGGCTCCGGAATAATTCTCCCTCCAGTAACTGGTATCTCAGCCCCTGGCTCTAGTTCCTTTCCCATTTCCACATATCTCCACACAACCTTCAACCGATCCAATGCCTTCACCCCCCTATTACTCGTTCCCCGAATCCCATCCAGCGCCTCCCAGTCCACCTCAAAGACGCCAGAATCGTATGCATGCCCGCCTTCAAAATATGCGTTGAACCAGACGTGCGCGACAGATGTCACCATCGTCCAGCCTGTATATGCGGACATGGCGCGCCGGTCGATGCTAATGTTCACGTTTGAGGTGGGGATTATGACTTTGCTTCGCGGGCGGAGGATTATTGCTGGTATGGCGCTTTCAATGTCTGTGGAGGCAGAGAAAAAGCTTTGGACCATTTTCGACCAGGGTTTCGGGGTGGTGACGGGTTGGAAAATCGGTGGTGATTTTGGAGATATGGACGGCCGCGATGTAGTTGCGGCCGGGGCTGGGGTTGGGAGAGGTGGGCTGTCGGTATCGTTTAATGTACTCTCATCATCGATCTCCTCTCTCCTGGGCCAAGTTTTTACTCTCCTGTTCCCTCCCTTCCCTTTCTCCTCTTTTCCTTCATCTTCCGCCTCCGCGCCCATTATAATCCTCTCTCGCCGATGAAACCGATGAAAACACTTAATGCGCCTCCCTTCCTCCACAAACCCCTCAACATCAACCTCCACCCCATCTCTCAAACCCCAAATATGCACCTCCAACACCTCCACAGGCCTCTCCACATATATCTTCCCTAGCTCCCTCGTCCACCGATCCACATACCCCACCCACCTCAGTTGGCTAGGTATGCTCACCCCCTCCCCAAACCTCGCTCTCATTCTCCTCTCCGTAAACCGCCTCAGCGCCTCCTCAGCCACCCACCCCCTCTCACTAATTAGAAAGCTACATGCAACCGTCCCGCTCCGCCCCTTGCCAGCTTTGCAGTGTACGACAGCTACCCGGTTTCCCTTCTTATCATCATCACCTTCATCATCCACCACTTCCGCTTCCGCTTCAATCTCCCCAGAACCATTCCCATCCCCCAGCAACCAATTCCGCATACTAGCCATGATATGCGGAATAAGTGCAAATGGGGGTGGGTGATGGTCCGGAAAGGGGAAATGGTGAATACGGCCATAGACCTCTTCGTCCGGGTAGCCCGTGCCCTCCGCCCGGAATTCCCAAATTGCCCAGTTCTCGCCGTGTTTAAGGTCTAGGAAGCGGACGAGGGAGTCTGTGGGGTTGCGATAGGCACGGCGTGGGTAGGTGGAAGAGGGGCCAGAGGTAGCGATTACTGAGAAGAGTGGGTAAGTATTTGCCAGGGGAGAGCACCGAAATGTGAATGGGATGTTTTAACTACATACTCTCGTCCGTGACATAGCATAAGTCAAGGCCTGTTTCACGATGGCGGAGTCGGGGACCCGCGATTATCTGGCGGAGGAGAGAGGCCTGTTACTCAATCAATCAATTAATTAGTAAATGATTCTGGATTTGCTTCCAGGGGATTCTTCGGTTGTCAATTGACACGTAGCACATGTTGCTAAACAATAAACGGACATACCATAGCAAAATATAACTGGCTTCAAGAGACAACCTGCTCATAGCCGGAATCAATTTACTGAATTTCCCTTCTATGTCAAGTTACATCATACATAATCTGGGGTATTCTGTAAGTTGACGCATTGTTGTCGGCAAAAGGAGAGTTCTTGCAAAGGTAAAGGTGCTTCCTCATATATAGTCAGTTGAAAATGGACGCTTAGTTGTTTGCTGTTACGTCGTTGGCTGTTGGGCTGCAGGTTGGTTGGTACCCATTAAGTAGATACGTTTTAGCTGCCCAGTGCTGATGATGTCATGACACTTTTTCCGGTTGGGGCTTCGATTATCTTGTGGATATTTCCTACCCAATTTTGACAATGCGTCCGCATTCTTATATACCTATAGATACAAATGCACGTAATTACAATGCCGAAAGGATACGTTCAAAAAATGAAAATGAAATAATCTAGGGTATAAAAGGCCGTTCATATACAAAGCCTCATGCGTGTCTGTCTACAGTAGTGAACGAGATATGGCACCGCATCAATATGCTACAATGCGCCCAGACCCTCCACCTAACACCTTCTAAACTATCCCTACGTATCCGATATGTATTATCAATGCACCATAGGTCGTCTCGCAATCGGCTTCCGTATCTCAGAATCATACTGTAAAAGCTTCGCATACTGATCCTCAGAATCAAAACACCGCGTGCGAACATGAACCTTCGACCCAGGCGTTAACGAAAACCCACTATCCATCATCTCGACAAAATACCTATGTGCCTCACGGAACCGTCCCGCGTCTACACAGAGCAGTACCAGGTGCTCATACGTCATCCGGTCCGGGAAGACGTCCAGGAGAACCATCTCTTGGACGAAGAAATTGGCCATCTCATGGGCCCCCGTGACGTGGCAGCCACGGATGAGATGGTTAAAGGTTGTGGCTGAGGGTCGGTGTTCGAAGATATCGGCTAACGCACGGTAAAATTCCAGCGCTACGGTCATGCTCTTGTGGTGGACGGCCATTTCGATCACGGCGTTTACAGCTGCCAGAGGTACGTTGTGGCGTTCTTTTGTTTTCATATCTGCCAGCGTCTGCCAGACGGTTCGCGGTCGGATGTTCTTTTCGATGCAGTACGTGAATATCGATCGTGTGGCAGTCTCGTCGAGCTTGAACGTTGCCTTTTGGGCAGTACATAGGACGCGTAGGGCAACGTCGAGATCGCCCGCGGCGAGATATGTGTCAACAAGACAATTGTAATCTTCCAGCAAGAAAATGCCCTCGCGCTGCTGCAGAACCCGGAAAACATCGCGGGCTAGCCATGTGTTACCTGTTCGCGACGTCATTATGAGAATGTTGCTGCAGACACCGTAAGGAGGGTTGATAAGGCCCGATTGCACGCGCTTCTTCCATACAAAGGTGACGCATTTCTCGTGGAATGACTCGCTGGCTGCAACGAGGATGTGAAACCACAGGTTGGGAGAAAGCTCATATCCGCTGTTTATCCACTTGAGCATTAACTCTAAGATCATGTCGAAGTCTTCGACTTCGCATAGATTATATATTAAAAGACTGTAGAGCCATGGTTCGACTGGGATGTTCTGGGCTTGCATGCACGATATGTGGTCCAGCGCCATTTCAAACTGGCCCTCTCGGATGAGTCCAGTTACGATATTATGCCATCCCTCAGGCGAAATTGTCAGCCACCGATCGCGGAGAGTGTGAAGGACTTTCTGGCGCAAGATATAATCGGGATGAACCGCGAGAACCTAGTCATCGCGGTCAAACCATCAGTATAAGTGTAAATCAATCATCTGAGGACGAGGAAACGGAGGGCTTGTCTAAAACTGGGAGTGAGTGGTACCTTCAACGCCGCATGGAGAGTTGCCGAGTCAATTGGTATATGATTTTCGTGCATCTCTTTCAGTAGGCTTCGGACGTGCTTCGGACAGCCCATAAACGAATCCGCATTTGCCATTATCAGCACAGTGTAATGCCATGTTTGCGGCCGGAAGCCTCGTCTCCGGATAAGCTCCCTCATCAATTTCATGGTGGATTTGTAATTCGGCGCTTCCTCAACTGTCTTCCGGAGCATGGCTTCGATGCGCTCGTCCCCTAAGTCTCGAATAGGCCGACTTAGATACGTGAACTCTTGAAACTTTCTGTGAGAAAAAGCTTTCCCCCGCGGGGCTTCCGTAAAATGCTCTTCCATCTCGCCCCGTGGGTCTGAATCATGTTTCCCAGACACCGCGCCATTTCCCTCTGCGAAGTGCGAATTCAGTTCCGGGGAGACCAAGGCGGCTTCTGTTGTTCGTGAGAAGGATCGGGCGGCGGAGCGGGCTTTAAAGGCGGGATTGACATGTTGCTTCAGCCGCCTTGGGAAATTTGACCACTTCAATGGCGCCTGCGTGTAGGATGGGCAAAGACAATGCCATAAGCCGTCAGCTACAATGGTTCTCACAGACATGTTTCGGCTGGAAGTCAGGGAATGGTTTCAGAACTTTTGGTGCACAAAAAGCAGCTTTTTGGATATATTGCTTAGTCATCATTTTTTCTACACTAAATCAACATGATATAGGAGTGAAGGCGCAGGAAATTATCCAAGCAATTTTATGTGAGGTCGAATCCTTTTATTGATAAGAACGGTGTTCTCAATATGGTTTCGTATTTCCAAGGCTCTCCAATGGATATCCTATACCAATAGCTTACCCCAATATACCGTTTCTATTTAATTATATGCGCAACAGAGAAGAAATTATCAAGAGAACAGCTGCAAGCCTTCCTGCTCCCCTTCCCGCATCCTCTGTAATCTCGCCCTCTTCTTCCTTTCGTAAATACCTCGGACTACGCGTTTCACCCGGTCTTCACCTTCGGCAAAATTGGCTTTGGCGAGCCCAACGACACCATCGACTTGTTCTGGTGTGTAAACAAAATTCCACGTACTCATGAAATCGTTGCGGGCAGGGTCTATCGACTCTGCAGCCTCTGATGGCTCTGGAGATGTATTTGTGTTTTCAGAATTGCTAGCTGGGGTGGTCGATGATGGTGGTGATGGTTGTAGTGGTGGCTGGGGTGCGGCCTGTTTAACCGCGGGGGCGGCAGGGTTTTTCAAAAGCGGGAAGTACACAACAGCAATTCCAGCATCAGGTTGCATAAGACTGAAGTCTGAGTCAGAATTATCTTGCGGAGGTGAATGGAACAACCTCTTGGATGGTGGAGGTTCTTTTGTGGATGTCTGCTCTTGGGTGGTCCCAAGCCAAACATTACAATAACCAAGATCAGTCATTTCGGGTTCTGGGCTCGACGTTGTAAAACCTTGGGTTTCACTTGGAACGGCTCCTCCGCTCTCCATATCCGTCCCTTGTCTCATGCTGCTTGGTTCTAGACTTTGTCCTTTGGCACCACTCTGTTCTTTGGCAGCGGAGAGGTTCTCGTCCGATTTCTCCACTGAACTACCCGCAGCTTCCTCAATGGCTTTGGCAGTTTCTGCGGGTTGTGTTCCTGATTTTGGCCAACCCGACCCAATCGGCCACCCTTTGACACCTCTTTGGCGTGCGTATCCTTCCACAACCGAAAGCCAGTTTTCTTCTTTGACGTCGGCCGAAGCATCAAAAACGATTATCATATCAACATTACGGCCGGGGCGGAGAAGAGGGTATATTGGTAGATTGTTACTCATCCCAGCATCCATAAGGCGGAGCTCTTTGTCCTTGAAAATCGACTCTGGACACGTCTTTGGAAGCTGGCCTCTCAAACCGAGGGCGAAATTTGGTACGGATGCCGGATCGAAAGGATGGACACGGATCAGATCCTCGCTCTTCCCTTCTAGTACGGCATCAATGCCGCCGAATCCCGCGAGGCCTCGTAAAATTGGCCTCACTTCCTTGTAATAATGAGCAAGAGTGGCACAGAACGCGCTCCCCCAGATTCCCATAAACACAGAGATTCGTAATTCAGGGACGGCGTAATCTTTCGAAGTGGGAACGTCTCGACCCTCCCAAAATTGTCTCCCTGTCGCCCACATTGGTATTCCTGCGGTAAACTCTTCGCAAAACAATTCGTACGGGGTAAATTCGAACCATTCGAACCACGTTTCTTGTTTTGTCTCAGGCTTCGGTTCATTTGATACGAGCTTCATAGAGGGGTCAGGCGCAGTTGTATCTTCGGGAGGGATTTCGTGACGCACAGCGGTGTATATGGGAAGAGGATTGGCGCCATTGTCAGTGAAAACTCTTTGGTTCGAAAGTTTAAGGTCGCAATCCTGTAAATCCAACGGCTGTCGAGCCGGAACTAAAAGCCTAGCAGTCAACAGCAGGCCGTATATATCGACCAATCCAAATTCCGACTCGGGGCTGGCTTTTAGCTTTTCTACCAAGCCCCTCAACAGGTATTTATTTGTTGGAACGGTTGTAAGCTGTCTAAGTACTTCGGGTGGGAAGGCAATGTGAATTCCAAGCCTTTTTTTCAAGTGTCGCACTACTTTCGCAAAATCTTGTTCTCCTAACGATGAATTATAGATCGTCTGCAACCAACAGCTCCCACTCACACCGGCAGTATACATAGTGCAATCCCAAAGCCCTGCCTCTTTCGTGGCAAGAAAAGAGCCGGCGCCCGCAACAAGGGCGCGTAAACCACCCCCAGAACTGCACATTGCGATCACAGGTATATCATCCGGATGTATGTCCTTCTCCGGTAAGTCGAGATAAGATGCTAGAGATTTGATCATAGCTTGTCGACGTCTCCATTGAAAATACCGCTCTTCGCGGCATAGACCCTCACCAATCCGAACCCGGGCTTCCCGAGTTATCTCGGGATTCAACTCAGCATCATGGGCTTCTGACCAGATCTCGTCGGCCAAAGACCCCTTCGCCATCGTCAATTCTCGCTGGAGGGTTTGGATGGTCGCAGGAAGCAGCGCTGTCCATGCTGGAGCGACATACTGCTTGATTAGCTCTGGCCAATTAGGAGAACCGAAAGAATCTTTGACAGTGCCGATCTTCGAGGTGAATGTGTCCCATGCAGATTGAGAAGTTGGAAGTTCGACTGGCAGTCCCTCGGGCGGCTTGGCTGGGGGATCGCTCACAAGTGGCCGCAATTGGACGCGGTGAGAGCGCTCAGGAGAGACCTGTAATATTCTCGAGCTTTTCCATGGCTGATTTAAGGGACGCGGAATATCCTTGGTACCATCGTCCCGTTTCTCCCAAGCGCCACAATTCCGACCTGAGTCGTTTTTAACCAGGTGTCTCTCCGTTGAGTGAAAATACGAAGCTCCTGCGCCCAAAAGGACAATACATGTTAAAGGCAATCTCCGTCTTGCGTGTAAAGCTCTGGCAGTGCCCATTGAGACGAGGACACCACCGGCTTCCAATGGCCTGTGCAGTCATGAACCTCTATTCTACCTAGGTAGCAGAATGTTCGGAGTATTGGGATCTGACCAACAATTCTGCCACCTAGAATTATTGATATCAGGGAAAAAAAGCCAGGGCTATGACGCAACCCACGTGATATGTCTCATGGAATATAGTTATTCCGTATATGTCCATATGTGGACTAGCGTGTGTCACCCCAACAACAGCTCATGCGCTATCAGATCAGGAGAACAGTTACATATTATCCTTATCCATCTATGACACTCACCATTCACAGGCATGGATAGGACTGACTAGAGCATTTCTTTGTATTCTGCACAGTATATTCCCTATTGCCACTATATTTAAGACAATGCTTTGAACTCTTTTCTTTTTGTGTTTTTCTGAAACAGCATCTGTGCCTGAATTCTCATGTCAGGAGCATTCAACTAGGATTTGGCAGAGAGCAGATTATGCACGAGAGCCATGGTCGGGATGCGGAACGCAGTCCATGCGGAAGAGAGTGCGGAGGTGGAGGTGCTGTACGCAAATCTTGAAAAGTTGAACACCCTAACCAAGAAGATCCAAGGTTCCATGGCTCGTCTTGAAACAAGTGGAAAGGTGGTGAAAGATGCTATTGGGCCAATCTACAGCAACACACAATCGTTGCAAGTCACAAATGCCAACATAGATAAAGTCAACGAGGCTATTGATCGACTTCGTCAGCCTTTAGATGTCAAGGGGAAGGAGGAGTCTATTATTCGTGCTGGGTAAGTCATCATTCTAGAAATAGTTCCACTCTCTCTCTTCCTTGTCACAATAATTGACATATTCTCTAGGCCCCGGAGTGCTGGGCTGGCCCAGTATTTGGGCGCCCTGAAACGCGTGGATCGTGCACTGTCAGATCTAAACTCTACGAACCTACGTTCAAACCAGAAAGCCGTTTCTGAATTTAGCACTTTGCTGAGTACCGGAAGCAGCAAGCTTCAGGAGATGTTCAAAGCTAGCCTACGGGAGAACATTACCACCGTAGAGCCGTTGCATTACATCACAAAACGTAAGCACCTACCAACGACCCGTATCTTATCCCAAATGGCGCTCAAAAAATATCTATAGAATTGCCTTTCCCCACTATTCCAAGTGAGACGGTTTTGGAACTCTCGCCTGTCTGTGCCGCGATCAGCTCAGCCGCAAGCCATGGTCCCCAAGTCGGACAAACAGAAAACCCAGCTATCAGGATATATGCCGACATTCGTGCCCCTTATATCACAACCAGCTTGCAAAATCTCGCCACTGCGTCTATCAACACCGCCAAACGAAAGCCAAGCGACGGTCCGTATCGGCAAGGGACCAACGGTATAGGAATGTACGCCAGCGGTATCGAGGGTATGCTCCTGGCAGAGCATGAGAACATTTCACAGATATTCCCACCAGAGGAGCAAGCAAAGGCGCTCCAAGCGACTTGTCGACCGGCGATAGCGGAATTTTCAAAAACCCAACGGGAATTGAACATGTATATCAAAGCGAATCTGATGACGGATTGTTTCCTTGCCTTTGAAATAATTGAGATAGTCACCGGATTGTCATATCGACTCGATTCGGCCACGAGGCAATTGAAACCCCTCTTTTTCGAAGCCATGCGGCCAATCCGCGAGACCGCCAAATCCGCGTTGTCCGAACTGCTGGAAGAAACACGCCGCAAAGCTGCAGCGGTGGCCGTTTTACCCCCTGATGGCGCCGCAATACCTCTCGTAGCGGATGTCATGAATTCATTGTCTACGCTAACAGCATACTCAAACCCCCTTGCCTCCATCCTCACATCCCTCGGAGACGGAAATTGGAAACCGTCAAGTAAACCCAACACTACCCCGCTAGATGTCAGTCCAGACAGCTCCACCATCCTCTCCCATTTCATCCTCGACATGATCGAAGCCTTACTCTCCGCCCTAGAAGCCCGAGCACGGGCCTTCCACCGCGCGAAACCCGTCCTCGGCACCTTTCTCGCAAATGTCATGTGCATCGTCGACCGCTCAATTCGCAATAGCAGCGAACTATCCCGCTACCTCTCTACCCCGGAAAACAGCACTCGCCTAGACATATGGCGCAAAAAGGGCGTCTCCACATACCTTGACGCCTGGCGCGATCCATCCTCCCACCTCCTCGACGTCCAGTATACCAGCAGGGCGGGCGCGCGTCCCACCTCCGGCGGCCAAGTCGACTCAGGTGCCATTGTCAAAACCCTCTCGTCCAAGGACAAGGATAATATCAAGGACAAGTTCAAGGCCTTCAACTCCTCCTTTGACGAGCTAATTATTCGTCACAAATCATTAAGTATGGAGAAGGAGGTGCGCAGTATGTTGGCAAGGGAGGTTCAGGCCGTTATAGAGCCGTTGTATGCCCGCTTCTGGGACCGATATCATGAGATTGATAAGGGGAAGGGCAAATATGTCAAATACGACAAAGCCACCTTGTCGGCCCAGCTTGCGGCGTTGACATAAATACCCATATAGCTTAGGGTACATGCGTTTTGTCTATTAGAGCCACACCGACATCCTTCTCGTTGTCTCGCGAACTTTCATACATCTCATTTTCCCCATTCCCTCTTTGAGTCCGAGCTTACAGTTCTTATTTCCGCTAGCCCTGGCGTTTCTTAGCAGGAGTTAAGGTATCCCCAATTGTCCCCCCTCACCCTATTCCTACCCCCCCTCCACATTCATATCGCAAGCGTCCAGTTTCCAGTTTCCAGCTTCCTCCCTCCTGCTCATTATAGCCACTTGATATCCCCATCTATGTAGCGATTTTCGCCTTTTCTTTTGTCAGTTTATCTTTTCTTTCCCTGAATCGTTTTTCTATAATCCCTCGTTGATACTGCTTATTTTGTAAATCTGATATTCCGTCTCCTTTTTCTTTTCTTCCTTCTGTGGTCATCCGTTGGATGCGTGGTAATCTCCGACAAAAAAATACGTAAAAGTAACAGAAACGACAAAGTAATAAAAGAAATCCTCTGGGTATGATTTATTGCGCGTTATACCTTGCTCTCATTTGCTTGGTGTGAGAAGTCAGGCGTTTTCAAACAATATGTTAATCACAAGGAACAGATAAATCCATAACAATGGCGCATGTATAGACTATTTGTAATATAAATTAACACATAGTTACAATAAAACAAGGATGCGACTGGATGAACTGATCAATAAAAATATAAACAGAAAACTGAAAAGCGTTGGAAGTATATTCAAAATAACTGGGAAAGAGTGAACCATCTACAGGGCTTAAAATATTTCCAAGAAGCATAGAAATATAAAATATATAAGTGCTATATAAAGGTTGAGACGTAGCGTCGATGTTAAAAATATATAATTAACGGATGAAACGATAAGTGGAAGTGGGAAGTCGGGTGGGTGGGTCAGGCGAGCGGGGTGGGGTAGGAAAGCGTATCGAAACATCCCAACCAATTACTCCAATCCTCCAAAGAAAGATTTTTCATCGGCCGACGGGTGGCTCATGTTATGACAGTCTGAGGCGGGAGCGCGAGTCGGGCCACGTGAGGGGTTTCAGAACTTGATCATGGTGTAGTTTATATCCAATGAGTCACTCATGTTTTCGATACCACAAGTATCTGGTCTGGGCGACGGGGCCATAGGGTTGAATCCCCTTCCTGGACATTCGTAGAGCTGGTTAACTTGGCTCCAGCGCGTCGTCTGATATCTATAACGATCCTTCACGATGGTTCGTGCAAAGAGTTTTCCGTTTGTCATTGCGCTTGTCGAGAATATTATATCGCCCCAAGAGGTCGAGTATTCCAAGATGGTATACCACAGTTGAACCCCCCCCCCCCCCGGGGTGATTCCTTGCCGCAATCATGCAGGGACAAAATCATAATGGTGAAAATAAAAGATATATGACAAAGTGGGTATGACTCAGAATGAGAACGATAAAATAGGACGGGTATGCATCACAAGAATACAAAAAATCAACGCCGAACCAGCTATAATAGATAATCAAGTCAACTAAACCATATCAGGGACCTTAAATCCGCAAGCAATATTTCGGAGCTAGGTATGTAGATAGCCAAATGAATAGATAATGGGCTCGCGACTGTGAAGGTTTGCCCACAACAATTTCCCAATAACAGAGGAATCCAAAGACAAGAAGAAAATATCGGATCGGCATGAGATATGCCAAAATTATCGTCCGCCAGCACCAGGCATTTCGTATATGTTTTCCGGAACGGGTCCGGTGTGCGTCGCACTCAGCTGGTGTGGACTAACTGCCTGGGGAGGAGGGGATGTGCCGGCCGGGGGAGGGCTGCCAATAGAGGCTGTTGGCGGGCTTCCAGGTTGGATAAAGCTTCCACGGTTTTGGTTGTAATATTCAGAAGATTGGCCCAGGAGTGGCTGTGATTGTGCCTGGAGGGGGTTGTGGAGGGGTGTGCCTCCCACCTCAGCAGGAGGTGGAGGGATAGGATGGTGCATGTGAGGCGGATAGCCGGGGCTGTAAGGTGGGGCTTCTCCACCGCCCATAGGTTTTTGTTCTGGTTGATAGTATCCGGCTCCGACCAATGGCGCTGGTGGGCCGTAGTGAGAAGCATGTTGTTCATGCATCAAGGGTGCAGTCGGCGGTGGTCCCTGAGGAGCAGCGTTGGTCTTCTTCTTCCGTACGAATAAGACAAGAAACCCGACAATAGCACCAACGCCAACAATTGACCCGGCAACGATACCTCCAATAGCACCGCCTCCCAGCTTCTTCTTTTTACCGCCTCCAGAGCCGGGATTAGGCTCATCTTCCCCACCGGCCTCGTCGGTCTGGCTGGGATTCGAAGGCAAGCTCTTGGACGTGCCTGATAGTGTCTCGGTTGCAGTGCCAGGAGAGATAGATAAGCTGGGAAGAGCTGATGATAATCCAGACGCCATGGTCTCATAATTTGGTCCATAGCGCGACGAGAAGTAGTCTGACATGGGGACAACCTGCGACGACACACCTAAGGATGCCCTGCAGCCAAAGAGGCGCTTACCTCCGCCAAAGAAATATGTTCCACAGTAAGGTCTTGTCGTCTGAGAGCATCGAGTGACCTTAGGATTACTTGAACAGGAGGCATCGCATTCATCTTCCCAATTCAAACACTTCGTCGCGATATCGGTACACTGTTGGATATCCGAACTTGCACAACAGCCAACAGCCGTGCCATACTGGACGCAGTTTGCTTCAGCATATGCACACGTCAACAGGTTATCTGATTATTCCGCATCGTATAGGTTAGCATGAGAAGATATCGAACAGCGAAATTCGTTATCCGACAAGGATATATTTTGACTGACTAATATCACTGTTGACAAGACCACAATAGTATCCAGGAGCAGGGAAATCAATCGCCGTTCGCGACGCCCTTTTCGCTAATTCCTTTGGAAGTCCACGGGGGACCAGAGGTGGTGTAGTTGGGCGAGGAGACATGCCGAAAGCATCAACCATCAGATTAACGGTTTCACGAGGAAGAAGCTTCTCTGACAAGGCGTCTGCTCCCCCAAGGGAGAGCAGAGCCGCTACGAGGCTCAAGCGAACCATTGCACCGGACAAGACCAGTTCCTGCCTGCGTTATACAGCACGAGTTGTTACAAGCAAAGCAGGGCGGGGTTGATAATCGGCGTGAATAGACCGAAAATTCCCGGAGGAAGGGATTCGATTCAAATGCGTAGTGAAAAGAAAACGAAAGACGACGGCCAACGCAGAAAGCCAAAGGCGATCGATAGCGACCAAGGTGAAGAATAAATAAATAAAGAATCAATCAAGCGACAGAAATGTAGCAGTAAATAGTCACTCTGAGCTTTGGTGACAAAGACAACAAAAACGAGGGATGAAGGACAAATGAGATAGGGGAAGTCAGGAAGAGAAGCAGAAGAGAAGGGAGAGGAGAAGTTCCAAACTCCGCCTACCAAGGGAGATGGAATGTGGAAGGCCCTCTTTGCCCAAATAACGGAACAGAGGGAAAAAATAACGCCAACGCCCGTATTCCTGAGCCTCAATTCACCTTGACGAAGGCTTGGGAAGCAACGAAAGCTGCCAACACAGTGGAGAGCAGTGGAAACAAACACGAGGGTTGTGCCAATGACGGCCGTGAGTTTCGATCGTTAGTCTGAGTCGGCTCCGACCCTTGACAGCGCTAGGCCCTTAGGGTGCTGTCGCTAAATTGTGGTGGGCGTCTGAGCCATCCTTGGGGATCTCAAGTTACATCAGGGCATTCATCTGCCAACCAAACAACTGGGTATTCTGGCTGAGAGATGAGGAAAATTCCTTTGCTAAAGATTTTATTGAAGTGGTAGAATCATTTTCTGCCTTCAAAACGCGATATTGTTGTTTGAGTCCATGCTTCAAACCAGAGGCAAGGCTGGAAGTTCCTAACCAGACCAGATGGATGGATGCTTTCGGAATCACACCCTATCCACGGACCACAAGCGACCAGCGACCAGCGACCAGTGCCATGACCCACAGATAGACCGTTCATCATGATTCAAGAACAGCCTCTTGGGGGTTAAAACTTTTTAGCTGGCGGCTGCAATTCTCCCCACTGGTGACCATCCCTGATCTCGAAATCGAAAGCCAACAGACCCAGGATTTGGTCAGAACCTCAGGAGTGCACTGCGCCACCAGGAGGTCTGTTGGAGTCGTTGGAGTAACGAAAACGCCCTGGCGGCCGGCGGCTGCATGAGTCTGAACAAACAAAGATAAAAAGGAGGAAAAAATAAACCTGGGAGGAATTTAGGTAAGACGCCGTCAGCTTAGCCTTCGCCACGCCTTTCCTATTTGGGATAGACATGGATCAGCCGCATGCCAAGGCCCAAGGTACCATTCGGCCAGACGTATGTATTTCACAGCTCTATTTTCTATGTAAAGATACCTTGGGACAGTTAGAGGAAACAAGCAAGGCCTTGGAGAGACATCCATCCATCCATGTCTGGTGTCTCCATATAGCGTACTCCTCGTCATCTTAGGCCCCCTTGGCGTGATATCAAAACCAGTCAGCGTGTGAGACTCCGCTTCGCCTCCTTGCTCCTTGGGGAGGGAATAATAAAGCTCTTGGGCCAGTTGTCAGACTCGCTGGCTGACATCTCGAATCCATGGCTCATGGGATCTGGAAAAACGTGGCTTGAGATATCGGACCAACCCAAATGTCAGAAAGATAAATCCTTTCGCGCCCGGAACAATAATATTTCCACCCCCCTCAGAGGACGATGCAAGTCAACTCCCAGAAGCCATGTAACACCCCACCTTTCGGCTGGTGATGCGCACATGTTGGAAAAAAACCCGCAGGAACCTGAGTTTTTAGATTTTTTTTACCCGAAATCTATAATTAGCAACAGCTTTTACCCACTGATCATCCATCCAGCTTTTCAAGGGGGTAAAAGAAAGCTTGCGTCTCCCTGAATATGTCAATTATTAATGGATGAATTCAAATATACCATGGGCGCGCGGGGGTACATAAACGCAGCTCTACTTGGAGGGGCATAACTCTTTGCAGGGGCTGGCCTGTTGATGTATGTAGAGTACGGCACCGCGAGACAATTGTTTTAAATATAGCCAGCCACCAGTGGATATGAACAGAACTATAAATTCACGGATCTGTGTGCCTTAACTCCCAAATTCTTAAGCCTTGCAGCAGGTTACATGGAGAGGGTCGGCTCCGAATTGGAGATAAATAACAGCTGGGCTGAAACCGTTCGAAACCGGCCCGCTGCCAAACACATTACCATTCTCGCCAGATTCATAGGAGTAAAGAAGGAAGAGGATATTGTATCTCGCTTCCTAACTATAACTCTTTCCATTTCTGCTATCTTGATTCTTGTCACTCAAATTTTGAAACCAACCATGAAATTCATCTGAAATCTCTAGCTATGCAGAAATGACTGGAACAACTCCTCTTTAAATACTATAGTTATGAATTGCGTATCTGATCATATCGGACTGTAAAATAGAAGCTCACTCCTCAATAGTTTGGATGATGCTGCGTTCTATCTGCTGATATGCATTTGATACACCTCTTCGCTCCATTCTCTAATTTGTCTTTTCTTGGGGCCATTGGATCCATTTTTGTTAATACATGATTAAAAATGTGCAGAAAATTAAAAGAAATGAAGGAAAGAAAGAATGGAAGAATGGAAGAATGGAAGAATGAAAGAAGATGGGAAAGAAAAATATAAATAAATCCCTTCATTCCACTACTGGCCTTTAAAAAACACTGATGACGAAGAAAATGGCAGCCGATCAAGCCAATTGAGCACCTGAAAAATAACACGCAGTCAATCAATCAAATTAGCGACTCAACATCCTCATCATATATCGTTGCAGGAGGAAACATTCATGACAATTTCCATCATACAAACCTAACCACACGCCTAACACTATCGAATGCGGACCAAAAAAAAAAAAAAAAAAAAAAAGGAAAAGGAAAAAAGAAGGTAAGAAAAAGGAAGGGAAGGAAAGGGAGGGAATCACACGAGACAACACTCGTCAACATACCATCATAGCCTGCACAGCCGAAACGTCAACTCCATACGACGTCTCCCTATCCCCATCCCCCTTCGTCAAATTATACATCCCCAACACATCCACCCCAAGCTCTTATGCCACCCTGCTCGTCTCAGCTATGTACCGCCACAAACCCGCTCGTATGCGTGTATATTTCCGCATGGTCACTATGCTGGTTTTCGCTATCGCCAGCAGCAGCAGCGGTGTTTATGACGATGCGGATCTGTATGGCGGTGGGAACGAAGGTGCGCCCCCTGCGCTGATGGGCCGATCCAGAGAAAGCGCGTTGTTAGTCGGGTGCTGGTACTGTTTTTGTTACTGGTGTTTGAGAGGGAGATCCATTTTGTCATGCTCTTTATGGTTGCTATGGGGGAGGTGGAACTGCTGGTGAAGAGGAAGGTGTGGGTTATGGCGGGTGGCTTTTGGGTGGGCGGGGTGGTGTTTGACGTTTGTTGTTACTGTTGTTGTAATTTTGGTTGTGCCTGTAGCTGTGCCAGTGCCTGTGCTTGCGGTTGGGGTTGCGGTTGTGGCTGTTGGGGAGGAGGAAGTTATTGAAAATTGTTCATGGGGATTCGGATCCCGGCGCAGATAGGAAGAAAAGAGAAAAAAAAGTAATGAAAGGCAAACGTCCACTTAATCCTCAACCCTCGTATCTGGAACCTCATCTCAAACTGCAGCAGTACCCCCATGACCAGCATCGCCACCAACATCGCCAACCAGCAAATATCCCTCTCCCTGGCCCCTATTCACATTATGAAACATGCCCAGAAACAGCAGCATGGTAACATAGAACATGTATATGACCCCGAATATCCAGATACACGCGGTGATTTTGTACGTGATGTGCCTTAGCGAAAAAGTATTGTCGCAACCAGCTCTCTTTTTGTTGATATTCTCCGCCGCCCGGGGTACCTCCTCCTCCACCCTTCGATGGCGGAGGGGACATTGATTTTTCTTCTTCTTTTGCTAGCGACTATTGGAGCATCTGGTAGTTCTGGATGGGTGGGTTTAGCGCAAAGATTGCGCTTTCAGGGCAGATTTCTGTATCAGAACTTAGTTTTGTCAACGACACTTATAATGATGATGGGGGAGAGAGAGAGAAATAATCAAAGCCAAGTTGCAAGGTAAGGGATAATAGAAAGGTATGCCTCATGAAAACAGAAAACGAATAAAAGCTGAACTGGGAAAGATGGATAGATGGACGAGGATATCTGTTTGATGTAGCTTGTCAATGCAAAATAATTTTATAATATAATATCAGAAAGATTTGTATACAAAGAAAATAAGCCCACAAAACGCAGCTGAAATTTGAGTTGAAGAGAAAAGAATAGTTAAACAAGAGCTCATATTATTGGTGCTTTTACTTCTTTGTTTCTTTCTCAGTTTTAAGAATAATATATACTCTTATATATTTTCCACCCAGGTCAGAAATTGCTGTCATGGTTCTTATAACAAGAATTGTTATCACAACAGCCTGAGTCCTGCCATATAATATATCAGGAATAGAGAAGGCAATCAGCGCACGAAACCCGAGGGAAAATAACCATTTATGGCCTCCAATTCTTAATACTCAATATATGGGTATAGAAATAACAGAAGAAAAAAAAACAATGGGCCAGGTATAAAACATGGCGCGTCAAAGAACATATTCTCCAGATTTGCTGGAAGTTGTGCCAGTGGGGATGGGTCGTTTGGTGAGTTTGATGAGTATTCTTCACCAACCCATAGGCCAAAGAAATAGGAAGAGAAAATTAAAACTCATAACAAGAGCTTTTGAGTCCCTTATGTATCACCTCTCCTTTTTCGTACGCGATTTCAATTTCACCGGGGCCCAGGTGCCGAATCATTGTCTTTTTTTTCTTTTTTCTTTTTCTTTTCTTTTTCTTTTCTTCTTTTGAAACAGCAGTGCAATACATTGAAAGGCACAGATAATAAATGGCGGGGAAGCATGCTAGGTAGTTAGTTATGTGACGAGGCTGCAGAAACGAAGATCATACCCCTGTTGGATAAATCGGCGGGATAAGGGAGAATGACGTCGTGCCTGAGAGCTTGAGAGCCAGAGCACGAATTAAACACAGTTATTGTCAATTACTGGTGGTATCTGCTGTGTGTGCTCTATCTTCCAGGTCTCTTTTCCAGTGTTCTTCTTCTTCTTCTTCTTGTTGGTCGTTCGTCGTGGTACTTTTATGCTTTTTTTTCTCTCACGCCATCCCTTTCCTAAAGCGGGATAGGGCTCGGCCGCCATGTGACTCGCTGGTATTTATTCTTGTGCCATCTATTACGGGGTAAATTACGCGGCGATCAGTAGCAACATGTATCGTTTACCCAAAGTCTCTTCTACTTAACAGCTATGTAACAAGTACTATGGACATTGGCAGCTACAGGCACATGAACCCATCCCAGTAATACAGCTTGCTTTCCTCTCTTTTTTTTCACGGGCCAATCTCGGGATCGTGGGGCATACGAGAGGTACCTCGTCCGCCACCCATCCCAGTGTGACGCATCAGGTACCGGCGATACAGCTCTGGAACAGTCAAACTCTCAACTCCTCAACCTCAATCTCTTCGTTTCCTTGCTCTATAACTTATGCAAACTTATATGTCAGATATATATATATATATATACGTATACATATACACACACTTGTGACTAGACGTCGAATACAATAGATATACCCGGTAATAGCTCGATAACCGCCAGCCAATACACCTCCGCCATCCACCCGCTTGGCCGCATCCCCCCCTACCTCGGCATCGCTGTCCCTGCTCTCAGTCATCGTTAATGCTGGTGGGGAGCTCCGTTCTCCTCCGAACCTCTGCATTCATTCATTCATTGATTCATTCGCTCTTCTAACAACTTACGACTGGACTGCTATTATTTATTACTATTACTGCTGCTACCACTAGAACTAGAACTAGACCTAGTCTTCTTATCACGCAGCATCTTCTTCCTCTGCCCACGCTTCACCTTCTTCCTCCGTTCCCCTCCCCCCTCTCTCCTCCCTCCTCCTCCACCCCTCGAGGCATTCTGAAACTCATTCCCCACGGTGCCTGCAAACCCCAATTGGCATCATGTGGAGGGCTTCGGACCGCCTGATGGAGACCATCCGTCATTATGCCTCGTTTCCCGCCACGGGTGTCTCCCTCAGGCAAATGGTCCAGTTTGGCGACAGACCGTCAACGGGTGTGTTAATCCTTCTTTTTTTTTTAAATCTCAAGAATTGAGTTATTATATACATTTATATATGTTACCCATCAATTTACTAACTTGTTTGCGAAATTACTGACCATCGTCGCTGCGATTCAGGAACCCTCTTTCGTGCCTCACAATTCTTGTCTGAAGAGCTCCCCATCCGTCTTGCGCACCGTGTCCAGGAGCTGGGTGACCTTCCAGATGGCTTGAATGAAATGCCTTCCATAAGAAAAGTCCGCGATTGGTATGCGCAGTCATTTGAGGTATGAATTGATTGATTTCGATTTTGATTTTGATTTTGCTGTGGAGTTTTATATTTATATACATTTATATTCTGACTCATTGCGACGGAACTACAGGAAATTATCACTCTCCCCCGCCCAACCCTTTCACAAGAAGTCAGAGCTCGCCTCCTCCGACCTAGCAAACCCAATGGCCGGGACGTAAGGGTCCTCGAGGAAGCGACCCGCAACCCGAGCATACGCGACGACCGCTATCGATCCTCGACAACCTCAATCCTAAAAGCAAACGGCTCCCTCGCCAATAGTGGAGCCATCACTATTGGCAACGGGAACGGGAAAAGAACAGTAGCCGGGAACCGAAGATATTTCGTATCTGCCGATGATGGCCAAGAGTGGCCCCCCGAACTGAACGAGTACAACAACAAGTTCTCCAAGACACTGCAGCACATCAAACGGCGGCATGACGGGGTTGTAACGACAGTCGCGCAAGGGATCCTGGAATACAAGCGCAAGCGCCAACGCATGCAAATAGACTCCAACATCCAATCCTTCCTAGACCGCTTCTACATGTCCCGCATTGGCATCCGCATGCTCATCGGCCAACACGTAGCCCTCACCGACCAGACACACGTCCACCACCCTAACTACGTCGGGATAATATGCACAAAAACCAACGTGCGCGAATTGGCCGAGGAGGCCATCGAGAACGCCCGGTTTGTCTGTGAAGACCACTACGGCCTCTTCGACGCGCCCAAGGTACAATTGGTCTGCAAGCCTGATTTGAATTTCATGTATGTCCCCGGCCACCTATCGCACATGCTCTTTGAGACGTTGAAGAACTCGCTGCGTGCCGTGGTGGAGACGCATGGGGCGGAGAAAGAGGCGTTCCCGGTTACGAAGGTGATTGTTGCGGAAGGGCGGGAGGATATTACGATTAAAATCTCTGATGAGGGCGGGGGGATTCCGCGGTCGTCTATCCCGCTTGTGTGGACGTATATGTATACAACGGTTGATCAGACGCCAAATTTGGATCCGGATTTCAACAAGAGTGATTTTAAGGCGCCGATGGCTGGTTTTGGGTATGGGTTGCCGATTAGTCGGCTTTACGCGAGGTATTTTGGCGGGGATTTGAAGTTGATTAGTATGGAGGGGTGAGTGCATAAATATATCAATCCCCCGGGGTACACCCTAAATTTTTTTGATTATAACAAACAACTCTAACCCTGCAATGAACAAAAAAACAGCTACGGCACAGATGTCTACCTCCACCTAAATCGCCTTTCCTCCAGTTCCGAACCGCTTCAGTGACAATTACCGGTCATGAGGGATGGCCAGCCGCTCGTGAGCTCCTCGCAACACTTCTACCCGTTGCTACATGATACATCATCAACAGCAACAACGACAGCAACAACCCGCTCACGAGTGGTATCCCAAGGATTGACCCCTATGAACATAGAAGCTATCCGACGTGCACGTGCCCAACAGCGCGGCATGCCCGGGGGAGGTAGTGGGAGTCGGGAGGTGTCCGAGCGTAAACAGGTGGGCGACGCGGTTAGTTTGGTTAGTGGGGAGGGGACGGAGGGGACAGAAGGGACCGGGACGGTGTGAGTGCGGTGTGGACTGGGTTACTTTGTGGAATTCTTATTTCACAACTTGAAATGAACCCTTTTGCCCCCTCCCCCTCCCTTCCCCCTGCCCTCTCTTCCCCCTATCTCCATCTCCTTCTCGGCTCCCCGCACCTCCGCACTCTACATATTCAAAATGGATGGGACCTGGCACACAATGAGAACAAGAAATGAGCGAAACTCCTACCATCAAATCCGCCTTCTCTTTCTCTTTCTCCAATCTCCTATACTCCTCGTTCAACAAGTGGGTATGTAAAAGAGTGGATTATGGTATATAATACGCATATACTATATACATACATACTCCAGAAAAGAAAGATATAATACCAAAAACAGGGTAGAAATCACCACAAGGTGAACTCCCCCAGCGGGGGAGGGGGGAGGGGGGAGGGGGGGGGAGGGTTGTTTTACTTAAATACCATACCCATCTCCCCCACTTTCCGCCTCGCGGTACTCTCCGTCTGCGCGAAGACAGATATGTATATGCGACACTGCTTCCACCCATAGAACCAAAGTCTACCACGGCCATCGTACGTATGACTTCGCCCGATTCCGATCTGATCCTGAAATACAGTCTAGTGCAGAGCCACCTTATTCGGAACCCATGGTCGAAGCCAGAACGATTTTTGGACGGTTCCTTCTGGAAAACTTTGACTACCTTTTTTTCCTCAAATCGAGGTTAAAAGGCCTAGACAGCTATTGGATAATGAACCGAAAATATTTGGACGTTACATGCACTGTACGAAGCCAAACACCACACACTTTCGACTCACGCTCCCCCATCGCAGAAGTCAAAAAAGAGCGGGGGGAGAAGAGGAGGAAGGAAGTTGTCGATGGGTACATGTTTTCTGTTCATGGCATAAGATAGAATTGCATTTGCATTTTCGCAATATATAGCTGAGTATATTGTATATCCATAGAACAAGAAGAAAAGCTGGCGGCCCAAATTACTAATGTAAATATATCCATACACACGTAAATAAATAAAACTATATATGTTATATATTATACACATTAGTTATAAATGTTATCTTTTATGATCTGATTCTATGTATTTGAAGTCTATATTCTCATCTTCGTCTCTTTTCAATTCACACAAGGATGTAGATATGGATGCCGGCGAACAGGAAACCCTCAAACCTATTATTATATTCACCGCTCCTGTTAAAAATCCCTGAAAAGCAACCCTCTCACGAGCCAATTCAAGAAAAAGACTCGAACAATCAATATCCATGGCGGGTAAATTAACAAGATAGGCAGGATCCTAGCCCCGGCGAAGTTTTATTCTTTTCAGCTGGCACGGGACTGTTTAGGTGACTTACTATGTAGGGTCGATGGGTAATTTACCCAGCATTTTAACCACTTTCAGGGGTTTTGAACAGATCCTTTTGAAATAGGGCTGCCACTCAAAAATAATGATCTCCGCCTGGCGCCACCCCCTAAACACCTGGGGTCGCAGCGAAATAAGCTCTGCCAGATAATTTGCGGGTGGGGGGCACACTTGATGCAACAACCATTCCACTAGAATGTTTAGTGCTGAGGTCGGCTTTCTGGGGAACTGGGAATAAGATTATAAATTTCAACAAAAATTCAACCCACAATTGGCAGGCAAATCCTTGCACGGGCAGCTCGGACTTGATGCAGTCTCCGGCCTAAGTTTCCGATAAAAATAAACATGGCGATTTAAATACCAGACGGAGTATGCCCACATATGCTATGAACAAGGTGAAGCTGGGGGCAAAATGACTGAGCCAAATTCTGCCTCCTGCACTTATGCTGCTGCCATTCCCTTGCTATACGCGAGAATCGTTTATAATCTCTACGGAACCCTCGCTATTCGTATGATCTCGCTGCTTTCATGGAGCAAGTGAATAAAGATGAGAAATCACAACTTGCCTCTGCAGAAGCGGACGGTTCTAGAAGGGAGGATGGCACTCAGCAAGACATTCCCTCGAACCCGCCACCCTCTCCTCCAGCGGAAGACTGGTTCGCATGGCAGCAAGTTCTAGGGGCTTTTTGCTTGAATCTGAATACATGGTAAAAACTTGCTCGCGATTTCGCATGGGGACCGGCAGGTGGACCTTGTTCGCCATGTCAGTAAAAATTTACTAATACGAGTAACACTGATCAACTTATCTTTAGGGGACTCATGAATGCCTATGGAGTTTTCCAAGCTTTCTATGAACTTGAATTGCTGGCATCAAGATCTTCTTCGGACATATCGTGGATTGGCTCGACGCAAGCGTTTCTCATGTTCATCATTTCGATGGTCGTGGGACCGATCGTCGACGCAGGCTATCTGAGGTCGTTGCTTGGAATAGGATCTGTACTCACCGTTCTCGGGATTTTCATGACGAGCCTTTGCAATGAGTACTGGCAGGTCTTCCTCGCTCAGGCTATTACCATGGGTCTGGGCTTTGGTTGCCTTTACGTACCCGCTCCGACTATTGTCTCGCAATACTTCCACGCCAGTACTGCGCTTGCGATGGGTGCATCTTCGGCAGGCAGTGCTCTCGGTATGTAGCGGGGAAATTTTTTTTCGTTTTGGTGAATGATTGTAGCCATCAATTTTCTAACCCTCCATACGACATAGGTGGCGTAATATACCCGATTATTTTCACGCGTCTCCAGCCCCGGATAGGTTTCCCTTGGGCTACTCGAGTCCTTGGGTTTATCGTACTGGCAACACAGCTCCTCCCCTTTATCCTCATGAAATCCAGAGCCAGCCCTACCACAAAATATAGCCTGGTAGATAGAACCGCATTCAAAGACGTACCATACATTTTGCTCAATATCGGCCTTATTTTCGGGTTTATGGGCTTCTACATTATATTCTACTACATCGAGCTATACGCACACCAAAAAAGCAGCGCATCAATAGCTCTCCAATCTTATCTACTTGTCATTATTAACGCCAGCTCTTTACCCGGCCGTCTAATCCCTGGCTATTATGCCGACAAGATGGGGTCCATCAATGTACAAACAATTGTCGCTTTTATTGGCGCTCTATTGACATTTTGTCTCATCGCCATTAAGAATTCACCTGGACTGGTGGTCTACTGCATCATCTACGGGTTTTCTGCTGGTGCCTTCATGGGATTACCAGCCGCGGGTGTGGTGAATCTCTCATCAGATAGGAGTAAGATCGGTGCCCGACTGGGAATGACATTGGCTGTCGTGGGCTGCGGTGTCCTTGTGAGTAACCCTATTGCAGGGGCTATTCTGGGCGGTAAAGGTGGCTGGGTTGGGCTTATTGCATGGTGTGGTGCGTTGCTTACGGCTTCCTTCATTAGCATGGCCGCGAGTAGGATACGCAAGATTGGTTTTGGATTTAAAAAGGTGATATGATAAAATTGAGTATGGCGTTACTCATAGAATGCGTGGTGATATAGGACTTTAGCCAGTGGGGCCTTACTCTAGCCCACAACGGAGAAATTAAAAAGTTAATACAAGAAAATAACAAGGCTGATAATTCATTTGCAGAAGAGGAGCGAAAGTCCGCTTGAAAGGCGAACCTTAAGAGCCAATTTCCCAACCCGAGCCTGATATTAGTTTTCGGGTCTCTGAATAGTCTTTTTTTTTTCGTGCTCACCAAGGGTGCATGCAGCCTAACTCGCCCATCATTCGTGGATAATGATATCCCTTTTACTGGGTAAATTCTGAGCGTGTGCAAAGAAACCTAAATTCGGGGAATGAGAATATTTATATGTTTTCTGGGGATTTCTCCTCTAGAAACAATCAAAGAGCAGCACCCAGCTTGGAAGATCTATATCTTCATTGCTTCTATAATTCCATCGCCGCCCTCATCGATCGGCTCCCAAAATTGAACCACCGTAAGTCCGGCCTTCTCCAACAGTTCACGCCACTGTTGGCTTGAGCGCTCCATTCCGGAGTTGAAAGCCATCATTGTCATATCTAATTGTGCCTGGAACTGCGATGCTCCTTGTTCCAGAACAACCATCTCATGTAAAAGAAGTTTCGAGTATCCTGGAGCCATTGCCGCTACAACATTTTCAAGAATCTTGAGGCAGTAAGAGTCCGACCAGTCGTGTAGGATATGGTGATAGAAGTAGACCCTGGCACCTACAGAGGTGTTAATAGGCTGTGTATCTATCGCCTCCTTCTTCTCTATTACTGGCAAAGAAAATGGAAGGAAGAAAGAAAAGGGAGGAGAATCTTGGGAAATTAGATGAGACCTTACCTGTCATAGGTTGCTCAGTGAAAAAATCATACGTAACCTTATCAATCGCCCTATCTAAGTCTTCAAGTCCGCCTATAACGTCCGGCAAATCTTGCAACACTAGTCTGCCCGTATTAGGAAATTTATTCATATACGCCAGCAAGTCATGACCCTTTCCTGCTCCTACATCGACAATCAGGGCCTTGTCTTGAGTTGCCCCGTCTAGAATTTGGCTCTGCACTGGGTACCAATCAACCCAATATTTCCGCGCACCCATCGTGTTGCCCATAAACGTGTTGAAATCTTTGAGCAGGGATGGTGAAGATACAATACGTTCGAAAGTGGTCTGCCTCGTGTTGAAGGCGTATTGCATGAGTCCGTCCTTGGGATCAATGGGGCAAGAATGGCCTCGTTGAAGGAAGTAAGCTGGTGCACTTTGCATGGCGGGGACAATCAACTGGGAACTACAGGAGTAGAGAAGAAAGTAGTTAGTAATAAGAGAAAAGAAAAAGAACGAGATAAAATTCAGACCTTCTTCCAAAAATATGAAGTAAAGAACTCACATCATTCGATGGCCTGCCGCAATTTCTTCGGTGGCCATAGCTGTTGTGATGCGTGTCGCTTTCCATGTTCTTGAATCAACTTCTTCAACGAAGTGTACTGCTGATAGAGGTCGCAAAACACGGACTAGACGATTCGCTATCAGGCCTCCCGTTTGACAGGAACGCTGCAGTAGGGTCTATACTTATCAACAGCTCCTCAGCTCCGGACAGCTCCGCCAGTCTCGCAGATGTAACAGGCCCTTCCTGAACAATGTGCTCAAATAGTTTCAAATCCACAGCAATTCGCGCGCTGACAGCAATCATGGGCTTCGGAAGAGTGAGCGAAAATGTCATGAAGATCTGCAGAGAACTGGAAAGCAATGAAGACGTACTGAAAATGCCAGATCCACTGCTACATTTTCAGGCTGTTCGAGCTCGACCTTCAGCGTTTTGACTATCTGTAAAGCCTCCCTTCTTGCTTCTAAGTCCCCTTCGTTGGTAAGCCTCGAAGCAAGAGAGTTTAGCTGGGCTATGAGAGCGGCAGGTCCTTCGTTATTATTTGCAATTGAAGCCATGCTCAGGGAAGATTACGGCAAGGTCCAGCTCACGATTGACCAAAACGTCAATACAGACAGTATATAGTAATGGCGAGTGCGCGAGACAATTCAAGTTCAGGCCCAAACAATGTAGTTATCGAGCGTTCTCTGCATTTGAATGCATTCGCGCCTGACGGCAGTCATATACTAGTATGTATAAACCCTCTGCCCATAGCGCGGGGATAAAGTCGGACATATGACACCATTCGTACAGACTAGAACTGCATGAGAAGTTATGAATGTAGGCAAAGCAGATCATCTTGCTAGTGACCATAGTAATCCGTAAGTGCTCACAACTTTTATTAACTTAAGTTCCCGACTGTGTGTGTTTGGCGGTGGCAGAGTGGGTACAATCTCACTGTAGGATTATTCGTGACTCGTTCAAGGCCGTTAAGGCCGTTCAGCTCCGGACCGGGCAGGTCCCCGATCTCTCTATCCGATATTAAGTTACCGCGTAGATAGATAGTGCCGTAAGAAGGAAATGACAGCTAGCCTATTTTCCGTAAACGGGGCCGTCATCAAACCAAGATTTGGTACTAAGCTGAGATTATGAAATTTGATGCAGAGCCCAAAATTATGCTCTACTCAGCCGATTCATATCTGATGAAAGGATTTCTTAGATACCTTAGTCAAGATGGAGCAAATCAGACTTTTCAGAGGAAAATGGTAGGTAACTATATAAGTAAAGCTAATGCTGGTGATGGATGGAAATAAAACTGGGGCCACCTCCACCACAGACTTCGTTAACTACTAGTTAGCGGATGGTTTTCGGCGAATCAACGCACAAATGCTCGGTGACTTTGTACTACTGTACATACTTTGAGATGATAGTTTTCGCAGGTTCTGCTTCAACCCAAGCAAAGTTTTGGCCAAGTTTCTCACATCTCCGTTTTTCTCCCCAGCTCATAACTACCCATCTCCGAGTTCCCTCTATTGGAGCTCCCTTCCGTTTCTCATTGCCAGATACTCAGGGGCTTGACACCCGCTTGATACAGGGTCCATTGGTTTCCTGCGTGGCGCTCCTACCCCTCCCTTCTCCCCGTCGAATTGTGTGTTGAGCATCATTCTTGTTCTCTTTTTCTGGAATTTCATAAAGTATCTTCTTCGCGTTGCATTTATAAACGTCTTTAGAAAACCCTTTAATGCCATGGAGATGATGTACCCCCTCCCTTTGAGGATGTGGTGACTCTTCTTTTATTTCCAGATTTAGACGCGCACACGCCCTAGTTTGAGATGTTCGTATTCTGATGCTTTCTTGACTCAGTATCTTTGATGGAGGTATAAGTTGTAGCACCTTAGAAAGATAGTAGATATGCAAAAACTGGTTTCCAAAACGGGTTTACCTCAAGTGGCGGTTCAAGCAGGCCTTCTGCAGGTCGTCATCAGTGTATCTGTCCACGACCTCTACCACCCGCCTGCTCACGGCACGCCGTCCTCTTTGAAACCATTAGCTCCTGAAGGGTCCTTGTGTTTCTGTTAATTCTTTGCCCTCGTGCTGTTGTTCAAGATCCCTTTTTGCCTTTTTTTCAGATCCTGTATGAAACGGAATCCGTTATGCAAGACCATTAGACTTTATGCGAGGAGGAGAAGGAAAAGAGAACAAAGCATGAAACAAGGGGAAAATAAAAAATAAAGAGTGTGCAGATGACTGACCATCCATTGGATGATTTCTGAGAGGAAAAAAAGAAAAACAACTGCAGGTCCGCTCCCTTTGAGGCCCTTCCTTGCTCTCCTAAGCCCACGCTGTTTTAACCAGTATGAACTCCATCCGAATGAGTAATAACATTATCAGGAGTACGGCGAGCCGTTGGATATTGGAGGTAGTGCGAAATCGTGTGTGTGTGTGTGTGTGTGTGTGTGTGTGTGAGTTAGCTTGGGCAAATATGCGTGAGCTTGAGCTGGCCCTGAGCCCGATAAGGTGGATCGCCTAGCGAAACTGCACCAGCGTCAACATATTTCATCCTGTAAATATAAATACACACCTCGATATCGCTAGATGACACGGAAGCGAAAAAAAAAGAAGGGAAAACGTTTTCATGAAAGACCGCCAATGAATGAATTCCCTAGCATGTCCATTCCATTCATAGACATCATAAATCCTGTTTCCCAAACAAATCCATTACGCCGCTCCCGGCTCCACAACGAACATGACAATTTAAATAATAATAAAAAATCAAAAACTTAACAAAATCCCTTCATCCAAACCTATACTCATACCCTAACCCACCCCAGCCCCTACGCCACCTGCCGCATGCCTCGCGCTTCTCCTTCTCCCCTGCCCACTACTCCCAGCGACACCCCCGCTCCCGCTTCCCCTTCCCCTTCCCCCCCCTCTCCTAGCACCATCACTACCACGAATAGCCGCAGACGCAGATGTAGCCACAGATCCAGGCAAAGACACAGGCCCATATCCCTCATCCCCAACCCCCCTATTCCGCCATCCGCCATCAACTTCCAGAATATCGACTATGGGGAGCCGTGATTCGATTGGTAATGGCGAGGCTGAACCCGTGCTGGAGGCTGTGGTCGCGGTTGTATCTATAAATGGGATGTGATTACGGTTATGAGTTTCGGTTGTAGTTGCGGTTGCTTTGCCTTTGCCTTTATCAGCGGCAGCGCTGGGGGTGGTGGCGAAAGTATATGTTGTAGTACGTGTGGTAGGTGTTTTCTTAGGCCCCATAATTTTATCTTGCAGGGCGAAGGCGTGTACGTAGTTCTCTGGCATGTTGAGGCCGATGTAATGGTGTTGGAAACGGCGTCGGGTTTCGGGGATTGTCTGTTTTGTTTTCATATCAGCCGAATGGAATTTTTTATTTTATTTTAGAAAAGCGATTCGTTTCCTAATTTTACTTGCGCAGATATCTTGCCCATGTAGGCATGTTTGGAAATCCCGCAAAAGTATGTTCAAGACGGGTGCTGTTAAACATACCTCATAATTCGCTACGGCATGGTTCATTAACAGTTCTTGATCTGTCAGCACGCTGAGAGACGCATGGCGACGTTCGCGCAGGTAGGATTTTAGGCGCATGTGCCCGACGAGCGGTGGATGGATGGGCAAGTCCGCAGAACCGAAGAGAGTCTGTGGTTTTGCACTTTTGGTAGGGGTATTATTTCCTCGATGGCCTGCATTTATTCACAATCAACGGAAATGTTAGTTAGTAGATTCGATAGTTATTGGGGTTATGATAAGAGGGAAACATGGTTATCGGATACGATAGTTAATGCTGCTCGTTCCCGGTTAGCTAATTAGAATTGAAGGCACTCACCAAACCGCTCATCCGCATCAATCTCTTCTGCCTCTTCTTCCGCATTTACTATATCGGGATCATCACCACTCCCACTCCCACCCCCATTCCCAACGCCAAGAACCTGCGCCCTGAGCTGCTGCTCACGCTCTTGCGCATGCGCCAATCGGATATGTGCCTCGGTATGCTCGTCTATATCGGATGCTCCTAATAAGAGAGCGCGCGCTTCGAGGACACGGTCGTATGCTTCTTCGAGCATTTGGCGGGCTTGTGGGGTTAGGTGTGCTGGGAGGGGGAGGCTGATGTGGTCGGAGGAGCCGTTATCCATGGTTTCTCTGTTGTTTTACGTCTATAGGGGAGCGGGGTAGGCAAGGAATAGAGTGTGGGTAGCCTAGAGGTATAGGGATGGGTATATGGGCGGAACAAAGGTTAGGAGAGGAGCTTAAGGAGGAATGAATAGCTGAGATTCTGCGTCGGAAGATAGTTAAGAGCCTACATCTCACCATCATCATAAGTTAGCTAATCACTTGAATATATACCTCATTGGGCCAGGTATAAACAAAATAAAAACAATTCTATCATACGAAAATTACTAGGCAAACTAAATATACGGGGAAAGTGGTGAGACGCTAGATAAACACAAATACCAACCTCTAACCCTCCAACCCTCCAACTTTCAGCCTTAACTTCTAGTTGTACCCTCTCCCACAACAATCCAAGCTTCGTCCAAGCTCTGTTACCTCCCATAGAGTAGCTCACGCGCGGGGCAAGCACTAAACACACCACATTGGTTGTATTTGGAAAAAGAATATTTAACACAAGTAAAACAAACAACACATTTGATATCCGCGCGTGGTAATAGTAAGCCAACCGCGATGTCAAGAAGGGTAAGCGTAGAAAAGTGGGTGGGTGTCCAATGGTCTTTTAGTTTGATGTTGGTGATGGTTGTTGAAGATTCCAGCTGCGGCAGCTTTGGCGATGTCATCATTTTGGCATGTGGGGTAGAACGCTAGGCTGTGTTAGGCCTAGCACGACGATCCTTCCAAGGTTCTTTCATACCCCTGAATTGTTGAAGATTTAACAACGTACTATTCAGATATGGTGAAAAAGATAATAAAGAATATATTAACAAATAAAATTAATTATTAAAACTACATTCAGCAGAAGAAGAATAAGAAGAAAGCAAGGGAATCATGAGCTCATGGCCATCGTTGTCCTCCGCCAAAAATGGACAAAGGAGAAGCTCAAAAGAAAAACTTCCTTCCCGTGTGATGGTCCTGAGTTCATAGTATAAAAAAACCGCCACCAAAATAACAACAACAAAATCCCTCTCAAGTGCTGATAATACACCGGACGAACATAGAAGCATTTTCATCCGACCCAGTAATCCGATGATCCGATGATCCGATAATCCGACACCTGTGTCCCAATGCATGTCGCTAACGTACAGTATTATGTACTAGTATGTCTGAGTTTTCCTCTCGCTCCCTATGATATACAAGAAAGTCTGCAAAGAAAGAAAAGAACATAGGAGGTAAATGTATACAGGGAGAAGAAAATAGTCTGCCAAGATAAGTTCCAAGAGACAACCCCGGGTTTTGGGGTTTTGGGTGTTGAGGGGGTAGGGTATAATGAAATTTCTCCCGTTTCTTCATCAGGTCAAATCATTTCTTGTCGTGTCTTATCGCGTACAGCAAAATCTTCAACATCCGTTCATGTACGAGTTTTTCGGCCATGCGTATCTCGTGTCCTTCCTATCAAAGCAAGAAATCAAAAGTAAGCCCGTCAGTAACAACACATTCCAAAAAGAAAAGATAAAAGGCTTTTTTTAAAATAAAAAAAAATTATATAACATACCACCTCGTCAAATTCACATTATCATAAACGTCCCGATGCCTACTAATGTACCCCGTCGTCTCCCACCCAGGCGGATCACACGTAACACTCACCGCATCCGGATCCTGGTAAATCCTCACGTAATCAAACCGCATCGTCGCCGGCATCAGCGTCGCAAGCCCGGTCAAATTCAACGGCGCGAAGGTATGCGACATGCCAAAGTTCATGATCACCGCCATGGGCTCGAGGGGTATGACGCGCTGGCCGATGTTGCCGTTGGGGCCGATGGCGCGCGCGTCTAGTTTCCAGGTCTTATCGGTGCCGACGAACCATGTTATGTCCCCCGTGGCGCCGGGTTTGTATTCGTAGGCATAGACTTGGTAGGCGGCGCCATCGTACCAGTTGTTGTTTAAGGTTGTTACCCCTGAGATTGCTTGTTGGTATGGTCCACCCCGGTAGCTGTTTATGGCGGTTATCCTGGGGTCGTAGAGTTCGTAGAATTCTAGGATTATGTGATTAGAGAGAAAAACGAAATTAACTGATAACTACTACGGCTGTAGGACATACCAAAATTAGGCATATACCATATATCAAATGGCGCAACCTGTGCACTCTGCGACACATCCCCCACAGTCGACGGTAGTTTGGGATCCAGGCTATGCACATTTGCCTCAATAACATCGATTTCAGGGGCACTTCGTGATTTTCCGGGAGTCGGGTGATCCTCTCCCTTGCAAGTACAAGCTGGTAGACGCATACCAGGCAAAAAACTAATCCCATCCGTCGAGCTTTGGTTGGGCGTGATACCCGCGTCACATATATTGTCATAGCTATACGGCCACATGCCTTCCGTGGTGGCAGCGTAGCCTGGCCGGCCGAGGTTGCCCATGGACCAGAACCCGGGCCAGAAGCCTGATGTATCCCCCCTTCCGGGAAGTGATATGCTGGCCTCCAAGCGCCCGCCGGTGAAACATAGCTTGTTCCATGATTGGACCATTCCGGACCGATAATCCAGCCCGTGGTTTCGGAAGGCATCGAAGCGGATCTCGAGTTTGCCGTTTTTAGTCGTCACGGCGTCCGGGTCGTAATACTAGAGATAGGCCTAAGCACATATATATTTATTCACACGACAATTTACGCACCTCCAGATCCTGTGTCACGCCATACCAAATATCAACGGCCTGAAAAAAAGGGTCATCCCCATCGTAAAACGTCCGTCCCTCTTTGTTAAATTCATCGGAAAACTAGCGCGGATGATGGTCAGTCTTGGCGTACGCACCAACCAAGCCACTTTTTAAGGTTACGGGGACTGGATTTCTTGGAGCTTCGTACCACCAACTTCCACTTTTTCCCATCTGCAGATATAATCGATTTTGCGGACTCTGGTGTGTCCGGGTCTATAAGGGATGTTCGAATGTTTTTAAGATGGGGAATAGGGCCGACATCCAAACAAAGCGGATTATCAGCACAAACAGGCATCCTTGATTCCGTCGACCTCTCGATACACGTCCTAAATCAAATCGCACGTCAGTCATTTCAACCATTTTCAACAATAACTTTCGTTGCAGGACACTCGTACAAAACGGGATAAATAATAAAAAGCATTATGGCCCCCAAAACCACAGCTACCATGCCCAGCATGTTAACAGCGCCTCTCCGTGTCCAAATATCGCAGTCTCTATCTGAATCGTTTGGATCCGGGTTATGTAAGTAATCATCATCCTCTACATCCTCAGGAAACACTATCAGATTTTCATTAGGCGTTATAGCATATTTCTTCACGACAGTCTGCGTCGTTACGAGGTCATCATCTGTGCCTATTCGGGAATATCTCTGGTATTCGCATATTGGAGTGAAAGGATACCCGGGACTCTCCTGACCCCCGCCTCCCTCTGAGCTCCAACTTGTTGTTCGAGAAGGTAGGTTTGAATATTCCGCTGAACCTTGGCCCTCGTCTCGCCATCGTCGTGAGGGATTGGGAAGCGCCGGATAGTCTGAAGAGTCGTTGCCATGTAAAAAGCCTTGTCCGTAGGCTGGGGAATAGGATTGCCGCGGAAGGGAAGTCAGGGAGTAGGAAGAGGCCCTTGGACTTTGGAATGGGTTCGACTGATCAGAGGGTACTTCGATTCTGGGCTCCGCGGCAATGGATTTACGAACGCGTCTTGGCGGCATGATGCTGAAATCTTGCCTTTTGATTGAGGGAAAGCCGAGGCGTGAATTGTGCGCGTACCTTTGCCCCCTCCCAGTCGGAAGGGATTGAGGAAAGATTACTTCAAGGTGGCAGCAGCCGTGTCCTTCTCAGCTACTCGACCAATTGATAATCAAGAAAAAAGAAATTAAGAGCCGGGAAGGGTGGGGGATTATTTCGAGGAACAAAGCCAATGCGACCAAATCTATCGACCCAATTGTATCCCGGAACAGACCAATTGAGTGTGAACTAATTGATTTGTTTAACCTCGACAAGGCTCCAAAATTATACCTGAGAGGGGCCGGCATAAGACAGGAAAGGTCCAGCCACGAGTGGGATGTGATAATGCGATTCTCGTCCTGAGTAACCGGGGAGAGACGACAGCAACAACGTGTGGAGCAGGAGGTAACGACAGACTGGACAACAAGGGAAACGAGCGGAGAGAGAACAAAATCTCTGTTTTCTAGACTAGAAAACTGTTAGAAAAAAAATAAGAGACAGGAATAGTGGTCTATGAAATGGCGGAGAGATCATGCTGGAAGCCATTCAACGGGCAGAGGTAAGTAGAGGAGATTCGGACTCGGGGACTTGGGATTCTTTTGGGTGTGCCAAATGCGTGGCGAAACAAAACAATGCGCAGCCACGTAGTAAGATCAAACAAGAAAAGTAAAGATACAGAAATAGAAACAGAAACAGAAACTTAAACTTAAATGAAACATGAAACATGAAAATGGAAAAAGATAAAAATGGACTTTACCCTCCTAATTGCCCTTCCCAGTAGGTAACTAGGTATCATTCATTCCATTTCAATGGCCCGTCCCACCTGCTGGATGTCTGCGCCGTGGCTCACTCCCCGCAATGGAATCTAGATAAGGGGTTAAAACAAGACGGCTGCTGATCACCTTTAAATGTGCCGCAAATCTCCGGGAGTTGTGGATTAGTTTCGGAAATCAAACCAGAGAGAAGCTGACTGGCTGTTCCTATGCAAAGTATTCGTGTAAACGGTTAAGATTGATTTTGATACCTGGAATGAATTGGAGTCTGGTACAACCCAAACAAAATAAGAAGGTCTTTTCAAAAGAACAAAAAACCTGAAATGCAATGGAGATTGAGATTGAGAAGACAAAATAGAAAAGTGAAAAAGTATTCAAGAACTGGATCAACTACAGCAACTCCTACCCTTCTATAGTACTATACATACATTTCCCTCTGCACGCCACCTGCCAAATGGAGGCCCAGCCCACGTCAAAGCAAAATTTGATAAAAACAATTAACTTGTTTGTTGCCTGTACATACACACATACACATACCTAGGAAACTTCAAGTGTCAATTTCTGAGACAGTGACATCAGGGCGCCAGGTTTTTATTCCAGATAGCAAAATACAGCTAGGGATACACTCAAGAATCAGGGATCAAGAATTGTGTTTAAAAAATTAAGAAGTTCCAAAATTCACACTTCGTGCGCTGTTCTACTCTAGTTACTGAATATGCTGCATGGAAAAGCTATACATGATACAAGGTTAACTGCAAAATCCAAAATCCAAAATCCAAAATCCAAACATAGATTATAAAATCCCATTTCAAAAATATAATATACATATCAAAATTATTAACAAAAACAGTATTTACTATTTTTTGTAATAAAAATATATATTCTGAATTTTCTGAGAGATTAAGAGAGAAAAATTTAAGTTATTTTTAATGGGGGTGTTCTTTGTTCAAGTTTACTGATAATATCTTTTTCCCGCAACTGTCGCGGAGCTTTCTCACATGAAGTTTTTTGACGGGAAACTATTCAATAGGAGCGAAGTCGGCGATGAAACATGGCACAACTTGCCAGTGCAGACATGTTGGAACTACTGGCTGAAGCTCAAGGATGAGTACTGCCCTCGGATGACAGATCTAAGCCATCTTGCTCCAGGGACCAAATTTCTGCGAGTGCTGGCCGATACGTGGCGCCCTGTGCTTATGAAGGTGCAGATCGATGAGAAGATATATCCTCTAAAGCTGGTGTGGCTATCACCCATCTTTTACTATCTTCCCAAGTTCCTTTGCATAAAGTGTTAAATATGTTATTAGTAGTATCGTTTGATGACGCCGCATTGTTATCGCACGACCGTCAAATACAACGCCCTCACCTCCGACCATTTCTTCGTCGAGTGCCAAGCATACAACATATTGATGCACGCTGGATTGGATGGCAAAATCAGTGCGATAATCTGGCAAAGCTGCATTCTTTGGACATAATTCATGCTGATTTTAAAGCTTCCAATATCATGGTTTTGAAAGACGGGGAAGGGTTCCCCCTGGACTTTGGGGCTGCTGAGATTTGGCCGAACGTTCGCATATCTCGAGAGAGATATGATGGGTGGAAGATGCAGGAAGCTAACTGGCTTGGGTATTTCCTACATCGGCTGCAAAATGTTGGTATTCTTTATTTTTATGTTTCGTAGGTCTTGATATTAAACGTAGAACTAACAATGATTATCTAGCTAAAACACTTCGAAGGCATCAAACTCACGTCCGCTACCAGTGCTGAAGAAGCGCTTCAATCTCCAGAGTCAATTTTTGTGAGGGCCAAATTTCAACCTGAAGAATCTTGAGGTTGAATGTTGGGTATTGACACTCATTCGAGTCCTTTTTTTTGATTTTGTTTTAGACAGTACAGAGTACTATATATTTTTATTGTTGGAGTGTGGTTTTCTTAGTGAAGGCAGCCAGCATATCCTGCTTTGGGGGCTACCTACCTCTAGATACCTAACACGGAGGTCAATGGCTGGATATGAACCCGAAACATTGCTAAGGAGCGCGGTGCCAGGACCAGCACATGCACAAGGCAAACAGGTGCAGCGGGATACGGCAGATATATATCCAACCTGCCTGATACTATATACCCTCGAAAACCGACGGCTCCCGGTTTGGCAGTTCATGAACGGGGGGTGGAAAACAATAATAAGATCGAGAGAAAAAAGAGAGAGAGAGAGCAAGAGGGATACAGACAAATGGAAGATAAATCTCTAATAATAATATAGCACAGTGAAAATTACATGCAAACACATAAAGAGGTGCCCGACATATTAATGAATGCATACGAATGCATTTTTCCGCTCCTGGCGTTGAGCTCTTAACACGCGGCGCCAGGACCAGTTTATCAGGGGTTTGCTCTTTGTTTTTAGTTCTTACTCTGCAGCCAGCATATGCCGTTGAGTTTTACCGCTTCGCTGCCTTCCGATCCTCATCTGATCGACCAGCGGCTGTGGAAGGTTTGATGTATCTTTTTTAATACTAGTAATATACACGTACGCTGCGGAGAGGCGTCGAGACAAAGGCGGGCGGGGTGCTGATCAATTTCCGAGATCGAAGTCGAGATAACTACTAGATTATTCGCTGGAATAAACTAATATTTTTTTTTCTCTTCCTTTTCTTTTCCCTTGACCATGTTCTGTCTTTTTCACCTGCCCCTGATCTGCCGCTAAGATGTTCCAATATTGTGGATATATTTCTAAGCGCCCTAATGTTGGAGAGTAATATTGGCTTGGTTCTCTCCCTATGCTATGTGTGTTGGAGAGTAATATTGGCTTGATTCTTCTATGTTAGTATGTGTGCGTTGCAGAGAGCTACATAGCCCTGAGAGATAAAAGGAATAACATCGGGCCGGGCGGATAGATGCCTCTGACACAAGATGGGGAAATTCTTAAATATTCTTATTTTAATGCAGGACGGGAAATACACTGAAGAATTGGGAAAAATAGAAAGTGGAAAACAGAAAATAAGAGGAGGCTCTTCAATTGTAGATAAATAGTTACCTTATACCTGGTTGAGGAGTCATCCACCAAGGCGGCCCATGGATGTATTATAACATTTTCTCTCTATTAACTACAAGTCGTTGTCGGGTGGCGGCGGAGAAAAGCATGTATTCATAAACATAATCACAACCATTGCTTGCCCGTCTTTTTATTAAAATATTCTCCTGGGTATTATATAAATTACACCCCGTCCCCAATAACAAGACATTGCCAGAAGAAGAAAAAAAATAAAAACAAGAAGAAAAAACACCCATATCACCACCTCTAAACATATCAAACCTAACTCTCAATTGCCTTCGCCCTCAACCCAACAATCCTTCCCCCATTCCCCGCACACTTATCCAACCCAACAACCCAATACTCCACCCTGGTCCGTCCCATCTGCACCCGATACACCTTCACCTCTACCCTTTCCATATCCCGCTCATTACCCCCGTTCGCTGCAGTCTTCACCGCATGCAGGACCGTGGCATAGTTATTTTCTGGATCAAAGGATGACGGGGTTAGGGTGGATATTTGCATGTCTTCTGCTTCTGCTGCTGCAGATGCGCTGAATGTACGGGTGCTGGGGAGGATGAGGGATTTGAATTCGCCTGTTTTTGGGGAAGTGGGTTAGTATTATATTTGTATGTATGGTGTGAAATAAATAACCATGATAATAATAATAATAATAATGAGTAAACAAATAAATAAATAAAGAGAGAGGAGAGGAGAAACATGCCAGCACTCGGCCATCGCCCCTCCGCCGCCCTGCTCCAGTCCAGCACAACGGGCTCGAATACCTCGTCTGTGTCGGAGGTATAATACATCTCCACGTCGCTGAGGACTGTGGGAACGCGCTGGGACGGGCTCGTAGTCATCGTCTGTACATGTTCTTCTTGTCCTTGTTGTTGAGTGGTGCATCTGTTCTTAGAGGGGTCTTCGTTTGCCTTGTCGAGAAAGGCAGCATAAGCGTCGTCGGAGGACATTGTGCTTCTTGTTGCTGTTGATGATGGAAATGAAAATGATGGTGAAAGCGAGGAGGTGGGTTTTGCTCGCGGGCTGTGGTTGTTATTGGGAATTTGGTTGTTGGAGTGGTTTTTAAGGTATGTGGAGGTTGAGAATGTGATATGATGGGAAAGCCCGATGACGTGGGTGGTGGTGAGAGTGGGATGTTGGAGGTGAAGCTGTTGCGATGACGCGGGGACTGCGGGTGCGGGGAATTTTCTGTGTTGCATAGGCCCCTTTGTTTTATTGTGGCAGTGTCGGATGGAACAGGATCTTATTCTTAGAGATCCGGAGGTTTGGTTTCTCATTCCTCTCCGTTCTTTAAGCGCCTCTTAAGAGGGCCTTTTAAAGGTATATGCTGTGTCCCAGCTATTTCTTGTTTGACTGGTGACATTTTTTTAAACCCTTGAACAGACGAATCACGTGATTCTGCATGCTATGAGGTCATCGCCAATGCATTTCATCACCTCTGAAAATATATATGGGAATTGTATAGTTTAAAGAATAGCTATCTAGAAAGTATATTAATGTCATAAACTGTTTCTTTGTATTTGATGGGTTAGCCAATGCGGAAAAAAAATAAGCGCTTGCAGAAGAGCACCCTTACAAAAGCCTGCCTACCCATTTATCAGAGATAGTGGTACTATCTAGTAGTAGTAGGTACTATGTAGCCAGCTCTCCTGTTTTGAATTCTCAGGTATTCAATGCCTTTGATAGTCTAAGAAACAGTCCTTTCTTAATATGTCGGCCAACGTAATATAAACCTCTCAATTGCCATATTTCTGTACCAGCTTCTTCATAATCCTTATAGCTCCTAATCTATATGAGCCACCAAACAATGCATAATGATTGAGATGATGATACCTGCGTATCCAAACAATCAGCCAACATCACTACACTTACAAGTGGAATCACATTTCCCAAAACAAAAAGAGAAAGAAAAGAAGAAAAAGAAAATAAGGGGGAAAAATCATCAAAACTTACAGCTCATACAACGCGACCCGATCCTCATACTCCCACACAGGCTCCATCTTCGGACAAAGTCGATGATACTCCTCCAAAAAGCTCCCCCCAAACCCTCCAAACATCCTCATGATCCCCAATTCATACTCGCTATGCCCATAAAACGCTGACGGGTCATATATCACCTCCTCAATCCCTCTGCCTGCCAGATTTCCACGGCCCGTATTCCCTGACCACAGATCCCCATGCACAACTACAGGCGTTACCCCCTTCCCATTATTCAGATGCTCATCGCCTAACAGCCGCGGCACGACATGCGATGTTGTCTTCTCTACTAACTGTCGCAGCTCGCCGTCTTGGCCGTTCCCCGCCTCGGCGCGCTTCAGGATGACATGTAACCGGTTCTCCGCGTAGAAAGCTGCCCAGGAGGATTTGTATGAGTTATCCTGCGGGGTGTCGCCGCAGCATGTTGTTACGGGGAAGCCAAATTGGGGCGTTGAGTAGCCGTCTGGCACGGGTGCGGGGGTAGTGTGTAATTGTGCCAATTTCTCGGCGAGGGATTTTCGTGGTAGTTGGCGGAATGGGTCTTGGTCAGTGTTAGGGTGTGGAGGGTTAGGAGGTGAGGAAGGGTCGAGAAAATCGACGACTATGAAGTAAGTTGAGGGGGAGGAAGGGGAGGAGAGGGTACCCCAGCCGAAGGATTGGGGACAGAGGGTTGGTACGACCGCGTGGATGGCATTTAGGGAGGCGTCTTCGCCTGTATATTTTGGTTTTGTATACATGATATCTCTACTTAGTAGGAGGGCATGAGGAAGGGTTTAGAAGAGAAAAATGTTCTCATCAATCGCCCTGTGGAAAATAAATAGTTACATAGAGTGTGGAGAACAGTTACCTTGTACCATCACCTTGCCAGCCGGCCCCGTTGCGGTCTTCATGAAGAAGCGTTTTTCAGTGCCATCTGCGAGTTTCGTGCTGATTTTGGCGGCGGATGCGCTGCTACAGCCACCGCCGGTGCCGCTTACTGTTGTGTTTGCTGCGTCTAGGTGCAGGAGGTCTATAACGGCTTGATCGAGCTTCATGATGGTTGCAGCGGCTGAAGTTCTTCACAAGTTAGGTGGGTGGAGGTATTGGACATGCGAGAAATAGTCGGTACGTATGGATATATATATATATACGTATGGAAAGGCGCATTTAATGTATTAACTCATATTTTAGATTTATCATCTTTTGGAGCCCTTGGATGTTTTAGAATTTATTTTATCCAATCTGATAGAGGGTGGGATGTTGAAACATGACCGACCGTTGATGAGATACAGGAAGGAGGATGAACATGAGACTATGACGCAATGGCAGGTTAGTTACGGGACAATTGCAATGATACAAGAGGCAAAGGAGCTCCACCAAGCCAACCACGATTGGGAACATGATGTACTAGTATTATCTACTAAAGGATGCGAATTCGCTGGTCCAGAGAGGACGGCCCGTTTGTGTACGATTAGATAATAAAACCGGGTGCAATGGCTAATTGCGCAGATGAGAAGACTACGATGGTGGATTGGGCATAGCATGCGACGGGGACAGCACAAGGTAGATGGGTCCATTAATAGGAAGACAAAGGAAAATCATTACTACTACTCTTCTTGAGGGGATTACATGGGTGGATTTCATGGGCAACTTCGTCAGGGTTCATGTCAGCCCTTACCAGCTTTGTCATTAATACCAAGTTCAGGAGGAAACAAATAATCGTAAGAGCCTTTTACTTCGACTTCTGTTCAGGCGTAGCGTAGGGAAAGGGGGTGAAAAAGGAAGAAAGAAGAAATGGAACAAGGTATTGATTGGATCAACAAGAACGAAATATGCATTTGCACCCACACTACACCGGCCGATCGAAAATAAGGGAAAGCAGCTTTAAAATACGAAGGCAACAAAAAACAAACCAGAATTTTTTCATTTTTTATTAAGAAATTCATGCAGCAGTAACGAGATCCTTCTTGAGGGTGCCCATGAAGGCCCGCTTCTCTGCTGCGGTCTGGAATGCTCCGTGTCCGAACTTCGACGAAGTGTCGATCCATTTCAACTCGACCTTCTCCAACGCCTTGCGGCTGACCTGTGGGTACAGGGTTTTTCTCAGAGTGAGAACCCGCTTCTTGACACCGGGGACGGATCCCTTGATCATGACGTAGTCGTTCTTAACCTCGCCGTATCGAACGAAGCCGCCCATTCTAGATATATGGTTAGCATTTGATTCTCTGTTTCAAGGGGTTGTGATAGGGAAATTAAAACATACGGTGTGATCTGCTTCTTCGAGACATCGAATTCAGTCGAGGCGTTACCCTCATCAGAGCCCTTGCCGATGCGGTAGATCTTGTGGTTGCAGGAAGTTCTGTGATGATAACCGTCTTGACCCGCACGGGCAACGGTCCATTGGACGTGGGACGGATGCCAGGCACCAATACAAGCAACCTTTCGCAGACCCTTGTGCGTCTTGCGAGGAAGCTTCTTGGTTCCCCATCTGGCAGTGACACCAGTGAATCCGTGACCCTTGGTAACGGCAATGACATCGATCATCTCATCCTTCTCGAACACGCTGTCAACCTCGATGGGCTTCTCGAACAGGCCATGGGCAAAATCGACCTTGTCAGCGACGCTGCCGCCGTTGACCTGGACTTCCATAAGGTGGGCCTTCTTCTGCTTAAGCGGGGTCTTGCGGATCTGGGTGTGGGCGAGGACACGGACGACGGTGCAGTATTTCTTGATTCGCTCGAGTTCGCGGGAGACGGAGGCGCCGGTGTTCTCAGAGTGGTTTTTGGCGTACTTGGTGAAGGCCTTCTTCTTGCTCTTGTACCAGTTCTTGTAGAACCGTCTCTTGACCTCGTCGCTCAAGTGCTCGGCCCAGACGGTGGTCAGGGATCGAAGGCCACGGGGAGTCTCAATATATCCAACAACACCAACGGCGATCATCTAGAAGAAAAAAAGATATTAGACTCATAAATTCCCTGGCCATTTGATTCAAAAAAGGATGAAGGAGTGGTTTCAATCCTACCGGAGGAGTCTCAACAATGGTGACAGCTTCAACAATCTCTTTCTTGTGCATCTTGGCACCAGGACGCTCGAGATCACGGACGATAGTGGTCATACCAGCCTTGTAGCCCATGGAGGCCGTAAGGTGGACTGGCTTCTTGGGGTCATCCTTGGGGAAGCTGTATTTTTGTCGGGAAAAAAGTTTTCAGTATTCCATTTCCCCGTTGATAAATTGTATCCAAGATGTTCAACAGTTGACAACTAACCTCTTAACCTTTCCCCGGTGTCTAGCACTGCGCTTCCTTGGAAGGAAGGCAAGAGAGCCTATACAAATCGCATATCAGTAAATGCGCACAAATCCCACATACAGAAGATTCCAATTGTCTCCAAGTTCCACGAAGGGAGAGAGATGGGATTTCCACGAACCGTGCCGAGGCGCTTCGAATTTCCGGTGACTCCTGTAATTGAGAAAAGGGGGAAAAGATCAGTATTCTGTTTCCTGACGGGTTCAATTATCATAGCAGCCGCAGCCATCCAGGAAACAACTCACATCTTGACCCTGTTGTGGTTAGTTTGGCGAGGTGGTGAGAGGTGTCCGTCCTGTCGACAAAAATCAGATTTGAGGTTGATTATTTTGTCCCAATTAACGAGTGTGGGCTGAGCTAAGCGATATCTTGGCAGCCTTTTCCCCTTTGAGTTAGATCGCGCACCTTTCTCTGGAAACTACATCACCACCAAAGAACACATTTATCAAGACGTTTAACTCTAACATGAAAAGATTATTCCTAGCGATTAATGTTTCATTCTCTGCCAGAATTATGGAAATAACAAAAATATCTGATATCTAGCAATCTGGCTCAATTGGTTCATTCTCCTTGCTGCGAAACTCAAACCGACATACAAAGCTTGAACGTAGAGAGGACCTCTAAGCATTGAACAAGAGAACACGACCCCTCCTTCTCACCCCAAATAACCCACATACTTGAAGAAGAAGAGCAGAGGACATGATAAAGAAATACAAGTGAAACAGAAGTAAAAATCCTTCGAAAGCTCCTCACCAACTCCCATAGGGATAAGGCTCACTCTTCGACCCCTTCGACCACCCATCATCCTTCCCATCCCACCCCCGCCCATCCCAATATTGCAATCGAATTGTACTCCAATCGATCGCCTGATCCGTATCAATTGTCAACCCATTAATAGCCCAAAATTGCACATCCCCATAAGCCCCAAAAATGAAGCAGGAGACCCCGCATGTCTTGCAGAAGCGGTGGTGTGCCCTCTTCTCACCAAAGGTGTAGTCGGTCAATTCGTCCATCGAGGCGGGGGAGAGTAGCGTGATATCCTCCCGCTTCTCTGGGCGGACGGATATCGAGCCCTTTTTGAGGCAGATGGTGCAGTTGCAGCGGCTCGGTTCCACTTTGTTGATGTCGATGTTCACGGTGTATTTCACAAAGCCGCAGTGGCAGCTGCCCGTGTAGAGCTTTTTGGACGAGGTGGGGGTGGCTTCGGTAGTCATGGTTTTTGCTCTTTTGGGGTTTTGGGTTTTGAATTTTGGTTTCTCATATAATCAATCCCCGAGCAATGTATGAAATGTAGGCTTCTGTAGATATATATATCGTCGTGAGAGATGAGTTTGTATATAATTTAGACGGCAAATTTTGCTTTTTGTGAGAAAGATTAACTATTTTGCATTGACGCTCTGTCTGTGTCGCTGGGCGGGGTTATATAGTCGGAATTCGCGTGAAAGCTACTCTGGTGCCATGCCATTGCAGGGTTCTTTCAGTTGATTTAATTGATGTCTGCCTAATGGGTGGACAATCTCCGGGTTCTCTGGAAACCAGGATTCATTTTAAGGCAAGTATACTTTATTGTGGTGACGCATATGATGTCAGAGGCACCCATCCGCCCTGTGTCAGAGGCATCTATCTGCCCGGCCTGATGTTATTCCTTTCATCTCTCAGGGCTATATAGCTCTCCGCAACGCACACATACTAGCATAGAAGAATCAAGTCAATATTACACTTCAACAGATTATAAATGCTCTCTTTTCTTCTGCTACATCTAGCTAACTAAACATCTTTTTTTCCCTTCCTTTAATCTCCCAATCTTGCTTCCATACGCAGCCAATGATATGGCGCCTTTTACCCGCTCCTGAGCCCAATCCGAAGATGGCACTATTGAGTCATTCAGTGAAACAACTCCCTCACTCACTGCCCTGCAGATCACTATTCACAATCAAACCAATCTGCTGTCAGGTGGCTTTGAAGAGGGTTCCTCTACACTCATGCAAGACTCTGCAACAGTAGCTGCAGGGAGGGTTGAATTCTTCAATCAAAATACTACTTTTCAAATCAATGTCCAAACCACTTTCAATACTCTGAATAAGCTACAACTAAAACTTCATATCACCCATGTGAAATGTGAGAAGACTGAAATTGAACATGATAATCTGTGTATACATCTGAAACTTGTGAAAATTCATTGATAAAATAATTAAATCTCAGAGAATTGTATATAAAGAACTGTCTGATTTCAATCTTCATAAATTCATTCAGATTAAAATAGAAGTAAAATATATATTTAAAACAGTTGCAGTAATTCTGAATATTAATACTCTTCTTGATGAGATCTCTACCCATTTATCTACAGAAATTAATCAGCTCAAGCCCACTGATTCCTCCGAGCCCAAATCCAATAAGTCACCCACCCGCCGGCAGAGCCGTGGCCGCCGCCGCAGGAGCTGATCCAATACTACTTCTACGCCTGCCAATACTACTACGCCCACTGGCGAGCGTTGCAGCTACTGCCGCCGCCATGGCCATGAAGACTCATCCTGCCACTATAAACACCCACATATGCGTAAATGAGGCATGGCGTTGCGATAACCGCCATCTTATTGATCATTTCAAAGCTCAACATGAAAAACACACCAAAAATTTGCCTGCTAATCCTGATGAGAATCAGAATATTCAATATGCCAGTGCTGCTGTCCCTATGAATTCAAATACCTTTCGAATCGCCTACTGAATGAAGATGAGATATGGATACTAATGAGAAGAAGAAACAGAATATCACACAAAATGTATAATAACTAGATAGATTTCCCGCGTTTGCTTTGTGAGAGCCATACAGCAGGGGGGGTGTCAGAGGCATCCATCTGCCGTGTGTCAGAGGCATCTATCCGCCCGGCCCGATGTTATTCCTTTCATCTCGCAGGGCTATACTCCGTATAGCTCTCCGCAACGCACACATACTAGCATAGAAGAATCAAGCCAATATTACACTCCAACATATGAAGGGTACACGTTACGCCGTGGTGATAAGTAACATTTGTGGTGCGGCACATCTACTCTCTATGCGGGTTTCAAAGAACAAATATCCGAACATCAGCGGGGAATGAAATAGGGAATGTAGGCGTTTAAATTATTGCATATATATACTGATGCCGTCATCTTTTAGCTGAAAGCGAACAAAGTGAATTAGGGAAATCCAATGAGCTCTGTTGAATAGAAAGTTTTCTATTTCACATCGTTTCATCCCGCCTGCTTCTCCTCACTCACCTCATAGAATCCTAATTAACTCTAAGCAGTGAACATTATGCTCAGGTAATTTTTCCCCCATCGACTTCACAGATGCATGTCTGCTCACGGGCAAATGTGCCAGGAGCGGCACCATCATACTTTCATAGGCTTGCGGCAAGTCCGTAGATATTTACACCAGCACACGAATCTTCCCTTTCGCAGGATTAGACCGTCAAAGCTGCTGTGCTAACTTAGAGACCCTAAGTCACTGAGGGCGTTCTTTTTGGCCGAGCGGTTTAAGTCTCAAGACTACTGGTCTCGGAGAAAAGGATATAGTGGCGATCTAGATATCATATAGATCCACTACGCCCCGCCTCTACGAAGAAGATTCGAAGATGAAGACGACGGCGATTTCTATATACGCATTCCTTTTAGCTAGCAGAGGTTTTTCGGCGGAAATCAGCTCTAGTTAGTGATGAATCTTATGCTCGTTTTCTCTGATCCTTCTCTCCCTGCTAGCTGCCACGTGAGGTGCAGCATCCTTCCCCGTTTCAGTATATAGTACCGTACATTTACATGTACATGTACTGTTCATACATAGATGCGCTTCATTTCCCTCCCTCGCCAGAAAGGGTCACACGCAAGGAGCATTCGATATGTACCCTGCAAAGCCAAGAGGGTTTGCCAAGAACGACAGCATTATGGCAAAGGTGTTAGGGACTGCTTAAGGACTGTGTGAAAATGCTAGCCTGCTTCCTTATAGAGCCACGATCTCAACGGATGCAAAGAAAAAATCTTACCCACTCTCGCGAAGAGACCGCGATGCGGCAGATTAGATTCTGCTTGCAAAGAGGAAGACTACGCCTTCCCTCTTCCCTTCGTCGTAGGGGGACTGGAATCGAATGCCACGATATTATTATATCAACGCTGGGGGATTCTGGTATTTACTGCCAGGAAAAATTCATAGGATCTGAGTCTTTCGTTCATCACTGCGTCGCCCTCCAACTAGCCGTGAATCAGGCGGATAATATCCGATCGGGGGTGGAGTGATGCAGAAACCACGCCCGTCCCCCTCCGTGTGGCAGATCTCATGATATTCTATTCTGAAAAGCTAGATGTGATGGCTTTCACTAACCGTCTAGGTGGAACCCGGAAAGGCTTGCTATTCATTGTGCGTCTGCCAGTAAATGATGCGCTGCGCGGCGTCAGAGACGTTCCGCAGTATGCCGAATGATTTACTCCCGCCGACCCCCTATATACTACTACAGCGGATCTCGCAACCCTAGTACTTTTCAGATTTTTTGACAACCGTACTCCAAATCAGCACGGACGGTATGAGAAACACAGCCGAGGTGCCTTGATGTTATTCCAGATCCATCATATCACTTTAATATAATATGGTATATCGTGATCATGAACTCCTCGGTACCTAGGCTTCACGCAGCATCATGCAGCAATATAACAACGCAAAACCTCGAACCTCGACCAGAGACCTGTCATATCAACGAGCTGAACAAGATGGTAAAATAATTTTACTGGTAGAGTATATAGTACAATCTATACAGGGAACCCTCAGCTGGCTATGAAAAGCTGCTCTACGCGCCAATCTCTCAAATTCATCAGAAATAAGCATAGCAGCCGGTTTGCAAATGCCGAAGGGGCACACCAGACCTTATATTACTTGACTGAAAATGCCAATGAAGGTTAGATCAGTGCTATCCCTTTCTACGGGCGATATCCATAACCTGGCCATGCTGTGGGGATCGAGCGGCCTGTTATTCGGAAAGTATCAAATTTAAAGTCTTAAACCCTTCAAAGCGAATGGGGTTATACCTCACCTGCTTGAAGAAAAACTGGCTGGTTTGATGGAGCAAAATCCATAATGAGAATCTTTAGTTAGAATGCCCCATGCGATAAAATGCTGGGAGCAGCCACAATTCGTTGCTTGGGGAATGAGCTAGTGGCTCCAAACAAATCATTAACTCTGTCCGTCCTTCTTCCGATTTCTATTTCCATGGGAGTAGCACCCCCCAACTATACCCTCGTTACACACAAGTCAGCCTGCTACGCACTGTGACATGGTTGACTCGGCATCTTTATGGCGACGGACACAATGTAATTTCCCTTTTGGGCCTGCGAAACGGCATGTAGTGAGGCGACACTAGATGTTGTCTTTAAAAAAAAACCCCGCTGCACGGCTCTTGCGTTGAAGGGTTTTTGTTGTGCTCTACATATGGATGTGAAACGTGGGAAATAGTTTCATGGAGAGATTCTGGGGTTTTCAATTGCCCACAACCATCGAATATCCCGGACCTACGGTTCATCATTGCATAGGCGACATTTCCAAACCAAACGGGGAGAGCAGGCTTCTCTTCGAGCCCAATCCGCCCATCCGATTTCACGGAATTGGATGGCAAATATAGGTGGACCGAGCACAGGTTCATGCCCATCCACCTAAAAAGAACGGGTTGGTCAGATACCCCGACCTCGAGGTTGATGTTTCACAATTCCATGTTCAGGGGTTCCCTCGAAGGCCCAATGCTAAATATTTCAACAGTTACAGGGCTCAATGGGGCCAGGGGAGCGTTATCATTTCAGAAGGCGTTACGCAACCGCCGCTTTCAGTCACCAAACCCAGCGGGTATGCAAACGACTATGGAAGAAGGGGTCCCGCCGAGTGGCTATAAGATTACTGAATGCAATAATTAAATTTGCACTGTGGATGTAGACAACACTTGTTCCGAGATTCAAAGACTGGCAGTGACTGAGCTTGTCTCCTGGGTGCCTGTAGTCCAACCTGAGCAAAGAGACAACAACAACTCTCTCCATGTTCATCCAACTCGGCAATTGATGATTGAGGCTTGGATATGTTATTTCATTATTTTCTGAAGATTCAGGAGTCGAAGATATTCTTCCTATCACATTATTTGCGCTATGCTTGCTCTACTACCTCAATATCACTCCGTACATGATGAGTAGCTTCGACCTTTTCAAAAGTAACTAGATATTTTGACCTGACTTTGTTAGTTAATATTATACACGAGGTAGTCGGTACATAAACCCATCCCAAGGCAAACGTTGCGGAACCCATAGCTATTATATCCCGCACGGACCCCGTAAGTGATGTACCCAGAGATCTATTATATCATTATTCGCAATGACATGAATGGATGACTCTAACAATTTACATGGTTGGAAACGGTGGCGCAACCTCGAGCGGCAATTCCATGCAAAAAATCCCCTGGTGCTGAAGAGGCTCACGAAGGGGAGGTGATATCAGAGTCAAAATAGAAGAATTTGAATTTATCGTAAACGGATTTGTCAGGTCTCTACTTTTACTTCTGTCAAGGTGTATCTATTTGAAGGGCATTTAGAAGCTGCTCGTCATATTTCCTTTGTCTTCAGCTTTTGAAATAATCAAGTCTCTAGCCCGGGGACACCAGAAAGTTGGGGCGGTGGTATAAAAACTGGTATCGAACTTTGAGTCTTTAGATTTGTCGTACGGGGTTTGGTATCTTGGTTTGATGCGACGGTAGAAGATGTGATGGAGTCTGGTCGGGCTATCCAGTGCAAAACTATACCTATGTCCCTTGCTTCCACAGTCTCTTCAAAAGCTGTGTAAAAGAAAAGTCACATCCGATCATTGAGGCGCTCCTCTCACTCAGCATATTTTGCTCCACCTCCCCGAAAACATCTATGAATTCTTTACATATCTCACTGTATTGTTTTTCGTTAATTCTATCCACTGCCTGGCTGGTCAACCAATACAGAGGGTGTTGCATTTCAGTAGGACGAACACAAGCCCATTCTAGATCAATCAACCTTGTGATATGCCATTCATCATCCACGAAAAATTTACTAGCAAGTAAATCGGTAAGAGTAAGCGCAAACGGTCCCGAGCGTAGCTTGCGGTCAAAAGAAAAATAATCAGAATATACACTTCTCATCATTGTCAATGCACACACCTGGCTGATGCAATCTTGTACACTCGAGGCACCATTTGGCTGCACTGAGCTATCAGCACGTACTTTAGAAGGAAGAGACGAAACAAGCAAGATGCCTTAGCCAAGTCCCGTTTGTTCCTCACGATATATGTGAGGGAGCGTACTGTTTTGAAGTTCAGCACAGGAAGGAGGATTGCAAAGAGACCAAGCTGCCTTCTAGCAGGTGCTGAAGTATGCGTTCTCAACCCAAAAATAGCGCTCGCTTCCTATTCCAAATAGCTAGGCCGCCCAAAGTCGAAGAAAGACCTTTGCCCTGTACTATCTTAGGCCATCGGTGGCATCCAGTGGCATCTTAGTCATTCACGATGTCATCACCTACCGTCATTGAATCTCCTGGATTCCAAGAGGCACATTTTCCCTCTCTTTTCTCTTCTCAAAACCTGCTCCCAAGCTCAAGTTGCTGTGTTCCAGTATCCGCATGCCAAATATGAGTCTCAAAAGTCAGCCTCATCTTTGTTGTGTCAGCTCTCACTCACCGTGCTACGACGCCCGACATCTTTCCCAATTCCCTTTGGAACCGGATACCTAAGCATCCATAGCATGCCGATAATTAATCATAATCATACAGAACTCCTGCCCTGTACGACGTGCGAAGGCGATCACAATGCCATAGGTGCTATAGGGGACATAAAGTCGGTCGGATCGTCCCTTTGTTGGATAGTGCAGCGTGCACAGTGGTGGGGATGCACTGGGCTGAATTGTATTTCCTCTGGGTAAGTTAGTCCCAAACAAAAACCATTCTACTACCTAGATGTTAAAGAACATGGTGGACTTCAACCCAAAAGTGGCTTTGCTTGAAAAAGTTGTGTGGCGTTGATTGAAACTCTGCTGCTCATCTGTGCGAGGACTCTCAGACTCAATCCTACACGAACGGCCAGGAGAAAGATGAAGGGCTCCATGCTAGTTGGTAAAATCAGCGGCGCATTGTAAGCTGCTGCATACCATAAAGTGGTTGAAAAGTAATCGAGAACAGGGCCGCAGAGCAAGTTTGGTCAATTCCAACAAAAATTAGACAAAATAAAATAAGATACGGCCTTCGTTTCCCCATCTGCAGCTGCTTTTGAAGGCTGACAAAATATCCTTTTATCACAAGGCGAAGCTCGTCCAGTTGCACCATTTAGCGCAAAGTATCCTCCTCTGAGACCTTTTCTTCGAGCTGCAACAGCAGGCAGTTTTGGCTCTTCGTCAGCAAACTGCATCAATTAAGATGGCCTGCAATGCCCCTGAGATCGAAGAAATTATCGGTTTCCTCCCTTGGCGTTTCCCTGATGTAATATATCCTTTTGGCACAGCCCAGATACCCTCACGATATTGATGAAAACAGCCTCCGAGGACTAATACCAGAAAGTTATTTCTCCAAGATTCTCAATTTCGGTACGTATGTTGGGTAATTACCTAGGGAAGCTACATGAATATTGTTGCTACCAATCCTATGAAACTTGTCATACTAAAGATAGTTACAAAGAAACATGATCTAGTAATATATATATTTCTACAGAGCAACAAAAAGGACAGAACAGATCCATCCATTCATAGCTGGCATTCACAGATTGTGTGTTGCAAGTCCAGGGTTGATGATTGATTTCATTTGCTTTGCTTTATCTCAGCCTCTCCGGGAACCAGGATAACTTGACTCTAACTTAACAGGTTAACCAGCTCCGTAAATGGCAGCCTGACTGCAGCTAATAATCCACACGGAAATTATCCACGTACAACGCAACCATCAAGAGCAAAATATGCAATGCGATGCCCCAGGCGAGTCCAGCGTCACCCACATCCGTCATCTCCATGCACTCCCCATACGGGATGTGCTCCACACGCCACCAGACCACTCACCCTACTCGATCAATCCTGCCAGGTTCTCTTTTTCATTTTTGCTTGTTTCAATTGCAAAAAAAGGTGAAAGAAAAAAAAGAAAAGGAAAGAAAAAGAAAAACCGGAAAAAGCAAAAATGTCTTCATCTCAAAATGTGGGCACTGTGGAGATCAACATCGCTGTGCAGCCGCCTGTGCTCTTAGCCTTTTTTTCCCTTCATTTCTTTTTTTAATCTTTTTTCCTGGATTTTCATTTTCTTCTTTTTTTTTGCACCACAGGAATCTTTTTCCCGATCGGCAACAGTTTAAAAAGGAAGCGTGGACACCCCAGCCCCCAGCCCCCCTCCCTCCGTAACTTTGCCTTGTTTCAACTTCACCTCACCGCTTGTCCTCATCATTATCTCCACTTTGCTGGACGAGGAACGCTTCCAACGGACTGAGTTGGGTATACCCTGGTGCAAAACAAAAGAAAACAGACCTCGTGGCTCATGTGTGTGTGCAGTGTCACCAGGTCTTATATGTGGGCGTACTATGCTTCATATTTCGTGCGTGTTTTACAATAAAGATGTTGGAGCGGAGATTTTATTTTCTTGCTGGACAGACATTCATCGCTCTCTGACTCTTCTGGAACTAATCAAAATTGAGACGCGGAAAAAGAATAAATGCTCTAGTGCACTCCGCAACAACTTAACCCATGTTTCTAACCGATCCTATCCCGATGAATCCTGGGCAAATCAGGAGGAAAAGTTAAAAAATAGTCCCATCAGCCCTCTGGGGCAGCATCGTTGAGTATGGAATCTTACTTGTCATGCAAACCGAGCCAGCCCTAGCGGCCGACACGCTAGTTTAGTGAGAACTGCAGTTTTCCAGCTCTTTCTCCGAGACCAGCAGCGAACATTTCCAATCACGCCCTGCACCGTATCCCGACATGAAACTGCCCAGCTTGATACTTGCCGACCAAACCACATCCGGATTCGTCTCCCCCATGGTTATCAACCACCGCAGTCACTGCTGTACGTAATAATATACGCACTTGGCTGCACATATGTCGTGTGCGTGCACTTTATACTGGCTGTCACAAAAAGGTCAAACCCACCACTTTTCCAGAGCCTGTACGTCCTGCATGCATCGAGGTGAGTGGCGTGCGATACATATGATCGTCACCCACAGAGGGTGCGTACATGTGCAGGACCTACACAAGCTCATCCCGCGACCGACTCCCATGCAACCCCTGTCGCTATGCCAGGCTGCCTTCCTCAGGCCTTGGCATCGCAGGCTCACCAGCCGCACCCGGTGATCCCGCGCCAAGTTTGCTCTTGGCTCTAAGCGCGCCGTGTCAAGCACTAAGAGGTGCGGATATAACCGCCGAATGACCATAACTCCCCCCTTTTCTCTCTTTTTTTCTTCCTTTTTTTTCCTTTTTCTTTTTTCTTTTTGAAAAGGAGCATGTTGGTGGAGAAGGCATCCTCACAATTGATTTACCTGCATACCATGGATGCCGTGGCTGAAATATTCCACTGGTCACTTTTCACCCAGCCCGTTTGGTAGAAATCGAGATGAGGAAAGCTATGGGCCCTATCTAAAAGCGACACGTCTTTGGGCGTCTGGAGTTTGGGAAGTTAATGCTAGCTAGAAATCCTAATCGACGATGAAGCGCTTCTTGAATTCGTGCCCAAGAACGGGAGGCCTCATTCTACTACTGTGTTGTAACACGACTATTTATCTGCTGCAAAATAGATGCCATACCCCTCCGTGCGCGTGGTTGGGACTTTTCTTACTCGAGCTGAAAATCTGTGATCTCCTTGTAGCCATCATTTCCCATTGCAAATACCTCCCAGATCTATCATCATCTCCAGATAAATTCCATTTATCCATAATTAATCCCCCTCTCTCTTGATATTTTATATTGCGAAGCGTGAGGTTCAAAAAATGGAATCAACTAAAATAGCAGAGATATCTCGCCTTGATCTCAAAGACCAAAGCGCCATCACGGCAACTATCAAGGATGTGAAGCATTTGGCGTCCTACAACTGGATTGAAGCGCCCACACCTACCATCGCCGTTCCAGGAAGCCCAGGGCTTTGGTTGCCCTTTAAAGCTCCCCAACGGGTTGAAAAGGATTCTGGTCTTGTCTACATCGCTCAAAACGCAGCCCGTCACCCGGAGAGCCCTCTTGAGCCTCTCTTTCGTGCTTTATATGTTACCGATCCTTCGTTCAACATATGCTCGATAAATGTTGTGACGGACCGAAACAATCTCCGTAAACTTCTCTCTTTCATCAACCCTGGCATGTCTAAGAACGGGCTTGAAAATTTCGTCGTCAATATCGAGATGGTGAAGGACACGGCAATATTCGCTCGCGCGGAAACCGCAGTTCAGGAGTTTATCCCACCAGATGTTTTTAGGGGCTTCGGCCGCGAATTCGAAAAGAGATACACTACCCACCAGGTCCGTGGCAGCACTGGACACCACAGAATTATCTCATATCGTTTCGGCAATATGACCTTCATCGTGCGCCATGAAACCGACGGATATGTCGACACCGAGCCAAAGAAACCCACTTCCGATTCTACTGACGACACAGAACGAGACACCCTTTCGAGCACTCTGGCATCCTTGTCTCTATCTCCACCAACTTATCCAGCGTCAAAATTGACAATCAAACGAGAAGGACAGGTGATCCCCATTGAAAATACTTTAGAGATAAAAACTCGCGTATTCCACAAACCTATTGAGATGGAAGAGGTCGCGCCACAGCTTTGGGTATCCCAAACCCCTAACCTAGTGCGAGCTTTTCACCGACGTGGTATATTTCAGCCACCATTGGTTGAAGATGTAGCCGCAGAACTCGCACAATGGGAACAATCTCACCAAGGAGACCTGAGAAAATTGGCCCTGCTGATTGGCAGAATTATTAACGAGGTGAAAAAGTGTGGTGGAAATGCCATTGCCAGATACGATGATCGAGTGGACAAACTAGTAATTTGGAAGAGTGATGACATCAAAATGTTGCCAGATGACCTGTATATGAAATGGGATGATGATAGAACACACATCGAGCCGGCGACTGCAGAGGATGCCGGAACCACGAGCACGGCTAACGGAAAAATCTCTCAAAAGTGCAATTCGAATCGGGGATGTTGATTACGATATCAACTTATCAAAGATACCTTACTTGTCCTCTTTCGTCAACATCCAGACCATCCCAGCCAAAATTAACAGAATTTACTCATTGGTCGATTCCTCGTTTTTAATGAAGCTTTAAAAGGGCTCGAATCTGGATGTCGGCAATGCTTTCGTTGTCTCCCCGTCGACCTTTCCCAGCATCGAACACTCTTTGTGAAAACTTATGATTTTCTCGGCGTTGATGTTTCTCGAGAAGCAAACGATCGATGAGATACCCACCGATCTGAAATCCTGCAAAACCGACTATGAGCTTGAATACACACGCTATCGAGCGGTCAAGGGAAACAAGTCGAACGCTCGAGATGTTGCGTCGAAGCTTGTTTACCTAATGCTATTGGGTGAATTTAAAGGATAAAAACTAAGCAAAAAACAATTAAAAAAAATAAAAAACATACGAAAGCCCGGATTCGCTGATGGTCACCCACCCAACTACTAACAGGCCGGCGAGTGGCTTGAGTTACGGCTGAGCGGACGGGAAGCCCTATTTTCCACTCCCTATGTTCATATGTGATAGGCATGCTGTTGTTGTGTGGTTTTATGGGCCATTTAATTTGGCCCGTTACTGGTAGGCATGGCAGTCCAGGAGAGCAACAAAGTGTTTTAACGCAGCTTTCTTCGTGGTGTCCCACCAGGGGAGGGGACCTTTAAGTGGAGGACCCGATCCGTCGTTCGGGCGGCTCACGAGGAACGATTCGTGGTATCTATGAAACAACGAACTAGCTTGGACAAATGGGAGAAAGGAGTGGCTGCCAAGAGGGAAATCGATGAGAATAGTGATGTGACAACGGAGGAGGAACTAAAACGGGGAGAGGATTGGTATGGTTCTGATGATTCCTTTATTTTCTGAGAGACGATTGTATTTTCATGGAAGTGCCTCAGCTATTGATTTTTCTTTTTTTCTTTTTTTTTTTCTATTGTGGGATTACTGGAATGTGGCAGAGAGAGAGAAACTAAATTGACAGGTAGAGCCAGCGGGCATTGAAAAGATAAAGATGCTTTTATGTTATGATTTATGACTAATATTTATATTTACTGGGTTATGAATTCTGTTGAATGGAGCATAAATTGTTTGCTTCTAGTGAAATCATTGATTGGAATTTGGAAGAAAAAAAGAAAAGAAAATAAATATTGGCCATGTAAGATGTGAGATGTAAGATGTAAGATGTAAATATCTCACCAAGAAACAATTTGCAGGCGCCTACCGGCTGGATTGAACGGGGGTTGTAAGCAAAATAAATAAAAAAGCTGTTTCCCCAAGGTGCATGGTCCTCTTCCCAATATTTACAGAAAGTAGTCGTCGTCGTGGGGTTGGTCCTACGGGAACATTTGTTTGATATGATAAACTGGCTGTGAAGTTATTGAGCCCCTGTGAAATTTTCGGGGATGAAGGGATTGGAGGGTTGAATAATAAGAATGATTGTCAAATATAACTATTTTAAATAGTTACTCAATTTTCTTACATTGAGTGAGCACGACCTCGTGCAAGCTATGTTAGATGCAGCAGGTACAGGTACAGGTACATACATACATACATACATACATACATACAAACATAGCATGTGCATGTAACTCTAACTCCCTAGGTATCATCCACGACACCAAACTGTGTGTGGGTGGGCGGTTGGTTTACCCCACCCAGTCCGCCCTCGGGAATTATTTTTTCGACTTTTATTAGAACCCCCTCCCATCCTCTCTCGCATCTGGGCTCCGGACCGGCCGGAGCGGACGAGCCAAGCTCAGGCGCGGCTAAAACAGACCGCAGTTCGTGGGACAAATCTGAATACCACGCGTGACTGCTGAGGAACGGTTATGGTGGATAGGAGGATGGATGGAGGTGGATACCCGGGGGGGGGGGGCCAAAGGGATTTTTTCTTTTCTTTTCTCTTTTCTCTTTTCTTTTTTCCCCGAGTGGGAAGGAGGAAGGAGAGGAGAGAAATGGGAGAATTGTACGGAGTAAAAGTCTTATAATAACAAAGGTTTTTTTATTTTTATGGTATCTAGTTTTGCTTTGTGTATATGTACTCCAATGTTTTGGCATCTGTTCTCTATGCTATGATTGTTAATATTATTATTATGTATCACTTTGTTGTAGTCAACCTTCTTCATCATCATCTTCAATAACAAATAGCTTTAATATTAATGCTTCACCTGACTCTTTGCAAAAAATAACCAGGTACAGAACAATAAGCAAAGACCTCAAGAAGGTTAAAATATAAATACAAATCATAGAGATAAATTTTGCCAAAAGAAAGAAAAAAGGTTGGGTTAAATAATAGTGAGGTTGTTCTTTCACATTAGAAGTTCAATTCAAAACATCTATCTATTTATTTATTTATTTATTTTATTTAATTTTATATTTATTGAATTTTTGTTCTTTTTTTTTTTTGTTTTTTTGCAAACATGTCCCTGAAGAAGAAATAATAAAAATAATACATTTAAATAATCAGTGTTAGTTGCTTGGCATAAACTTGGCAATTGGTGGGGATCATGGATGGATAGGACATTTTCAGGTGCGTTTCTCGACTCTCTCTTTTTTCTTTTTTTTTCTTTTTTTTTCTTTTTTTTTTTTTTGCTTTTATTATTAGGGAGGAAGGGAAGGGAAGCTCCACATTTATCTCGGTACCATTCTTGCACAAAAGGGTATCTGGTTATCTTGGCATGCTTATAGAGTTTACGGTTTACGGAGTCAGCGGAAGAAGGAGAATGGAAAAAGAGAAAAAATTTAAAAAAAAAGGGGGACAAAATTTGGGTTGGATTAATATTGGAAGAAATGGAACACGCCAAGAGGGAGCTAAGAGAGGGGATTTTTAGAGTGTGGAGTGGTGAGTGTGTGTCTGTGTCTGTGTCTGTGTCTGGGTGTGAGTCTGATGTGGCTTGTGGCTTGTTATTGTTGTAGCTGTTGTTGTTGTTGTGCTCCTGTTCCCTGTCACAGTTGATGTGTGTAGTTCTTTTTTTGCTTTTTTTCTTATGGGGCTTGTTTTTCTTTTTGCTTTTTGTGTTGTTTTTGCTTTTTTCTCTTCAATAATGATTACTATGTATGGGTGTGATGTGATGGCGGCAGGGGGGGGAAGGGTTTAGTTTCTTAAATCCTTGAAATCACGACGCTTATTTATTTTTACATTAAAGGTTAACTAAACTATTATTATTAACTATTATTTTCTGATGCTACCTTCCCATGCTTTTAACTCTTTTGCCGCGGAAATTTGTTGATGCCTTTGTTTTTTTGGGGAGTTGAATATATTGTCTCCATATATTTCGGTTATGCTTTTTTGCATGATGGCCGGAGGGATATATGTATATGTTTATATATATATATATATATACATACCATATGAACTTAGATGAGATGGATAAAATGAGAGAGGTTGATAATAACGAACCACATGACTAAGCATGATCAATGAGAGATGGGATATCGCCTATTACCTATTACCTATTACCTATTCCTATTATTACCGCTGGTGGCAGCCTACGAGAGAAATCAGAGGTAGCAAGCAGAATAATTTCAAGAGAAAGGGCGGCGGCTAGGAATTAAATATAAAACATGCTGGGCGCTAGACTGGGTGCTGTACCCTCAGGTATCGTGTGGCAGACGGTGCTCTTAGCTTAGCTCCTGAGCAAGCAGTTTGTTCCTCCCCCCCTCCCCCCCTTCGTAAACTTTCCGGATCACCCAAGGCTGGGTGGCTGCTGCTCAAAGTCAAAAAAGGTACGCCAGAGTACATCCAACCAAGGCACAGTTACCGCATTAAACAGAAGCTCCACACACAGTTCAGTCCCACCCAAAACACCAAAAGTCCCCACACAGCTCCCACAGCTAGAGCCGACGCAGTCCTGCGTTTAATAGTAGGGGGGATGGGTCGGTGGTACCTAGGTAGGTACCTCCGGCTGCCTAGCCCCACCCTAGGTCTGTGGCACCCGATGCCAGATACGGTTTGCCTTCTGCCCAGACTCTGCCCAGTCCCAAGACTCCTCCCCAGACAGCCCCGACAGCCCAGACAGCCCAGTGCCCCCAAGCCCCAGTCGCCAGGCCCTAGTCCCTAGTCGCGGACCAAGGCTAAGCCAGGGCAGGGATTTTTGACTTTTTTTTTTTTTAACTTCTTTTTTTTATATTTGTTTTTTGCTGTTTCCTCCTCTTACTCATCTCAGCCATTTCTGGGTTGTCTGGTGCTTGGCCAACTCCCTTCCCACTAGCGCCAAATGCCCCGTTCGCTGTGTTTTCGCCCTTTTACTTCCTTCTTACCTCTCTTTTTCTTCCACTCATCCACTTCCACTTTGAATCTTCCTTCGTCTCGTCTTCTCCATCCTATTCTACTCTACTCTGTACCCCATTTTCTCCACCACCCAAGATACCAGATACCAGATACCATCTATCCCAAGCAATCCCCCTTTTGTCATCCCTTACATAATCCCTTTTCGGGACCCCCCCCCCCTTTCCCCCCCCCTCCCTCCTTTCTATCCTTCGATCTTTTTTATAACTCACTCACCTAACTATCCCACTACTACCTCTATACACCTCTACCACGTCTATACTCCCGCATTGGATGCCTGGCTCCTGCTAAACCCCGGAAAGGGTCTTGCTGCTGACTCAGTGATTCCCTTTTGATATAATAACACCACCATGTCTGCCCATCCACAGCCGTCGCCTCCGGGCGGCATTCATCCCCATCATGGCGGCCCAGGTCCAGGTCCAGGTCCAGGTCCCGGTCCTGGACCTCTATCTAGTACCCATCCCCATCCCCAACAACAACAACAACAACAACAACAACAACAGCAGCAGCAGCAGCAGCAGCAGCAGCAACAGCAAGTCAACGGTCATGTCGCTGGTCAACCACCCCAGACTCAGAAACCTATCCCCAACCCCATCAGTCAGAAAATCGCTATGCTTAATGAAGGTGTCTGGCTGCAGATTGGTACGACCCTTACTACTACTACTACTACTACTACTACTCATCATCATACACCACTGTAAAGAGATAGTAGTGACTAACTAGCGTTTGCAGGGAGTCTATCTGAGCTGATGGGCGATCTGGACGGCGCAATGAGCGCCTACGAACAAGCCCTGAGACATAACCAGTGGTCAATCCCTGCTATGAGCGCTATATCCTGCATCCTTCGTACTCGAGAACAATTCCAAAAGGCCATTGAATATCTGCAAAATATTCTGAAGTTGGATCCTACGAATGGGGAGTCTTGGGGGAGTTTAGGTATGTATATATATATATATATATCTCTTTCTTTTCTTTTAGGTTGTGTTGTTGCTAACTGGAATAGGACATTGCCATCTTATGATTGACAATCTACAAGAGGCATACACTTCTTATCAACAGGCTCTATACCACCTCAGAGATCCTCAGGTTAGTTTTCTCCAATCCCCCATCCTCGTTTTATGCCGTTTACCAACGATTTTAGGAACCAAAATTATGGTACGGCATTGGCATTCTATACGATCGCTACGGCTCTCTCGACCACGCAGAGGAGGCCTTTTCGCAAGTCATGCGCATGCAGCCGGATTTCGAAAAGGCTAACGAGATCTACTTCCGCCTTGGCATAATATACAAACAACAACAGAAATTCAATCAGAGTCTGGAGGTTGGTTACTCTTGAATTTTTTTATTCTTTTTTTAAGGGTGGCTGGACCAGGGCTAATATCCATATTATATTATAGTGCTTCAAATATATTGTCACTGATCCCCCCCGTCCCTTAACTGAAGAAGATATCTGGTTCCAGATCGGTCATGTCCATGAACAACAGAAAGATGTAAGTTGCCATTTTTCTCTTCTCCGTTTTCTCTATTTTTTATTTATTATTTTTTTAAATACTGACAACTCTGTAGTACGATTCTGCCAAGGCTGCTTACCGACGGGTACTGGATCGTGACCCCAATCATGCGAAGGTATTACAGCAACTCGGATGGCTGCACCACCAGCAGAGCAACAGTTACAGCAGCCAGGAACAAGCCATTGAGTATTTGGAAAAGTCTGTCAAAGCGGGTATGCTACTTAATTCGCGCCCTGAAGGGAGTATCTATATTTAGCTGCTAACACTGCTTTGCTTACAGATAACAGCGATGCCCAGAGCTGGTACCTCCTTGGACGCTGCTACATGTCCCAGGCGAAATACCCCAAGGCATATGAAGCCTATCAGCAAGCCGTCTATCGTGATGGACGGAATCCAACATTCTGGTGCTCCATCGGCGTGCTTTACTATCAAATCAATCAGTACCGCGATGCGCTCGATGCCTACTCCCGAGCCATCCGCTTGAACCCATACATCTCGGAAGTATGGTATGATCTAGGGACGCTGGTAAGTTTTGAAAACCCTATTTAGCTGCCAATTTCAAACAAAGCTAACCTTTTTTCTTTCTTTTTTCTTTTCTCTCTCGCGTAGTATGAATCATGCAACAACCAGACCAACGATGCCCTGGATGCTTACAGACGTGCCGCTGACCTTGACCCCACCAATACTCACATTAAATCCAGACTACAACTGCTGCAAAGTGGCCAGGCAGGCGGTGCTAACCAAGCTAATGCTCCTGTTCCGCAAGACGTTAATCCTCATTCGTACCAAGCGCCTGGCGTGGGTATGCCCCCAGGGCATCAATGGGGTCCTCCTGCACCGAGTGGTGGCCCCCCACCACAAGGTCCCGCCCCTCCCGGCCGCATCGATACTTGGGCTCGCGGTGTGAACGAGGTCCAAAACTCTCAAGCACCACCACAACGCCCTGCTCCATTTGATCACCGCGAAGGTGTACGAGGCCCACCTCAACAACCCAGCCCACGACAGGACCAAGCACTTCCATACCCCGAGCAAACTCAACATCCTGGACCTCGAAAGGGAGGACTTTCTCCATCGCCGAAGTTTAGCTTGGCTGCTCCCAATTCATACCAGGGTGCGCAGACTCTTCCTCAGCTGGGACCTCCACCTCCACCCTCCCAGCAACAACAACATGACCGGAATGCCAATAATGGGAACTACAACTCCGCTGGCCGACCACCGGCATTAGCCCAGGGAGTTGGCCCTGCGCCAGCTGCGCCTAATGGTGGCCCCGCCGGCCCCCAGCTCGCCCCTTATGTCCGCCCATACACCCCTCCAACCGAAGTCCGCCCCATTCGCGAAGATCGCCCAGGTTCCCCTGCATCCTCATACCCACCTCCACCTCATCAATATCACGTTGGACCCCCGGGTCCAGGAGCCAGCGCAGGTGCACAAGGCATCGCCTCCGGCGCCCCACCACCCCCATCCGCCATGAACGCCGCCGAAGCCGCCGCCCGCGACCGCGAACGCGAGCGTGACGAACGGCCGCCATCATCCATGAAACGTGGGCGTGATTGGGAACCAGAGCAAGGACCTGGTCCCGTAAAGAAACTGGCGAATGAGGAGAGTCGCGCACGTCTCGATGAGCAACAACCCGCGCCACGGCGCATGTCCCCGGCGTCCGCCCAGTCACAGTCGCAACCGCAACTCCCGTCACCCCGCGACCTCCGCCGGCGCGATTCACCTGACAACCAGCAGCGCGAGCGCGACGAGCAACAACAACAACATCGTCACGGACATGGACATGGCCACGGACGCGGCGCACATGATGGGTATCACCCATCTGAGGCGGCGCATCATCCACCACCTACACTCCCATCCTTCCAGCACATGCAGGGACAGAGCCAGCAGCCGCAAGGCCAGGCTCAACAGCAGCCACAACCCGGTCCAGCGATGGCACCGATGGTGGCTGAGGGGGGTAATGCGCATCAAGCGGGACCGTTGCCGTCGTTGCCATCTGGTCTTGCTGGTGTCGCTGCTGCGGGTTCGGTTAAGGAGGAGCGGGAGCGGGAGAGAGAACGAGATAGAGATAGAGATAGGGAGAGGGAGAGGGAGAGGGAGAGGGATAGAGATAGGGATAGGGAACGCGAGCGGAAGGAGGCAGTTTCAACGATGCAACATGAGCCACCGGCAAGGAAGATGGAGGTTGACGAGGATTATGACGATGAAGGCGGGGAGGAGGAGAAGAAAGGCGTTGGTTCTGGTGGGAGTGGGAAGGGTGGTAGTCCGAATGGCAGTGGTACCGGTAGCGGGAAGGGGAGTGGAAATGGGAATGGGAATGGGAATGGGAATAATAATGGGGTTGTTAATGGTGGTAGTGCTGGGAGGGAGTCGCAGCAGGCACAGGTTAAAGGGGATTCGTCGAGTTAAGTAAGGGGGAAAGGGATAGGATTGGGGGGCAAGAGGGATTAAGTGTATGAGGTTTTTCCCATATTTTGTTCTCTTTTATTTTATTTCAAGTCCTTTTTTCTAGGATGGATGGATAGGTTTTTCTTTCGTCTTTGTCTTTCTATTTTTCTTCTTTTATTTTTTGTTGTTCTGTGTGATGTTTGCACCTCCACCCCCTCGTTTTTTTTCTTGTCTTTTTTTCATTTTTTCATTTTTATTTTTATTTTTGCGATTTTGTGATTATGTGATTTTTTGTCTGTTCTTATTTTTGATTTTTGATTTTTTTTTTGGCATCTGTTTTTTTTTTTTTCATTTCTATTGTGTATATTCTCCCCCACCTTTTCTTCAATCTTCTTCAATTGATACATGTAGTAGGATATATAGTTACGCAGATTAGATAGAAAATAACCAGAGAGAGAAGGTAGCTTTTTCCCCCCAAAAAAAAAAAACAAACAAACAAATTAAAAAAAAAAAAAAAAAAAAAAACAAAGAGGTCTTTACACATTTGATATTTTAGTTTGATATAAAAAATATATTATATTCTTTGTGATCTGTGTGTATGTGTGTAGAATTTTTTTTTTTTTTTTTTTAACTTTGTTGTTTTTCTGATCTGATATTGTTGCAATGAATATAGAGTTGCTTAATGATGATGACAATGAAGCACACATATAGTTAGATACTTTCAGTAGTTAATGTTAATTTCTTATATCAAGTATGAAGTAGAAGCAGCTTGAATGATGGACAATATGCCCTACGTTTTATCTGGAACACCCGACGAATCGGGCGGCGGGGGTTCCATGGATGAATTAAAAAAAAAGGGGGAGGGGGGGCGGAGGGAAGGGGGTTTTTTTTTCTCGGGCCGTGGGGATAAGTTGAGTTTTTTCAATTTTTTTATTTATATTTATTGGTTATTTTGTTTTAGTGGTTTGAGGTTAGTGCTGAATTACCTGGGATTGGCGAGATTATCTCTGTTTTATTTAGCGAATAGAGTAACTATATAGAATTTGATTTTGATTTTTATTTTAATACACCGTCTGTGGAGACGGATTGTAAGTCTGCCCCTCCCTTTCTCTCTTCCGCCCCCCACGTTTGAATCGAATATATCGCTGCCAAAACGCAACTACTTGCATATCAACAGGCGCAGGCCGTCTCTATTACCAATTCAATCTGCCAGCCGCTCGGGGTGGTGGAGATAGGATGCATCAGCCAAACATACATATCACATATCAGAGTGCCATGCTATGTTAAGATAAATATTGGGATTCTGTTTTCTTCAATCTCATGAAAAAATACCGGCGCGCCGCGACAACATGATGATGGAAGAGGGATGAGAAAAGCTTTATATAATATAAGTGCAGCTTTGTTCTCTGATGTATATTTTAGTTCTTCAAATTTTTTTTTTTTTTTTTTGAGAGAAGAGAGAAGAGAGAGATGAGAGAAAAAAGACAGATTCTGTTAACTGAGTATGCATTCATATAAGCAGCAGCAGCAGCAGCAGCAGCAGTAGCAGAAAATGTCTCCCATTTATTCTGCTATTTATGAGATGTGTATGTGTCAGCTGGCTATTAGAGGCAAAAAATATGAAACAGGCCATTGCAGGGCTGGATAGGTAGCGGTCCGATGCCGCGCCTACCGGACATGGGCCAAATTGAATGCCCATAAAACCACACAACAACAGCATGCCTATCACATACGAACATAGGGAGTGGAAAATAGGGCTTCCCGTCCGCTCAGCCGTAACTCAAGCCACTCGCCGGCCTGTTAGTAGTTGGGTGGGTGACCACCAGCGAATCCGGGCTTTTGTATGTTTTTTATGTTATATATATATATTTTTGATGGGATGAGTTGGGGTGTTGCGCCCCCCTCCAATTCGATAACCAGACGTTCCCTTAGCCTTCCTCTCTCCCTTCGAGCTTGCGTGATGAGGGACGGGGGATAAATGGAAATTGACGTTGCTCAGGGCGAACTTTTTTTGAGAAATGAGGGTGGAGGGATGACAGCGGGAGGTTTTGTGCCTGGGAACTGGAAATGGATTTGATGTGACAACCCTGGTACGCCAGGACTTGCGGGGCAAGACCATATCGGGATCCGCATAGAGGTATAAAAATTTGGTAGGAAGCCCGTTGACAGTCCTCCACAGCCTGTGATGGATGGTGATAGTATAAATGCTTGTGCTGTGACGGGTTGGTGGCCAAATTTTTTTTTTGTTGTTTTTTCTTCTTTCGTTCTCCTTGACCTCTTAGGTCCTGAAATTTCGCTCAGCAGCAGCAGCGGGATCAGCAGGGAGAAATGACAGACAAAAACCATAATGTCAGATAAGTTAACCCCCTGAGGTGCTGTATTTCATCCAAAGTGGTGATGATGATGGCCATAATCAATGTAGAATTGGAGACCGAATTGGGCGTCTCAGACAAATAATCCGTCCATCCTGTTCCCTCAAGCAAAAAAAAAAAAAAACCCCCCCAAGCCCGAATCCGCACAGTGGAAACGATGGGAGCTGGAGCTCAACTCAAGTCACTATTTTATTACCAACATGTGGATAGAATTTGCTCCGGGGGGGGGGGGGGGGGGCTTTAGATTCATGTCCGGCTCCAGCTAGTGACGGAACTCCCCAATAAATAACAATTTATTCGCGGGGGAGGAAAGGTTCGAAAGAGCGAATGGGTGGTAGTCATGTATGAAAAAAACTACCAGGAGGGAGAACGAACTGTTTTTCTGTTTTTCAGCTCGAGGCTCGAGGCTCCCTGATTCTTTCTTTCTTTCTTTCTTTTTATTTTTACTTTTTAATTTTCCATACCCAGCAACCTTTTCACCTGAGGCTCTGCTTGCCAATGGCCAAATCATGACATATTTACAGTAGCTCGCGACGGCGGCGCCATATTTTGGTTTTTGTCAGTGCACAAGGCGAACAAGGGCTCACCACCCTCTCCTCAATTAAACCCGATATCCGAAATCCGAAGCCCGGGTCTCGGATGTGGCGTACGGCTGCAGACTGTTCGGCGTCGGCCTTGAAGTGCGAATGGGCAGAAACGGGTACAACGGATATATGTGCCTTGAGTGGACCATTGCGTTCATATAGGAGGGTATGTTGGGGGGGTATATTTTGGGGAAAGGGATATTCAGGTGAAGTAGCGCTAGAGCATATATATTTGCCTAGGTTTAGACGAACTACCTGGGCTTCCTTTTCTCCTTTCCTCCCCGCACCCCTCGCCCCTTTTTTCCTTTAGCTTTCTTTCTCCTTTCTGTTGGTTTTGAACACCGGATAAGGGTCCTATTATGTCATCTGTTTTAGAACGCCGGTAGGGGAGTGTGTTTTGAGATTTGGTGAACTTGTAACCTCGGAATATTCGATCCCTGCATATTAACCGTTCAAACTGCTTACTAGGTAGCAGCGGTGCACGTAATCGGTTCTTTCAGCCATACAAAAATCCCCGCGTTTTGATAACTAGAGGTTATTCCACGAGATGAGTAATAATGAACGCGGCTGTGCTCTCATATATTAAAATAATAACTAAAAAAATCCTTTTCTTGTTTCCCGATGTCAAGCGGACTGGTTGCTGCCAGATGTACTGCAACCCCCCCTTGATAGTGCTGACATCGGCAAAAACACCAGCACCTGGCAATGACACGGGGATCGAGGGGGATGAAATCACACACACACACTCACTCTCTCTCTCTCTCTCCCGCTCTCCCTCTCTGTGGATAAATTAATCTTTTCTTGAGTTGTGCTTTAAATGAGTTTCTCTCAAAGAAGTTCCTGTGAAAAATAAAAGCCCAGCATGCTTTAATTTTTTCCGAAGGGAGCTTTTGTATTTGGTAAAGATCATGATATGGGATACCATTCATACTCAGTATATTTTGGATTGGAGACAAGGAGGAGAGATTGTGTTACTAGGTAAATACAGATTTTATAGAATCTCTTTGATGTGCAGTAACTACAGTATATACAGAACTGATAACTGTACCTGAGCAAGCAAGCAGGCAGAGGCAAGTCGTATATAAATTTAGATCCAGCAACTGCACAGCCAGTGGCACAGCAGGATTCATCTCTGCAAGCAGATATCTGTAGTATCAATGAAGTAGAACCCTTTTAATTTTTTATTATATATATAATTTTTATAAATAAAATATATAAAATATATCCATGAAGATATCCATGAAGATATCCATATTCCCTTCTAGGACTAATCACAAAATCACATGACTCCGCCCAGGCCCGCGTTGCCAAGACTGGAAAGCGGCTCTTGCTGTGGCCGAAAGGGGAAACACCCCGGGAAAGGGATGGAAAGACGCCAAGATCCGCGCCAAGATCCGCGCCAAGGCCCCGCCAAGAATGGGATACTGGGTGTTTGGGATTGGTTTCGGAAGGTACGTATTTTTTCTGGTATTTTATTGTAAGTTTTTTTGTTGGACACTAATGTCAAATAGCAAGTTTCCAGGGATAGATCCCCCATGTACTTACTGTACATAATGTATAAAGCGTAACTGCATTATTTTTATTATCCCGAGGTTTGCTTTTATTTTTGTTTAAAGCTTGGAGCACTACTCCGTACTGTTTACATACATTGTAGTGTATTATTATTGTCCAGGTATTGTTATGTCAAAATGCTAATACCAGGTTCGAATGCCAAGCCTCTTGGCGCGCTGTTTTTCTCCACCACAAAACACACAAAAACCTCGGACTCCGTAAGGGCTGAGCCAAAATGGGTTTGTTGTTTGTTGGTTAGCTATTTTGCTGCGTCATCGGGCTGGGGAGTGCTTGAAATGCGAACGAGGTACTAAATATATATCTGGAGGATATTGGGACATTTTGGATATTTTATATATGGGCAATTGCTGGGGTCAATTCTTATATAGTATGCCGTTCTCCCCTTTTTTACACACAATGCTCTCTCTCTCTCATTCTTGGACATAGTAATGTATTATGGAGTTTGTGATATCTCCGTAGTATGGCGATCGCTCAGCGAACAAAACCAAACCCGCCAAGTTCTCGGCGTCTGGGCAAATGTCTTTCTTGGCGGCCGCTCAGCCAGTCCCGGCTCTCCGCCGCGCCTTTTTTGCTTCTTCTGTTTTCGCCCTCGTTTTCCTTGCTCTGCCCTGCTTGGAGTCTGCTTGGAGTTTTTGCTTGGAGTCTTGGGGGACATCTTGGGGGCATCTTAGGGGCGCCTTGGTTTGCTTGGTTTCCGCTGGGCATTGTCCCGCCCTCACACATATATCCCCCCATATATAACCCAGGTTTGAGACCCTCTCTCATACTCATATTAATATATACTCATATTAATATATTCTCCCCCTTCCCTTTCTTCTTCTTCTTCTTCTTCTTCTTCTTTCCCCTTCCAATAATATCACAGTTTTTTTTTATTCCGCCCTTGTCCATGGATGGCAACACTCACCCTCCTCGCTGTGGTCGATGTCTTGCCTGCAGACCCCGCCTGTCCTCCCTTACCACAGCTCCTCCTCTATAGTAAAATTCCCTCCAGCTGCCTGGGTCTTAGCGGCTGCTAGTACATAGCTACGTTCCTAGGTTACTTAGAGTATCATTGAATTGATTGCGCCATTTGATTTCCATTACCATGCCGCCCTCCAATCCCTATTACCATCACGACGACCACGGCCACTTTTACCATCCTCCCCATCCCTCCTCTTCAGACAACCCTCACACGCCGCCGCATTCGCATTCGCATTCGCATTCGCATTCCCATTCCCTGAATTATACCAATAATCCCCCGTACAACCCTCCCCGCGACAGCAACAGCGATAACAGTATTAACCACCACATCGTCCATCTCCCCCAGATATACGTACCTGAAGAACACCCAAATGCCGCTGTCTCATACCTCACCCCGCAATCCATGAGGGACCAGGAGAAGGACCACAACCAGCCATCGCAAGCTCATGGCATTCAGCCAATTACCATCCCCCCACCTGCGTCGATGTTGGAGCAGACTCCTACTATTCCCCATCATAAAGAAACGAAAGGGGATGCAAGTCGGAGACATCGGCATAGTCACGGTGTATTGATGTCAGGGCATTCGAGGGCTTTGGGCTATGCGGATGAGGAAGTTGGTGGGGATCATAGGGATGATATTGAGGAGGATGAAGAGGATGATATCATTGATGGGGCTGATGAGGATGATGGGTTGGAGGTGGTTAGGTCGACGGAGACGGAGAATGCATTTTTTATATTGGTGAGATGAATTATTCTCTCTGTTGTTTTTTTTTTTTGAATTTGAATTTGAATTTGAATTTGAATTTATTTGGGAGCTTGGTTTGCAGAATTGAGCTTTGGAAGTTTGTAAACGGATTGAAGAGCCAAAACATCCAAGCACATTCAACATCACAACAACATTACACCGCAGGCATTGAAACAAAAGGTGGAAACAAGCTCAATGGATCCGATCTTATAAAACAAAACCCCAAAAACATTTTAAAAAAATATCCCTACTAACCATTAACTATATATATATATATATATACAGCTCCGCCTCTCCTTCCTTGTCCCACCTTTCACCCTCATCGCAGCTCTATACACCTTCGCCGTCCTGCTCTTCCTCCTCCTCCTCGCCCTGCCGCTCCGCCTCTGCACCCCATTCCCATTCTTCAAATCCCCGCTGTCAACACAGATATGCTCCCTCCTCCTGCCTCTGCTACGTAGGCACCAGCGCCTCATTGCGCCACAGCCACAAACCCCATCATCATTGTCACAGTCATCGAAACGGGATGATGGAAGACATTGCTCGAGATATTGTAAACGAAGGGGAAGGAATCATGACCTTGTATCTACGCATCCGTATGATACTATCGATGTCAATTGCCAGCAGCAGAAGAATACCACTACCACTACGACCACTACCACCACGGCTACCACAGCTACGATTGCAATTGCGGCTACAACACATGATGTCCCGCATCTAAAAAATACAAATACAAATACAAACACACACACAAACGGAAACACCCCTACTTCCTCCCTAACACCCTCCCTAACACCCGCCCCCTCACCATTCCAATCCCCAACCACCTCCCCCTTCCCAACCCCTCCCTCAAAACCAACCAGCAAAACAACAACCCACTCTTCGCCCTTACTCTTCCTCATCCACCTTTTTTCCCCTCTACTCGTCCCCCCACTCCTCTTCGCCGCCTGGATCGCCGCCTCCTTCTGGGTCTTCGCCATGATCCTGGGAAACCCTGACGGGACGGAGAGGAAAGATGATGGCCGCGTGGCGGTGTTGGGGGTTAGGAATTGGTGGTGGGTGTGGCTTTGTTGGGCGAGGAGGGGGAGAAATAGGGGAAGAAGAGGGAAGGTTAGGGAGAAGGTTAGGGAGAGGGAGAAGTGGAGGGGTGGTTAATTTGAGTTGATTTTGAGTTGATTTTTTGATATTTTGATTTTGATATTGATTTTGATTTTGAGGGCTGGGTTTAGGTTTGGGCTTGGTCTGATTTAAATAGGGGTTTTATTAGAATTGTATTAGATTGTATTAGGTGTTAGCCTGTCTGCCTTTTAATTTTTTCCCCCTTTTTCTTCATATATATATCTATATATATATATATATATTTATTTATATAATAGATGGTTGTGTTAACTATATTATATAGTTCAAATAATGATGATATATTTTTATTATTTTCAACATGTTAACATCACTCCTCTTTTCTGCTTCTTCATTCAATTTTTTTTTTTTGTATTTCAATTCGATTGAATTGATCCTTTCACGGCCTCTCTGCCTCTCTCTCTCTCTCTCATTTATGTTAATTTTTCATTTTGGCCTGGTTATTTATCTACAATGCAACCCCCCCGGTTCTACTGCAATCCAAAGACATTGCTGATATGGATGCTTGCTTGCAAGCCTTATTGTGGATATGGTTGTCATACGTAGGCACACGATATGATTGTCATTGCACATGCGCATACATCATATATACAGTATACATGTATGTATGTGTGCATGTGCTGTACTTACATGGATATTTGAAGATGGGTGGACCGATGCATTGTGCAGGTTTATGGATGCGGTGAAAGGTTACAAGAGATATGGGGAGTCTGGCAGAAAAGCTGTAATGATGATTTGAGTGATGTATATTAGAGAGTTGCATAGTGCGTGGGTATATAGGAGATATGAGAAAGGGGGTTACATATGAAGAGCTGCGAATGAGGATGAGAGTTGGAAAAGAAAAAAAAGAAAAACAGAAAAGGTTGTGTGCGATTGCGTAGTTGTAAATAATAAATGTGATCGTTACTAAAAGATCATGAACTTTGAGAGTAAGAAGGTTGGACTAAAAGAGGACGAGAAGATAGGCCGCAAAATTGAAACGAGAAATAGATCATCACACATTCAGTAAAGCGTATTTATTTATCATATGGAGAAAGACAGAACAAACAACCAAGCCATAAGGGGGTAAACAAAACACCGAGCATAAAAAAATCTAAATCAAATCCCCCCTTTTTGTTTTAGACAACGTACCAAAGCGATAGAGGTATCATCAGTTTATCAACCCACACATTTCACCACTTCTTTTGCTTAAACCAGTTCTACCTCCTCCCTCTTCCCCTCCCACCTGCGCGAAATCCACGCCCACCCCTCCCTCCACCGCCACTAAATCGGCGCCCCCTCCCCGACCCCCTCTTCTCAACCCGCCCACTCTCACCCCTAACTTTCTCAATCCCTAACCCCCGCCTCCCATTTCCACCACCCCCTTTCATCTCTTTCCCAATTGCTTTTGCAACTTCCACCTCGCCATCGTCATCAATATCCATCTCATCCCCGTCTCTCTTCCTCCCCTGACTAACCTTCAGCCGACCCCGCTGGCCCCTCCGTACCGCATCCGGCCCACTAACCGCGGATATATATGCGTTGATGCCAGTGGCACCTTCAGCTTCTCCATCTCCTTCGCCACCACCACCGCCGCTTTCACCACCACCACCACGGCTACCACTGGCCAAACCAACAACCCCATTCCCATCCAAACCTAACAATAACTTCCCATCCGCATCGACTCGTGCAGCGCGCTTCCTCGTCTTGGTTGCCAGGAAGCGTACGGATGGCTTCGTTGTCGAGATGCTCGCCAACGCATCGGGCGCGAGGAGATCGAGCGGGTTAGATTCCGGTGAGAGTTCGCGGATATATTGTGTTTGCGATTGTGCGCCTGGTCGTCCCGGTTTCTGACGTCCTCCTCCTCGTTGCTGCTGCTGCTGCTTGCGGGCGACGTTGCCGGATTTATGATGAGAAGAAGACGCGTGCATGTTGCCCTGCTCGTCAATGTCGATCTCGCTGGCATCGTCGGAGTCTGTCGTTGCGAAATCTGAATCGGACATATCGGAGCCGTAGACGGCTTTGTCGAATTCGTTGTTGAAGGACTTTTCGCCGCCGCGTGGTTGACCGGATGCCGTTGTTGGCTTGTGTGAGCGGCTGGGGTCTCCACCATGCTCATCCCCTTCTCCGTCCTCGTCGTCTCCTTCTTCACCTTCTCGGGCTTGGGTCTTCTTGCGTTTGCGTCGTTCGCGCTCTTTGCGGATCGCTACGACGAATTTCCGATCTGCTTCCCCAACTAATCCTTCGAGTAGCGGGGCACCGAAGCGCCGGATCAACCGCTCGAGGATACCCTTTACTTTACTCTTGAGGCGGCCTTTATGCTCCTTACTCCAGACCAGGAGGTTAGGCACGAGCGAGTCAAGACGGGGTCGGAGCATGTCTTCGGGCAACGCGACAACAGCAACTTTGACAAAGCCCAGCACACTCCGGACAATTTCGCGATTGTTGCTTGTCAGGAAGAGATCAATGGTCTGCACGAGATCGGATAGGATGGCCGAGGGTAGCTTTGTGTGGAATTCAAAGAGGAGTCGGGATAATGCCGTTACTGATGCGGCGACCATGTGCGGAGAGCTGCCCGCGAGACCGGCAGAGACCATGGTGAAGAATTCTTCGATCGTGGCGGGGGCGTCCGGGGCGGTGTCTGGCATGTGTGGCACGAGCGAGTTGCGGATTACTGTGCCAGCTGGGTTGAGGTCCGGGTTTATGGTGCGCTGAGAGAGGTGGATGAGTAAGGAGAATGCGGCTGTGCGTGCCTTTTCGTTACTCTCCTTGCATCCTAGCACTACTTCAGACAGCACTGAGGGGATGAAATGCAGGTCTGAGGTTGGGAGGTAGGTGACTATTTCATGGATAGCAAGCAGCCGGTCACGGCGGGCCGGGGGTGGTGTTTGGTCTGCCGTTGAGAGGATGAGGGATTGCAGTTCGGAGCTGCGTTCGCGGAGTGCGGCGGCGCCGTTTTCTGTCGTGGCGAGACGCGGTATGAGCTTGTATGCTTTCTTGATTAATTGGGGGTCGGAAGACTTTTTGTTGAGGACGACCGCAGCTAGCGAAAATAGCGTGACGAAACTTGATCGTGGCAGATATATCGATATCGTAACGATGAGATCCATCAGGGTGTGAGAGGTTGGGGGCATTTTGACGCCAGAGCTTTTCGGTTGCTTTTGCTCTGGGGATTCTGGCTCGGTGAGGGAGCCCTCTAACATTGCTGTGACGCGCGTGAAGGTCTCGATCAGTTCCTAAAATCGTTTGTTAGTAAAAAAATCTTAACAACAAGTGGGGGTAAATAAATATATATACATATTTATACATACCTGTTCACCTGTAATGCTCAAATATGCATTGATGCATCGAAGTAGAAAACCCCTGAATTGAGGAAGGGTCTGGCTGTAGACATTAAACAACACAGCGAGTAGATTACTAGAAAAGCCGGCGAGATGTGCAAGATTCTTCTTCGCATCTTCCTTCGAGATCCGGCGCTGAAGGAGCAGATCGTCCAGCTCGGTATCCAACGAAGTAATCGCTTGATTTGACTCAACAAGATTCTGCAGCGCTTTGCATACATCCACCCGGAGCTCTGTTTGCTTGTAAAGCACATTCGAAAGCAGCTCCGCGAAGCTTTGATCGAATGATTCTGTGAGATCTAGTGGAAGTTCGCAGAACCCTGGTAGAATCGCCCAGGTCTGCTGGACGAGAGTTTCAAAGATTTTCACCTCGACGGTCTTCTCAGCATTGCCGTATTCAAGGACGCGCTGGAATAGCGCCTCACTAAGTGGTACGAATTCAGATCGGAAAAATGACAGGCGTGTGTTTGATACATTGTCCCTGAGGATGGGCAGAAGCCAGACTCGGCCAGGTTGGCCGGCCTTTTGATTTGTGATATTCAGCGGTAATATCTCCAATACTGCTTCTGGACCCATGGCGGCAATCGCAGACCCGAGTACCTGATCAGCTTGTTTCTTGCCGGTAAACGACTCGTTACCTCGTAGCTCCCCGATTGTTCGTACAATGTCAGATAGAACGGGGAACGATTTCCACTTCAGAGCATCGAACATTGCGGCGAGCACGTTGAATACTTCCATCCATGCAGCCTGGTACTTGACAGAGAGCAACCCAGTGCCTATTTTGGCCAGTTTCTCAAGCACCTTTTCGTCATATATCGAGGGGTCGAGGATGACTGTATCTGGAATGCAGTTGACAAGGAACGAGATGAGGCAATCAGAAGCCGACACCCTGATATTTCGAGACGGCGAGGCAAGGAATGATGAGATAAGGTCAAAAAGCTCCGGGAGCTTCTCAAACGTCTCTTCCGGGTTCACCTGCGCCGATACGTCGTAACCCCTGGAAAGCACAGCAATCCACGGAGGAAGCAATTGCGAATCGTTCTGTGCAGGTTTCAATTCCGAAATCGCCGCCATAAGCCGCGGCAGCTTCGCCGAGGAGAAATCATCCGCCATGCCTTCGAAAATAATCTCGAATACCTCAAACGCCGCCATAGTTAGATATTCATTGGACGACTTTGACACATTCATGAGTAACTCGCACAATGGCTCGATCTTCTTCGTCGGCCAACCGCCCGAAGCGGAGGCAATGGTCTTCACCAACTGCACGGCATGGATGACCATTGGCTCATGCTGGCTCGCCTGCTGTTGTCCATGTCGACCCTTTTTGGCCTTTGCCGCTGCAGTAGTACTCTCGTTCAGTGTGTGAAGTGCCGTTTCCGCACACATATCCGCTGCGGGATGGTCCAGCGAAGGGCTCGGTGGTGGATTTTTCAGTACATGCACCAATGTATCGTGCACCCGCTTGCGCACTTTGGGTCTGTGATCTACCGCCAGTGCCATTAGGCCAGCTATGGCCCTGCGCGGCCCTATCTGTGTCGGCGGCAGAGCCCATGCTGCCGCATCCTGGGCGACCAGCAGCGACTGTAGGCATCCCACAGACGATTTGAGCAGTGGGGCTTCTGCTTCGGGCAGTGTGAGGGCGGGTGCAAGGCTGGTGAGGATCTGAGAGAACTTGGAGGTGAGGAGCGGGGCGGGGACAAAGGGAGCGACTGTGTCGAGGAGATAGACGATGGAGGAAGCGAGTTCCTTGTTGACGATGCCCTGGGTCGTGGAGATTGCCTGGCCTAGCAGGGCGAGGAGGGCAGCGAAGTATGCGGTTGCGGTGAAGTCGGCATGTTGGTCGCGGAGTGTATCTTCGACTGCGGAGAGGACTACTGAAGTCTGTAATTTATTATTATTATGATTATTTTGGTAAATTCGCTTTGGCGGGCGGTGTGTGGTTCCTTACATGGTGCTGGTTTTGTAGCTTAGGAGATTTTATCTTGTCGAGCTTTTCCTGCAGCGAAGCCATAATGCAAACAAAGTGTATCCCTTGCTCAGAGGGGACTCACTGCTAGCAAAAGGTGCTGCCAACTACCTGGTGGTGGTTGGGTGGACGATGTCTATATTTCGAGTGTTCGTTGTGGAATTGAAGCGGATAAAAATTTAAGTTAAATTATTTAAAATTTTTTTTTTTTTTTTTGTGAATTTTTTTTTTATCGATAGCAGATTTTGTGGGGCGGAAAAAGGAGACACAGACAACATAGTACTGCACAAACAGCAGCAATAGACCTATCTATATTAAAACAACGGGATAGTCTGTTGTAGATCTAGAACTACCCGAACGAAATAAAAGATTTATATTTGTGTTCTAAATATTTTATTCTGCTCTTTTTCCTCTGATTTGATATTGATCTGCCACAATATGGAAGGATGGAGCACCATATAAACCAGGGCAATCTGGGGAATCGCTCTCAAAGCAGCTCGTATTTATATCTATATCGAAGACAACCCCAAGGGGTGTTGGGATTTAATCGATCCTCTTTTCACCATTTCCTCATACCCCGCTCTCTCTTTTTTTCGCGCACAGGTTGGAAGCATTTCACAATACTCTGCATCGCCTGGCAGTATTTTCATCATCCAGCCGCCAATTTTTGTTTTTCAGCCTCCACCTTTTATTTTTTATTTTTATTTTTATTTTTATTCCATTTCCGTCCATATCATGTTTTATCCACTCAGATACCAAGAGCTCATTCATGATTGGTTGAGGGTGGTGTTGTAACGTAAAAGCGCATATAGAGCTCAGGGGAAAAAGACCTCTGACTCCAACAAAAGTAAAGGTCTTGCATAAAAACAGTAAAAACAACATAGCGTCGTCGGACGCACGCTCTCTAGCCTCTTTGAATAAATAATTGAGGTTCTCATGTGTGACGCTGATAAAATGTTGTGCCACGAAAATAAATTGCCGTCGTCCACTGGCTTATTTTTCCTTAGAGAAGTAAGGGCAATGAAGTCACCGCGGTGTGCCGATCTGTAACGTTTACACTGAAAAAACAACATAAAAAATTAATAAAAAAGACATCAGCTTGAATATTTTAAAACAAAATTTCTCCACTATGCTCAGCCTCGAAGCCGAGGGTCTGTAATTTGGTATTGCGGCGTTTGTCGCCCTTCTTTCGTTCGTTATCTTCTTGCTTTTTCAACGCAAAGACTTCTTCGAACGGTGCCTGGCGGTAACCTGGTGGGATATCATCCTCTTTGTCTAGATCCTGGATTTGCGCAACTCAAACGATCAGTAGCTGTGGGGGATTAAGAACGTGGAATGTTGAAAAAAAAAGTTTTTGGAGGGGTCGCAACGTACCACTTCTCCTAATAGGAGCACGTTCTCTCCTCGAACTAAATAGATTCCTCGTTGTATATCTGCGAAAAGATTGCCGGCATAGAGCCGTTCAACGGTTCCTTGGAGGACAAGGTTGGCTATAATAAATGAGCATATTACATTAATATAAGTTGATCATTTCATGTGCCAGCAAAGAGTATAGGCCAATTTGGCATAGGTTGGAATCATGATAGAGTGAGGGAGATCTGGTTTACCAAACTGGTCCCAACTACGCAGCACACCGATCAACTTGCGTCCGTCGCGGAGAACGAGAACGAGTTTTTCTATAGGGGGACACCGCCCGCCAAAAAGGCGCGGGAGAGTTAGTTTTTCCCTGTATATAGATATATGCATATAGTTTCCAGCGCGCCGGTATATGACAGCTCAATTCGGAAGCTTTTAAACGGGTGTGCGCAAAAGGGTACTGCTTACTATCAGTCAAATCTAGGAGTTGCGCCGCAGTCGTGAACATCTGCGGGGGCAGCTGAGGTGGGGCTGGTGGTATCACTGGGCCAGGAGAGGGTGTTTGACCGGGCGCAACGGGAGGAGGAGCTGGCGGAGCTTGTTGCTGGTGTGGGAAGCCGGAGTGAGGAGGGGCGTTGGGCTGCGGAGGGTAGCCTCGGTGGCCTTGGGGGAGAGAAGGTGGGGGACCACCTCGTCGCCCAGCATGGCCATTGTTGTGGTCGTGAAGGGAGAGGTTCTCCATGTCGTGCAATATGGTTTCAAATTGCGGGAGCACTGTACGGAGAAGGATTGAGGGGGAGGATTGTGGAAAAGGGTAGGCCGGCGGGCCGGGGGGGGGGGGGGGGGTGGGGTGGGTGGGTAGGTGGGTAGGATATCAGGACAAGGCGCAAGGCGGAATAGTCATGCTGGTTGGTGAAGATGAGCGGGCAGCCGAATATCTGGTCCAAGCTTTGGCATAGACGTATCTCTCTTCCCCTCTAGCAGCAATATTGTCTGGGTCTGGTATACGTTGATGGAATTGTTTTCCGTCTTCTCGTTCGATGTTGGAATAGTTAAAGTCTTGAAGACTGACAGCGTGTTTGCTCTGTTTGCTCCGGCTTCTTGTTTGGGCATAGTGTGCAATGGTCTTGATCTACAAAAATCCTGTGTTTGATGGCCGCAAGAAGAAGAGGAAGAAGAATCATGGAGATAATATGTGTAATACCAGGAGGCAGTGAGTTGTCTGTAGTGGAATTTTGATTATCTAGATAGAAGAAGCTGTCTCAATAAATCAGGAATACAAGAATTGGATAAAACTATTTGGGTATCTCAAGAACTAAAACAGAAAACGCAAAGAATGCCAAACTCGAAATCAATCACGACCAGACAGATAGATATTTTATACTTGAGTATGATAATAACTTAGTAATAACGCTCTTCCTCGCTCGTCATTAATCTTTGCTGATACCTGGGGTTCTCGAGTGGCCAGTAACCCAACCACTAAGTCTCGTTTGAATCAACTCTCTGGGAATATTTGCGAAGAGCTATATGTCAATGGCGGGTTCCCTAACTGTCGAGTATAACCAGAAATGCCAGGAATGTTAGCGGGAGATACGTAGTCGTAGTTAAATTATTTTGCTCAGTGTGGACTGGGGTTGAACAGACACGTAACTGTGGGTAGATTTGACCGATGCTGCATGAACCAATGAGCCAGATACATCTAAAGGCACGGAGACGGATTTAAGCTGATCGTTACATGAACCAAAAAAAAAAAAAAAAAAAAAAAAAAAACAGAGAGAGAGGAAATTTGGAAAACAAAAGTATTTCGTAACGTACTACTACTACTCGTTTCTTCTACTCTGGCGGCCTTCCATGCACCTCACCACGTGACGACCCGACACTTGATAGCCCTGAGTTTCATGGCGCTTAAAGACGAACACGGACATCACAATATCAAGCCGAATCGGGAGGATTCAAGCAACACTGATCCTATGAGATCGTTCTCTCATCTTTCGCTCGCGGTACCGGCTCATATAAACTACGCACGGGTCGTCCGAGGAGCCGATCATGGCCCTTACTGAATCCAGGTTTGGGGAATATCCCGGACGCTGGGGTGCTGCGGGTAATTGAAGGAGCCGTAGTTGCTCCCGAGTGATGATGTTTGCGCAGTATAGATGCCTCATTGTCTCAAAGTCTGGGCAGGCGTTCTGAACGAGGTATCCTTGCTTTAGATGTTGATCCGCTAGGTGCGATAGCATCTTCCGCCAGGCGATGCCATGGTTTGGGTCCGATATTCGGTATTGGCAAGCTGGACAATGAGCTGTCGTTGGCGCTGGGTGCAGTCGGAAGTGGCTCAACACGTGCATCTTCCACTCGTTAAGATCTGTGAATATTTCACCGCAATCCAATACGTGGAAGAAACAATAGTGGCCGATTCCTGGGTTTCTGGGTTCGGGCGGCGCAGTGAGGTTTCCGTGTGCATCTTGCTCAAGCGCATACCGCGCGGGTAACTTGTCTACGGAATGTGTATCAATGGATTCCGAGAGGGAAATGGAGGCCGTTGACAATGAGAACCGAGAGAGTGTCGGCACTGTACTCGGTGCAGACATGCTGGAGGGTGACGATTCACTGTATCTGTCTCTGTTGTTTTCAACAATCAAAGAACTCCGCTGGGAGCTTGCATAAACCCCCTCGGTTTGGTACGTGGCCCTCGTTGATATGAATGGCGATGACGGGGTGGGCGAGTAAGAAAGTGCCAGAAGACGTTCGGTAACGCCGTCCGATCGTTGACTTGCCCAACGCTCTAGCGTGGAAGGTGCCACTACCACCGGTCAGTATCTTTATTCCTATATTTCCGAAACTTGTGGGTGACTATATATACTTGTGAGACGCGTGCTGCTCAGTGCTCAATGCTTCAAAGGGAAGTAGCCAAATGGCGGAAGCCGAATACCAGAGAGAACGAAGAAAGGAAAAATAAGAAAATATTCCGCACTGCTCATCTAGCAGTAGCAGAAGGGATGAAGCAAAAAATAAAAAGATAAGGCAATGTCTTTCTTAGGGGAGCCAGTCATGGGGAAGTTCCAGTCGTGGAATTGCGGGAGAGCAAGCGTCAAATATTTATATTCCCCTTAAACCTCGACCACATCCCGCGTGATGGGGTCGAAAGGCTCATAAAAATTCGGCAATAGAGGCGAGGCATTCGCCATAAACCCCACACGATTGCGGCTCTTGAGGACAATAAAGTGCTACTTACATCGAACAATCGCGTTTTCATATGATTGTCACGACTGGCATACACCTTAATTTATCAGGGCAAGTGAGTGATGGCCACGTTTGTGATGGCTCCCGCCTGGTATCTGCGGGGGGTTGCAAGTCGGAGGACAGGGAAACAAGCTCCTTTGGTGGTGAAGGTGGACACTTCGTCTTTGGGTGCCGAGCAGAGAGATCTGAGGTCTGGCCGAGGGAGAATGCACTGTTATCTGATAAACCAGGACTTGTTATGATTTCAATTGGCGCAGGATGAAGTCGAAAAAAGTTGGTTGCCGAAGAGTTACCCAACCCCGGAACAGAGAGGCGCTTGAAGAAACTGGCAAAGAAGGATCTCGAGCCAGAGAGAGCAAAAGGGGGAGCTCGGAGATAAAAATGGGCAGAGAAACCTACCAAGAAAGGAATGAGGGATGATCCAACTGTCTGTTGTTACATGTACGCTGGTCCGGTTGCTTCTATGATACAACCAACCCGTCCAAACTCCAGTTATGAGCTGTCATGCAGTTTCCTTGTTAGTGTGGGAAAGTTGAGTGATGAACAGGTCCATTCCACAGTCCAATGGCGACACACCCAATAGATGATGTAGGGATAAGTATCGATCTTGATATGCATAAAGCTGCCCCGTTATATTATCTTGCGGCTCAATCATCACCTTGTCTAGTTTGACTGGGGGTACTTAGGAATAATGCTATTGCAACAACAACTATTGTGCACAAAACCAAAGGGGATTATTAACGCTGTAAATAATATTCCGATTAAACCGCAAGTTGCAGATCAGTAGATTCATAATGTGAAGGTGTAAATGGTGACGCAAACCATCATCGTTGACACGAACAACGTGGCCAGCCCGCAAGTTGTGATATGTATGTACCACTGACCCTTGGGCCCGCCAACGTCCTCCAAAAAAAAAAAGAGATTGCAATATTAAATATGCAGAAAGTCGTCCATAGACAGACAGCCTTATGAGGGCATCAAATCCCTACAGGGTTCGTCAGAGTTGAAACCCATCAGATGTATGCAACGTGGACAGGAACTCGCTGGACCGAGGACTGGGACTGGGGCAGGCCCCGCGATTTTCGCTTGGAGCTGCTGCCAACTTCTTTCTGGTTATCTTTTTTCTTGTCCTTTTTTCCTCGGGTGTCGAGCTAGGGCCCAACTGCATCATGCATGCAGGTTTGTTGAGCTGGCACCGTACAACCGCAGACATCTAGCAAGTAGGTTTTGGTGTTGCACATCGTGTTTAAACCTGCCCCAAATAATTTCAATGCATTAAAAGAGGCTTTAGGCACTCATACTGCTCATGAAAGCAATGTGAGGATATCTAATGGTCGCTGAACGAAATCCCTTCGAAATTGAGGCCCTGTTCGAACCGCTCAGTGGCAAGTTGGGTTGGTTAACGTTAGTCAGCAGTTTCTGGTCCAAAACATCGCCGAACTGGGCAACAACATGTCTTTTTATTTCGCCCTTTCAAAGCTTCTCATGACAACGACTGGACTCTCTGCTCGGCTATGAGCGGCTTGGAGAGCATTATATTTCTTGAGAAGGGTCTTCGATAATATTACGCTATGAATTGTGCTTGCGAGTCTGCTTACTGGCTATTCTGGTCAATGAAGTTTGCGATTCAGCACGGAAAGTTAGAATCGCGGCTTGTCCACAAATTACCCGGCTAATGCTGGCTTTCGCGGGTTGCTCGAGCCCTATCGGCGCTTTACATTGCTGTATTGGGGGTGGGCCACAGATAGCCAATCGGCTGCAATTGAGAAACTATCATGGAGCGCAAGACTGCCAGTCGATGTGTTCTGGATGTTGACGGCGGTATTAGCTCCAACGACGTTGTGAAATTATTTGATGGCCAAGCAATATCAGGCGGGGGAGGTAGTCTCTTTCATTGCTATCGAACATTGATTCGGCTCTGGGGATTTTTATCCCGCCGCAACCGTATCCATAATGATACAAAGAAAAGCTGGATGTATGCCAATATCTTCATTTCAGCTGCAAGTAGCCAAGTTTCCGTTCAAAGGGATGACCAAACTGACTGAAAGAGCCCTGGTTATAGCATAAAGGATTATTATCAAGAAAGGAAATCCATGATGGAGGATTTGAAGATTGAACGAAATGTTCACACAGGACGGCACAAAGATCGTGGTGATGCAGAACTGAAGGCAGAACATTGAGTGAAAGCCGCATGAAAGGCCTTGAACGGCCACAAGAACGAAGGATGGCATTTAAATAAAGGAATCGCGTTTCCCCCCACTCCAGCGGATGGACTCTGCCGAAGTTGCCTCTCGATTGAAACAATTATTAAATGCACGCCAATCCGCCGCCGGAAGGAGTAGTGCTTTTGCTCTTCTGACTCTTTTAACTTTGTTGTGGTGGCCGGAAAAAAAAAAGTTCCTAGTGAAAGGAATATTGAGGTCTCAGTTCAAGGATCTTACGCTCCCGAGTTTGGCGATTGAGGCATGAATTATCCAGCCTCATATCCTAGAGAAATATCAAAGAGACAGGCTCTTTATTTTTGTAGGTGCGTGGTCGTGACTGATCGGTATATCTACTTGCTTGCTTCACTCTAACTCTGCTATGAGTTCCTCCAAAAAAAAATTTTTTTTGTGGCCAGGAATGTTATTTTGAGACGTATGTCGCTTGCCTCATAATGATGCGAAGCGGGTTTGCTGCTGAGCGCGCGACTGGCAAACCGCGCCCACTTGCTTTCGCCAGGAGCTTGCCCCTCTGCCCAAATCACAAGATCAGCAACCAGCACAGGTTCATGGTTAAACTGTAATATCCAAAGAGAATTGCTGGCAGCAAGGGTCTCCAACGCTCTTAAGGTAAGATATTCGGGATATAGTAGCATCGACTATCGCTTACAGTCAATTTGAAAATCAGGCTGACGTATCAAATCACCACCTAATCGCCATTGTCTACTACAAAAATTCTTCGGTTTACGAGCTCGACGTCGCGATTCCGAAGGAGACGGAGATATCTGGCTCGGTGGTAAATCAGAAGCTGCAAGTTACTTACCAAGGTGACTCTTTCGGCGAGTTCCTGAGGAGGAACCTTGAGAACCTACCAATGAATGAGGAAAGGAAGCTTTGTTTGACGATTGCTCGAGGGGTCTGTGACAAGATTCGGAGTCTCCGTTTTATTGGCAATAGATACGGTGTTTGTGGAGTGTCTACGGCAGAGGTTCAGGTCGGGTCGTACAAAGACTGGGAGAATAACCACTAAAGAGTCCACGGGGAGGGTAGGGACGAGATGGTGAGAGATTTTGGGAATGGTGTGATGATGAGACTTTGCCAGGGGAAGTACCTCACATCTTGATTTTAAGGGGGGTGTCTATTCGCGCAGGCCATGCAGCTGTGGGGTGGCGAGTTTTGCGATGGGAAAGCGGTGAGGGGAATTATTTTTAACCAAGTCGGAGTCGGAGTCAGAGTCAGAAGTTGTACCATTGTGGAATCATTCTGGATATAATAGGAATGTGAATGTATCAAAAAAGTTAACTGTGAACGGTTGCTTTTGTAAGCCAAAAATTTGTGTCTACTCATTTGCTCTATATCTAACTTATCTATCAACATTAACATGATTCGCACATTACTCTTCTCTTGTCAACCATCCGCCCAATTAAACAGTCAAATGTGTTTCTGATCAACCCTTTCGCAACGATATTCTCTGCCGTCTGCCGACTCTTCACCCTGCTAGAGGGAGTGCGTTCCTGATCCCATAACCCCTTCTCACATAAACTGACGGTCCATTACAGGGAGCTGGAAAAGCATCTAAAAAGGGTATATTAGGTTTTTTTTTCCAAAAGACACTGTGGAAGTAGGTAGAGAAGGAAAGTCCATATCACATACCATTCTTGTACTATATCCTGGGTCTTCTCTTGAAATTCTCTTAGTCGTGCTTCTATAACTCTTTTTAATAACTTTGCGCCGTGGGGTCTAAAGGGGTATGAACCATAACCACAAATACGCTGGCTAAAATGCAATTCCATGTGCAAACAAGCTTTTTTATTTTCATTTGTGACATTTTCATCAAGCATATCGTCGTAAGAAGAGGAAAAGATAATTTTCCATTGTGTTTTGGTTGATATCCTGGGGGGTAGATCCAAAACCGGCCCGGGATTGCTCGTAGTGGTTTTATGGAGTCGCATCAGTCAAAGGGAACTTTACCCAATGCCAGTTAGGATATCATTGTAGCGTTCGTGCACCTGAAATAATGCAAACCCCACGTATATCATATACTTTGCAGGTTCAAGTTGTCTGACTCTCTGGAGAGATATAACGATACCGCCGCTGCTGAATGTTCCGGACCCAGTTCCGCTCCGACGGATCGGGTTTAGCGCCAGATCGCGGCTCTGGTGGTGTAAGTTTCCCGGTTTCAAAAATTTGACCACAACTATTTAATTTCTTCAGTTTCTACATATTCATTGGTTTCTCTCGGAGTCGTGTGGTGTTGTACATTCTTCAATCAATCGATGAATTGTGTGTGGGGCAAATATGAATTTCTGCTGGGAGTTAAAAGGGGGCCTCGAGTGGCTGCAGAGGTCTTCACGAGTGCCAATTGTGTATCGCTATAACGCCATGTTAACTTTTTATCCTTTTTTATTTTTTTGAATTCTTAGAAGCCTAGAGCTTCCAATGCCGCGAATTCATAGGGTGAACTGGCGTATATGTCGCGGGCTCGACGGCGATGCTGCTACTGGTGGCGTTGATATTGTGCCTGGCGATGAAGGGGAAGGGGAAGGGGAAGGGGGCGGATGAGACGTTGTTCTATGTACAGGGGAGCTATCTTCATTTTCGGATGAAACCACGATGGCGGGCGGGCGGCGACTATCAGGTATGGAGCGGCTAGAATGTGTCTGAGAAGTCGGCGAGCCTGGTGAGTGGTTTCGTGGAGAGCTGTGATGAGTCTGAGCTGGAACTTCAAGTGTCGCCCGCCGCTGAGTTCCGTTAACGGCACTGCTCGATGCTGGGGGACGATTATGTATCTCGGGCGGAGGGCGATCGCCCGATATTGTACTAGCGTGCGGTCTTCGTGAAATGATGGGTGAAGAGGACGGTGACGGTGAGCGGGATGTAGGTCTCGAAGCCCTAGAGGCAGCCTCAATATCGAGCCCGTAGATACTACTGGTGAAGCTGTTTGCTCTTGAGGCCCTTCCACGAAGCGAAGGAGTAACGTTCCCATCAGTCTCCCGGTATGTGTTGTATTGATTTCTAATGTGAGGCAGGGCACGGTTTCGCCGTATTTCCCCTGGGATCTCAGGGAAGTCCAGGGCCTTTCCGCTCTTAAACTCAGAGTCGTTAAGCCTCTCGTGGGCCGCGTCACTGAGATGGATAACAAATTTGGTTAATGCCCTGGCTACTTTACGCCTGTTGCCGGAGTCGCCCGCGGGGGGTTGTCTGGGTTGGCCATCTTGATCGACGACAGAGCGAGTGTTTGAAACGCTACGACGCATCTCGACGCCGCGTATGGGAGAGTGAGAAGACTCTGCAGATGCGATTGTGTTGATTTCGCGCATTGAGCAGTTGTCTTGATTCGAAGAGGCTTTTGGCTGCTCCTCCTCCTCAACGGCGTCGAGGTCAGCCGCCAGAACAAGGTACAGTGATCCTAGCACGGCAAGTCCAGCACCAACGATGGGGCCCCATTGGCCTATAAAAACTTGTCAGCAATCTATCACCACCATTGAGTAAAATAGTAGGCCACCTACCGATGCTAGCTACTGGTTCAGTTTGATAATGGACTTGGGAGCTGAAAAAATTCATCTCGCCTAAAATGAGGATGCCCATTACTGCAGCACCCAACACAGGGATTTCTACAGCGCTTAGAAACAACCTGACCAAGGAATTGACCTTATTCATCTTCTTAATGGTGGCTCCATTTGTGCCTTCAATCGGCTCGTCAACCTGCTCCTCCTGTTTTCCAATGCCAAAACGGTTCATCCGGTTGATTTCAAGGATCTTGTTCCACATGGATATTAGCGAGAGGATGGCCGGGATGCAGCATGCAGCGGCCATGAGCGTGGCCGTGCCGAATGTGATCTTGTCTGGTGCGGGAATTACATATATGTTGCTGGCTGCACCATCTCGCATAGGGGAAAACGGGCCTTCATCTTCAGAGCAAGTCATGCCGCATTTTGTGTTGTACTTGAATTTACGGGCGTCAGGGGAGATTGGGTTACCGGCATCGTCGAATGGGCAAGGGATTGGTTGGATTCGAAAAAACTCAACGGTCAAACTCAGCAGTCCTTTGGAGATAAAGGGTTAGACATGGCCCACAAGCTGAGGAGTTCGAAGATATAAAAGGCCATGGCCAAAGGCCACAAACTTACCAGCAAGAATGAGGATGGTCCACAAGAAAATGATGTTCCGGCCAGGGTCATAGAAGTATGTTCGGGATACTCTAACAGCTACGGGAGCGGTCAAAATCCCTATTGAACAGAGCTGAAAAGCTCCGAAAATATCCATATCAACGGCACCTTGGCGATTGAACACTTAGTTTTTGAAAATGCTCAGAAGTTACCGCAATGAAAGAAACTAACCATGCAGATTCAGTGCTGCCACAACGACGCCGTGGAGGGCAGCGACGGCCGGGAAAAGTAACACTGCCGCCAGACAGGCGTTTCTGAGCCAGTCCGTCTTTCGTGCAAAAACGCAAGCTGCTATCAGAACATAGTATCTATATTGTAGCGACAAGGCGGATTGGCAGTCAGCCGTTAGCTCACCCCGAGCGCTTGTTTCTGGCTTCGCCGTGTGGAGAACTTTGGAACATACAGAACCCTTGTACCTGGCCCATACTGGCCAGATACCGGCCAGGCGCATATAACTTGCAAAATATCGCTCGCCGTTGCGTTTGCAGATATGTTGGTAACTGCAGTTTCACCATGGAGGGCAGCTGGCAACAAGGCTGACCCGAGCGCTGGCATGGTTCATGGAGTGCAGTTAGATGGTTAACCATGTATCGCGGGGAGAGTTGTTTCATGGGAAGAAGTAGCCAGTTCACATCATTTATTATATAGTTATGCTGAAGAAAAGAAAAATTTATTTTATAGCATCAACGTCCGAGACGTAGGAATCGCTGTTGTTTTAAAAAGAACACGCAAAGGAACCGACTTGTGATACTTCACAAACCGCCAGATGTGAGCCGCAGACTGAGCTTCTTTAGGCTTAAGTTATCTCCCTCTAACTCCACCATTGATCATCTGCTCTGGGGTCAATTTAAAGCAGGGCTTGCCGGCGCTATTCGAGCATCCGACCGAATCAGAGGCCACAATGCCCTCGGTAATTGTAGCCTTGCAAAACATTCCAGAATACGAGGCTCCAGGAGGCTCAGCTTCCACTTCACTGGCTGCGGCCCGCAAACAAACAGGCTTGAGGCATTTGATGAATTTCTTCAAAGAAAAATCTTCTTTTCAGCAGCCACCCGGCGAGTTTTGCGAGCGACTCATTCCCATTTTGACGACAAGCCCCGCGCCTGGAGAGCTTGCAAGTTAGTTACTACTATCTGTTCAACCTGTTTACTTGCAGTCTAATGGAACCACCCTTCTGAACCTGGCCAAACCGTCCGTTCTCGGGGTGAGCTTACTAGTTGGGCCACTATTTTTCTGCGCGTGGCTTGGGCGAGAGAGAGGCTGAGGACGGTAGTTCACCTATTTAGCGGGGACAGAAGAATGCCCGCACCGGCGTAATTCCGGGAAACAGACGTGACAACCTTACGCTGTGGTCTGTGGGGGATTCCGGTGAATATTGATTCATGGTTGAAGCCGCAGAAGCAAGAAAACATAACTGGCTGGTTTTGCAACTCGCCGGCCCAACTGCAAGCCACCTTGTTTTTTTGTTTGTTATTTTTTTCGCTGGCTGGGAATCTTCCGTCAAAGCTCCTGTGGGCTATAACTACCCAGCCATTTTGGCGATTTCTCACCCTGCTGAGTTTCCAAGCAAAAGCTCGTCAAAATGGCAGAGAAACTACGAGAACAGGACCTTAATACAGGCGATATCAGGAATTGGCGGTCAATCGTGACGCTTCTTGTCTTCATTATCACTAGTAAGATAACCTGCGCAGCCTGTGTTTTGGTTGCGCGATGAGCTAACCCTTCAGCAATGACCCAGATATCGTCGTTCTGGTCCCCTTTCACATCCCGATCTATATACCCCGGCGGTTTGTGGAAGTTGTCGTTGATGCGCTCAGCGCGTTGCGAATAATATCACCCAGGAAAGACCATTTTCAACCTGATATCTCCAATGACGGCGGAGAGGCTGATGATCAGAATGGCAAAATCAAGCGCAAGCCCTTTCTGCGATGGAATTTTCCTATGAATTTTGTAACTGCGCCCTTGATAGCAGATCTCTTCCTGCTAGCCATTTTAGCTATTGGCCGAGAAGAAGTACGTGGTGGTACATTGGGGGCGAACAATATATCCCCGCTCGATATTATGGCTTTCTTCATTACTCTGGCCTATATTGCTATATCCATCGACGCCTCCGGGCTTATTAGGTTCCTGGCATTTAAGGTACTTCAAAAGGGAGGCAAGGTTGGGCATCGGCTCTTCTTCTACCTCTACGCTTTCTTCTTCGGCCTGGGAAGCTTCATTGGCAACGATCCTATTGTCCTGTCTGGAACTGCATTCCTCGCTTACATGACCCGGGTATCAAGCAACATCATTCACCCCAGAGCCTGGATCCACACGCAGTTCGCTGTGGCTAACATCGCCTCCGCAATCCTGGTCTCCTCCAACCCAACTAACCTCGTCCTTGCGGGCGCTTTTGAGATCAAGTTCATTGTCTACACAGCAAACATGATAGTCCCAGTCGTTGCAACAGCCATTGTCCTATTCCCCTTTTTGTTATACATCATTTTTGCTGACCCGGCCCTCATCCCATTCTCCATTGAGATGCACGAGCTCTCCGAGGAAGCGAAAGCGAAGAAGCCCGTGAATCCTAATATTCCTCATGCGCGAGGATTGGCCGAGGAGGAGGAGGGCAATGCGAGCGATGATCAAGTGAAGCTACTCTCGTTAGAGGAGATTATGAACCCTTTCCTGGACAAAGGAGGCGCGGCTTTCGGAGCTGTCATCATGACAGCTACTCTTGTCACTCTGCTGGCACTCAACGCTGCTACCCAGAATAGAGAACATTATCCCATTTTCTGGGTTACCTTGCCCGCCGCGTTTGTTATGTTTTGCTGGGATGTCGCTTTCGGATGGTACCATCGGCATGAGACACGTGAGATTGCTCGCAAGGGTCGACAGGAAGTTGAAAATGCTAGAATCGAACACATGCTCAGGGCGGAGGAGGAGATGCGGCTTGCGGCTCTAGAGCAGAAAGAGAAAGATGCTATAGATGTATACGGGACCCCTCTGGTGCTAACACAATCTCCAGAGCCACATTTGCCAAACCAGCCCAGCAATGATGGCGGCGGCGGCGGTCACAGTACCGCAAATACTGACGACGATATTACGCTAGCGGCTGATATTTCCAAGCAGGTTCCCATGATCCTTACCTCTGAGAAAAGTGACGGACCGACTCTTGTATCAACACCTCCCCGTGAACCATCACCCTCGCCTGTGCGTATACCAAGCGACAATCAACTACAGAACGGCCAAGCGTCAACCACCAGCGCGATAACCACGTTAGATGAGAAACAGGAAGTAGCGAACACGCACGCCAGCCAACCTTCGACCCAACAGCAACAAGGGACGACATCGAGCGAAGAGCAAATTTTTTCCAGTCGTGTCTCGCAAGAGCTTGCACGCCGGCAGGATCGTGGACGGGCGACACTCGTTTCACTCCTTACGAACGCCTACCGTTGGACTCAGGATACATTCCCTACGGTCACAGCAGTAGTGGCACACTTGCCATTTGCACTTGTGCCCTTTGCCTTCACCATGTTCATCCTTGTGCAAGCGCTTGTAACCAAGGGTTGGGTGCCCGTGTTTGCCTACGGATGGGACCATTGGGTGAATAAGACAGGCACCGTAGGTGCAATTGGTGGCATGGGCTTTCTCTCTGTGATATTATGTAACGTGAGTTTTTCTTTGCTCCCTGCTATCGCATTACTCTATTTTAAAGATTGGACCCGATAAGCTAAATTTCGTACGGCTTGCAGTTCGCCGGCACGAACATCGGCACCACCATTCTCCTCTCCCGCGTCATCCAAGCATGGCAAACAATCCACGACGTGAACCACACTCCCATTTCCGACCGCACATTTTGGGCGACCGTGTACAGCATGGCGATTGGCGTCAACTACGGCGCATTCAGCACAGCATTTAGTGCTTCGCTCGCTGGCATGCTCTGGCGAGACATTCTCGCTCGCAAACACATCCGAGTCCGTAGTCTCGACTTTGCGCGCATCAATCTTCCAATCATTGCCATCTCCATGGCTGTTGGCCTTGCTGTCCTCATCGGAGAGGTGTACGTTATCAGAGACAACACCCCTTACAAGCCTGTGGAATGATCGACTCGTTCTATGATATTTTTGTCTGTTTTCGGTGTTGGCTTTTACAACATTTGCGTTCGTTGTGCAAAGTACCCTTAGACTTTTTATTCTTTCTTTCCCCTTAATTTATATTCTTACTTGATTCATTTACTTTTTTTTTTTTAAAAAAAAAAAATTAAAAATACGCCTCAAACGAATGAAACGCGGGACCGGAAGAATTCACCACTCACCCTGCTATGCAGCCCGGAATAACGGTCTCATCCGCCCTGGAAGAAGTGTGCCGGAAGTTGTAGGACACCGTTTTGGGCGAGGTGGGGTTTGGAGATAGACATATCTTAGTAAGATCAGAAGCAAGACATATTCCTTCTTTAGGCAGGGTGAAGGCGGCATTCATTAGGAGAGATGTACGAGGAGAGATATAGAGAAGCTTGTGAGTCTTGATGGCATAACAGCTTAAGCAATGCCCCGGTTGGACAAATATGAGCACGACGAAAGCGCCGTTTTACGACTGCACGAAACTTTCTGAAATTTAAAACATGTTTTATTTTATTTTATTTCATATTTTTCTAGACTAGTTCATGACTTAACGATTGCTTTGTACTGTACATACATACATAATTGCTTTAATGAAGAGCCTGTCAATATATATGATCTTAGCTTCTATTATATTTGTTCTTGGGAGCGGCAGACCTCGATGAATGTAGTTTATGAATGAAGTTGCAAATTTTGTTGGACCATGATGGGAAGCGGATTACTAGCCTCACAAACTAACTTACATAGCAGAACACAATGGTTCAACCGTAAGATTTATTAGCGAGAAAATAATAATTCAATCTTTATCAGCATGTTTCCTATTATTCTCTACTGCAATCCTGCCGCTGATGAAGCTATGAAAGTGAATATATAAGGAATACCCAAGAAAATAATCAGTTAACTCACAAAAATCAAAACCAAAACCAAACCATTAACTATATCATTAGCCCTGTATCTTCTCCATATGTTGTGAAAATTAAATCGCAATACCTATGGGGAGAACTATGTCGTTAAGTCATGACAACATCACCGTCACCATCACCATCTCCACCAGCAACCTCGTTAACACTAATATCAACACCAACATCAACACAACCTCTAGCCCGTATAACTGCCAAGGCAGCCTCTGCGGCCTTGGCCTCAACCTCAGTAAAACTAACGCCCTCATTCTCCTCAACCACACACTCATCCCCTACAAAAATCTTACACGTCCAATACCCCAAGGCATTCACCTCCTTTTCATCAACAACGTGCACCGTCTCATAGCGTACCTTCATCCTGCCCACTTCCTGCCCTAAGCGCTGCTTGGGATGCATAATGTCCATACCTTCTTCGAGCAACATGCGCCGCAGGAATTTCATAAGCCCGATCCGCTCCAGGAATGCGGTGGACGCATCCAGAGAACCATGGGAGTCGATAAATATGGCACCGAGAACAGATTCTATGAGATCGGAAAAGAATTTCTGCGCGCGCAACCTCGAAAGGAGAGTCCAGGGGTATGTTTTGGAATTCTCCAGGGCTTGCGAAATGTCTGCCTGCAGTGTTTGATATTGATTTACAGTTCGTTGCTGGGCGGCTGTGAGTTCCCATGAGGTGCCGTGCCGCATGTATTGCCAGAGGGAGACTTTGCGGGTAGCCATTCTTGTCGACGTTCGTTCCTTGGAGGTCTCGGCTATTTCGCATCGCGCCTCCTCGGTAGACATACCGATGCAAAGAAATGCGAGGAAATCTGCATTGGCTACAGCTGTGCGCATTAGATGCATGTCGAAGTGAGGGAAGTTACGGGGTGAATTGAACAGGTGGTGAACGATTACATGATCCAGGATCGAATCGCCGACAAATTCCAGCCGCTGGTACGAGGACGTGGTCGAGCCAGGGTTGGATGGGTGAGTGAACGCCTGAACTAGGAAAACTTTCTTGTTGAAGGTATATCCCACCAGATTTTCAATTTCCCGGCACCAGGAGGTGAGAATATTTTCGTAGGCCTCTGGAACTGCGTGGTAGAGGGAATTAAGCCGATCACCAAAGGGCGTCCAGCGGATTTCAGGAAGGAAAATTTCGAGGCATTTTTCGGCTTTCGTTTGGCCCCCTTCTATGGTGGCTGCTCCAAGCAGAGCTTCGACCACGTCTGCGAGGGTCTTCGTCGACATTTCTCGTTGAGGGATGCCCTGTTTTTCGATTTCGAGATGTACCTTATTATAGCATGGTCGCCATTTTGCACCTGTGAAAACGTCTACAAGTATGAATTTGTCTAGCCCCGTTTCGACGGCTGCATAGGAGAGTCGTTTATTAGATACCACCTTATCCTTGGCTTTCGACAGAAGACCCTCATGCCAGATAGGATTTGCCGCTGCTAACTGGAGGGTCGTGTGGAGTTTGAGTATGCTGTCACCCAAAAATTCAATGCGTTGATAGTTGGTTGCTTCCCTCGCTACCGATGCGCTTATCGCAGTGATGACAAGGCTCAGATCTTTAAAGGCAACCGGCGCTAGGATGGTATTGTTCAATTCCTCGGCGATAAGGTAAATTTCAATGTTATGGATGATTGACGGAGCGAGAAGGGCAAACATGGAGTATTCAAGGGGCAGTTTATCAATGGAACAGTCGCGGGCCGGGTAGCACTTTTTCGCTGTGTGGTGGAGATGTAAGCCATCACTGTGAGCGACGGGATGTAGAAAGTCTCTTCGTTTGGGCCACGCCGTGCCCTCAACGTGAAGAATTTCTGGCTCTTGTAACCCTGAACTATCATCAAGGTCATCGGGTGGCACGTCATTATCAATCCTCTTCATCCATCTATATCGTTCCACTGTCCACGGCGATCTTATATGGTCAAGTCTCCGAACGAGTCCCAACTTTCTTAAACCCTTAACGTCATAATCAACAGCATCGCAAGCTGAAATCTTCCCATGCACGGACGAGCGCCACTCCATGATAGCTTCACCAGTTAGCTCCACAGCAGGAAGAAATAAACAAGAGAAGTCCAAACATTCTGGAAGCATCCTATGAGCAAATACTGAGGATAGGATGGTATAGGTTGTGTCAGCTGCATGCTTGACGAGACCCGCCCTGAGTTCCGACGGCAGTGGCTTCAAACACACGTTGAAAGTATTCTCCTCGTTCCAGAAAATCTTGAAAGTTATCTCACAGGGTAGAGGGATTGGAAATACCATGCGCATTTGTGGAAACGAAAGAGAACTAGGCGATATATCGATCAGGCTCTGATAGAAAGTTTTTGTTGTTTCCCAGCGATTTGCAATCATAGACCACGGGTTGATACGTCCGGCTACCTTTACAAGACTGGGTTTCTTCTCAGAATATTCCAGGGCTGGATCTTCCACGGCCATCCAGTGAATTGGCAGCAAGTTGTCGTTGACTAGTCCCTCTTGGTAAAGTTTAACATACGCTTGGAATGCGGCATCGCGTTGGGCCATCTGCTCTCTTTTCCATCTTTTAGACCCATGAATAACTCGAAATTTGGGATCGAGGACGTTGGGTAATATAACTTTGGCAGTGACCATTCCGTCCACCTCGCTTTCATGGAATATAAAATCAGGTCGTGTGTCGGTAAAGTCACATTGAAGAGTGGCGCAGAAATGTTCTAAATGGGGTCGGGCGTTCTCAAAGGTTAAGAGCGCCCTACTGCGCTTTAGCATAGGAAAGAGAATGGAAAAAGGGCAAAGGGAAAAAGGATGACAGTGACGTTGTGGAGACTCACCCGGTAGATTCGATCCGGAGATATTCATCTCCTTCCTCTTCGATGTTCTCTTTCGCCCTAGCATCTTCGAGCCGGTGCATGTCCTTTTCATACATTCTCTTCATTACTTCTTCCATTTTGCTCCACTTCTTTCCTTCGGACTTATCATCGCCATTCAAAAATATGACGAATTTAGAGCGCTCTTTCCGTGCTCTACCTCTTCTCTGAATAAAGGACCTGAGGTTATTGATGGCATCGAAACAGACAACAAGGTGGCAAGCTGACACATCAATGCCTTCTTCGAGGACAGATGTTGCAATGAGTAGGTTCTTCTTCCCGGAACGAAGGTCATCTATTGAACCCTTTTGGGTCTTCGTGTCATGAAGTTCGGTTATCGTTGAAGTTCGGCCCGCGTAGCCAGCATCACCCAAAAAGGCACCCAAAACAATAATATGTTTCAACCGGGGATGCTTGGAAATAAGATGTGCAAGCATTGTAACAGTTGATCTTTGTTGGGCGAATATAATCCCCGTGAAATCTGATGTATACTCCTTCTCCAAAAGGTCTATGAGGAGATTGGCCTTCCCAGAGACTAGCTCAGGTTCGCTATCCCAGTACGGTTTATCCGGGCATATCGGCAACTGTGACAGAGTCTCAAAGATAAATGTCTCTTCTTCTCTTTCCAATTTAGCAAGGGGGCCTGCTGGTTGCTTGGCCCGTTTGTTTTCAAGGCGTTTTAGGACTTCAGATATGAACGCATCTGCCGCCCATGGTCCTAGGTCATCATGGATACTCGTAGCTTGTCTTCGAAGTTTGGACATCTGTGAGATGCAAAAAGTTTTACGCTTCTCTAGAACATTTAACAAATTTTCTTGGCTTCTTCGGTCGTTTTGCTGCCTAAGTCTTTTGACCCAGGGATCTTGCTCGATATCGACAGTATCGACAACTCGGTCTAGGCTTCGCAGAATGTCCGAATACACTAACGAATCAATCCGAAAATTCACAGTACAGAGCTCTGGACGATGAACATATCGCATCAACTCTTCCCGATGGATCCTAGGGGTCTCGCAACGGGCGTTCAAATTGTCCTCAATTTTCCTAGTTCAGTTAGTCGATGAATATTTTGACAGCGGTGAATGGAACACATACTTCAAGCTTTCGGGGTCTACCTTTATAACTGGACTAGCAGTCAGCCCTAAAATATGAGGAAGATCATTTGTGGTACCCGTTCTTTGTAGTTGTTCATGATAAAATCGTTGCATTAGAGTATTAGGTGCTTCGTCTCTGGCGCAATGGTGCGCTGGGGCAGGCATTAGCTAAGATCAAACGCATATTGAACAGATAGATGCTCCCGATCCCGGACACATACCTTCATCGAAAACGAGTAAAGCAATCCGAGACATGGTTACGAACCCATGTGACATGGCATCAAGAAGAACTTGAGGGGTCGAAACGACAATTCTGATATTCAAGAATATGTCATCCCAGATCTTCTTGGTCGACCAGTAATTCACGTTGTCCGAGCCTAATAGTAGTCTTGTTTGGTATGCAGAGAGCTGCTGGGATATATTGTTATGCTGCTGCTCGGCGAGAGCAACAGTGGGAGCAAGAAACCAGACAAGCTATTTTATTCCGCGGAGTCAGGGAGATCTAACAGAAACAGATATGAATAGATGAAAAATAGTGACAGTAGTACCACGAACCTTGTGTGCAGCGCATGTTTCAAGCTCATGTCTGATTCGAAGAATTGCTCTAAATGCTCATGAACTGGTCAGATCGGAAGCAAGACTGGATGGATATGTCATAGTTCGGCTGGTCTAGCAGATATAGAGAGCATCCCACAACGGCACAGTACTATTGAAGCCCGGTCCATGCTCCTGTGGTAGTTTGAAGATCGCCATGACGGGGCCACAGAAAACGTATGCGCTTACATCTGAGTTTTGCCGCTTCCCGTGTCCATCTGCAAATCCAGGTATTAGAATTATTAAGTTGGTACATATGTGTAAATTACTGGGAGATGCATATCAAAGTCTTTGGATGTCGTAAATTTACTCACAGCGATAATGATATTTTCACGTAGACTTGCTTCGAGCATTTCCAGTTGGTAGGCACGAGGTTTAAGAACCGGGGGTGCATGATTCCCACTGTGAATCCCATTGTTCAATTTTGAATCAGCGGGGGTATAATCGGTTTCGGTTGAGGGGATCCACCGTTTCTGGCCATTTCGGCCTTCGCAGGGAGGCGGCATTTAGCAATGGATGATGGGGATATTGAAAGCCTATTTTTGGCAAGGTGAACGCGTGGAATGTATTTTGAATTTGAGACGAGCAAAATTTTTGATCTGAGGGGAATACATCCTGTCTATAAATAAGGCGGAGTGTCAACAAAATGTGTATGGATTAAAGCAAAATATGGGAGGCCTCAAATTTTGAAAGGGCCAATGGGAGCGATGATATTGCGTCAACCCTACTATCCAACCAAGCGAACTGTCAACGAGGCCCAAATGCTGCTGGTGACTATGATTATTATTATAAGATGGCAAGAAAAAAACTGTATGTCTGGAGGTGCTTTGGTTTTTCTACATTACAAAGCTAAAAAGGTAAATTATAAAAAAAATCAAAACCTGAACATTGCCGCTTGTCGTGAATTCTATCATAGGTTTGTTAAGTAATCCTCAATCTCCTCCTTGGTCAGCTTCCGGAACCTTGGCCCTCTGGCGCCTTCAACTCCTTCATATCCCAATAGATGGTCAGCCGGCGGCCCAACAATGCCTGTATAATTTATTAGTTGTACCCAAAAAGACAAAAGCAGGTACGAAAAGACTGGTTGGTTATGACGTACCGATCTCAACAGTTTCACCATTCATTTCACCTTCAATGGTCTCTTTTAGCGTGAGAAGAGCGATATGGATAGCATCTTCTAGCTCAAGACCTTCTGTGTATCTCTTTTCAAGGAAGGTTTTCGCGCTGGTCGCGCTTTTCCCAATGGCTGTGGCTTTCCACGGGAAATAGCTGCCGCTGGGGTCGACCTGGTACAAGCTAGGGCCGCCTTTTAGGATCCCTCCCGTCTTCCCTGACGCCTTCTTCTTGTCTGTGTCTGACTCGCTTTCTGCGATTGTTGGCTCGACACCGTCATCCCAGCCCGCAATTAGCAAGCTGACACCATACGGCCTGACACCACCGGACTGCGTAGCCTCCTGGACAACCCGGGCGACATCCTGGACCAATATTCTTGTTGGTGGGTATTCGTTGTAAATGCGTTTGTAGGCAGTGTGGGAGGTTTTGCGGGCTTTATCGACAAGGACACGGTAATCGGGGCCCATGCCAGAGTAAACCATGCCGATGTCTGGAGTGATTAAAGAGACTTTTGAGAGAGAAGGTGGCTCTATCAGGGGCGACGAGGACTTTTTCTCTGTGGCTAAAACGACGCCATTCGTAGCTAGTGAAAAGAAAATACGGCGAGGGAGTCAGCAATAAGCTTCATTACGTAGATATATAGACGAGAGTTCAAGGTAGGTTGGGGGGTTGTTACCTTTGATCCCCAAAGCGGTAACACCTTGGTTAACGGCATTTAAAGCATATTCTGTAGATAATCAGCTATCGTAGAACTACTATATACCATGAGACATCTGCATACCGATCTGGACCAGCTTTCCACTATGATATTTGTTAGTATCTAGACCTCTCAAAGCAGTAAATGTGAGGCCGTGAGAGCATACCTGGGGGAGAACGTAGTCAACGAAAATGAGTAGCGATCTGCCATGGTTGGAAGCACACAACAGGTTCAGAATGTGGGAGAAAGAGAGAGAGAGACAAAAGTACAGCTTCTAACGGACTTTTAATGGGCTCTGGTATCTGACTGTATAGAGAGAGGGAGTTGTGAGGTTGTTGTTGGGTTAGGTATTGCTTGCTGCTGGTTTCCCCTAGGCCACAGGGTGTTTACGCGGTGTGCTTCCAAGCGCGATCCAGCGTTTATGCTGGCCAGTAATAGCAATGGCGTTTGCATTGCCTGTTCTGGTCTAGCGGCGGCTCTTGCCTGGCTCCTTTTCCCCCGTCCCGACGTGATCAAATTTTACCCGCGAGTTCCCTGCTGCCACCTGTCAAGATCAACAGCAACGTTACTACCAGTAAGGCCAACGACAAACCGTCCACTCTGCTGCCGGCACAGGATGTTTGTGCCACTGCGACGGTGGCCAACTAACCAGCCAGAGCGCGAAGCTGGTTGAGTGTCTTTTATTGCCGCTTATTTGTTGATTGTTCTCTTGTACCCAACACATTAAATAATATTCTTAACCCTTAATCCCGCAAGCCCCTCATTTCTTCTCCTGGCAAGGCCAGGATGTCGCTTCACTCTGCTCCAAGGACTGAGGCACAGTGGCAGTGGCCAGAGCCTGCGCCGGAGCCTGCAACTGAGGAGGCTACAAGTGTCCCACAGCAGCAATCGAATGGGCCTGAGAATGACGGGACCCGACGCCAAGGTCAGGAAGCAGAGGAGCAAGTGCCTGCTCGATCCGCATCCTCCAGCTCACCCAGATACTACCCTTCCAAAACATGTCGTATATGCCTGGAAACTGTTCCTCCCACCTTCCAGCCTGCCTCGGAGAACCTCCCCGATTTCCTACAGTCCACTCCTCGGGTTACATACGAGTCATCCGATCCCGAGCTGGGGCGGCTCATTCGCCCCTGCAAGTGCAAAGGTTCGTCGAGATATGTACATGAAGGGTGTTTGAATTCGTGGAGACATGCGGACCCTGCATATTCGGACAGGAACTATTGGCTGTGTCCCACCTGTGGCTTCCAGTATCGGCTGGAGAGGATGAGATGGGGTCGATGGATCACGAGCACCGCAACTCAGCTTGTTCTCACCGCCGTTATACTTTTGCTTGCCATGTTCCTACTTGGTTTTGTTGCTGACCCGATAATAAACCTGTATATTGATCCGTTTGATACTCTACTCTCACGGTTATATGATCCCGATGCTACCGAGAAGGTCTTCTTTCCTGAAGAGGAGGTGCCGTCAACGACAACGTGGACCGAACATTTCTTCAAGGGTCTTGCTTCGCTAGGAGTTTTGTCATTCGCGAAAGTCATTTTCGCTCTTTCTCCATGGCAATGGTGGAATTTACGGAGTTCTGGCCTTGTTGGCGGTGGACGTAGGCCTGCTGCCACTGGCAGGGATCGCGCGGCCTCAGTCAGCTGGATCGTTCTTTTAATAGGCGTCTTGACGTTCCTTTGGGTAGGTTTCCTCCATCCATTCTTTTCAAGGTCGTTGCTAATTGGGATTTACAGGCTGTATATAAGGGCGTACGGGCATGGAGCCGCAAGGTGCTTGAAAAAGCCAGCGACCGTGTTTTGGACGTTCCATTAGAAGACGACGATGAACCCGATGATACGGCACCTGCTGGTACACGGGAACCGTCGAATTCCAAGAAGGAAGATTGATTTCCATATCCCTATTAAATGTTCTATACCCCACTCTGTTGTCGTATTGTACAGCCTCGTGAGTTCATAATCACAAATTAAAAGATACTATTTAATGGCCATTATCAAATCCCCAACCATTTTGACCCTCATCCATCTTCACCCATCTGCACTTTCCATGCAGAGACACACACATACACCACGCACTACTTAAGTTGTCACGGTCTTACCAATGATGTGCCAATTAGTCGATGTGCGAAGATTAACGAAACCTTCGTTAACTGCCTTCATATCCAAATTACGGAGGAGATACCTTTTTTCTTAAAGCATTGGAACGCTAAACGTTTTGTTTCTTGTTCCGCTACGTGCTTTCCATCTTTTATCCATGGTTTTGTTGGTGGGAAGGTTTGATCGTAGTCTCGATCGGTATGCTTCGCTCTGGGGAATGTGCAAACATTTTTGCGCCTTCCTGCGCCATGGTTCCGGTGTATGAATTGCTTCCCTCTTTTTTGGGTGGTTCTTTTGCTAGAAAGGGATTTTCCGAGCGTTCGTTTAGGATTGGGCTACGGTACAAGTCAAGATTGGCTTTCTTTTTTTTTACCGTTATTGGTCATCGGTCCTGTACAATGGTCGCCTGTTTTTGAAACGGTGGCATTAATTAATAGAGGTGATGATAAACAAAGAAAATTCATTCATTCCGTTCATTTAAATACTTTATGTATTTCTCCTCCTCTTGCACCTCCACAAATCAGCCCAAATGCCTCCTATTTTTACTTTCCAGGCTCCATAACAACCACTACTAAATACCAAGGTACGTAACATTCCAATGAAGACACAGGTATTCACCTCCGATACTCAGCCCCACAATCCCCCATATCCCTAAACATCTCTCCCCTACGGCTCCGACTCAGCACCTCGCCCAACATCCGCTTATCCTCCCCACCCAACCGCCACCCATAAATCGCCAAGTTATCTTCCGTGTGCTCGGTGATACCCATACGGGCACCCACAATCACTGCGCCCACGTAGCTGAAATCGAGCACCCATCGCGCCGCTACGGCGGAGACGCTGGCATTGTGCTTGCGGCCTATTGTGGAGAGGGTGCGGAGGAGCGTTTGGAAGAGCGACCAAGGGCCCCAGATGTTTATCATCTCGAGGTACTGGGCAGGGGTTTGTTAGGTTAGGTTAGGTTTGGATTGAATTGAAATTCGAGATAGGTCTATGTTATATATATGCAATATATACATACCTTTCGGAGGCTAGGCGTCATGTCTGAGCCGAATGTGTCTGGCTCGTCTTTTCCTAGCCATTTTTCGGAGAGGAAGCCACCACACTGCAGATAGGGGGGAAGTTAATGGTTCGGAACATTTAGGATATGAAGCGGGGAGGGCGGCCCTACCAGTGTCCCATAAGTTAGGAGTTTGATGTTATTCTTCTCACATGCTTCTGCCATGGCGTATGTTGGCCGGGCGTCGATGAGTGAGAACTGGTTTTTTTTTTCATCTTATTATCAGCGATTGCAATGATACTAATGTGTTCTGTCTCCAGGCGTAAAAGCTTCTTGATATTGATTACCTGCACTTGATTCGTGGCGACCTTCACACCCGCACCTATAATCTCTTCCATCCTCTTTGTGTCAAAATTACAAAGTCCTAGCACCGCCACGCGCTCGTCGGCCTGGAGGAGTTGAAGGGCGTGGATATACTGCGGGTTATTATACTAGTATCAAGATGTTAGGTTAGAACCACATGCTTCATTGAGAGGGATATATTACATATGTAATTTATAAAGCATGAGCAGCTCCCTCAGTTTTTTTTGAACTTTTTGAATTTTTTATGGTTTTTGCATGAAACAGATAATATACAATAAAAGAGATATGGAGGCAGAAAACACACGTCATGCCAGTGAAACTGGAGCAAATCAATTTTGTCTGATTTTATATTTGCTAGGCGTTGCGAGACGGCATCATGCATTCCATCTTCTGTCACTGTGATAGGCTCAAAAACGCAGTATTTGGTTGCGCAGAAGATGGACTCTGGTCCTGAGTATGTAGACCGGAATTGGCCCTGTGGATAATTTGGTTAGCCACTGCTAATGGTTTTTTCATTTTCATTTTTCATTTTCCCCCCTCATTATTATTATCTTCATCATTATCAAATATCCACAGAAGGGTAAATGTCGGTATATGATCAAGGAAAAGAGGGCGCAGAAGGGATCACTTACGAAAACAATCTCAGCATCACCGTAGTGGTCAGCCATATCTGCTCATATACTCAGAGTTAGTTAGGACTCATTATAATGATCTATCCGTGGATACACTATGCTTCCTCCCTCAAGGAATAGCACAATGCCCCATATTTGTTGCTGGTGTGATATAAATGTGTAGTGGTCCGTAACAATATACAATAGGTAGTTATAAACCTATACATAAGCGAATCTACTCACCAAATGCAGTAAAACCAGCATCGACGTGTTTTTGGAATTGGCTCAACATCTTTGATTTACTCGCGGATCCCCATGCTGGGCTTGATAATTGCCACAGCCCTATGAACAGTCTTGGGATAACGAATGATCCGAGCTGGAAGCGTTCGATTGCGCTGGCATTTCCCTGGGGAGACGGTGTCGCCACCACTGAGGCATCATTCGCAGGGCGGACTGTTGACATGGTGAAAAGGATATCAAAATTAAAGTAAACGCAACATCAGAGCTTCGTGCCTGTTGTAATGTATGTATGTATGTACATTTAACTCCGTACAGTAGGTGGTAATAATCTGATGGGTTATTTATAATTACTATTCGAGCGGCGAATAGAGTGCAGCTTGTTTAGTCCCCGACCGGTTCGGAACGAGCCCAATGCGGTAATTTCACGCGCCGGCCTCCAGCTGTTGTTTGGCTTCGGAGACCGAGTTCTTTCGGGGGGACTAGGGCTGTATTATGGTTGGGTAGGTTCGGGGCTAAAAACCTTGAACTAATTCACGCGGAGAAAAGGGCAGAAAAACGATGAAGTGGGCCCTGTTGCAGGGGACAAATGAATGGCCCATCTAGTTACTGTATGAAGGGGAAGAACGTAAATCTCCTTGATAATTTATAGTTTTGTGGATGGCTTATTTGGGATCAACATCGTATCAATGTAAACTAGGGGTACGGGGAAATTTTGGCAGGATGATCAAAGGTGCAAATTTCAAGGAGGCAAGCTGAGAAAAAAAAAGAAATTACCTAGGTATTTTTGAACATAATTCGTCTAATGCTCTACGGTTGTTTACAGGCTGTATCAATTTACCATATTCATGAAACCTGTTTTTCCGGTCATGGAGCAAGGAAACCACCCCCTGAACATGTTTCACTTGTACCACAAAAACCACAGATGACATTGGAAGAGAAAAAGTAAGAAAGAAGATAGCAGGTCTGGAGGTATTCGGGAATCTCCGATAAGTGCCTGAAAAAAGAAAACAAAAAGAAGACGAAGTACTATGTAGAAGGCACCCGCCATTTTACACGTTCTCGCCCTTCTCATTCCGGCATCTTCGATAGAATACTCTCCAGCATCATCGAACCTCTTTCGAATCCAAATTCCAACCCCATTCCCTCATTCCGTCCTCTGCAATTTTCAAGGTCGGCCCGAAGGCTAAGCAACACCTGCCGGTGATCAGTCGGCATTTTTTCTTTCCTCCAATTGTTGACCATCGCAATTTTCTGCACCGCTGTAAGCGCCTGGACAAGATCACCATCTACGACAGCCAGTACTTGCACCAGCTGCTCGCCTTCCAGCGTCTTATCATTCGGTTCGAGCCCAGGAGATTGGCGGACCACCTCTGCCAATAGCTTCACGCTTTCAAACGCTAGACCTGAGCCAAGGAGACAGCATATACGGCTTCGTGATTTCGTCAATTCAGGAGTTGGGATTTGAACAGGTGGCGGTGACGAAGAAGAAGAAGAAGAAGAAGAAGAAAAAGAAGATGATGATGCTGGCGTTGATGTAGACTTGTCAACCACCGTAAATAGTGCTGGAATGAAGGGTCTTTGTAGATCGTGTCGGAGATATTTCTGCACATGGTGCTGTAGTTTGTGCGTAACCTGGCCGTTCTCGTCTGCTGCTAGCATTGAGCGAAGAATTACTCGTAAAGCTTCTGGACTGAGATTCGCGATGACTGTATCTGTCATGAGGTTGACGTGTGACACCCTCGCCTCTGGCCCATTGATCCCGTTGACCTCCATGTGAGCTTAGGTGGCGGTTTTTGTTGTACGTAACTCTGCAGGCATATATATTTCGACACACACTAGGGTAGAAAAGTATCATGATATCTTTTAAAAAACTCGGAGATATTTTGTTACCAAAGACAGTTCTGTTGAGATCTGAACGCTCTCTGGCTCTAGGGCTGTCTTATAAAGAAACCCTAGGTGGTTCGAATAAAGTAGATACGGCTGGAGAAGGTGAACTCCTCCCCCCAGCCTGCAGAAGTTGATAGGGTATTAGCCCTGGCAACAGTATCGGAATCCATGTAGGGCTCTTAAAATGGTGCGCGCATTATTTGTCCAGTTACGGAATTATTAAGCTTTTGAGTACGCAGTACAAATAAGAACAAAAATGTCACCGACGGTAGCGAAAGATGCAGGGCAGCAGTGGCAGCATGCCGGCGTTCTAGGAAATGCTCCGAATATGTTAGCGGAGGCGGAGCGCAACTTGGCGTCTTAACCCCGAAACGTGGCGGTGATGGTGGGCGGGGGGAAGGAGTTAGATTTTGCCTTTTTCGGGTCTTGAGGTTGTGATTTGTGATGGAGCCCTTGGCCCAGAATTTGGGGGGAATTTGGGAGGGTACCATTGAATGGCTCCCTTGATCCTGGAGCTATTTGCGAGAGGTTTGATTTCAAACCACTCCCGTCTGTGGAATTAGCCGTTTTCATGATGCTGTCAGCACGCGTCAGCAATGTGGTGTGCTCTGCGGAAGGGCGTGGGTTGTATGGGTACAGCGCTGGGGGGTTGTATGGTTATGAGGCTGATGCGGGCTTGTCCACGAGGCATACTGTTGGCTCCGCAGCAAATGGCGATCTATTCAATACGTCGTGCGAAGCGGGTAACCGGCTTGGGACCCTCAATGAGATGTGGGAATAAATGCATCCGCGAACAGTTCACCACCTCTGGTGTCAAGTGAGGGGTGGCTTTGGGACAAAGCACGCAAGTCATGGGGAGGGAAATTGATTTGCCCTTGTCTGGTAGATTCCTTTTGCACCAATTTGGTTGCGTTGGCCAGAAATATTCTTTGTTTCAGTCACCGTGACTGAGTACTAGTTAGTAGTTACATGAAGAGATGCTAGGATTTGACATTGAAGTGTGGACTGCGGTTGAAAAGCATATGTTGATATCTAGAGATTTAAACCAATCACGGCACCTAAGTTACAATGCCACTTAATTTTGAAAAGTAAGTGGGAGGACATGACAATGTATCATGAAGGTAGGAATAATGGTTAGTAAGCAGCTTGATAAACTCCATGGAAAGTACTAATTGTATGGTTCAAGAAATTTTGTTGAGACATATCGGACGTTTGGCGGTATCTGTTGAGCAGATTGTCACTTTTAATTGTGGTGTTTCTTAAGAAGCAAAGAATATTGATTGATGAGTTCTTCATGAAATTTGCAGCAGAGTCGCGTACTTAACTTTCGGTTGCATGATTGATGTTGCATAGAATTATTTCAGCTGATTGGCTAGAGTTTAATGTACGTAAGTTACAGTACCGCATACCCTAGCGGCGGCGGCGCAGAGTTTATTTATTTAGAGCCCACGCTACTCGGCAGTCTAATCCATGGATCAAGGATTGACAAGGAAGAAGGGGACAGCCTTGAATCCAGAAATAAATATCTGCCCTCTCGGAACCCTTAACCTTTCCTGTTACGGCCTAGGCCTCCTTTTGAGTTGTACGCCCAACTAGAACAAGTCTACAAAGGCCGCTACAGCTCGGCGGGCATTTTAAGATTTCACCATAATCAAAAAGTCTTACTGTTGAGGTGTCGTTTGAGAAGAATGGAAGCGGGAACAAGTCTTAACTCGGCCGTTTCGCCCTGAAGCCCAGCTACCATGGGTGGCTGAACCATATTCTTGCGCAGTTCTACCTCGCAATCACCACTTCCCCGGGACAAAACAACGACTTACATCGTTACCAGGCGGGAGAGATGCATGAGTCGACTCTTTAATAAATTTGTCTTTTGTTTGTTTCTTCCTAGCCATGCCGCCAGGTGCAGCAAATCCGTCCATGGTGGCGTGCACTCCATGTCGCGCAGTTAAGATGAAATGCACTCGGGATTTAAGCTCTACCACCTGCTCCCGTTGCAAGCGCAAGTCTCTGTCTTGTTTTTTTGAAGCACATCGACGTGGTCGTAAGGCCGGCACAAAGTGAGTGAGGTTTTGTGTGACAAACCGGAGGGTTTTCTACTACTTTTCTGCCCCTACTATTTCCAATATCATATGCGCAATGGGACAAAATGTGGTGGGCATTCCAAGCTTGTTGGGGGTTACGGCCAGATACTACCCACTGAAAAATTTCATTTAATAGCCACTGTTATATTTTGCCCATTGTTGACTGTTGCTGGCAGGTTGCGTCCGAAGGCGGAACGAACCCAAGGGAAAGATTATCTTGAACCCACCCACCAAGCCCGGTCTACTCCATCAACAGATAGAGATGTACCAGTCAATGTAGAACGAGCCAAGGGTTCAGACACCTCTTTGGCATCCGATACCCTGGCTCCATATGGCTGGCTTCCAAAGTCTGCTACAGCTGGAAAATTTTCCATCGCAAACGTACTCAATGCGGAAGACGAATCTCCCACGCACCATTCTTCCGAACATAGAGCGGCAAACTTCGCAAGAGAAGATAGCTACGTGAGTGATATGAACGATCCTATAAATCTTGATCTTGTCGATCTTCCAGCAGCTCAATATTTTTTCGATAAGTAAGCTTCTCCCCAGATCTCAAAATAACTATCAACTTTATGGCCACAATATTTGCTGTGACGGTCTGAATATATGACTGACTATATATTCCATGGTACAGCTTCTTCACTTACATGAATCCGTTTATCTGCCAATTTGATCCAAATTTACACACATTGAAATACATACGGACACGGTCATCCTTTTTGTTTTCCGCCCTCCTTTCTGCAGCGGCGAAGATTTTCAGGCCATCTTTATACCCTAAACTTCATGAGCATGTAGAAAACATCCTTAAAGATATTCTAAGCACAGGACAAATCTCAACAGAAATTGTCCAAGGGATCTGTCTTTTGACCTATTGGAAAGAACCAAGTGACTCGCGCGCATGGCTCCTGGTGGGTTATGCAATACGAGCAGCTATAGAGATGGGTTGGCACAAGTTCAGCCCACCATATCTAGCTAGCTCTGCAAGCTCCGTGGGAGAATCTGTGGAGACAGAGCTTGAAATACGGGAACTGCGAAGCAAAGAGAGAATCTGGCTTTTGCTATTTGTATATGACAGAAGGTACGCAGATTTCATTTTAAACAAAATATTTGTTGCCGGGAGTCTTACTGCAAAACAATGGCTTTCAATTATTGATATTTGTGCGATGTCTAATTCTTTCAATTTAGTGTGAGTCTACAGTTGGGAAAGCCCTGGATGATACAAATAGACCCCCTGATTCGCAGCACGGAAAATTGGCACCAACATGTCTACGCCGTACCTGGCTGCGATCAAATTATGTCCGCCTTCGTACAGCTCCGCATCCTTGGGTCTGAGATTTTGGATCTCTTCTGGATCGACCCTGTTGCCACCACGGCACAATCTATTACTAAGAACGAAGTAGTTTTGAAATTATTCAACGGCGATTTAGATAGATGGGAGGCTAAATGGTACAGGATTGTAGAAGAAGGTATGATTCCCTGACCTATCTAGCTTTGACTGTGGGCTCTTACACCACATGGGGATTCTGTCATGAGCGAGGGGAAGAATATCGATTATGGTGATTCTAACAAAAAATTATTTTTCATTATCATATCTAGTCAGCACCAACGTCGCTCATCGCTTTATCATTCGGTTTTATGGAACACATCTTCGACTCCTCCTGCACTCCTTTCGACTTCAGCTCTCAATCCTAAGTGGAAATATTTCCAAACAAGCACTCTGGGTTTGCTATACCAGCTCTCTTGACATGCTTCGTTTAGTCGTTGACCGACTAGGGGTAACATCCCATTCGCCTTACTGTCAAGACTCTGTGCACGTAATGATCGCGTACGCTGCTGTGGTCATGATAAAGGTATGTTATCTCCATTCTTCCGATGTCTCATTTCATTCGCCACCTCACTCCATACACTCTATCGGATAGGTCTTTTCATCGCGACGCTGTACCATATGTGAACTAAGCAACCACCTCATTTCATAGATTCTTCTCTCTTTACCGGGAGAACTCCCCAGCGAATCTGAAAGCCTGATCCTTGACCTCATCAGCGAAACGGGTCAAAATTTCAGCACAAAAGGCCAAGTTACAAACACTAGTTCCTACTATCAAAGTAAATTCCTCGCGAACGTAGTCGCGCAGTACCGGAAGACGAAAGAGGAATCCTCTTCACCTGCAAACAAATGGCTGAGACAGCAACATCAGCTCCTGCAGCAACACGGGAAACAAAAATATCATCTGCCTCCCTTACCTTCTCCCCAACAACAGGGGGGATACACAGGATCTCAACGATCGAATTCCCCGCGCCAAACGATTCCGCCGCTATCCCCAAACGCGGTCTCCAGAAATGTCCAGGGATATCAGCAGAGCCCGCATCCCAAACCCCGACAACAGCAGCAGTTGCACCAGAACCTCTTCAGCCAACACGATACCCAACAACCCCACCCACACCAACTCCCTCAAATAGACACAAAGTTACCACAACGTGCGGGTCCGCAGCAGCTCAATGGCCATAATCTAAATGCCAATAATAAGCTTCCATATTATAACATTTATACAACCTCTGCACACAATAGCCTCGAGACCTTCATGGCGATGGATGGCCATAGTACCGCCATACCGCTCTTCACGGATAACGTTGTCTGGGAAGATCTGTTTGCGCACGCTGGGTTTAATATTAGTAGTGGGGCTTTTTTGCCGAAATTGGCGGAGGGGTTGGGGAGGGGTGCTTGAGTTGCTATGGGAATGAAAAATGTAGATGTTAGGGTATAGTTTGTGTATATCATGACTGATGATGATATGGACACGCATGGAGATGGATATAGCTATACAGACATGGAATAGAGAGCTGTGGTACATGCATAAATATGGTACGTGCGGTAAGAATGAGTATATGTACAGCGAGGGCGAGAAGTGCTTTATTTTATGACCTTTGTACAATTTATAAAGTTTCAATTAGATGGCTTATGAATGGCACTAATCCCTTTTTCCAAGATATCGAAGTGAGTTTTGGAATATCCAGTAGATTCCTGTCGGTGCGGATGCGTTCGCACGCATAATCGTATTTTATCCTGTCAGTTGCGCATAACGCTCAGAACGAGCGTATGAAGGGAACAATAAATCGTCCTCTAGTAGTTTATCCATCTTTTCATCACATCTCTTGTTGGCAGACAATTGTAAACAAAATTAATTTACTCCCCCGTATCTTCAACGCCCCCATTCAAAGTAATCACAAAATCACACTGATTCCCAATACCTCGCGTCATCCCGTCCTTCATGCCAAACACATAGCCTTTCCTCAGAAGTTCACACTCCTCAAAATGGTCACAAATATTCCCCAAATAAAATGCAACATTATCTCCCCTCGGCCCGCCTCCATTCCCTGGATCGTCGCCATCCCATATTAATGGCTGCGGACCCTCCGCCTCCTCGCCCTCCTCCTGTTCATACCGGTTCTCATACTCTCTCTGAAGCGTGCACGGACTACAATATATCCCGGACTCGGCCATCTGCTTCTGCGCATCCCAATATGGCAAATCCGTCGCACCCATGCCCATCCACCTCATTCTCGCTATTTCATAAACCCCGACCATCAAGTGCGGAATATTAACACTACCCTGTTCTTGTCCCCGCCCCCGGCCTGGCCTGCACTCCTGCCCTTGCTCCTGCTCCTGCTCCTGCCCCTGTCCCTGTCCCTGCGCCGTTACTACAGAAGATCTATCCCCCTGGAACCGTTCATGCGGCCCCAACCGTTCCACCATCACCCTCTCCGCCTCCGCAACGCTAACAAGGTCAACAGCCTCATCCATAATACCGAAATGCAGCGGACCGCTCCCATACGACCCAGGAAACGCATGCAGAGCTGGCAATTCCTTTAACACAAACAACATCCTTAACAGTTCTTCCGGCGTGAGATCTCCCGCAAAATGACCCATCAGGCAGCCGATGGGCGCCACTTGAAAGCGGGCCCGTGTCCACAGACACCGGTTGCAGCACCGGGTCAAAGTGGGGAGGAAGAGCAGCGCGCCGAAAGCGCCGCATATACGGCAGAGTGGGTGTCGGAATTCGGTGTATAGTTGGTATAGGGGGAAGCGGGATGAGAGCTGGACGCGGTGGAGGACACGGAGGGTGTGTGGGGCATGCTGTTTTAAGAGGGTGTAGGGGTGTAGAGAGTCTATTAGAGTTTTGTACAGGGTGTTTATGAGACGGAGGGTGAGGAGTGCGTCTAGGTCGAGGTGGAGGAGAATGGAGGTGGTGAGTTCCGGGGGCAAGGTGGTTAGCTTTCCACCATCTACAGGTGGACGGGTGCTGGTGGTGAGGGCAATGGGGTTTGGAAGGGGGATCTTCGCGATATCATGCGATGTGTAAAGTTCAAGCTTGAACCGTGCTGGTCGCAGTCGGCGGTGTCCGATGCCAGATGCCATTCTGATAATTCCTTTTTCTTCTTATGATTGTCGTAGGAGAGAGGAGAAGCGTTCATGTGGCAGGTGTCTGGTCAGCTACACGTAACCTTCAACCTCGCTTTTATTAGGCCAAGTATTCTACTTTTCCTTCAAGTATAGGCTCGACAGGTTTACCGTTCTAGCATCGTCTGTTCAATCAACAGAAGGCCACGTCTCCGCGCAAATATAGGTAAACGTAGTTGCAGCATTGCAGGCAGCCCCGCCGTTGTGGAGAGGGCTCTTTAGCCCGTTATTTGGCCGGGGGAGGGTTATTTTATCAACAGTTCGAGTCCCTGTGTGGATCTATCCAACCGTTTAGTAGTCCGTATTAAAGTTGAAAATAACATTCTTGGAGTTTATCACAGGTCCTGATGGTGGAAGTTGGTTGGGGTAGATCAGAGGAAATATATTCATGTGATCACACGCTATTAATTCCATCTATCGAACACATTACACTCCCACCAACCAAAGCCAGAAATCATGGCATACGGGCACACAGTAAAATTAATATTAAATACCTAGGTATGCACATTAGAGAGGTTACCTAAATATGTTACAAAGATAAGTAAAACCGAGCGCCAAATAGCAATAAATAGGCATATATGAACAGCATGTTTGTCACATCGCAACCCCTGGGCAGAAACCCATGAGTTAAAAAGGGACAAGCGAGTGGCGGGTTTCTTTTCCCCCTAGATTATAAATAATTGATCACTTTTCCACACTTCGATTAACCTGTGCATACTCTAGAAAGGAAAAAGATATGTGAAACAAACAAATGCAAAAAAGTAGAGATCAGCATAAACGCAGCTCAAGTCTGAGATGAAACATAAAATATCAACCACGGATATGACTGAACGAACAGGAGAGGAGAAGAAAGGGGGTTGCATTAGGCTTTTCCGAGTATTCCCTTATTCGTCATACTCTTTGCAAATACGGCAACAGCTGATCCAGCGAGCACCACCACTCCGGAAAAGATAGATACTTCGACAAATCCGTGGTACTGAGAGACAAGAGCACCATTTATCGGTGGCCCAATCAGTCCAGCAATTGATGCAATGCCCATGCCCATGCCCATGTACGTACCGATGTTTTTTGGGTTATCGGTACATGTCGAAAGGCAGACCACCAGACCCGAGACGATGGCACCGGAACAAAAGCCAAAGAGGCCAGAAAAAACTAGTATGCCGGCATTGGTCGTAATTTTTGGCCAGCAAAATATGAGAATCCCTGAGGAGACTCCAGATGCTATAACCACATTGAGGCGTCCTAATTTGTCACCTAAGACACCAGGGACGACTCTGCCAAAGAAAGAGGCGGCGTTCAGAATCGCAACGAGGTATGAAGAGAGCTTTTTACTCATTCCGTGTTCTACCGCGTAGCTTGGAAGGAAGAATATTGGCGTAAATATGCACAGAACCATAAGAAAAGCAAATGCAATGATGGCTTGGTATTGCTTCTGCTTGAATGCAGAGAGGAGTAAAAAGTCCCCCTTTCGTGGCGGAAGTCGGGCACGGATAGCCACGCAGGATGGCGCGAGAATAGCTAAGATTAAGAAGCCGATAATGCGAATTGACCATCCAAAACCCAGGGTGGTGGAATTGAGCATTTGCCCGAGGGCAATTGGGAAGATAACACCTCCAATCGAAGATCCCGCAATTGCGATACCCATAGCTGCTCCGCGGTTTTTGTCGAAATATTGCGGGGTTGCAGCCATAGAAGGAGCCATGGTCATGCCCATCGATATTCCGCCCAACACCCCCTGGGCTAGCATGAACTGGTAATATTCTTTCGCAATGCTCGTCATCATGATGGAGAAAACGTAGAGTATTGCTGATGGCCAGATGACCTACGGAGATGTCAGTCCCCGATTAAGCTCGTGTGTAAAGTAAAGGACGCGTGTTTGTACGATACCTTTGCACCATATCGGTCGAATAGAGGGCCACCCACGAGGGCGCCGGAAAACAGAGCAAAAACTTGCAACGATCCAATCCAGGAGACAGCGGACGGAGACGAATCAGACAGCTGATGGGATATGTAGTACTCTTGGAAAACCCTATAAAGCGCGTCAGGGACAGGATAGACACGAGACAAAACGAGATAAGACATCAGGCAACAAATGAACGTTGCTAGGAGACGCACAATCACTTACCCAAAGGCATTTGCCAATCCGAAAGTGCAGAACAGTACGCCAGAAGTGCCAGCTGCTACACCCCACGCCCTGCCACCTCCATCGGGATAGGAATCGTCCTGTTTGAAATCGACACAGTTCTCTGAGTCTCCTTCCTGGGAACTCTTCAGATCATGCTTTTCCAGAGTGCTGGGCGTGTCCTGGACACGGTCTGCCATGATGGAACACTAATTGTGATTTGCTTGAGGGAACTGCGAGGATAGGAAGAGTAAAAATGGTTGAAGGGAAATTGGGGAGGAGAGAAAGTCTCTGGTGTTTAAGTGGGAGAGAAAAAAAAGAAAAAGAAAAAAGAAACCAGCCCCTTTTCTATCGTGCTTTCCTTTAGAGACGGGCTCTAAGAAAAATATAAAGGGTATTTAAGGATACTGAGAATATTGAAGAATATTGAGGATATTGAGGATATCAGGGACAGACATGTATGTTTGAAAGGTGTATTTAGAGAGATATATATATATATATACCGTGGTATATATATTTGAATCGTTTGCGTGCATATGTGAATGTGCGCTTGTCCATGGGATTATGGACGTCATATATTTCCATTCTCCGCCATCCAGAGCTGCTACAGAGCTGCTACTACACCACCTCACTGAAAATAACAAGAGGAAAGATCCACAACTACGGGGTAAACGCATTTTGTCGGGCAAAAATACTGATGCCTCCGAGTCACCACAATCTCTCATACCCTGTAGGATAGAATTAATCGGGCCTGGAGGCACCGGCGGACCGAATGGGCTCATTCTAGGCTCGGGGATAAGAGAATATGCACAACGGGGTATTCGAGTTTGTAAAGAGTTCTCAAGGCAATGTCAATCCTAGAAACCTGCAGGTCCTTATATCCCGCGCCCTACTGAAAGTCTATGGCTGTGGTATATACCTAGGTGCCTATGTGCAGGTGAATGCAAATAGAATATCCAACGGTTATTCTTGACCTCTTGATGTCGTTGAAACTGCCAGAAAAGGAAACGAAGAAAAAGAGGGCAGTGGGAGAGGAGAGGTCACATGACTAAATTCCCGAGAAAATGACTAATTTACCGAGAACCGAAGCGAATAATCCGGATATCACGGCCTTTTGACCCTGAATACCCCGCGGCACCCTTCCTTAACATATCCAAGATTGAAAATTGAAGAGTTTGACGTAGACAACCGAGGGCCATGAAAAAGAAGAAGAAAAGTTAAAAAGAAAAAAAGAAAGGGGACATGGTGGTGCGCCAGTTTTTTGGTGCTTATCTGATATCCTGCTTGCTCCTTAGGTTAGACCATTCATAAATTTTGTGACCGTGCAGCTTCGAAAAATTTCGATATGCAACACATTGACGAAAGGATGCATGATGATTATCTCCCGTCGTATACAAGTGGCGCTGCACCACGCAAACGGCGTCGTCCAGCTTTGGCTTGTGATCAATGTCGTCGCCGGAAGATAAGATGCGACCAAAAGGTGCCTTGCGATCAATGCCGCCGCTCCAAGAGCCTCTCGAGTGATGTATGCACCTATGAACTTGCCCATACTCCTGCTAGTTCTTTTTCTACTAGGCGTTATGCTAGCCCACAGCCACAGCATACCTCAGCTCCCCAAGCTCTCCGAGCTCCAGCTCCCACCGTACCTATTTCTCGGGTACACAACACTGGGAACTTCACAGCATATCCCTCTCCTTCTACTGCGAATCTATCGGACCAGAGCCCCCATGCAGATGATCAGCGAAGTGATACCGCCAGATCTACTCGGAATGCCCCCCAGAACGTTCAATCTGCAGCGACAATTCAGGCGCTCGTCGATCGGGTACGCCTATTGGAAAAGAAGATGTCCGAGTCAACGAGCACGAGCTCTGTTATTATTTCTCCATCACCCGTAAGCGGACAATTGGAAGCATTGGAAGATTCTGAAAGTTCGCGCGCTCCTGTGAGAGGGATCTTCTCTAAGACGAGATTTTTCGGGAAGAGCCACTGGATGAATTGTGCTAAGGAGGTTGGGGCTACTCCTTTTCATTTTATTCCCCCTTTCACTACCTACTCCTACATTTATCAGTGTCTTCAATGATTTTTATGCCGGAGGGCTTATATCTATCCCCTATTCTCTGTCGAATGGGCTCGCTAACTGAAGCTAAAGTTTGAGATGGTTTATAGCCTAAGGCATCGGCTTGAACTAGAGGATAATTCCGGGATATCTAGAATGCTGGATCGATGTAAGACATTAGCAAGAGCTGCGAAAGTCAGGCGTTCAATTCGCCATCCAGATTATCCGGATTTAAAAGATTTAATTCCACCGCGTGAGACGGCTGAACATCTCGTTTCGGGCTATCTTCGCACCTTCGAGTCTGTTTATCGAATCCTTCATGTGCCCACTTTTCAGCAGGAATATCTTCAGCTCTGGAATAACCCCCAGTCTGTGAGTCAGGCTTTCGTGGTGAGATTACTCCTCGTCATGGCCATCGGCACTTGCTTTTATAAAGGCCCGGATAGCTCCATTACACCTCGGACGACGGCAGCACCCTGGATCTATGCTGCTCAGGCATGGTTGGGTGGACCGTCTGAGAAATCTCGCGTCAATATTGTTGCCGTCCAGATACACTGCCTTTTGCTTCTAGCCCGGCAGAGTTGTGCGATTGATGGTGACATTGCTTGGATATCGGCCGGCTCCCTGCTACGGGCAGCAATGTACGTTGGTCTACATCGAGACCCACAATATCTTCCAAAGATGGCAGCTTTCCAGGCGGAGCTACGGAGAAGACTGTGGGCTACAGTGTTGGAAATCTTGCTCCAGTCAAGCATGGATGCAGGCGGAGCACCTCTGATTTCTCTCGAGGATTATGACTGCGAGCCTCCCTCCAATATCGACGATCAGCATATGAACGCTGATGACCCCGCAGCCGTCCCTTACGTGACCACCGAATTCACCCATACCAGCGTCCAAATCGCGATCTTGAAGTCCTTCCCTATCAGACTCCAGATGGCAAAGGCACTGAACGACATACGCTGTGAACCTTCGTACGATGAAGTGCTGAGACTCAGTAGTGAGCTCACCAACATCAACCGTGACAACTCGCTTCACCTTTTCAAGCCAGCCCACCATTCGCAGGACGGCAGCACACAGCCGTCTGTATTCCAAACACAATCAATCTCCCTCCTCACCAACAGGTTTTTGCTTGCTCTACATCACCCTTTCGCTGTCAAAGCAAGGACATACCCAAAATACTACTTCTCCCGTAAAATATGCTTAGATGCCGCTCTTCACATCCTTTCGCCAAGTGAACGCAAGAGTAATGGTGATGGGAATGTCGTAGTAAATGACAATGCAAACAGGGACGATGATGATTTTGACCGCATAAAGCTGCACGCCGGAGGCCTCATCCGCAGCTCCCTCATTTACGCACAATTCACGGTCTCATTAGAACTCATCTACCAACTTCAGGAGGATACGCCAAGGGTTTTCCCTTCGAACACACCGTCATTACCCTCCCCATCGTCGTCGGCGACACAAACATGGCGAAGAGAACTGCACACCGCGACGGAAAATTACATGCGTTTAGCAATGCGGCGGATCCAGAATGGCGAAACTAACGTTAAGGGTTATATATTCTCTGCTTGTGTGCTGGCACAGATCAAGGCGATGGAGACGGGCGTTACGGAGTTTGAACCGCCGATTTTTGAGGCGGCGAAGGCGGCAGTGGATGAATGTTACTTCTGGCTGAAGGAGCGAGCAAAGCAGCATGGAGAGGGACAGCTTAAGGAATCTGAACAGGAGGACGAAAACACGGGGTTAAATACATATAATACTATTTATGGCGATGGTGGTGGAAGTGCCGAAGCTGAGAGTCAGAGAATTGAATGGGGCGATTTGGTAAGGGACTCCCTTTCGTTTTCATTCTTTTTATTTCTTGTTTTCCCTCCTAGATTTTTTGTTTCTCATTTTTCCCCCACTCTTTTCTACGGACCTCTTTGGAATCGATATACTAATATCTATATTTCGTCTTGTAGGACTCGCAATTCCTCTTCCACATACCCGATTCGTGGTTATTTTCCGGCCTCCCGTCCGGGGATCTGTAATAACTAGCCCTGCATGTGACGAGTGTTCCTTTTCCAGACCGTTGCTGTTGTATAATTACTCCGTATTAGTTTTAAGTAATATTGTTGCTTCTCGCTTCTCCTTTCAGGATTTTGCGTCAGGGCTGATCGGCATGTAAATTACATGAAATGAGGCGTTGGGATGTATCTATTTTTATCAGCCCTTTCCTGCATGAACTATCGCCACTCATGTCAACCCCAAATAAATAATAATATATGCACGCCATCACAAAAATAACCCACTAATTTCCTGTCTCCGTGGGGCCGTCGCATTGGTCCGACCATCAATTCCCACATGGGACCTGACCGCACAATGACGACAAGGCAAATCATCGTGGGATACTGTTTGGGACCACGCTGGTGCTGGTAGCTCAATTCATCCCCCATCATTTGCAATAATTTGCAGCTGGTATGCAGCAGAGCGAGTTTTTTCGCTATTGGATTGGTACTGCACCCTGATAAAATCCAAACCAGCCATAAATCACGACTTATTATCGGAGGTTAGGGCGGCAAATAAAATCACTAGCAGCACTCGCCCTGTAAAAAAGCGCCTATCATTGTAATTTGATTACTGGCGGTCGGCGTCTGATACCCCTCCTAGCTTTGAAATTCTGATGAAATGGGCAGTCAAAGAAGATACAAATAAATGCCTCACTGGGATTGGTGAACGCTGGCGAATCCTGTTAGGTATATGATTTTATTTTTGCTTTCCGTTATCCTGATGCTTATTTTCAAGTACGGAGTATCGACTCTGGAGATGTGAAATAATGCAAGTGGTGAGGGATAGTTATACATGTGGTTTGGTTGCCTTTGGTTAGGTGAGGGCAGCCTGCTTGCTCGCTGTTTTGGGGTCCTTGCCCTAATTCATTTTATCGTTTTGGGACAAACCCTGCAGACCCGTGGACAAGAAGTATGTAGAGCAACACAATTAAACTCTTGAGGGGAATGAGGAACAACAGTTGCGACATGGATGAATATCCAGTAACTACTGTCCCTAGCCCGCCTGAAGAAATATGAAAACGAGCCAGAAGCACTCCATGAGGCTCGGCGCTGTTGATTTGTTCGTCTTGGTGGCTGGAAATGTGGCCCGGGGCGAATCCCCGCAGGCCAGCTGCAGATTCAGCGTCATCGTTTGCTCACTGGGGTTTTTCTCCGCCCATCCGTAGGAGAGTTAGCTTGCTCCTCAATCCGTGAACATGCATCCCATGACATGACATGACATGACATTACATTAATATGTCTCCGTTATCCCCAACTTGTCGGTGAATGGGCAGCGAGTTGATTAACTGGTATGGCGCTTGGCAGCTGTGCGGAGGAGAGACACGGACATCCCCTGTCCTGCAGCCGGGCGGGTCTGACACCTTCTTGTGGTTATCGTCGTTGTTCAGTACAGAGCCTCACCCTCTCCTGGGCTTTTATGTGCAGGCCTGATATACGAGCCAGGAAAGGCTGACTCTTGTTATCGCGGTTTGCATTTCCATCTTGACAGAGTTTAACTCTTTTAAAAATATTTCGCTGCGGCTGTTGCCGTGTTTTCTTATTTTCTTTTCATCTTGAAAATTCATTCAATCTCCCCATCACACATTTGGGCTCACCAACCCCCCGGTCTAGTGAGCCAGGTTAAACCCTGGAATGAGTTGAATAATTAAAGGGTCACTATATCTAAAACATACGTATGCCTCGCTCGGCGGTCTCCATCTGGCACTCGAGATTTTCTCTCACAGACTCTTCGCGCATTCGATTCCGATTGTTCCATTTTTGCGTGTCTTCCCAAACTGCCAGTCCTTACCTGTTCCGGCGTGTTGCTTAATTTTGTTTCGTTCCTCGGTGGCATCTATGAAACAGAAGGAAATAAAAGCAAATCTTATTTTAATACCGCAGTGTGCTCTTTGTTCATGTTATTTCCCGAGCTCTCGGGCGCGCCCCTCCACCACCTTTTTACACTAAATTTACTAGGCTAGCCAGGCCCCGCTTGACGCCACCTGAGCAGGTTAGGACGATTAGTTACATTTACTTGTTAAAATCGTTTGATCTTCATCTGTCGTCGTTCTTAATTACAGGAAGCTTTCCCTCTTGCCCCCGCCGCCGGAAACGATCAGCAAATGTTTTCCTGCAGAAACATATTACGCTATTAAACGCTTGCGGGTCGCTATTTCGATTCCTTTTTCTTCCCCTCCCGCGTGGTCTGCTGGAAATCTTTAAATATAGAATATTAATAGTAATACCTGCTCTATTTCTCAGGAGACCATATTTCGGCGAGATCATATCCCATCATTGTAACAAACGACCTAAAGGGTTTCGAATTTTCAACTTTCTACTCCATATACAGCCACGAGATTGCCTCCTCGAACCTTTTCTATCATATTTGCTAGCCTAGCTCCCTATTGAGAGGTCCCGATATGGGACTCCCCCCAGAGATCTTCTCCATCAGCACACGGATATCCCCCGACCCGTAAAACCAACTTCTCAATCACCATCTCTCGACTCACGATCAATCAATCGATACCATGAGGCTGTTCGAACCCTTCACGGAACCAGTTGCCGCTTCCGACCGCTCCTCCTCCGAACTCGACAATATCACTACCACTACAACGAATCGCAAAACCTCCCATGCAACCGCGAGCACAACAACCCCCTTCCCCACACAAAGGCAACACTCATTCCTTCACTCACGCCGCGAATCGCTCACAGCTGCCGAGCGCGCGCGAAGGAACCTCAATGCGAAACTTGCCAATCCGCTCGCCGGCCTCAGTCATGCCACCCTCATGAAGCGTGGCGGCCGTTATGCGCGCCAGCACCAAGTTGGTGACGATGAAGATATCCGCGCCTTTGAGCTGGGCGCGGTGCTGGCACAGGCGCCCGAGAAGTATGAGAGTGTCGAGGGCTTGACGGAGAAAGAGCTGGAGGTGCTCAGGGAAGAATTTACGAACCGATGGTCGCAGCCGCGACTCATGTATCTGGTTATTGTTCTTTGCTCACTCAGTGCGGCGGTTCAAGGAATGGGTTAGTTGAATTTCCCCTTACTACTTTTTTTCGCTTTTTTTTTTTCCCTGTGACATGTTCTTCATTTTTCCCTCTTTTCATTTTTCGTTTTTCATGAATTTGGGATTAAAAATCTTCCTCTGCCCACCTCCATCTTTTGATTTTCTAGAAAATGTTTTGCTTTTTCTTGTTTTCAGCCTTACTTTTACCTCGTTCCGTGGTTCGCCTTGCATGCATTTGGGTTGGAAGTTTAAAGCATAAAACTCTCTGTTTCTTTATCTAAACTGATGGCCCATTGACAAAACCTTAAGACGAATCCGTCGTGAATGGCGCACAGATATTCTACAAATCACAATTCGGCATTGGCGGCCTCGATTCACGTTCAACATGGCTAGTCGGCTTGGTCAACTCAGCGCCTTATCTCTGTTGCGCTCTCATAGGCTGCTGGCTCACAGTTCCCTTTAACCACTGGTTCGGTCGACGCGGCACAGTATTCATTACCTGCGTATTCTCGGCCATCGCGTGCTTCTGGCAGGGCTTCGTGAACTCATGGTGGCATTTATTTATCAGTCGTTTCGCCCTAGGGTTTGGCATTGGGCCCAAGTCCGCGACCGTGCCCATATACGCCGCCGAGACTACGCCGCCAGCTATTCGTGGTGCCCTGGTGATGCAATGGCAGATGTGGACTGCTTTTGGTATTATGCTCGGTTATATGTCTGATCTGGTCTTTTTCAATGTGCCCGATACACCCAGCGTAACGGGTCTGGGGTGGCGTCTGATGCTGGGCTCTGCCATGTTTCCCGCCGTGCTGGTGTGCACCTTTGTTTTTGTTTGCCCCGAGTCCCCACGCTGGTATATGAGCAAAGGTAGCCATTACAAAGCATATCGTTCCATGTGTCGTCTGCGTTTTATGAAGGTGCAGGCTGCCCGTGATCTATTCTACATGCACACCCTGCTCGAGGCGGAGGCGACCATGAAATTGGGCCAGGCAAAAATCCTCGAACTCATCACAGTCCCCCGTAACCGGCGCGCACTCATCGCATCGGAAATTGTCATGTTTATGCAGCAGGTACGTACCCCATGTACATTTCCCAGAAATTACAAACCCATCACTAACATTCTCTCCTTCCAGTTCTGCGGTGTAAACGTCATAGCCTACTACTCCTCCGAAATCTTCCTAGACGCTGGCTTCTCCCAAAAGGCCGCATTGGCAGCCTCCTTCGGTTTCGGCGTGATAAACTGGCTCTTCGCCATACCCGCCGTCTACACAATCGATACCTTCGGCCGCCGCAACCTCCTCCTTGTCACCTTCCCGCTCATGGGGCTCTTCCAACTACTAACGGGCTTCTCGTTCTGGATCCCCACCGACGGCTCACCCACTATGCGCAGAGCCCACACCGGCTGCGTCGCTCTGGGTATTTACCTGTTCGGCATCGTCTACTCGCCAGGTGAGGGACCCGTCCCCTTCACTTACTCGGCCGAGGCGTACCCCCTCTACGTACGTTCGCATGGCATGGCGTTGGCGACGGCGACGACATGGTTTTTCAACTTCGTGCTGGCAATTACGTGGCCGAGTTTGAAGAATGCGTTTAAGCCGCAGGGTGCGTTTGGGTGGTATGCTGCTTGGAATATAGTGGGCTTTGTGCTTGTGCTGTTGTTCATGCCGGAGACAAAGGGGAAGACGCTTGAGGAGCTGGATCAGGTGTTTTCGGTACCGACGATGGTGCATGCGAAGTTTGGGGCGGGGGAGTTGGTGTACTATTTTCGGAGGTATTTGTTGCGGCAGAAGGGTTTGAAGAAGGTGGTGCTTTATGAGAGAGATGAGGGTGGGGAGAAGAGGAGGAGGAGGAGGGAAGGAAGTGAGAGTGAAGGTACGGGTGCCGATGTTGATGCTGATATCAATGCCAAAGTCAATTGGAGGGGCCAGGAGTTGAGTGATGAGGGGAGGTTGGAGAATGGATGATGCGGACGGGTGGAGTAAGTATTTATTGTTCATGCGTTATGCTTCATGTTTTATGATTTTCATATGGGAGTTTTTCATTGCATACATTCATTGGGTTTTCCTTGTGTTTAGAGATTCCTATTTTATTCGATTTCTTTGCCATGTATTTGTCGATGAGGCTTTCTATATTCCCCCCAACAACATTTTGTGGGTTTGTATGCGGGCGCAGGAACGGGTCCTCGTGGATTATGTATTCATGTCCTTCCCATTTTCCGCATTTCGAGGTTGATTCCCCTGCTGGTGTGTATCTACTGCACTCACTATTGAACCAGTTTTTGGCGAGTGGAGCACTACATTTCATAATACATTACTAAATGGCCCCAATGGTTGGACATAATTTGAATGGAAAATGAGTTATTCTCTTTTCAAGCAATGATTCTATACATAGCGAGTTATTTGATTCAACTGTGAAAGTTACCTAATTTCGATAGGCCGCCCTGGTTCAAAGAACATCATATTTACAAGGTACCCACTCTGGGCTCGGTTCTCCATATATTTAACTGCAAGGTCTTCGAGAACAAGTTAGTCTATGACTTGCAAGAGATTGATTTAAAGGCAATGTTGAAAAGGACGGAAGGATGGATCAGACAGCAGTTGGTAATGTTTACTATCCACATTTTTGTTTCGGAACAGGTCTGTGTGAAAATTTGCTTCATCATAGAAAGTAGGGAGGAAGTATTATGAGTTGAGTTAAGTGCGGGGATAAAACTTTAGTATAAAACATGGACATACCAGTTACTAATATAAGGGTGCCATAATGAAATGTCGTAAAAAGGTCAACCCTAGTTCTTCGGCTTTTGGAAGAAATTGTCAATGCGTTGTTGTGTTGCATCATGCTTGGAGCTGCCAACGCCTGGAGTGCGCCTGAGATTGCTGAGATGTTGTCTTCCATTTATCGTTAGGATTGTCATTGTATGGCCATGCAACGGCGGGTTTGGAGTATCATGATTTGCTTCAGTTTTGTTTGAAACATCCATGTTATGCTGAGGTTGACCACTGTCCCTTGCCGGAGCTGGGGCTGAGAGGATATCTTCTTCCCGCCCAATGGCAAGTTCTAGATAGCCCGTGTTTGACCACGACGAAATGCGTTTCACGACCTGGACATCTGGCCCGAGGACAACATGTTTGGATAGAAACAGTCGAGGCAGAGCTTCCCAGAGCGCTGAGAGCAAAACGCCATGAGAAACAACTGCAACAGATTGAGCAGTATGTGCAACTTCACAGACCACTGGCACTAGATGGTGGGAGAGAAATGATTCCACCCGAGAAGCGACCGAAGCATGCGATTCCGGCGTTCCGGCTGCTTCAGAGGCAGGGTTTCCATCTTCCCTTCGCACAGTAAGCCATGATTTCCCCTCCAGAGATCCGAAATCCCTTTCCCTCAGTATTGGCAGCATGATAGGCAATAGCTGAGACGAAGCGCCATCTCGCTCTTCTCCGCCAGCAAAGCCACAGATGCCTTCAGCAGTAGTACGAGCCCGTAGTAGATCCGAAGCGAAGACCGTGGTAAACTCAACGCCTTGTGTCTTGAAATGAAGAGCTAGCCGCTGGATTTGCAGCATGCCATGGTTGGTTAAGGCTGAGTCCGTTGTTCCTGCGCTGAACAGAGCGTAGCCATTTCGTGTGAGCAACAGCACACGCCCCAACGTACAGATTTATAGGAGAAATAGAACTGCTTCATACTAGACCTGGGCAACATTGTGTTCCGACTCGGCGTGGCGGATGAGGAAAAGTTTCATCCCGGGCCAGGAATGGGGTAAGATGGGAGAGATGGGCAGTTCATTTGTTGGGTAGCTGGGGTCGCCGAAGCATTGTCGATGCAGACAGCTTAACAAGGCAATCTTCTCGAGAAAAATATTGTTGGGAAAACACACAAATAACAATAAAATCAATATGCAGATCAAAAAAGAGAGACACGAGAGGACGAGGAATTTTTCGCGGGTTTTATACACTGACAGTCTTAGCGCCTTGGCATTGTTCACCTCAAAACCTCCCACCTCACTCTCCACCCACCCGCCATGCAAACACACAGAACATCGCAGTTCTGGTACGACTCACTACATGTTATAAGCACGGGACGATTAGCAGGATATTGTTGGAGGTTGCTACGGCTACTGCAGCCACGTGGCCTCCCAATCCTATTTAGTTGAAGCTCGCTAGCTAGATGATAACAATCAACAACCTCCTTCAACAGATATCACTGCACCGTTTACTCATCATTGAAGAGCTCGGAAACAGGCATATAACTCCGCCCAGCGGAGCAGCCAGTCTTATTCCCAACGGGGGTAACCTGTCAAGGTAGGGGAGCTGCGGCAATCGGCTGGGACATTTTCTCGAGGCGTATCATTATCCAATATGATGTTGAGAATGCCACCAATAACCGCCTGGAGTTCTTTACAATGTCGTATGCCATAAGACACTTTGTCGTGCATATTTAGCGGAACCCCCGTTTTCTGTGTAATACTCTTACTGCCCGGCACACCCTGCAGATGAGGGTAGCCATAAGAAGCTTAATGCGAGTTGTACCTGTCTGCAAATTCAAAATTACTTTCCGGAAACTGCTTTGGCGGTATGCTGAACCCTGACCGCTGTGATAATATATAAAATCAGCCCCCACTTTGCTGTCATCCTAGTCACGTGAGACACTGGGATGCGCATAGCATGGGGATTTGGTGCAAGCATGCCATGCTCCAACTTCCATCAAACACAGATGATTTTGCCAGCAGAATGGGTAAGTAGCATCGATCTGTTTATGACATGGTCTCTGACAGTTATCACAGAGTTGGAATTTATCATAACCTCACAAGCCAGGCCGTCAGAAACCCTCTCGCATAGAGAGTGCCGCGAGCTGTGCAAAACCATCGAGTTGATATACGCGCGATTGGTTATTGCAGAGGACATCATCAGCACTCTAGGAGCAGGCCATTATTTGGATGAGACATTTGATGGTTGCATATGCAGCTTAGAGGATATAAAACGGCGCCTACGACCATATCAGCAACATGACCGACACGAGTCCCGGCCACACCTGCACACGTGCCCTGCTGCAACATGTCAGCACCAGTTTGAGACTGCCGACAACCTGCCACGGCATATCCGAAATATGGCTGATCTTAGCCACCAGTTTGACAAAAAGATACTGGACGAGAGATACTGTTTTCAGTGTGGCAAAGAGTTCGCTTCAGCCAAATCCCTTTGGTTGCATGAGAAGAACAATCATTTAGAATCAAGCTGCTTCAGGATTGATGCTTTTAGGCAATTTCGTAGAGCTTGTGAGTTTCCATTGCTCGTTCGAATATAATGCACACTGTCTCACGTCGAACTAACGGCCACAGCACAACAGCCAGCTGGCTGGCCGTCAAGGAAGAGGAAAATTGGTGACTGCGAAAGAGACGCTTCGTCAGGCAACTTTCGGAATCAACGCCAGAAACAATCAGACTTATCGAGAACGGCCACTAGCGGAAATGCTGTCCATTCTACAATCCATTGCTGAATAAGGCACAAAAATTAACTGTTAATGATGTTTATCTCTATCCACAAGCATCAAATCGATATTGGCTGGACGAGCCCAAGTTTGCTTGATCTGAGGGACTTTCTCAAGCTGAGCTAACCGCACTCGTGGGTGTGCGCATCACAAAATAAGTAATTGGAAGCGAGATATTCATGGGCTCGAGCTGCCCTTATATTGTAGTAGTAAAGAGCAGAGCAAGCAAAATTAAAATTATTGAATAGAAAACATTGCCTTAGCTTGACCCAGCACTGTAAAATATATCTATTAATTCAAAACAATTATATTCAAATAGAGCAAATGCTGAGCTGCAGGTATTTTATTCTAATCAAATGCAAAAGAGAAATGAAAAAAAAGATGAGAATATGAGAAATTGAGAATAATCTATAAGATGAGTGAAGGCTTTCAGAAATATATAAAACTTTTATCTTGATAATTGATCTTCTTGCACTGATAATCAGCTGGAAATCAAGATGGTTGAGAGTTCTGTAACAGACAGTCAGTCAGAGCACTGAGTTCATCAGACTGTGTGAGCATTCTGTACTTGAGTGAATATGTAACAGTTCTGTGTGTAGTTTCTGTATAAAGTAGAAGATCTTTCAGAGTTCTCAGTCTTATATTACAGATATTACAGTTCATCAGCTGAAACTTTTTCAGATGCTGTCTCTGATTCACAGAATAAATAAACTCAATCTATCAGCAAGAGTTTGGTGTTCTGTAAACAGAGAAAGTATATTTTGAGTTACTGTTCTGTTCAGACTGCTCAAACAGCTGACTCAAGAAGTATATTGAATGATGACTGAGTCATCACTTCTGTCTTGACAGCTGTTGATTTCATGGTGATCAGTTTGGGGCTGTAAGGGGCGAGCAATTAGGTATGAAAGAACTATATTGTGCCTAATATACAAGAAGAAAAGCTTAAGAAAGAAAAGAGAAAGAAAAGAAAGAAGTGCAAAGAGTGTGTAGAAAAGTGCACACAGATTGCAAGTGAGGGCTAGTCACTAGCGCGGGAGCTGGCTAGCCCAAGTCCACATAATTATATAGAAGTTCAATTTCTGACATTACCTCTCTTCTCCTCTTCCATGATTCTTCACAGATAGTCATTGAGAGCCTGAGTCTTCTTCATTAGAGATGTCTTTATTCAGATAAAAGCAGTTCAGCTCACTCATTTAATCAGATAATACTTCTGATGATATCTAATCTTCTTCTTAAGAATTTTCTCAACATAGTACTCCTTGTGCTCATCAACATCTATGACCAGTGATTGAAGTTCATGACAGATTTGAGATGACAGCAGGTCTTCAGCAGCAGAACAAAGTAAATTCACATGAAAAACATTATGAATTCCAGATGACATGTTCAATTAATAGATATAAGAGTCAATTTGTAACAGGCCTACACCAAAGAGCTCGGCACTAATATAGATCTTATATAACAAAATAGAAAACATTAAGGAAAGAAGAGAAAAGAAAGAGAAATTCATCAGAGACAGAGATTTATACATGTACGCAGTGAAGCTCTGAGCAGAGCTCTGGACAGAAGAATAGAAGTTTCAATAAGAGGGTTAGTTCAGGAATCGGAGCTTTCGGAGCGGAGAAACCATGGAGTGTACGCTTTCAGAGGTGTAGCGGGGGCGTAGTGGAATGGTCTATTAATCAGGTATAGCCTGTCACATTAGCCCCCCCTTTCGCAGAGTGAGGGTTAAGTGATAGGGTCATGAGCGCGTTGTTCTCATAGATAATGTGCATTATATCCTAACTAAACTAACTAGTGAACACGCTGGCAACTATATAATGGGGGACACGTGACTATGGTAGCCCTAGTGTCATCCAACACCCCCCCATGCTAGGGCGCCCCAGAGCACGGCGGCACACCTAGTAGCTGCCCTCAAATCAATCAAAAAACACACTAAATACACATAACTTTTAGATAGAACTAGGCACATTATCTCATGCCCAATTCTCGCACAAAATCACTAAACGCAGGCCTCGCTAGCGGCTTCGTAAAGCCATCGGCCTTATTCGCCGTTGAGCCCACATTTTGAAGGCACACCTCATCCTTAGCCACAAGATCACGGAGAATATGATAATGAACCTCTATATGGCGAGATCTCTTCGTTAAGGACTCTCCCTTAGCAAGATCCATGGCACCTCTATTATCAACCTGAAGATTGGACCGCACACGCCCCTTTTTCTGCAGTAAACCGGCATCATGCAACATATCATTCAACCATATCAACTCGCAAGCAGCCTCACTAGCAGCAATATACTCTGCCTCCGTTGTAGATTTAGCCGTAGAGGCCTGCCGCTGCGAACGCCATGACACAGGGGCTCCATTAATCATGATCACATAGCCCGAAGTTGATTTAAACTGGGGATCTGCTCCCGCCCAGTCCGAGTCACAATATGCTGTAGGAGTCAATCCATCCTCACTAATCTCTCCTTTATAAAGAATGCCCACTCGCCTCGTCTTCTTAACGTACCGTAGAACCTGCTTTAAGGCCGCCCAGCACGCCTTGTTCGGCCGTGCATTAAATCGCGATAAATAGTTGACCGCGAAAGCCAGATCAGGCCTACTGCACATAACCAGATACTGAAGAGATTCTAACCCATGATGATATCTAGTAGTCATAAAATCATCATCTAGACCTCCACTCTCATCTGGCAAGAACTCAAGCTTCAAACCCGCCGCCATAGGAATGCCAGCCAGATTGACCTTATTCATGCCAAAGTCCTCTAAGATCTCATCAATATAGCGGCTCTGCGTGACCGCTAAATCACCATTCTCATGATATTTAACCTCCATGCCCAAGTACGGCTTATCTTCATCAACTCTCTTAGTCTCAAATCTCTTTGCTATTTCAGCCAGAACCCAGTTCAACTCATTCTCATCAGGTCCTGTAACCCGGCAGTCATCCACATGCAGCGTTAAATAAACCTTCCGAATGGGATGATATAGAAATCCGCCATCGTATGGTGAGACACGAAAGCCCAAAGAGATCAGGTGCTCTGTTGCAACAAAATACCATGTTCTCGCAGCCTGTTTCATGCCATATAGGCTCTGCCGTACCAGCCCAACCAGTCCCCCTCTACCATGTTTAACGCCCGTAGGGAGCTGCATATAAATCATCTCATGCTGCGGCAGTATTCCATTCAGGAACGCAGAGACGTAGTCAATCGACTTCAACACCCATCCTCGAGCCGCAGAGATCGCGAACAGGCCTCTAGTAGTAGGACCCGAAACAACCGCTGCATATGACTTAGTATAGTGAACACCTTCCTGTTGAAGAAAGCCCCTAACCACCCATCATGCACGAAAACGAATGGTTTCACCATTGTTATTAAACTTCCAGTTGTACACCCACTTGCCAGTGAGAACATTCATATCCGGAGTTCATTCAACCACAATATAGATCTTCTTTTCCTGAAACATCTCAACCTCCTTCTTCATAGCCTCCAGCCAATAGTCCCAATCAGGGCTCCGTTTAGCCTCAGCTAGAGTAGTCGGACGATCTGTAAGAGTACTGAGAACAGGCGCCTCACTAGTGGCAGAGCTATCACACTTCTCATCCTCTAGAAGATCCATCTCATTATTAAGAAGATAAGCTGGCTCGATAGCCTCATCAAGCTCGCCATTAACTAGCATCTTCATAACGTATGGCTTTTCCTTTGCAAGTCGCCGCAAAAGACCATGCTGCCATTCACTCAGTGCATCTAGCACATCCAACTCCTGCGGGAGATCATTCAGCTTAGACACCAGCATAACTGCATTAATAACTGTCTTATCTGTAAGATTCTCATCAAAAACCACATCATGAGCAATCTCTAAACGTTTTGTAACAGGATCCCACAGTCGATATTGATGTAGGCCCTGATAGCCCACAAACCGCCACTCCCTGCCATCCGTACGGTCCGCAAGCTTATTTGTAACCTGAAGATTCTTCTTGTAGGCCTTACATCCCCATCTGTGCAGCCAGCCAGTGGCAGGCTGAATCCCCATCCAGGCTTCAAAAGGAGTCAGCGGACTGCCTCCCTTACAGCCATAAAGCTTAGCGGAAGTAGAAGACATATTAATCATCATAACAGTTATCTGCATTGCTTCTCTCCAGAGCTCTCTAGAGAGTTCACTGTCAAACAGCAAGCTTCTTGTCTTTTCAATTATAATGCGGTTCGTACGTTCCGCGGGACCATTCAACTGTGGAGTATATGGAGTAGTCATCTCATAGATGATGCCTCGCTCCACGCAAAACGCCTTCAATTCCTCACTCTTAAACTCGCTACCGCCATCCCAGTGCAAGGTTCCAACTCGCCACTGAGCAGTGGCCTCAATTGATGCAACAAAGATCTTCAATCTCGCTGTAACCTCTGCCTTCGAGGCTAAGAGTATAACCCATCTATACCTAGTCGCATCATCGGTAATACTCATCCAGTAATTCGCCCCCCCAGACGTGGGAACCTCATCTTCATTATACAACATATGACCTCCTCCAGCGAGGTCTATAAAGAGACGCATAGCAGGCTTTATAGCCCGTGTCATCGGTTCAAACACAGGACAAGTCATTTTAGCCTGCACACAGACCTTGCAAAAGGGCAAAGTCCTGGGTCCCTCAATCAACATCCCCATGCGAGGATCCGCCGCCATTTTCACAATATTCATTGAGTTGAGATGGCCTAGCCTTAAATGTCATTGCAATATTGACAGTTTCATAGCTGACCACGCAGCCTCACTAGACAGCATCAGCAGAGAGTCATCATCTTGTTCTCTCATCACATTCACAGCGTCAAACCTGCCATTCGGCATCGCAAACTGAATCAAATTCTGTACCTCCGGCGGCTTTTCCACCACATAGATATCCTTGTCATTCAAAACAGCTGTAAAACTGAACATCCTGTCAGGAGAGGTCACCAGAATGGAGTGCGTATTCTCATATGTTACCTGTTTAAAGGTAAACCCCTCTCGTACAAGCTTGCCAAAGCTCATAAGATTGACCTCCAAGTTCGGGACATAGCGAGCATTTTTCAACTGTACGTCCGCCCCATCCACAGGCACACGCACCGTGCCAACCGCTGACGCAGGGACCATAGTTCCATCCGCCATCTCTAGTATAACATTGGAAGCCTTTGAACTCCCCGTAACCAGTTCTCTGCAGGGCATGGCATGAGCTCCAGAGCCAGAGTCTAGGATCCATGTGCTCGCACCACTGCTAGTCTTCTCTGCAGTATGAAACAACTGCTTCACTACATTATGCATCAGTGCAGAACTGTCTTTAACATCATTCTTAGCACTTTTTGCAGTCTGTCTCTCATTCTTCTTCTCATCTTTCTTCTCATCTTTCTTCTTCTTCTTCTTGCAGTTAGCTGCTATATGCCTGATCTTCTCACAATTATAGCAACATCTTTCTTTCTGTCTAGTCTCTCCAGAAGAGTCTTCTTCTGCTGTACAAGACTGTCCAGGACTTTCACTCTCTTGAGCATTATTCATTGATGCTTTAGAGAAATTCTTAGAGAGTTCCTCCACAGACAATCTCATCATTATATCACAGTATAGATCTAGAAGATCATTTTCAAGAGGCTCAGCAGTGGGATCTCTCTCAATAGCATCCATATGATTCTTAATGAAGGTCGCCCATTTATTACTCACTCCCGTGAGCAATTGGTCAAAGAACATGGAATTCTGAGCAGAAAACTCTATGCAAATATATTCAGTTCTAATGGCTAGCAAATGCTCAATAAATGCTTGATTAGACCTCTTCATAGCAGCTGTTAACATCAAGAGCTTCTTGTACAATCTAGTTCACTGTATAATTGGTCTCTCAGCAAAGGTCTCCTCAACCACAGACCATAGCATATAAGCAGATAGCCAATTATCCCCTGACAATGTAAAATGAGCCCTCGCCTGCATAGAAATAGAAGACCATATATATTCATAGAGCCAACTATTCCTCTTCTTTCAGAGTTGCTGCATGCAGACACTAGCTCTCTCAGCAGAACCCACCTTCTTATTGTCTAGAATATCACTAGTTTCAGAATGCTCAACAGTCTGAAGAACATTCTCTCTCCACATTGAATAGTTCACAAAATCAAGAAGTTGTACAGGCTCTGCAATCAGTTCCACCTGCTGTTTAAACTGCTTAATGATCTTCATAATAGAAGGTGTCTTTCCCTTCTGCTGCAGATAGTCCGCAACATCCACATTCAGATCATCATTCATAGAGCCTGCATCTCTATTGACTCTCATTCTCTCAATCTCATGCTGAAGCCTCACAATCTCCAGCTTCATATGGACAGTCTCCGTATCCTCCTGGTCTCGCTGACCGGAGCTTGAGTGATCGGACATCGGGTCTTCAAACTCACTGCCTGATCCTTCCAATGTTAACTCACGAGCCTCCATAGGCCTCCGGTGAACTGTTGCAGGTGTCAGCAAAGACCCGCTCTCGTTTCTAACCTCATTATCAGGTGTCTGCATACATCTATTCGGCGGGACGTACTCTCTCGTTAAATCTGGTGCACTGCCCGATCGTAGATTAACCATCGAACAATAGTACGCGAAGGAATGGACCTAGTCTCCCTTCAAACCACTAACCAATACACACTAACCAATAGTACTAACGCAGTGTACTAGAGGGCCTCATAACCTCATAGATAATGTGCATTATATCCTAACTAAACTAACTAGTGAACACGCTGGCAACTATATAATGGGGGACACGTGACTATGGTAGCCCTAGTATCATCCAACATGTTCCCATCATTCAAGGGCCGCTGTTTTGGACAGCGCGGAGCCTGGGGTCCAGGTCAGGTGATCATAGCCAACCCATTTCATGAGATATTGTCAGCCGCGGCCACAGAATCTTTTGTCTAGAATGTCTTCTATCTCTCATTCAAGTTTGTTGTCTTCTTCTATGATCCCTAGTGGTTGCCAGTCGGACATCAGTTGAGAAGGGAATGGGTCGGTGACAGCACAGTGCAGCAAGCTTGTATGAAAAACATCATGGATTCCAGACAGAGTGTTAAAGCAGTAGTTGTGACTGTTGAGAACTTCCACAACTTTGTATTTCACATGGCAGTAATCTAGCATGCATGATGAGTGTGTGATTTGTATATTTCTGAGATTTAATTATATGAGGTCTTCTATTTTATACTGTTCAGCAGAATCTTGTTGTATGTTAGCTTGATCTTCTTGATCCTGCTTCACACTCATCATGAAGACTTCTGCTCAGTCACAGACATCTTGAAGCTTTGTTACTATATTGTCCATGATTTGGACTGGGCTGTGAGAGTTTGATGTGAGCTGCATGAATTCTAGAAGATTAAGTATTTTCATGTGATAGTCATGTATAAGAAAGAATAAGTTTATGTCTGTTAAGACTGCATCTCAGCCATTAATAGCAACTTCAGTGTGCAGAAGAAGGTCATGCCAGTCATTCTGTGAATAGTTGCAGAACTTACAGAGATAATTCTTCACTGTTTGAATCATTTACTTTGATGTGTCATCAGTCTCTGAGTGATAGGCAGTTGACAGGCAGTGTATGATTTTGAGAATCTGGCAGATTCTTGTTCAGAGAGCTTCTATAAATTGATAATCTTGATCTAATACTATTGATCTTGATAAGCTGTGCATTCAGTAGAATGAGCTTTGTAGAAAGACTTCAATAACTTGTTCAGTATTTATTTTCTTGCAGAGTTCTAATATCACACTCTTGCTTAGTCAGTCAATAATTATCAACATATTCTTACAATCATTGCTTTCAGAGAGATTAACAGTGAAATTGATAGCTATATTTTATCAGATTCTGTCAGAAATATTGAATAATTTGAGAAGTTCTTTTCTACAGTCTTTTCATGAGATGTGTGATGGGCTACGCCCATGTTAGTAGACCATTCCGCTCGCATGCCAATGGAAGCTCCATGGTTTTTGCCGACCTAGCGGCCACGCCAATCAGAAATATGATTATCCGCCCTGTCAGGCTCATAAAAGAATCTCATGTGTTCACACTCAAATGCTTTTCCTTTTCTTTTCTTTTCCTTAACATTTTCTACTTTTTGTTATATAAGACCTATATTAGTGCCGAGCTCTTCAGCATAGGCCTGTTACACTTAGAAAATGTTCATTTGTATTCTTATGAGGAACGATTATTCGACTATCTGAACACATAACAACGCGTAAGAAATAAAGAAGACGACTAGCTAGCAGTCATTGAACCCCTACTAGATAGAAGAAGCTTGCTCATCAATCATCTTGGCCCCGCAACTAGATCTCACGAAAGAGACATATCAGCGAAAGACCTGAGAGTTCTGATATCCCAGACATATGAAGTTTTCATATGAATACTCCCCTGAACCTGAAGAATCCTCCAGCAAAGAATTCCAAGACACAACATTGTCAGTCATCATGAACGATATCGGTGAACCCTCAATGGCAGCGAACATCAATGAGATGCCACAGTGACTTCAAACAATGTTGAAACTGCAGCAGCAGCAGATCACTGACATGCACGCGAACCAGCAACGTCAATATAAAGAGATTCAGTGACAACTGACAAGTCAGACCCCTGCCGCGGAAGCCGCAACACCTCTGTCAGCAGAATCTGTAGAGGTGTCAACGAAGTCTAGCACAGCACAACCACCAAAAGAATGTCTAAGCACTCCCATGTACTTCGACGCTTCTGACCTCACCTTATACTCGCCGTGGAAGTTGGAGATGCTTGCAAAGCTAGATGTGAATGAAGATGCCATTGGTTCCTTGACCAATCAAGAATGGTATGTGTACGGCCGACTGAAGGATCGCGCCAGACAGAAGTTCCACCCATGAATAGAAACCTGCGAACCATCACTTCGCACGCCTGAAAACATCTTCAAACACCTTGATATCTTGTTCAAGGATACAGCAACACAGCAGAAGGCGCTAGACTGACTGCAGAATGCATGCCAGAGGAACACCTCTCTTACAACCTTTTTACCTGATTTCGACACTAAGATCTTAGAAGCAGGAGGCCAACTCTGGGAGAATCAAATGAAGATCAGCATGCTGAAGAAAGCTTTGATATTTGAACTGCTGAAGACTCTTGTCAGTGTTGAAGAAGTCTTCACTTACAAGACATTCTGCATTCAATTATGAAGATTGGATGATTGTCTCACAAAGCTGAAGAGCATACAGACAGGTGGTGGTAGACATTATACTTCAGCTGCCAACATGCCGGCGACCAGGAACAACACAGATGCAATGGATTGGGTGGACTCAAACACCTACGCTCAAGCTAGAGTCTCTGCTGCCTGACCGGGCTTCCGAGTCCCTGGACTGACAGCTGAAGAGGCGGCCGATCGACAACAACGCGGAGTCTGCATCAATTGCGAGCGTACAGGCCACATTGCTGCCAACTGCCGTTCTGACCATGTTCCACCTAAGAGAGTCCGCATCAACCACACCATAGTGAAAGAGGATTTGGGCGATGATGAAGAGAGTGTCTCAATGGAAGCTCCAAGGCAGGGAAAAGACTAGCTCCTGCGAAAACTCGCCAACAGGAGCTAGAGAAGGTTGGACAACAACAATTTGAAGAAAAGATGGCAATGGACGCGATTCTTGTATCTACTGTGATAGATAGCACGTACAATATGAATGCCATGGTAGACAGCGGTCTATGCCATTATGCAATGATCAAATCTTCAATCGTAAAACGCCGTAACCTTCAGTGTATTCCTTTACCCAAGCCCCGACTCCTCACTGGATTCGACGGCCCGAAAGATGCTTACACCCGTTATATGATGAAATTAGATATAGACGTCGGCGGGCACCGACAAGAGAATGCTTATGCATATGAGATAGAGAATCTAGATTACAATCTCATGCTAGAGATCTCTTGATTAGCTGAACAGAGCATTCTCTTGAACGCCCGAAACAGAATGCTCATCTTCCCTAATGGAGATTGTGTACATGAGAATGATGTTCATAGCACCATGAATCTCAAGCAGATCTCCGCGAATGCTTATGAACTGCTCTGAAAGAACTCCTGACAGAACTGCATGCAGCGGGACTGCATGACAATTTACTCAGCCAGCTTGGCTGACATTAAGAAAGCGCTCGACAAACTCACCACCACTAAACACACTGATCCCCGTGCAAAGCTCCCGCGCCAATACCATGAATACCTAGACATCTTCTGAAAAGATGATGCCATTGAGAACCTATCTCCCCTACAAGGGCCTGGGGTAGATCATACAATCAAACTAGAGAAGCAAGATGGCAAGACTCCTGAACCCTCATGGGGGCCTCTCTATAGCATGTCTCGAGACGAACTCCTTCTCCTCCGCAAGACCCTCAATGATCTACTAGACAAAGGGTTCATACGCGTTAGCAATTCTCCCGCTGCAGCTCCTATCCTATTCACCAAGAAGCCAGGCGGCGGGCTCCAATTTTGTGTAGACTATTGAGGGCTGAACCGCCTCATGAAGAAGGATTGATATCCTCTACCTCTCATCAATGAGACACTTGCTTGCATCGGGCACGCTTAATGGTTCACCAAGCTGGATGTGGTTGCTGCATTTCATAAGATCCGCATCGCCGAAGGCGACGAATGGCTAACCACTTTCCAGACCCGATACAGTCTCTTTGAGTGGGTAGTCACACTGTTCGGGCTAGCTAACGCCCCTAGCACCTTTCAGAAATATATCAATTGGGCACTGCAAGATTTCCTTGATAAGTTCGTGTCTGTGTATCTGGATGACATTCTTATCTTCACCGATGGCTCCTGAAAAGAGCATCAAGAACATGTTCAGAAGGTGTTACAGTGGCTCTGTGAAGCCAGCCTGCTGATAGACATAGACAAATGCGATTTCGAAGTTAAGACTACAAAATACCTGGGCTTCATCATAGAAGCGGGTAAGAGCATTCGGATGGATCCTGAAAAGGTCTCTGCTATTCTTGAATGGAAAGCCCCATGCACTGTGAAGAGTGTACGCAGCTTCATTGAATTTGTCAACTTCTATCAGTGATTTATACAAAACTTCTCAGAGATTGCCCGACCGCTCACAGAGCTCACCAAGAAGGAATCAGTCTTCCACTGGTCAGCGGCCGCCGAGGCCGCCTTTGTACGAATGAAAAAGATGTTCATCAGCACACCCCTACTAGTGACATTCAATCCCGACCGTGACATGATTGTGGAAGCTGACTCCTCCGGTTACATTACAGGAGGAGCCATACTGCAATATAATGATGAAGGTGTCCTATGACCATGTGCCTTCATGTCCAAGAAACTCAGTCCTGCTGAGTGTAACTATGAGATCTATGACAAAGAACTTCTCATCATAATTTGCTGTCTTGAAGAATGGGACTCTGAGCTTCACAGTGTTGTGAAGTTTGAGATAATAACTGATCATAAGAACCTCAAGCACTTCACAACCACTCATAAGCTCACAGAATGTCAGATGCGCTGGTCAGAGCTTCTTAACTGCTTTCATTTTACAATACACTACCGCCCCGGCTCAGAGAACTCCATGGCGGACGCACTCTCCTGACGAGAGCAAGACATGCCATCCGATGCAGTGAACACCTGCTGGACCAACCATGAACACCAAATCTTGGACCCAAGAATACTGATTAATCATGATAAGACTGCACATGGAACCATTCGCGTGTCAGTAGTCAGAACACTCCCACTCCGAATCACCTCTGACATTGCCGATGTCTCTGACATCCCTTCCAAGACACTCTCTGAAGCACCTTCTGAAACATCTCTAGATGAGCTGTGGCGCCTGTCAGCTCTCGCTGACGAACAGCTCCAAGCTCTCACTGATGCCGTACACTGGAAGGCACCCCGATTCCCCCCAGAACTACACGTGAGAACTGACATATCTGAATGCTCCATTGACAACAATAACACCCTTCAATTCTGTGGATGATGTTGGGTCCCGCAGTCTGAAACATTACGCACGCGAATCATGCAAGAGACGCACGACTCACGCATGTCTGGCCACCCAGGCTGTGAACAGCTATACCAAATGATATCACAAGGGTTCTACTGGTCTGAGATCTCAAATAGCATTCAACACTTCATTTAAAACTGCAATCACTGCTCATCAGTCATCTCATGGAAGAATTGTTGGAAAGGCCTCCTCAAACCACTCGACATTCCAGACTGAATATGATGAGATGTTGTCATTGATTTCACAGTGAACCTTTCTGAGAGCAAAGAATGCAAGAACATCATAATTATTGTTGACCATCTAAGCAAGGGTGTAATACTAGAACCCTGCGATAAGATAGATACAGAACAGGTTGCTGAAGCTTTCCTATGAAGCCCATTCTACCGAATGCATGGACTGCCAAGATCAATTGTGTCAGACCGAGATCAACAGTTTGTAAGTGCTCTATGAATGAGAATCTGTCAGTTACTGAAGATCACACATCATCTATCAACTGTCTATCATTCAGAGACTGATGGTTCCTCAGAGCAAACAATACAGACAGTAAAGAATTATCTTTGTAAGTTCTGTAATTACCTGCAAGATGACTGGCATGACCTACTCCTTCATGCGGAAGTTGCAATCAATGGCCAGGACACAGTCTTCACTGGTGTGAGCCCCTTCTTTCTCATGCATGGCTACAATATGGAAATACTAGATCTTCAAGAATTCACACAACTCTCAATGAACCCATGCAACCCCATTGAGGTCGCTGATAATATAGTAACAAAGCTCTGAGATGCCCGCGACTGGGCGGAAGCATCAATGGCGAGCGTCAAACAAGACCAAGAAGATCAAGCCAATGTACGACAAGACCCCGCTGAACAGTATAAGGTTGGCAATCTAGTTTGGCTCAGTCTCAAGAACATTCGAACCACACGCCCGTCGCGCACGCTGGACTACCGACACGCGAAATATGAAGTCCTGGAAGTTCTAGGCAGCCATAACTACCACCTGAACACTCCCTCTGGTATCCATGATGTCTTTCATACGAACCTCTTACACTGAGCGGCCACTGACCCATTCCCCTCTCAAACAATCTCTGACTGGCAGCCGCCAGGCATCATGGGGGAGGACAACGAGCTTGAATGGGAGATTGAAGAGATACTGGACGAACAACCCTGTGGCCGCGGCCGACAATACCTTGTGAAATGGGTGGGCTATGATCACCCATCATGGACTGCGGGTTCGGCATTGTCCGAGACAGCGGCTCTTGATCGATGGGAGGCGCTGAGCTCAAGAGAAGGGGGGGGCTAATGTGATGGGCTACGCCCATGTTAGTAGACCATTCCGCTCGCATGCCAATGGAAGCTCCATGGTTTTTGCCGACCTAGCGGCCACGCCAATTGGAAATATGATTATCTGCCCTGCCAGGCTCATAAAAGAATCTCATGTGTTCACACTCAAATGCTTTTCCTTTTCTTTTCTTTTCCTTAACATTTTCTACTTTTTGTTATATAAGACCTATATTAGTGCCGAGCTCTTCGGCATAGGCCTGTTACAAGATGACAGAGAAACAGCAGTTGCAGTTTCAGATAAAGTATCAGATACTGTTTGATATCTCAAGTCAGTAGAATTCTCAGAAGATCATTCAGTATAGTTGTTCACAGTCTGAGTGATCAGTCATACATGAGTCATGCATTTCTTGCATGATTCAAGTGTGTAGAGGTTCTGATTGTGAAACTCAGTATCAGTCATGAAAGTGAAAAGTATCATTATTGTTAACTGAGTATTCTGAAATGTTGATTCTCATGTGTAGTTCTGGGGAAAATCAGAGCATCTCTTGATATATATTCTTGATAAGAAGTTGAAGAAGTTCATCTGTCAGAACTGAAATACACTATAGTTTATCAAATGATATTTTGAAAGAGATGAAGAGAGCTGAGGCATCAGAGAGAGCTGAGATATTGAAGATGATTTATAGAGAGAGTATTTTAATCAGAGAAGTATGAATTATGCCAAAACCCCCAGCCAACGCTTTCCCCCGAACCAGCCCAATTCTTCGAATTAGAAGACGAAAAGACATCCATTTGAAAGCTCTTGTTTGAGAAAGCAATTTATTCACTTTTCATTAAAATTGAGCGCGAGTTGATGAAGCTATTGAGGAAAACATGTTTGCAATCCCTAAGGGGAAAGAAAATCACACTTCATCACATAACTTCATCAGTTTCGGCCCAATTTACATAGAATTTTGATAGAAGCTAGAACAAACCAGATATTATAACTGTCTCAATTTTGAATTCATTCTGACCATCTCTTTCTGAACAATTCATTGTCAAAATCTGTGTGAAAACTCTGATTGATTTTCATGTTTCTTTGCACCAGTGTCAAGTCTTTTCCCTGTACCGCCCTACCTCGCCTGGCAGAAAAGTGACAAAAAAATACCTCAGCACAGATCACACGTGACCTACCCTTCAATCAGAAATTCCCCGAAACCTACCCTCTCTACAAAACGGAACGAGAAAAAGTGGAAATATCAGTGTTTAAAAAATAGCTTGGTCCCTGCAAGTAATATATATACATACTTGTATATATATATATTATTATATAAGAAAATAGTACAGATTTAGTCTGTTGATTCTTCATTTGCATACTCATCTGTGTGACTTAATAAATTACATTTATTAAGAGCTATTTAGTAAAATATATGAGATTAATTTGAATAGAAAAGAAAATCTATTCAGTATTAATTTATATTGATATTTCAGGAATACAATCTTGATTTGAGGTGGGGCCTATTTCAAGCAGAAATTTTGAGAAGCTTTTTAAATTGAAAAAAACAAAATTTGTAAGAGTTAGAGTGTTTTTCTTGATTTAGCTCTGAGTAAATAAATCAAGAAAATTCTACACAAATTCATATTTCTTTACTTCAGTGACTAATTCAGTTTTTGAAAATAATCTCAATTTTGAGCTGCATACTTGATATGTGAGAAGAAATTTAGAATATTGAATATTTCTGAATAGTTTTTATCAATTTCTCTGCAAAAAATTGATTTATTTTGTCAGTTTTTCTCTTAAAAACTGTCATTTCAACTGAATAACTTGTTATTCATTGAAATCAAATCTTTTCTTTTCACTTTGTAGCACAAGAAAGAAGTCTGTGAAGATTTAATTGATTTATCTCAAAAGAATAAGAAATGAATATTTCACATTAATTAAAAAAGCTAAAACTAGCTGCTGGAATAAATTTCTTGAGAATGCACAGGGAAAAGAAATATTTAAAGCTTTTAAATATACAAAGTATCTCTTATTTTTTTATGAACGATTCTTAAAAAACTTGAAAAACAATCAAACACGCGGGAAAAACACTATTAAGAATAGAAAGAGAGCATCAGACATTCTTTACACATCATTACAATGGCATTGGATGTGGGGGAGGTGGTTATGGTGGAAGATGGCATGCGCGAGGCTCAATGTGTGCCAGAGACGAAAAACTCTGCAACACAGAAAACAAAGACAAACAGCTTAGCAACAGCAATTCAAACACTAGCTGCGATCCTTGAAGAGGGAGAGAAGAATGAGAAAGTGAATAACAAAGATAAAGAGTATTTACAGAAGACATTGAAAGCAGTGCGAGAAGTGAAGATGGAACTGTATGATCAGCTTCTGAAGAGAATGGAACGCGCAATTGACACATCAAAACAGCAGAAATCATGAGACAAGCTCAACGGAGCACTCTCATGGGCAGCAATAGCAGCCAGAGGGGAGACAACAGTTAAAACCATACCAACCAGAACACTGCGAGAGGTAGTCATTACTCGACAAAGCTGTGATGCTATGCCAGAGGCAGAACACACACCAGAAATGATTGTTAAACGAGCGAATGAGGTCATCAAAGAGATAACCAAGAGCAAAGTGATGGCAGCAAGGCACATGCCAAGCGGAGACGTGATTTTGATGACGGACACACAGGACATCAAGGCAGAGCTCGCAGCAGATGATAGCTGGACGCGTGAATGGGGAGACAAAGCGCGCATGAAGCAGAAGATGTATGCAGTACTAGTCAAAGGTGCTTCTATGGGAGCCATTGACTGGAGCAGCTCTGAGTACGCCATTGAGAGCATCTACAAGCAGAATACAGCACTATGCTGCAAGGCGCTGATACACAAGGTGGACAAAATGATGGTTAGACAACAGAAATCACATGACAGTATAATCATCAATGTTGCTGCACCTCACCAGGCCAATGCACTGGTGGACAATGGACTCATTCTAGGCAATGAATATTGCACAGTTGAAATATTTCACAGAGAGACCAGGGTCACATGATGCTACAAGTGTCAACAGTATGAACATATAGCTCGCTTCTGCAGAAGAGAGGAAACCTGTGGTCACTGTGCATAAAAAGATCATGGTGACAAGGCCTGCAAAGGAGCAGCAGAAGGCAGCAGACCCAAGTGCAGTAACTGTGATGATAGTCATGCAGCATGGCACTCAAACTGCCCAGAGAGAAGACTGAAAGCCAAAAGTGCTAAAGAGACACTGATTGAATGCTCCAAGCACTTCAATATAAGAGCATCAGATGCAGATGGATTTAGCTTTCCATGCAAACAGAACAGGCCTCTGAATGAGGACTTCATAGAACCCCCACAAAGAGCAGGAAGACCAATGAATGTATCAAGAGCAGGAGCACAACAACAAGGAGCTATGACAAGCTTCATTCAAGCAGCAAGTGGTCCAGTAACACTGGAGACATCAACACAGAACAGCAGCTCGCAGAATAATCACATGAATGAATCATGAAGAACAGACTAGTCATTTTACAATACAATGTGCATAAGTCAAACAAGGTTATGGGACCTCTTTTGGCAAAGCCCGAAATGGCATTAAACTATGATGTGATTGCAATACAAGAGCCCTGGATACAAAAACACTCTAAAACAGGCACACACTGTCCAGCCAACTGTGGATTCTGGCAAGCAGGCATGGAGCAGAAGGACATGAAGGTGTGCTTTCTAATTAACAAGAGAATTGCAGTCAAGACCTGAAGAGTGAGCACAATATCCACTCATATACTGATACTTACTCTGTTGACAGAGAGTGGGCCTATCAATATCATCAACATGTACGCGTCACCACCAGGAAGCTACACAATCATGCCACCAGACTCACCCATTCATCAGCTCCAAGCGGTGGTTGAAGAAGCGGATAGAATGCTAGAAGCATGAATAAACCAGGAAAATGCGCATCAAGCAACAACTGAGAGTGCAGAGGGAGCATCAGGCGCGCAGGAAACTCAAATAAACACGCATCAAGCAGATGTTATAGTGATTGGAGACTTTAATGTACATCACACTCTCTGGGGAGGTAGCAGGGTCAGAGAAAACTTTGCCATGGCCTGAGAACTCAATGCTCAAATCAGTGCCTTGAATCTACATCTAGCAACTCCAGAAGGCACGATCACCTGGCAAGATAGAGGAAGTCAGGGCACCACAGTGAATCTAATCTTTTTGTCTGCTGGTCTACACAGTCAAATGATCAGCTGCAAGCTAGAACATGAAGCAAATATGGCATCAGATCACATGCCAATTGCAACTACTCTTGAGCTAAAAGCATTATATAGCAGCAGAAAAAGACGCACTTGGCATCACTTCTGCCTGAAACAGATAGCGCAGGACTGCCAGACACTGAGAAGCCCAGGGGCACTGACTTCAAAAGATTAGATAAACAGCTATGCAAGATATCTTGTCAAATTTGTGGAAGATCTAGCAGCAAAACATGCCAAAGTCTCAAACTACAGTCAACACAGCTGGTCATGGTGGTCCCCTCGAGTAGCAGAGGCAGTCAATCAATATAAAAAAGCCAAGAAAGACAGAAACATCTCTGCAGCAGATATAATTAAAGCTCGAGCCCTGAGAAACAGAGAGGTTAAACTGACTAAAACAAACAGTTTCAGAGAACTAATGCACAGCACAGAGTCCAAGCCCAAGCTACTATGGAAGATGGCCAAATGAGGGCATCAAAGCAGCAATGAGCATGCACAACCTCCAAGAATTCCAGCATTAATAGTAGAAGGCAGAGAAAATCTACCACCAGTCAATTCCTTTGATGATAAAGTCAAGATTCTGAGACAAAGGTTCTTCCCCCTGCCACTAGTCAGTGACAACAGGGACATGGAGGAGGCGGAACACCCACTGGAAACAACAGAGACAATAAGCATCACAGAGGAGAAAATGGCCGCGCTCATAGCACATCTACCAAGCAACAAAGCACCAGGTATCAATGGAGTCTCCAATGAATTTCTGAAAATGCTGGGACCAAGCTTCACAAAGGCTATGACAGAGCTCACACTGGCATGCTGGGAATGGGAACACTACCCGGAGATATTCAAGACCGCTCGAACAGTGGTACTGAAAAAACCAGGAAAAGGGGATTATCAAAAGGCAGAGGCATGGAGGCCCATTGCTCTACTGGATACAATGGGAAAAATAATAGAATCAGCCACCGCGCAGGAACTCAGACAGCTAGTGGAAACACTCAATCTACTGCCATCTCAACAGATGGGTGCTAGGCGGGCCAGATCAACCGAAACAGCAGTATCACTACTGCTAGCACAAATTAGAACAGCATGGGAGGAGTCAGACACAGTGGTCACAGTTCTATCATTGGACATCTCAGGAGCTTATGATAGAGTGCTCAAAGACCGACTCACACACATTCTTCGCATGAAGGGCCTACCAAGACAGCTGACAGGGTGGATACACTCATTTATGTCAGATAGACGATCCACGCTCACATTTGAAGAACAGGAAACTGAGGCCTTCAATATTCCAGCTGGGATACCACAAGGATCACCTCTCTCCCCCATTCTCTTTCTATTTTACAATGAGGAACTGCTCCGAATATGCTCACTCTTGAATAGACCAGTGAGCTGCATAGGATTTGTGGATGATGTCAATATAATAGCATACAGGCCATCAACTGAAGCAAATTGCGCGCAGCTCACACGGGTGCACGCAGAATGTGAAGAATGGGCAGGAAGACATGAAGCTATTTTTGCTCTGCAGAAGTATGAGTTGATGCACTTCACTAGAGCCCGAACTCGATTCAACTTGAATCACTCTCTGAGACTGCCTCAGCAAGTTATCAAGCCACAGAAGGTGATGAGAGTTCTAGGAGTATGGCTGGATTCCAAGCTTCAATGGAAAGGTCACATGGATGCTATAGCAGGAAAAATGAAGTCACAGATAAAGGCACTATCACAGACAACACAGGCCACCTGGGGAGTCCCCCTACATCAAGCTAGAACAATATACAACATGGTCATACGGCCAGCTATAGCTTACAGCGCACTGGCATGGCATCAACCGCGCATCAAGCGCGAAGGACGCATGCGCAATAAACAGCGCACAGAGGGCCTAATCAGAACACAGAATGAATGCCTGAGAATAGTAGCTGGAGCATACAGAGCAACACCAATATCCACACTGGAAGCAGAGACATACACACCACCCCTGGACATCTATCTTGATGAAGTTGTGGCGCGCGCCACAAAACGACTGAAGGCCTCTGGAATGGCAACACAAATTGAAGAGGCATGCACAGCAGTGAGAGTCAAACTCAGGTGAAGAGGCACAGTGCACAGAAGACTCATTGAGAAGATGATTCATCCAGACAGTCTGTCTGAAAATTGGGAGAAGCTTTGAGTGGAAAAGAGCAAGCAAGAGACTGCTCAAAGCACAAATTCAGCAGCAACACAGCACTTCTCACATGATGAATGGGTGCGAAAAGAAATCCTGAGTAGATGAAGAAAATAATGAAGAGCTAGAGCATCTCTCTGATGTGAACTCTTTGATTGACCCCCAGACAAAAGCATTCTGAAATGACACAAGAGTCTAAGCAAGGCCAGAAGCTCGCTGATAATTCAACTAAGATCAGGGAAAACAGGGCTGGCAGCCTTTCTACATAAAAGATGAGTACCGGATTTCCCATCACCAGCATGTGAATGTGGCTATTCAAATGAAACAGTGATGCATGTGATAGTTCACTGTGATAGATTCCAGCACAGTCGCGGGAGTCTGCTGCATGAGGGCAGAATCGACAAGAAATGGCTATTGAACACCAAAGAAGGGCTACACTGTCTAACAAAATGGTGAATCAAGCAGGGAATTCTACCACAGTTCTCACTGGCAAAGACACTGAGTGTCTATCAGACAGAGGAGCAGCAATCTATCACATCTCAATCAAGCATACGCGGACCTCAATAAACACCATGCTGAAACCGCTGAAAGCGCGCTTATCACACAAAATCAGTGCTCATGGCACATCCCCACACTCATTTCATGCTAAAGACGCGACTCTCTATGCTTCAGAGCGCAGTTGGTGTCTTTCACTCACTCACTCACACGCGGGCGCATTTTCAAAAATGCTCAGTGTAATTTTTCTTTATTTTTAATTTTTCTTTTCTCATCCCATTCTCTTCTCTTCTTGAGGACAGCAGTTGCTGGTCCCCGGTAGCCCGAAGCCTCACAGAAACTGTTGCATACATTTATTAGTGCATGAGGTTTTTAATCCAGCAGTAAGCTCTCTTATTGCATGGTTTTTCTTGTTAGATAAAATAGATAGTTTCCCACATATCCCTGAGATTAAGTGGTGTATAATATAATAATAATAATAATATACAAAGTCTAAATCTGTTGCAAAGCTTCCATCTCTAAAATATAAAATAGAAAATGAGGAATATATTGCTCATTCTTTTGAACAAAAATGTCAGGCTTTTATGAAAATTCTATTTCAAAAACCACCTCAATCTGAACAATATAGTTCAATAAGTGAATATATTGAAGATTCAAGATGGGCTTGGCCAGATCTATCTAGAAATGAACTTGAAACTGCTGTTTTTACAAGTTCTACAAAAACAGCTGCAGGACCTGATACTATAAATCATTTAATCATTCAAAAAGTCTTTCATTCTCTGAAAAATGAATTATTTGAATTATTCTCTCAACTAATGAAGAATGAGTATCACCCTGAATGCTGGAGACAAGCAACTGGTATAGTTCTTGCAAAATCAAATAGAAAAGCTACTATGCCAAAGTCTTATAGAATTATATCACTTTTGAATTGCTTGGGAAAAATTCTTGAAAAAATAATAGCAACAAGATTATCATATCTAGGCTCAATCACTGATTTATTATATAATGATCAAATGGGTGGCAGAAAACAGAATTCTGCAATAGATACAGTTTTATCAATAATTCATGATATTCAAATGGCAAAAAATGAAGACTTAGTTACAACAGCTGCTTTTATTGATATAAAAGGTGCTTTTGATCATGTTTCAAAGAATAAGCTAATAATTATTCTTCAAGAGATGAAACTACCAAAAGCATTAATAAAGTGAGTTATATGTTTTATGTCAAAAAGATATATTCAACTACTTTTTGACTCATTAAAGCAAGATATTACTGAAATTGAAATAGGAGTTCCTCAGGGGTCTCCAGTCTCACCAATTCTATTTGCTATATATACAAAAAATCTATTCAAAGATAGAGAAATGGAGATAGTGAGATCTCCTAGCTATGTTGATGATATAGGTCTGATTTTCAGCTCAAGAACAATAAAAGAAAATTGTGAAAATATTGAAAAAGCTGCGCAAGAGATATTTAATAAAGGAGATTTAAACCTAATTCAATTTGATATGGAAAAAACTGAATTAATTCACTTTTTTCCAAAAAGATATGAAAAGGAAATAAGTTTAAATCTATTAAATCAAGAAATAAAGCCTAAATCAGTTGTAAGATGGCTAGGAATCTGGCTGGATTCAAAACTCAATTTTAAATCTCATATTCAAAAAAGAATGGCTCAAGCTGAAAGAGTTTTAAATAGTATAATACAACTTTCTAATACTGAAAGGGGTTTATCATTTCAAGCTATGAGACAGCTATACATTGCATGTATAGCATCTATTTCTGATTATGGTGTTCAGATATGGTGGAAGAACCAGAAACACTTCATAGATAAGTTTCAAAAATTGCAGAATACAGCTTTAAGAAGAATTCTGGGAGCTTTCAAAACCTCTCCATGTAGAGCTATGGAAATAGAAGCTTCTATATCACCTCCTGAAATAAGATTTGAGAAGATATGCAAGAATTATGCACTGAGAATCATGAAAATGCCAGATATTCATTCAATTAGAAAAAGAATATCTACATCTTATCCTCCAATTCAATCTGGAAATGACTTAGATTGGAATAGATATCTAGATTGGAATGAAAGTCAAGAAAATCAAGAAAATGAGAGAAATAGAAAAAAAATCCCTTCTCAACTATATAGAGTATGCTCAATGATTAAAAATGAGTTCTCCTCATTAAATATTGAAAAGATTGAACACAAAAAGCTATATCCATGGAAAGAAAAACTAGGCTCAATGATTTCAATTGAAATAAGCGCATTATCAAAACCAGAAGAAGCTGAGAATCATAGAAGAATAATAGAGAAAATTGATTTTAAAAAGTCAATTCTAATCTATTCAGATGGTTCAATGAATGAAAATAAAGGCCTAGGAGCTGGAATAGCATATACAGAAGATAATTACAAATATACATCAGATTCATGGAATATTGGAAATGAATGTGAAGTATTTGATGCTGAATTATATGCTATTATGAAAGCTTTTAAACTGATAGAAATAAAAGCTTCAAAAAGAAAAGATATGAAAGAAGCATGGATTTTTTCAGATAGTCAAGCAGCTTTGAAAAGAATTCAAAAAAATGAAATTCATAATGGTCAAATGAATATAGAAGTAATTCTAAAGATATGCAAAAGAATTCAATTAAAATATAAGACAAAGATATATCTGAGCTGGGTTCCTGCTCATATAAATATACATGGAAATGAGCTTGCTGATGAAGCAGCAAAGAAAGGAACAGAACTAAATATTGCAAGTTCAAAAATAGTTTCATGGTCTTTTATTAAAAGAAAGATAAAAGAGAATTGCTTAGAAAAATGACATAAAATATGGGAAAAACAAAGAAAAAGTCCTCACTATCTTAGATTTGAAACTAAACCTAAATGGAAATCATGCTCTATTAAGTGCAAGAAGAAGCTTTTCTCCTCAATCATTCAATTGAAACTAGGTCATGGCTATTTCAAATCTTATTTGAAAAGAATATCTGATATTGAAAGTGAAAATTGTGAATATTGTGACTCTCTTGAAGACCCAGAACATATCTTAATGAATTGCTCATTAAATCAAGAACTTAGAGCTGAACTGAGATATAAATATTGTGGTGGGGAATCTCGGCGTGGTATTACTTTTCGCCGAGACCGCCTCATATATTTGTTTGGCATGGCTGCCTCATATTCCCATTATCCTTTGACACACGTGTGGATTCGGCGAAGATTGATTGTACGCAGAGCAGTGAGATTGCTCCTTTTTGATTGTGTGATTTGATATGTGATTGATTGCTTGTTCTTCTTCTATATTTGAATCTCCTACGTGTTCTTTTGTATTGCTATTTGGATAGCTCGTTGAATAGAATATTGTATACACGGCGAACTTACCAACCTCCTTACAATTCCGCTGCTCCTGCCCACGTGCCGCCAAAAGCGCACAACCCCTTATTCCACTTCATTGGCGTCCCTGGGAAGGCAATTCAAAATGGATGGGCAGGTGGTAGCTACGACTGATATGATTTCTCTCAACATTTTGTCTTTTCTGCTTTTGTTGAGCATTCTTTTCAATAGTGTTCATTTGTGGAAGCCTCTGATTGGCCGATATGGCCGATATCGACAGTGGATAATGAAGGATGCGAGCGAACGCCCCACTGATAAGCTCAATTTGAATACCCATACCCCTATTCAACAAATGAAAGAAGAGAGAAATGTTGAGAAAAGTGATAAGAAAAAAGACCTTCAGCAAAAAGATCTAAAGTGGATGTTGAAATTCCTTCTCTTTCTTGAGGATTTGAGATTTGAATATAAAAAGGATATTGATATTGATAGTATTGTTGAACTCTTTCTCTTATGTGAACAGAAGTCTTTTGTGCGTTCCTTTCTTTCTCAATATATGTCTTCCAAGCATTCTCGGTCGGATTCTATTGCCCATCGTCAAACTCAGTCAGGAAAGGTCTCTGCAGCGCCCCCGAAAATAGAAGTTAGCAAAGAGAAGACAGAAGCTAGCAAAGAAAAGATGACTACACCCACTACTACCTCGTCCGGTCAGCCGACTCCCAATAGTGGACTGCCATATCAACGTCTTGTCATGCCGATGCCGATTCCTGGAGCACCTGGAGCCCCATTCTTTGATGGGAGAAACATTACTGCTTTTGTTGATCGATATGAGGCAATGTGCACCTTGCATTTCGTTGCAGGAATCGATGCTCTGGCGGTATTACGGAACTATTGTACCATGGAACTGCAGGGCCATATCGATCAGCTTGTCTTGGATCATAAGACATGGGAAATGGTTAAAAAGCAGTTGCTTGCCGATTTCTGGCGCGAAGATGCTCACCAACAGATGTATAATCAATCTTACCTCCATGCATTGTGCAACAAAACCCATTCTACCAGCCAGGAGATCCTCGTCTACTGCCGTCAATTCCGCGCAGTTGCGATGCCTCTCATTTGCAAGAATGAATTGCAACAATCTCTTGCTTGTATCTGGTTTCTTCAAGGACTTTCAGAAGGTATTCGTGAAAAAGCTTTCCGCACTGCTGGATTTGATAAGGTTAGTCAATCTGGATGGGAACTGCCGAAGATCTGCGATGCTGTGTCTCAAATGCAGAAGACAAAGGAAGAGATTGCACGAGTTCTGGCACCTGATGTTTTCCCCAACTCTATTCCATCGATGCAGCCGTCTGCTCAGCCCGTGTTTAATCCGCCCACATTGAATGTGCCTGTGCCGACCGCTTCGGCGATGCCTGCTCCGGATGCGAAAACACAGAATCCGAGTGATAACATTCTTGAGAACCTTGTCAACCGAATGGACGCGTTATCTCTGGCGATCGCTGGCATTCAAAACCAGGGAAACATGCAGCAAAATGTGGCTGCTCCAAAGGTTCTTCTTACTCGAGGACGTGATCCTGCATTGGATTTGCCAAATGTGTCTTACTATGGAACTCAACGTGGACCTGGAGGCCCGTCTCGATCTCGATCTGGAAGCTTTGTTCAATACGATCGACCGCCGATGTCATGCTGGGGTTGCGGAGATTCAAACCATATGCTTCCAAATTGCTTAGCAATCGGCCGGCTCATCGATCAGGGCAAGATTCATCGGAATATGATTGGAGAATACTATGAGGGTAATGTGATGAGAAAAGGCCCGAAGATTGCTGTCAACCGACTTGAGCCCCATATTGTTACAATTGAACGACTTTTGAAGCAAATGGCTGCACCGCCGACTGTCCCAACCGCGGATAAACTTCGGAATGATGGTAGTATCCGGGTATTTCCTGACGGATCCCCGATGCCATCGGTGAATGCCGTAAGCATATGTGATATTGGATTTGATAGTGGCCCTGAGGAAGGTGATATGACCGATAGTGAGATGGAGGAGATTGTTAGTGTAATGGCTGCTTCCACTTCTACTGAGAAGGATAAGGCCTCTTCTATGAATAAAAATCAAGCAACGCTTTCCGGACGAATTGAGAAGGAGAAGAGACTGCCAACAACACATTCTCGGCGCAATGGCAGGTATTCAGATGGGAAATCAGTTTCTTTTGCTCAAGATGTGATCTCTGCTTCACAGGAAGATGATGAGGATGATAATTCTCAACCTCTCCATGATGAACAGCTTCAGGGCGGAAGTCCAAAGCTCGGAGACGGTGGAATTGTCCCAGATTCAGAAATGGCAGATGCTCCGCAGATTCAGAAGAAAACTGTTCTCTGCAGGCCTCGGAAACTCAAAGGGCCAAAGCTTTCTGCAGAAATGAAGAATAAAGACAATATGGCGATCGCGACGCGGCGAATATTTGAGAAGATCATGCGCCAAGAAATCGGCGGAATTCAGATTAAAGATCTCATGGCATGCTCCACCCAACTCCAGCACATGTTCTTTCAAAATCTTCCCATCGAAGTTCAACAGCATATGATTCGGGATGATGCAGCCACCGTTGCCCTGGTTCAACCTGGCACTTCTGTTGCTGAGTATAATCCTCGTTGGAATCTCGTTTCGGTTGGACACATCAAGTTCACTGTCGGAATTGGAAAGGGGGAAACTGAGGCGATATTTGATGGAGGTGCGGAAATTAACTGTCTTGTTGAAAGAACTGCGTTAGATCTCGGTCTCATCATTCAAAGGGATGCTGTCAAACCTATTCTTGGAGCTGGGGGTCAGCAGAGTGGTGTCATTGGAATCTGCAAGGATGTTCCTGTTCGCCTTGGATCTGTTATGGTGCCTCAGACATTCTTCATCATGGAACGCGGTTCTCATGATTGCATTCTCGGCCGACCATATGAAAACGCGACGCGTTTGGCAAGAACTACAGATAACAAAGGCGGTGTTCTTGTTCACGTTTTTGATCCGAAGGATGAGAAGAATCAGGTGTCTTTTCTTGGTTATTCTCCCGGCGACCATGGAGATCGAAAGTTAGATGATCTTTGTGGCAAAGTGCAGACTTTAAACTAGATATGCTGAGTCTGATTGATCTTTGCGATGTTGAATGTGGTGGGCAAAGAAATGATATCAGATTCAGCGATCGCGATGTGGATAGCGGGGCAAATATTCTGCCGTGTTTTGAAAGCGGTGTGGGTGCGTCAGCCAATCAGACTTTTGGCGGCCCCGGGCCGCCAAAAGATTCAGCCAATCAGAGAACGCCGCCCCAAAACGCCCGAGAACCTCACAGGTTTTTCCCCGCCATCCTACATCAACAATTTTACCCGTCTACACATTCATCTTTTCCTTTCTCTAATTATTCAATATCCGAATCACGCCGTGTTCGTGGTGTGCAGCTTCATGATTTGTCTTTATATGCTTCTTCACGATCTTCTCCTCGATCGCGCGGTCCAGTCGTTGCGACATTATACAAGCGAAAAGCCGATAAGATTCAACCTCTCGATGTGCCAACTACAGGTGGCGGGATTCCCGGCGGAACAGATAAGTGGAGAGAAATTCGCCAACAATGGTTCAAAGACAATGTGATTCCGGAGCAGGATCCGCCTTCGCCCTACGATCATTTCATTACACCCCGTTTCTCCGATTGCCCGCGAGGTTCGCGACTCACAGAGGAAAGGATCAAGAATCTGCGGATCGGATCGATGCTCACCCCACAGGAACGCGAACTTTTGATTGAGATTCTGCTTAGAAGAGAAAAAGCCCTCGCGTGGAGTTTTAAGGATTGCGGAACGCTTGCAAAAGAAGTCTCTCCACCTGTCAAGATTCGCGTTGCTCCGCATAAAGCATGGCAAGCGGCAGGATTTCCTATTCCTCGAAAGCTCGTCCCTACAATCATCAATATGCTTCGCGAACGCGTTGATTCTGGAGTTTATGAACATTGCCATGGTCCGTATCGAAATAAGTGGTTCCTCGTCAAGAAGAAAGAAGCTGGGAAATATCGCATTGTCAACGCGTGCATGGACATGAACGCTGTCACTATTCGCGATGCGTATATTCCACCTAGTGCGGACGCGTTTGCTGAGGATTTCGCGGGAATGAAGATAACGAGCATGATGGATTTCTTTTCTGGATATGATCAAGTTCCTTTACACGAAGACAGCCGAGATATGACAGCTTTCCTTACCCCGATCGGGTTGCTTCGTCAGACAGCACTGCCACAAGGCGCGACGAATTCTATTGCGCAGTTCTGCCGAATCATGGCACGCATTCTTCGATCGAACATACCGCATCAAGCAGACAATTTTATGGATGATATTGGTGTGAAAGGCCCGCGGACGCGTTACAATGATGAAGAAGTGATGCCAGGTATTCGGAAATTTGTCCTGGAGCATCTGCAAAACTTAGATGCCACCCTCATCAGCATAGAACTCGCGGACACGTGTATCCAGGTTGGAAAGTCAGAATTCGCCTGCTCCGGTATGGTTCTAGTCGGATATGTTGTGGATGCTGACGGCAGGCGCCCCGAAGCTGCGAAAATCGTCAAAATCGTTGAGTGGCCGGATCCGACAGATGTCACGGGTGCCCGAGCTTTCTTAGGTGTTTGCGTTTACTATAGAATATGGATTCCGAATTTCGCTATCATTTCTATACCTATCTATATTCTATTCAAGAAGAACATTCCTTTTACCTGGGGTCTTGAACAAGTGAATGCAATGGCAATTTTGAAGAATGCCCTGACAACTGCCCCTGCACTTTGCTGCATTGATTATTCTGAAGATGCCGGTGATATCGTGATGGCCACGGATGCCTGTCTTGAAGGATGGGGTGGAACGCTCAGCCAACGGGATAAATTGAATGGAAAGCTACACCCTTGCCGATATGAGAGCGGAATCTGGAGCCCCGCCGAAGCAAAATATGATGCAGGAAAGCGAGAATGCCGCGCTGTGCTCAAGATGCTAAAGAAATGCCGTTATTACCTGTATGGCGTTCACTTTATTCTGGAAACCGACGCGAAGACTCTAGTGGCACAGCTCAATCGATCTGCCACTGACCTGCCTGGTGCTCTCGTTACTGGCTGGCTTGCCTGGATTCGGATGTTTGATTTCGAAGTTCGACATGTGCCTGGTCGGAAGCATACTGCTGCAGATGGGCTATCTCGTCGACCTCCTGCTGAGGGTGAGGTTCCTGAGGATCAAGATATCGATGATTTCATAGATGCAGAACTCAACTATATTAGTGTTGCATCTTTGACGGTTCCTGATTTCGATGTCAGCGGCGTGGATGCTTCCGAGTCATCGGGTGTGCGTGTTCTTTCGCCTGATTATTCTGATCGCAGCGAATCAATTGCGAGGTTTCTCACCACCATGAAGCGGCCGGATGATATACCACGTTCCGTCTTTTCTAAATGGCGCAAGCATGCACTTCGATATATCGTCCAAGGTCAACATCTATTCCGACGATCAGGCAAGGGAATTCCTCTGAGACGCGTGGTTGATAACTCATCTGAGCAAAAGGATATCGTTGCTCGGATGCATGATGAATCTGGTCATAAGGGCCGCGAGGCCACAAACCACAAGATCACGCAGCGATATTGGTGGGAAGGTATCTGGAAAGCCGTCAAGAATTATTGCAAAAGCTGCACAGTGTGCCAGCTGAGGGATGGCGCTCGCTTGGAAGAACCACTATATCCAACAAGCCGCAATTATCTATGGGACAAGTGGTGTATCGATGTTGTCAAGTTTCCGAAGAACCGAGGCAAGCGATGTGCTGTTATTGCTCGGAATGATCTCACTGGCTGGGTGGAAGGCCGCCCTCTCGCTCGTGGAACAGCTGAGAACGTGGCGCAATTCATCTATGAGAATATCATTTGCCGACACGGCTGCTTTCGGGAATTAGTGTGTGATGGCGGGCCGGAGAATCAAAAATGGACTAAGATTCTCACCGCCAAATATCGTGTTAATCAAATAACCATCTCACCATACAATGCGAAGGCTAATGGCATGGTCGAACGCGGTCACCGCCCGATATCCGATGCGCTTTCAAAGCTAGCTGCAGATGGAAGAAGCTGGGTTAATCATTTCCATTCTGCGCTATGGGCAGATCGCGTCACCATTCGGCAATCTACTGGTGAAACCCCGTTCCGCCTGCAATATGGCTACGATGCTATCCTTCCAATAGAGCTTGACGTTCCAACTTGGCAAACACTTCCCTGGCAGACAGTGCAATCCCGTGCTGATTTGATATATATGCGTATTCGACAATTGGAAAAGAGAGATGAAGATCTGGAGGAGGCCGCTCATCACCTGCGCCGTGCGAGAGAGAAGAACCGAGATCTATTTGATGAAACTAAGCAATTAGTCCGAGAACCATTGCAGATAAGTGATTTGGTGCTTTTGCATGATACCAAGCTAGAAACGTCCTATTCTGCCAAGCTCAACTTCCGATGGCTGGGCCCGTATCGAATCCGAGAAGCAAACCATGAGAAAGGGACCTATCATCTGGAAGAGCTGGATGGTTCGCCGTTTCGAAATACTACTGCAGGTAATAGGTTAAAAAGGTTCTATCTCCGAGACAATCAAATGCCGGTTGCAGAGAATAATATCAATGAAGCAAATGATATTGAAGAGGAAGAGGTGGATATGCAAGATACTGATAAGAAGAATTCTTTGAGGGGGGGTCAGGATGACTTGCAGTCATGGATCCCTCATGGTAAGGAGTTTGCAGTCATTATCTGACTGCTGTTTTTCTTTGTATAATGATTTCCTTGTTGTTGTTTTCTTCATTCAAGTTGCTGTTTTCTTAGTCTCTATTTTTCATGATTCTGCTTCTTTCTTGCATGTTTTTCATGCATCATATCAGTTCCTTCTAATTTTAATCTCTTGATATTGTCTTTTCTTTGTTTTGTTTACTTTCTCTTTGATATTCAATTCTCTGGGTCAGATTGAAGCTGGCAGTGAATTTTATGAACTGCTGTCACTCTCGCTGCATGTTGACTGCTTTTCACATTATCTTCCAAAATTCACCTTGAGGAAGTATTATATTATTGACCTGCTCTGCCCAGATAATCATTTTTCTTTTTCAAATTGGCATTCAAGTCTCTTTTTCTATTTTTAATTCATTGATTTTTCCCTATATTTCCTTATTTCATTACAAAGATGTCGAACCCCTCTAGCCAACACACTCTGGTACCGAGACCAGCGAGCCAGCTCGCTCTTGTGACATATGATAACCATGTTTTTCATACGGCGATGGAGCTGCAAGCTTATGTCAATTCTCTGGGTCAGAATCCGCAGGTTCGCTACCAAGCACAATGTGAGATCGGTAATCTACTCATGGGGCGCCATGAGGCGGCTCAAGATGAGGTTGCCGCATTCTATGAGTGGATGAGAAATGATGGATCCTGGCGCCAGGTGGTGGCCCAGCAAGCATTTGATAACCAGACGGCGGAGCTTCAACGAGTTGCTGCTCAGGTAGCTGAACGGCGCGATCGCTGCGCCATAGCATATACTACATGCACCAGGATGTGGGGAAAAGTTCGCGTGGATTCGTTCTGGCATATCATGACTTCAGAGCGGATGCAACGCGCCTGTCAAACCCTGGCCCTACATCACGAATATGCTTCTGCAATCGGCCGGATCAATCAAGCAATGTGGGCTCGCATCACTCAGCCACCTCGACGAGGAGTTAAGCGATATAAGACGATCATGTTGGCAGATATCGAAGCAGCGGCCGATTCCAATTTTATTGGCCAAGAGATCACACAAGGAAATCTTCAAGCTGCAGGTCTTATCTTTGGTCCTGGCGGAATTCTCACTGAAGATTCTATGACAGTTGCTTCACCCCAGCCTCAAGAACGTGTCCTATCCCCTCCCGATCAACATATGACTGGCCAGTCTCCTCTACCTTCTCCCCGTGTGTTGAACGTGATACGCCCCAGTGCACCCTCGCTTGGATCTCCTCAAGGTTCTATACATAGTCCTCCTGTGCGTACTTCTCGCCGCGTCTCCGGCCAATCCTTGCTTTCGGACGTCAGCAGCCTGTCTGCAGCCTTGTCAGACACCCATCTTGCTGAACTTCTCAGCCCTGACCAAGTTGCGGAATTTGAGAATATGGGGGTTGATCAAGATAGCCCTGCTTTGGTAGAGGCAACTGACAAGCAGCATACAACAGTGAACAGAGGATGCCGGTGTTCTCCCTATGTCCCTGTGGATGTGAAAGCGCAGCTTAGAGATGCAAAGAAGATAGAAGAATGTCAGCTGGTGCATCTTCTGGACAAGATAGCCAGGCTTCCGCGACAAGGCTTGACTATATGCTATCTGCATTCAGTAAATCTCGGCAGCAAGATTGGACTCCTTACACGCGATCTTGACCATGCGGGGCTGATAAAGAGAATCGGGCTTGTGGTGAATAATCGCCAGAATCTTGGGCGGATGCGAGCTGCTGATGACACATATCATTTCTTCCGCCTTGATCGCCGACCTCCTCGCCCCGAAGATATGCTACAGGTATATCGAATGCGCCATAATCGCCTACCGCCGGTTACATCATCAAATTGGGAACAAACACTGGCCCGACTTGCTTTTCTTGATTTCAATTCCAGTGCAGCTTTTCAGCAATGGAAGAAGGATGGTTCCGTCATCCTGCCAATATTTAGATGGATGAACGCGATGAAGGCGGCAGGGGTCAACAATAATTACAACACCCTGGCGAAGGTTGCCACAGTCGAATGGAGCATGTACAGGTTCCATCAGCGAAAAGATAAGAAGACCTGGGGGTGGCTCCGAACAATGTTGCACGGGATTGTTCAACAGATCGTCCGTCAAGATCCACTGTATTATGTGTGGTATGTTGCTCTCCGCCCCGATCATCGCACGCACCTGATTTCCTATCCCTATTATGCAAAATACGCCTTGTCTGGGGATAGCACTTACTTCCGCCATATTGATGTCAATATTAAACGCCTGGCGGAGGAAAATCATGGAGCGAATATGATTCAGGGATCAGTCTCTTTCAGCGACGAAGATGGGAGGAATTGCACCACCATAGTCCCGGGAATGCATCAAAATATTCAAGAATGGAACAGACGTCTGCGTGCTCGCAATCTCCCGAATGGTGGAATTGTTCAAGAGGTGACATCTGAGATGCTCACCAACAAGGATCTCAACGACTTCAGAACGCAGTGGACGACTGTCCCATGCAAGCAAGGCGATGCTCGAATAACCATGCCGCATCTTCCTCATGGAAGCACCGGGCCTGCTACTAAGGAACGCAAGACAATGCTGCCGTGGTATGTTGGAATTCAGGATGACGGGCACTCTCTTGAAGTCCCTGAAAGCGGATCGTGGGAGCAGCTCTCCCGAGCACATCGCGATTTGGTTGCCGGGCCGTCAACACCCTCTGGCCTTTCGGTATTATATGGAAGTATTCCATATCGGTACCCTGCTGCTGTTCCAGTCACGGGTCTTGGAGCGATTTCGGATGCTCTGGTGGGTCGACGGAAGTGGGATGACCCTATGGTCAGGCACGAGCAAGATATTCTCTTCAACGGCAAGGGCAGTTCGCCGCAAGAATACATTGAGGAGTGGCGCAAGAGAGCGGTCACCGAAGGGATCCGGTGTTTCGAGATCATGATGGCTACAGAGGAGGAATTATTTGGAGAACGTAGCTGTTTCTATTGTCTGAAGAGGAACATCCCCCTCGCCTCAATTGAGGGAGATCGCGCTGTCGCCGAGGGCGAGGCTATGCAGATTCCGGTGCATGGCCGCGAGAATGCGCCCGCCGAATAGCCGCAGCCATCAGCCAATCATGTTTTCCCGGCCCCGGGCCGTCAAAAGATTGACCAATCACGATCGCGCTGTTGCCAATTTGCCGCATCTTGCCACTGTCGCTGTGTTGATCACATTCTGCTTACTTGTTTCCCTGTTTTCTCTTGTTCTTGCTTGTCTTTCTTTTCTCTGCTGTTCACTTTTTCTTTCTCTTTTCTATATTCTTTTATTGATTGTCTTTCATTTTCTTGATTCTTGATTGATTCTTTCCTGCAATTCCTTGTTTTCATTCATTCGGATCGCATTCTTACTTGCCGGGTCGGCAAGCTATAGGGGGGGGAGATGTGTGGTGGGGAATCTCGGCGTGGTATTACTTTTCGCCGAGACCGCCTCATATATTTGTTTGGCATGGCTGCCTCATATTCCCATTATCCTTTGACACACGTGTGGATTCGGCGAAGATTGATTGTACGCAGAGCAGTGAGATTGCTCCTTTTTGATTGTGTGATTTGATATGTGATTGATTGCTTGTTCTTCTTCTATATTTGAATCTCCTACGTGTTCTTTTGTATTGCTATTTGGATAGCTCGTTGAATAGAATATTGTATACACGGCGAACTTACCAACCTCCTTACAATTCCGCTGCTCCTGCCCACGTGCCGCCAAAAGCGCACAACCCCTTATTCCACTTCAATATAAGCTGAGAGAAATGAATATGAAACTACTATTTTCAACTGAAATAGGCAGTCAATATTTAATTGATTTTCTCAATGAAACTCAAATAGCTACTAGAAATCAATTCTATTTCAAAGATGAAAATATAAATGAATGAGAATCTGAAATATTCTTTATAAAAACTGCTAGATATTATATAATATCTCACTATTTCTTTTGTGTTAGAGTCTGTCTTTTATTTCCTTTGTATTCATGTCATGAGTTATTTTGTCTATCATTAATTTATTTTCTTTGTAATCACTTGAAAATTATATGAAAAAAAGAGAATATAAATAATCTTCAAAGATATTTATAAATAAATAAATAAAAAAAAAGAAAAATCAATTTGCTGACTATTCTGGGCTGGAATTCAAGTATTGCAAGTGCTATTTGTTTGAAGAAAAAATGTATAGTAATTAGTGTTAAAGTTAGAAAAATCCTGAGACTCTTTGAGTCTCAGGTAGATATCATAGTCTCTGACTGCATATATATCTATAATTGAAGAATAATAATAATAATATGAAAGCTTTTATCACTATCTTAGATTTGAAACTAAACCTAAATGGAAATCATGCTCTATTAAGTGCAAGAAGAAGCTTTTCTCCTCAATCATTCAATTGAAACTAGGTCATGGCTATTTCAAATCTTATTTGAAAAGAATATCTGATATTGAAAGTGAAAATTGTGAATATTGTGACTCTCTTGAAGACCCAGAACATATCTTAATGAATTGCTCATTAAATCAAGAACTTAGAGCTGAACTGAGATATAAATATAAGCTGAGAGAAATGAATATGAAACTACTATTTTCAACTGAAATAGGCAGTCAATATTTAATTGATTTTCTCAATGAAACTCAAATAGCTACTAGAAATCAATTCTATTTCAAAGATGAAAATATAAATGAATGAGAATCTGAAATATTCTTTATAAAAACTGCTAGATATTATATAATATCTCACTATTTCTTTTGTGTTAGAGTCTGTCTTTTATTTCCTTTGTATTCATGTCATGAGTTATTTTGTCTATCATTAATTTATTTTCTTTGTAATCACTTGAAAATTATATGAAAAAAAGAGAATATAAATAATCTTCAAAGATATTTATAAATAAATAAATAAAAAAAAGAAAAATCAATTTGCTGACTATTCTGGGCTGGAATTCAAGTATTGCAAGTGCTATTTGTTTGAAGAAAAAATGTATAGTAATTAGTATTAAAGTTAGAAAAATCCTGAGACTCTTTGAGTCTCAGGTAGATATCATAGTCTCTGACTGCATATATATCTATAATTGAAGAATAATAATAATAATAATTGGACCGCGCGATCGAGGAGAAGATCGTGAAGAAGCATATAAAGACAAATTATGAAGCTGCACATCATGAACACAGCATGATTTGGATATTGAATAATTAGAAAAAGGAAAAGATGAATGTGTAGACAGATAAAATTATTAATGTAAAATGATGAAGAAAAACCTGTGAGATTCTCAGATATTTTGAGATGATGTTCTCTGATTGACTGAATCTTTTGACAGCCTGGGGCTGTCAAAAGTCTGATTGACTGACACATTCACACTGCTTTCAAAACACAGCAGAATATTTGCTCTGCTATTCACATCACAATCACTGAATCTGATATCATTTCTTTGCCCATCATATTCAACATTGCAAAGATCAATTGAACTCAGCATATCTAGTTTAAAGTCTGCATTTTATCACAAAGATTATCTAACTTTCAATCTTCATGATTATCAGAAGAATAATCAAGAAAAGACATCTGATTCTTCTCATTCTTCAGATCAAAAACATGAACAAGAATGCTGTTTTTGTTATCTGTAGTTCTTGTCAAATACATCATGTTTTCATATGATCAGCTGAGAATGCAATCATGAGAACTGCATTTCATGATAAAGAATATCTGAGATATTATAACAGATTTAAGATAAATAGAAATATTCTGGCAGATTTCAATGACACCACTCTGCTGACCTTCAGCTTCAAGAATAGGTTTGACAGCATCCCTTTGAATGATGAGACTGAGATCTAATACAGTTCTTTTAACAAGACAGTTAATTTCTGCATCTTCATTAAATATTGTCTCAGTTTCTCTCTTTTCAATTCTGACAGTGAACTTGATGTGTTCAATCAAAACAAGATTTCAACAAGAATTATACTCAGCAACAGAAGTGTCAGATTGAATCAGAGCAACAGTGGCTGCATCATTCTGAATCATATGCTGTTGAACTTCAATGGAAAGATTTTGAAAGAACATGTACTGAAGTTGAGTGAAGCATGCCATGAAATCTTTAATCTGAATTCTGCTGATTTCTTGATACATGATCTTCTTGAATATTCATTGTGTTGTGATCATCATGTTGTCTTTATTCTTCATTTCTGCAGAAAGCTTTGACTCTTTGAGTTTCTGAGATCTGCAGAGAACAGTTTTCTTCTGAATCTGCAGAGCATCTGTCATTTCTGAATCTGAGACAATTTCACTGTCTTCAAGTTTTGAACTTCTGTTTTGAAGCTGTTTATTTTGAAGAGATTGAGAATTATCATTCTCATCATTTTTCTATAAAGTAGAGATTATATTTTGAGTAAAAGAAACTGATTTCTTATCTGAATATCTGCTATTGTGTCAAGAATATGTTATTGACAGTCTCTTCTTCTTCTCAATTTGTCTGAAAAGTGTTGCTTGATTTTTATTTATAAAAGAGATTTTATTCTTCTCAGTAGAAGTGAAAGCAGTTATTACACTAACAATTTTCTTCATCTCACTATTGATCATATCACCTTTCTCAGAGTCACTATCAAATTCAATATCACATATGCTTACGGCATTCACCGATGGCATTGAGGATCCGTCAGGAAATACCTGAATACTATCATCATTCCGAAGTTTATCCGCGGTTGGGACAGTCAGCAGTGCAGTCATTTGCTTCAAAAGTCATTCAATCATAACAATATGAAGCTTGAGTCAGTTGACAGTAATCTTCAGGCCTTTTCTCATCATATTACTCTCATAGTATTCTTCAATCATATTCCGATGAATCTTGCCCTGATCAATGAGCCGGTCAATTGCTAAGTAATTTGGAAGCATATGATTTGAATCTCCGCAACCCCAGCATGACATCAGTGGTTGATCGTATTGAACAAAGCTTCCAGATCAAGATTGAGACAGGCCTCCAGATCCATGTTAAGTTTCATAGTAAAACACATTTGACAAATTCAATGCAGAATCACATTCTCAAGTAAGAAGAATCTTTGAAGCAGTCACATTTTGCTGCATGTTTCTCTGATTTTGAATGTCAGTGATTGTCAGAAATAATATATTCATTCAGTTGACAAGATTCTCAAGAATGTTATCACTCAGATTCTGTGTTTTCACATCTGGAGCAGGTATCGCCGAAGCAGTCGGCACAGGCACATTCAATGTGGGCGGATTAAACACAGGCTGAGCAGACAGCTGCATCAATGAAATAGAGTTGAGGAAAACATCAGATGTCAGAACTTGTGCAATCTCTTTCTTTATCTTCTGCATTTGAGACACAGTATTGCAGATCTTCAGCAGTTCTCATCCAGATTGACTAATCTTATCAAATTCAGCAGTGCAGAAAGCTTTTTCATGAATATCATCTGAAAGCTCTTGAAGAAACCAGATACAAGCAAGAGATTATTACAATTCATTCTTGCAAATGAGAGACATCACAACTGTGCAGAATTGACAGCAGTAGACAAGAATCTCCTGGCTGGTAGAATGAGTCTTGTTGCACAATGCATGAAGATAAAATTGATTATATATCTATTGATGAGCATCTTCACGCCAGAAATCAGCAAGTAACTGCTTTTTAATCATTTTCCATGTCTTATGATTCAAGACAAGCTGATCGATATGACCCTGCAGTTCCATGGTACAATAGTTTCATAATACCGCCAGAGCATCAATTTCTGCAACAAAATGCAAGGTGCACATTGCCTCATATCAATCAATAAAAGCAGTAATGTTTCTTCCATCAAAGAATGGGGCTCCAGGTGCTTCAGAAATCAGCATCAGCATGACAAGATGTTGATATAGCAGTTCACTATTGAGAGTCAGCTGACCAGATGAGATAGTAGTGAGTGTAGTCATTTTTTTTTTGCTAGCTTCTGTTTTCTCTTTGCTAACTTCTATTTTCAGGGGTGCTGCAGAGACCTTTTCTGACTGAGTTTGACAATGAGCAATAGAATTTGATCAAGAATGCTTGAAAGACATATATTGAGAAAGAAAGAAATGCATAAAAGACTTCTATTCATATAAGAGAAAGAGTTCAATAATACTATCAATATCAATATTCTTTTTATATTTAAATCTCAAATTCTCAAGAAAGAGAAGAAACTTCAATATTCACTTTAGATTTTTTCACTGAAGATTTTTTTTTATCACTTTTCTCAACATTTCTCTCTTCTTTCATTTGTTGAATAGAGATATGAGTATTCAAATTGAGCTTATCAGTGAAGCATTTGCTCGCATCCTTCATTATTCACTGTCAATATCAGTCATATCAGCCAATCAGAGGCTTTCACAAATGAACACTATTGAAAAGAATGCTCAATAAAAGCAAAAAAGACAAAATGTTGAGAGAAATCATATCAGTTATAGCTATTATCTGCTCATTCATTTTGAATTGCCTTCCCAGGGACGCCAATGAAGTGGAATAAGAGGTTGTGCGCTTTTGGCAGCACGTGGGCAGGAGCAGCGGGATTGTAAGAAGATTGATAAGTTTGCTGTGTATATAATATTCTATTCAACAAGCTATTCAAATAGCAATACAAAAGAACATGTAGGAGATTCAAATATAGAAGAAGAACAAGTAATCAATCACATATTAAATCATATAATCAAAAAGAAGCAATCTCACTGCTCTGCATACAATCAATCTTCGCCGAATTCACACGTGTGTTGAGGAAAGATGGGAATATGAGACAATCATGTCAAACAAATATATGAGATGATCTATCGTGGGCAACGCCCACGCTCCCTAGTACGTTCGCTATATTATATATTCGCCTATATAATCTTATCGCTATAGCTTCGTACGTACCTACCTAGCTATAGCATTACCCTTACCTTCCGCAGAGCATACGTGCCTACCTACTATATCATTTATCATTCCTTCCGCATGCGGAAGATGCCTGTATTTAGTTATTTATATTCTTCCACTGATTAGCAGTGAAAGATGAAGAATCAGACATTCTTTTACTACTATTTTAACATATACGTTCTATCGCACGTAGCATGATCTCAGTGAAAAGTAATACCACACTGAGATTTCTCATCACAATGCTTTGTCTTTCAGTCTTTCAAAAGTATATTATATTTGAGCTTGTTCATTTTCAATGGTCTGTCCATCAATCATGATCTTGGCTTTGAGGTTGCTGAGGAACTGTGAGAAATAGAAGAAATTATTGTCATTATAATGAGTGAGATCTGGAAGACTTGCTTTTAACTGTTTTAATTTAATAGAGAGAGAAATAGTGATAACTTCAGTTAAATCTGAAGTTCTGATAATCATTTATTGCTTCTCAAGTTCTTGTTGTTAATTCTGTAGCTTCACTTATTGAGCTGTCAGTTTTTTCTTTATCTGAAAAAGCTTCATGAGTTTCTCTCTAGTGAAATTGATGATTATTTCTTCATTCTGTAATTCATGATTGCTTGTGACTAACACAAATTCATCTTCATCTGATGAAGTCTTAAAAATGACCATCAGAATTTTTATTCTTATAAATGCAGGGATTTCTTGCTACTCTGTCACACTGTGATTTACTCAAAAAATGAGTTTATAATGTCAGTATTCTTCTGAACTTTCTTATAGATGCAGGGATTCCTTGCTACCCTGTCACACTATTATTCTTTCTTAATAATTGATCTGTGATGTCAGTGTCTTTCTGAGCTTTTCCATGTCTTTCTTTAGTAAGGAGTAAAAATGAAGCTTTTCTAATATAAAAGATAAGCAATTAGGTATGAAAGAACTATATTGTGTCTAATATACAAGAAGAAAAGCTTAAGAAAGAAAAGAGAAAGAAAAGAAAGAAGTGCAAAGAGTGTGTAGAAAAGTGTGCACAGATTGCAAGTGAGGGCTAGCCACTAGCATGGGAGCCGGCTAGCCCGAGTCCACATAACCATATAGAGGTTTAACCTCTGACAGACACAAAGAATCTCATCATTCTCTATAATGAAGAATTCATTGATAATGTCATGCAGATAAATATGAAGCTGAACATGATGAAGATCATCAGTGATGCATTATTTACAAATAATGCCAATCAATGCTCTACACAGAGATATATATTCAAATTGTACAGAGAAACTGTGAATTGAAAGTTCATGAAACAGACTGTAATAACAATCTCTATCACTGAAGCTGAACTTATCACTATATCTCATGCTGAAAAGAAGTCAATCTGATGAAAACAGTTCTTCAAGCATATTAATTTTGACTCAGGCCATAAGATTCACATTCAATATAATAATTATCAAATTATCAGCATTCTTACGCGAGAAGATCTGTTCATTACATCAAAACTCTGCCATGTGAATATATATAATAATTGACTCTGTGAATGCATTCAAAAGGAGAATATAATGGTTAATTGAGTCTCTACAACTGCCATGCCCGCTGACGGATTCACCAAGGCCCTGCCACATCAAAAACATGAAGATTTCATTGAATTGATTGAATTGAAAAATATTACAGATCTCATGACTAATCAATCTAAATAAGTCATTCTCTTATATTATATTTCATTTTTATTTACACACAGATTGACATCTATTTTCTTAATCTTTTCAAAGATTTTATATTGTCTAGTTTTTGCTGTTTTTGCAGCTTCATTACACTCTTTTATTCATTTTCTTTGCTGAAGGGGGTATGTTGGGATTCACCGAACATCACTAATATGGGTGTTTCATGGCATGATATTACTGGCCCGTAAATCAGTGAACCACGCCCATTCACTTATTAGCTCGCACATTACGAACGAGCCCTTTTTCTATAAAGACTGATAGCTAGCTAGATAGATTCTATGATGCTAATTAATTGAAGAAGTAATTATTATTGGCAATATAACAGATACCCTAAATCCGATAGTAGTACTCCGTACACACAGGCGGAATCGTACTCGCATCCATTTGCCAAGACTATGTATGCACAGACGTTGTGGTTTTGTGGATTTTTAAAATTGGAATTGCGAATACGAAGCGGAGCGAGGGATGGGATTAAAGCACTGCGCAATGTCATAACAAAACGCCTGCAATAACAATGGAATAGATTCCATGGATACATAAGATGTCGAAGTTGGCGCGCTCCGCATTCTCGAGATTGATTTCTCAAGGTTTAATGATATTTGACACTGGACCTCATGGCTTGAGACGTTTTAGAAATGACGCGGTTATTCTGTTGATCCCGTCTACCTCTATCTAATTCTTGTATGCGCCGTATATGGGATTACTGGAACCCAAGTCCCCCGTCCCTGGAGAATAGCGGCCAAGGTTTGATCCTGGTACCCCAACCTCCCCCCGTGCGCGATACGATGATTGTGCAATGCGAGGACTTGATTATCGAATCATTGAGCCATGCATCCCCAAGCAGTTCCTTCGCCATTGAAATTTCATACAACCCAGAAACATCTCTTTATTCCTTCTGCTAGGAAATTCTTCTGGCTCTTCCAGGCTTGTTTGTTGTGGGAGCTCGATATCCTTCTTCTACCGTCCAGCGAGTGTCAATATTCCAAATGGATGTCTTATAATATTAACCTCTTGCATTTGCTAAATTACTTTCGGCAAAGAGAGGAAATATACACATTTTTCGGTAAAAAATTCATCGCTTTGCATGCCACGCTTGAACATATCTAAGAAAGGCGGGCCTCGCCTCAGCAAACTGAGGATGGAATTACTCTTCCCTTCAGCATCATCGCCATGAAATATGCGCTTGCTCTCAAACCGATCCCATCCCAGGTCTGAATATGTTTTAACTCATTAGCAACCTGCTGACACCTTCATCAGATTCTCTGAACATTCTCTTATACAGATGAATATTCTTGGCGTTGTACTGTACTCTAAATATTCTCAGCTGCGCGTCCGAGACTCATTACACTTATATACCATCACAAAAAAAAAAAAAAATTTCAGACTGGTACATTTTACTATTGCCCCGGAATTCAAAGCGAAGGAACGTAGGGGCCTTTCTCCAAATCAATGAATGCGTGGAAAATGCCATTGAGAAAACTTAACGCAGACAATATACTAGCGGGACGCGGTTGATCCTCATAATTCACAGAGCCCCCTGTAGATATGGTGTGTGGCCACTTTTGACCGCATCACAGCAATTTGGCGTTACGGTGCCCCTGCACCAGGTAGAACTAAATCGACTATTGGCAGAGGGAATGCATGAAGCCTGTTTGGGCTGCGTCACGACAAATGACAAGTCCTGGCAAGTCCTAGCAAGAAAGGCAATTGCTACCTGCCAAAAACTAGAACAACATCTCGGAAAGTCGAACAAAAAGAGAAAGGGAAGCTGAGAAAGTGCGAGGATTCACGGCGATGATATGTATTACCTGAGTAATATGACTGGCACCAGCTATTTGCTCTCTGTGGCCAGCTGTTTTGAGGGCAGGATAAGGATTCAAAAAAAAATCTAAGAAAGGATCTCATGTTATCTCTCTCCCATGCATATTTATCTACGAGGCTCAATGAAGCCATTTTGATCAACATGGTTAGAACATCTGCAATTCTGCATCTACGAGTACTTTCTCGCGTCTTTTTGTCTTGGTACATTCGACTCTTTGATCCCTCCCCTCCTCCCTTTTCTCCTTCAACAACTTGGACCTTTGCGGGAGGAATTCAAAGTCAGAAATGTTCATGATCACGTCTTGTATGTCATTAAGCTATTAACAATAATACTACATTAGGAATAGCCCCACAGAGTAATTATATAAGGCGATAATTGCTACCCAGCCATCTAGAAGCGCAGAAAAAATTAAAAAATAACACGAAGGAATGAGGTAAACAGCATCAGGAAACGAAAGGCGCCAAACGGTTTTCGGTCATCCAACGGAAACGAGGTATAGAGCGAATAAAGTAGGCACATCCAACAATAATGGTATATACGACAGAATCCAAAAAAGGGATCCCTTTCAGGTTGCCTTTCCAATAGAGCAAAGAAAAGAAGGGTGTCTGAAAAACAGGACATTTCGTACACGGAGGGTGATATAGGTATTGAGTTTGCTGTTCGTCATTATTCTTTGTAGATCTTGACCAGGTCAGAGTATTCTCGTATTCGCGAGACGTAGTTTTCTTCGACCATGTCGCCTCGCCCTCCTGCGATACGAAGGACCAGATCGTTGAGTAAAGATCGTCCAAGAATATCGACGTGGTCGCCTAGAGGTATGGTGTCAAAAAAAAATTGGTTCAGATCAGAATAAATGGGATGAAAATGCGCGAATGGGTTCTAAAGTAACACACCTGTATTGGGGCCTCCTCGAGGTGAGAAGCGATCAGGTTCATGTGGCATTTCATACACCTTCACCTTAGCACCGGCGGGATTATATCGTTTAATGCCCCACCCTTTTGCGCACATATAACCCAGGCTGAGCAAATTGACAGTGCCGTCCCCTTCGCTCATGACCACTCCACGATCCACGATCCCGTTCGTGACTGTTGTATCAATACTGATGTTGAGTTTCGATAGCGGATCTATATCATCATGGTAAAAGTAGCTTCGTTCCGTAGGTTTGCCCACACCATAGAAGCAATATATCTTCAAGTTCGGGGCGATAGGTAACCGGGCTTCCAGTGAGTTCAGCCACTTCCGTGGATTCTTCTTGTTTGCTTCAACCTCCTTCTGGGTATGAGCAACACCATGAGAATAATTCTGGAGGACCAGATCTCAGTACCATTGCTCTGTGTGATTGAAGAGGAATGAAAAACTTGTGTTCATGATGAGATTCTGTTGTGTTTTGGATGAATTGATCTCTTGGAAATTTATCATATTATCAAATGTAAAAGGCTGATCTTCTTGATCATCTGGAGCCCAAGTGTTGTTTCCCCAAACTGCCTGTCCGCCTTTCGGGAGCATGCTGGATATACCAGGCATTGCACGGAAAAGTTCTGCTCTCTCACTCTTTGAAAGAAATTTTTCAAGCCCGTAGACTGCAAAGGCGTTAAGTTGGGCGGTATCTTTCATTTCTCCCGACAGAATAGCTGGAACTCCCTTTGATGCTCCCAGCATGCAGCCGCTGATGTTAATCCATGAATCAATGTGAGTTTCTACCCAACTTGAGCCCCCATTTCCATGTTCCGGGCTCTCAACCCATTTGAAGAAGAACATGGCGACTTGCGAGCCTATACTATGCAAAACAAGAACAACCTTCCTATGTGAGAGTTTCACAGCTGTCTCAATGTATGTCTTGAGTCTACTGAAATAATGGTCACGCGTTTCAAGGTTGAGATAGGAAAGTCACCAGTCATAAGCAGCGGAAAAAGCATTCATCGGATCATAGCCAATAGTCGCCAGATTTTCCAAAATTTTGTTCCAGATTCAGTAACCTGTTATGAAGAAGTCTGTTGCATCGAGACCTTGCGCAGCCCGGAGTTTAATGCCTGGAGGATCCAAGCCCGTAAATTTGTCAAGCATAATATGGTTTTTCCAGCCTGTTTTGTCGAGAACGAGAGCTCGCATCACCGCTCTTATCAGAAGGGATGTAGTTGGTAGGCTTTGCACCCCCGGAGTACCAGGTCGCATTGGATGTACCATAGGATTTTCGAAGGAAACCGCTAGTAGCACCGCCTGAGGGAGGCACTATGTTAATGGAGGTGGTCGCCATTGCCGGCCTAAGTCCAGCGCAAGAAATTTGTGAAAGCGCATGGCGCGATGGTTGAGTGATAGCAAGACCTGGCGTCCAAGTCGAGCCTCCAGGCGGCTTTCCAAAGACCAACACCGTTGCTGGGGCTGCTGTTATGTCTGAACCGTTCAAGGTCGCATCGATCCAGACAGATGCAACAGCACGCGGGGAGTTCGACGCCTGTGACCTATTTGATGGAGAGTCAGACGAATGATCCAGCTTGCACCCACGCATTGCTTAGTACTCACTTCAAGGCAAGCAAACACAGACACATCATCTTAGAAACAACTAGTAAAGTGAACGGTAGCATGGTCCTTCGTTCTTGGAATATTGGTCTTTCAAAAACCAACCTGAGATTTTACTGCTTTGTTTCATATTGAAGCTGCTCACATTATAAAGTCTTTAAATCGTTGAGTTAATGGCTCTGTGTCATACTGAACAAAACCATGAATACAGAGATCATGAGTTTTGATTGAGTGTCGTTAAGACATGGATTCCGCCTACTTGAGTGTTACTGTTTGGGGAGTGACTGCTAAGACAGATCTAGCTGTGGATGATTCGTTTCTCAATTTATACTGAATTTCTGTTTTATCCTATCTCATGTGCCTGAACTGCAGAATGAAATTGGTAGATTCCAACCTTCTTTTCGTCTCCATCAGAGACCACGTATCTCAATAATTATATATAGAAACTTGTAGTGATTTTTCTAAATATCATTTCTCCCTATCATGGTGACCAAACAGGGGGTTGCACAGTCTTTTCTTGCTGAATAGAAAGTTTTCGTGAAATGTTTGCTGATATACAAAGAGCTTTGTTCTTATCACTCCCTTTACCAGTTTCTCTTCGTTGAAAGTCGGCCACCTCTGCTTTTCCTTTAATACCCCCCTTGAAGACTTGTCAGAGTGGCTTTTTAACTCGCACACTGGGATTTAACTTACCAAACTGGACTCTGAGGGTGGAAAAGAATTATCATCAGTGATGTTCAGTGTGTATATTTCACCCTGTCTGCGTATCAATACATAAACCTCAGAATCACAATACAAGCTCAGTTCCATGAGTTTTCGATAACAGGTAGACCGTCGCTTCTTCCATTTCTGCTGGTATTGCTTTTCACGGATCCTGTTCTTCTGACTAGAACTCTCACTTTGCTTCAAAACGGAACCTGTGTCCTTAGTCGCCATTGTTGCATCCAGTATTAGTAAGATGGAAGAGTTGCTGATTCTGCTTTTATACACAATCATCACAGGGCGATTGGTGGGGAAAGGGGTGACTGAAATGCCATTTGTTGCGAGCTTGGTGGGCATATCCTAGCGGAGATGGCGTAACATAATACAATTTTGTATTAATTGCCAATTTTCTAAATAAATTATGAACTATATGATTATCTATGCATTGTTGAAAAGATGGATTACATTAATATCACAGTTCTCGTTTGTGCTGCGTATTTCAGCATGGGGGCAATATGGCCCACAAGAGCCAAAACAGGAACAACGTGAGAATGGCATCACTATGGAACAGTTCAGACAGCACTCACTTCTCGCAATTTCTCAATTGAGACGTCGGATTCAATGGAGGTTAAAAATTCCGTGGCGTAGGGGGCTTGATGCCAGAATTCGATGTCATCCAAATCTTTGCCATCTTCTTTGTCATATTTCTGCATCAACTCCATTGTGATTACTTCCAATGGTTTAGAGTACTGCAAGACTGGACGTGCATGTACGTCTAAACATTCCTCCAGGCAAGCTATGAAATATGTTAGAGGCTTACAGAAGAGGGGTGAGTGAGTAGAAGGATTTCATACCAATCTTCACTTCTCCTAGTCTAGTTACAAGGATGTTGGCGCAGTTCAAGTGAGGGTGCTCGACACGCTGTTCGGTGAGATACATAAGGCCGTCGAGGATCTTCCAGCGGTAAATATCGTCACTTGTCAATTCCCTTGCACAACTCACCTGGGCTAAAATAGCTGCGAGCTCAATTTCATCTGGGTACGCTGCGCAGGCCACAAGATGATCCAACGAGACTGGGACGTCATCATGAAGGATAAAGACTGATTCATCGTGTAAAAAGCATTCCCGAGAGCAGAGAATGTTGGGATGGTAGAGTTCTTTGAATCGCAACAGCGTTCTGTCGGCGCCAGACCCTCGAAATGTCCTGATGGAAACAAGTCTGCGGGGATGGACGCGAGGAATGGCTATGTCGAAAGGTCCAGACAACTCGCATGCGTAAACCTTTAAGAAAGTCTCCCATGGTGACTCGTGCCGAACTATGAACGTATCCTGTAGGCTCTTTCCCGATGTTGAGGCGTCTCCGAGGACCAAGTCCTTGACTGGACCACATATTCGCTTTCTATGTGTCATAGCCAAATTATCTAATACAACGACACAGCAGTAGACAGGGCATAGACTTCCAAATTGGATTTTTGCAATACAGGAGAGCAGTAAGAGACGGGATCCTTATAACTGGACAGCCGGATATTGGACATGACTGTGTTCACGGCTGTCTATGCAGTCACCCGCCAATGCAGTCACGCCATCCAGTCGCCCGGTCATTCAATCCATTTCGTCATTCTATCTAGCCATTTGCCGTCAATCGGTCGAGCATTTAGATTGATTAGATTGACCATTTCCCGGATAAATAGCTATATTGACCGGTAGCAGGAAGGAACTCACAGTATAGTATGGAAGAACACAGCATCATTGTTCAAGCCCTTCCCACTTCAATAACCCGGGGATTATGCGCTGGCGACAAATTTCGTAATCTTCGAATCCACCAGAAGTCAGGAAACTATGTTGAAGAGGAGGTCTCGCGTGCGCTTCTGGAACCACATGAGCGGCGTGTATTTAATCGCATATATACGGATTCTAGCCTGCACATGCTAGCTGCCGTTTTAGATGAGCTCATACCAGTGATTGGTTTGTGGGGGGACTTTCACTTTGGTGCGATTAAAGATCTTTTGAATACGCGATGTACAGAGGTACGCATCATCCAAAGATTGACCTTTAAACAAGAACTCATCCTTGCAGGAATTGACCAGCTATATGATTCGGGTGAGGGACATTTGGATAAACAATGGGGAATCATTTCAGTTGTTCACAGACACTGGCACTGTTCGCAAATTGGAAACTCTCATGCCAAAATTTTCCAGCGACGATCGCTTGCGCATCCGGAGGCTGATGGACCAAAAGAAAATCTATCCTGGAGTTACCAGCCGCGAAGATCGAAGCACGCTACTGGAAGCTTTATGGAATATTCCTGGAAGAATACTTTCATTTCACACTTTAAGCTATGACGGACGATATGTACTGCAATCATGTGCAGAGCTGCTCCGAAAGTTACTACCACCCTTTACAAAAAGAAGTCGGGTGACTGTAAGAGGAGAGTTTTTCAGCGCTCACCATGATGCACGACACGCTTCAGAACAAACCACAGTTGCAAGAGGGTACTGCCAGTTATACCTCTTCGTGATGCGGCATGGCGCAGCTCCAAGAAAGCAGAAAGATAAAGTGTCAATGCGTTGTCTTGACCATAGATGGTGGAGCAGACTTGCACATTTCGCCATCAGTCTGGGATTTTGCACTCGGCAGATACAATTTTTAATCACAGAGGATGACAGCTTAGATGCGGATAGCCAATTGTCCGTGGATGGTACACCTGCATTCACTACAATCTGCGAAAGCCTACCCAGAGGTCAGCGTTGTGGTCGGCCGCATTATGAAATTTTTGAGCAATACCAACATCAGCTCTTTTTAGACGTGATCTGCGCTTATATAGTCGCGAGGAATGACGTCGGAGAGTCGAGGGGGGGGCCAGGTCGGCACCATGCCCGAACGGGGCGGCGCCAGCCCGCATGGGTCCGCGCTAGACCAGACACGGACAGCGCCAGACCTGATCGGGCTGGGACCGCCATTTCCGGCCGCGCGCTCGCCGTCGCAAAGAATACTGCATTGCATTGCTTCTCTTAGTTATCTACCTACTTATGTAGCTATTTATCTATCTCAGCACGGCACAGAGCAGCTTTGCCGTCTGCTGAGCCAAGATTCTGCCTTCACCCATCATCCGCGCCGTCATTGCTCCCACTCATTTACATTTCCCTTTCTTTCCCTTTTGCCCCCCCCCCCAAAGTCTCCAAAAGTCTCCAGGCACTATTTCGGCACTCTCCATATAATTTAATCTTTAACGGGTCCCTGGCAGCACCAGTCAATAGCTCTCGGCATATCTCGCTCGCTCCGTTCCTAAGCCACCCGTTTCCCCCCCAGTAGGCAATCTGAATTAGTTTTAAAATAAATAATATATTGCAGCATCCCACCCATCCCTCCCAATAGGCACACCACCATTTTAGCTCTGTTATTTTTTTCCTCTCGAAGCTGAATCACTAACTAACTACTGGACCTATTAAATATTTTTCAATTTTCACAGCAAACCAACGAGTTTAGAGACAACCCACGCACAAACACGCACAAACACGCACACACGCACATATTATCCAAGGATTTCACCCATTCCCACCTCCCACTCCCCCCCGGTCGATGATACAATTGCATCCGCTCTCGTTTTCCCCTGGAATTGCTGCGCTGAGAGCTCGCATCAGATTAATCCTCCTTCCAACACGATAGCGCCATACAGATCCGAACAATTAATACTAAATCTGAATACTAAATCTGAATACTAAATCTGCAGCATCATGTCCGGCCTATCTGGTCGTCGGCCTTCGACTACCAAGATCTTCTCTGCCTCGGTGAGTTAGCTAACAATATTTGTTCTTCGCTCTGTCAACCCCCCCCCTGAACACAACCCCGCATCTACTACCTTGGGCCATTGAGTCGTTCTGTTACTGCTTTATCTGCCTCTCTCTGTTGTTCTTTGAGTCCATCCAGTGTATTTCCACCCCCCCTGTTTTTTTTTATGGGCATCTCTTTTCTCTGCCTGTGAATTTTCTTGCAACATCAGGATTCGGAAGGAGAGCACATGACCACGCGGATTCTCCCGATTCCCAAGCCACAACCCCGTGATATGGAAACGATTATTCATCATGGCATGTATGGGGTCCATGCTTTGCAAGATTGGTCGAATACGACACCAATGACGGGTGGAATTAGCGGAGTGGCCAGGACTAGGCTTGTCTGTGCGGGTTTGCAAACGGGACATCCATCTGCCCACAGGAAAAGCCCAGGCCCAACCGAGGCGAGGGGCGGAGCAGGCGATCAAAATGCGGCAATATCAAACCCCACATAACCCCGCCACTTGCCGCTGTGGCATTTCAGCTACACCACAACAGCCAGTGTTCGGGGAAGAAACAGTTGCTTGCACTGCAAACCTGCGGTCAATGAATTGCATCGACTTTGATTATTTTCTACAGTTTCTCTTACCCTAGATTGGAACCGGGACTAGGATACAGATTTCCATCTGTTTCCCCGCACAGTATGGATGTGGGGAACAGACCCTCATAGAGGCTTGTTGCATATGAGATGATTCTGCAGATTGTTCGACGGACAAATAAAAATAATGTTAGACAGCAAGCACAGGAAGCGGGTTTACCTCGTGCCTCCCACAGTACAATTCCAAACCACCTGGCTTGGTTTTCTATCCACTCCCTGTCAGCCTCAAATCGCTCATTTCCTACATGCACGCGACCCAGCCGAAGTATATCAATTGCTCCCCGGGAACCGGGGTTGAGGAATGAATTGCTGATTCACCGTCACCATGATTCGTCCAAGCTGAAGCAGCCTTCTTTAATACCATTAATCCGGCTTATTTTCGTACACGGGCTAGCTAGTGTTTCGGCGAGTTGGGAGTATTCCGTTTAGGCTGGCGTTTTGGTTCCCATCCTAGAGCATCTTCGATGGAGGGAATGGGGATGTGTCGCAAATGAGACGGGTGGTCATGAACAACATTTCATGCAGGAGTGCCGCGGAGCTCTCTCTGTTATCCACGGGCGGGTTTGGAGACTTTCATGCCCGTCTGATCGCGGCTAATGAATCTCGAAGATTCGGGCTAGACATGGGCACGAATCCCAGGATAGGGAAGGCTGCGGGGTGGTAACGAAGAGCAGTTATAAAAGGCGCTGTCTCCCTTACTACGGATTTTTGTGGACTGGCGTTGGCTTTTTGAGCTGTGCTGTTTCTGATCACCGAAAATAGTAGTGGCATATGCAGGTGGCATAGTTTCAACCCTGACGATCATGATTGCCTCTACCTTCGTCCTACTCGCTGAGCAACCATCCAGTCACATCACACGCCGTTTGATGACAACACAAGACGCAAACGAGATTATCACAAAAGGAATGAGAATACATAGTGCATTCTCGTCGCTTCGGCTCCGGCATTTTCGATTTTGCGTCCCGGCCATCAACAAATTTGTCGACCCTTTTTGACAAACAGCCACCACTCTCTCTCACAGATTATTGAGACTGCAACACAACCTCGAACCGACCAGCTGTGTCGGTGCAATATTGGTCTCTCGCTTCCAGGCAGCAATGCACTTCAAGATACCTGTAATACTTCACTTTTCAGTGTCAAGTATTTTTCTAACTCACTCTGCTGTTGTCGGATATGTTTTGTCACTATCATCATGACATATCATTCTGTGCAGTGTGCTGCTGTTCACCTTTGCGCTCTGGCTTTATTATGATGGAGGAACCTTTTTCCTCTTTCCATTTTCTTTATCTAGCTCCATCATCCCTGCCCTTGATTTCATTATTTTCCCTAATCCTGCTGCATCTTTCCCGGAGCCTGATTTTCAATTTCCTCTTCTTTGCAAAAATTTTTCATCATGGCAAGCCCTGTTTCAAACAAGACGATGGCCTACCACCACATAAACCCGAGGTCGAACCGTGTTAAGCCGCCGTTGTTTCATTTTGCCTTCCAAGACTAACATTTCTTTACTACAGAACGATGACTCTAGAATCTGTGTTGTTATGGTCGGGCTACCAGCCCGTGGAAAGAGCCTAATCGCTGGTAAAGGTTGGTTTACCTACTGCATATCTTTAAAATGGATTTTCTCGATTCCATTTATATTCCTCTAACATTTACTCAGCTTTGCGATACTTGGCTTGGGTCGGCATCCCCGCCAGAATATTTAACGTTGGCCAGTATAGACGACAGGACACGCCACGACCAACTGCTGCCTTCTTTGACACATCCAACCCCGATGGAGAAAGGCTACGTCGGGCTGCTGCCGAAGCGGCGGTGGCGGATATGTTACGCTGGTTCACCGAGACCGACGGCCAGGTAGCAATATTAGATGCTACCAATTCCACAAAAGGCCGCCGAAAATGGATACACCAGACGTGCATAAATGCAGGGATCGAAGCTCTGTTCGTTGAATCGAAATGTGACGATGAAGACCTTATCATGAACAACATTCGCGAAGTCAAGACAACATCACCAGACTATGTGGGCCAGGATCCAGAACTGGCTGCCCAAGATTTCAGAAATCGCATCCGCAATTACGAAAAAGTTTACCAGACAATTGATGAGGAGGAGAAGGATTATGCCTATGTCAAGCTCATAAATGTGGGCTCAACTGTAATCATCAATCATATCAAGGATTACCTATCTAGTCGCTTGGTTTATTATATTCAGAACCTCCATATTCGACCTCGTTCGATCTGGCTTTCTCGCGTAAGTCAATTTTATTAATCCAGTATCGCTCTTTGGGGTAACGTGTATTAACATCATTTTTTCCAGCACGGAGAGTCCGAATACAACCTTCTGGGCAAAATTGGTGGCGACGCCGATATATCTTCGCGCGGGGAGGCGTACGCTCGCGCCCTACCACGGCTTCTCAAGGAGTCTGGTGTCCCTCCCGGAACTAAACTTGTTATCTGGACATCCACATTAAAACGTACGATCCAGACGGCTCGTCATCTCGCCGCAGAAACAGGATATGATAAATTAGAATGGAAAGCCCTGGATGAACTTGACTCGGGCGTCTGCGATGGACTGACATACGAAGAAATCGCTGAAAGATACCCTGAAGATTTCAAAGCTCGAGACGACGATAAATACAATTATCGCTATCGAGGCGGCGAGTCATACCGCGACGTCGTCATTCGGCTTGAGCCCATCATCATGGAACTGGAACGGAGCGAGAACGTCATTATCGTCACTCACCAGGCCGTTCTTCGTTGCATATACTCCTATTTCTTGAATATGTCGCAGGAACAAAGTCCGTGGATGGAAGTTCCTCTACACACGCTTATCAAGCTGACGCCCGGCGCGTACGGGACGGAGGAAAAACGCTTCAAGGCGAATATCCCAGCTGTCTCTACGTGGCGGGGTAAAGGATCCTCCGCGAAGCACCAGCTACCGGGTGAACAACAGCACTAAACGTTTCTTTTTCTTAATAGCAAACTTCTTATTTCCCTTTTCATGAAGTCGATATCCGTTTCTTTTTTCAGTTTCCTTTTTTTTTTTCCCTTGCCTCACATAGAATCGGGGCTGCTAAACCCCAACCCGCCAGCTTTAAAGGAACTCTCCACTTCCCACAGCCAACTCCTTCCTATTTTTTCCCCACCTTCACAACGCACCTGATACATCTTGTTTTCCTCATTAGGTTTTCGCATTTCCATTTCTCTATTAGAGTTTCATTTTATTTTCTTAGTTCTATTTTTAATTTTCTGATGGAAAGACAAAAGAAAGCAAGTTCAACTTCAACGGCCGAGCATGAATGGATGGATATTCGCATCATAGCAGATCAGAAATGGAGGCACTTAATATATATATATTTATATATATATGCTTTCTAAACAGTTTACATGGGTTATGAGTTGATTGATTGATTTATTGATTATTGATTGAATTTTCTTTTCCTCTCCGTTTCCCGTAACTCACTATGGCTAGGGCGTTTTCGGGGGACTGGAGGATTGTTTTCTCCCCAGATAGATATACTAGAGGTTGACCAGGCCTGACTTGGCGGGTGGACAAGTGTTGGCAGGCGTGTTTGGTATCTTTTCGATTTGTTTAATTCAATGGGATTCTTCGTGTTTTTTTCAGTTCTGAGTGTTAATTGTTAGAGTTATATATTACGTCTGTCCCCAGATCTGTCAAAATGCATCAGCCGGTGCATGACCTTCCCCCAGGAAGTTTTAAAAAATTCAAATGGAAGATGAAAAATGAAAAATGAAAAATGAAAAATGAAAAATGAAAAAAGGGAAATAAGACTTTGAACTCCAGTGAGCGGTGCAAAACGTTTCAGACATACGCGGCAGCATTTGCTGTGCATGCTCCAAAGAGTACAGGAGTGGTGGGTCCACAACACTCAGTTTGGTCGGGAGATCGTGGCTGTGAACCGCTGGTCAAGTGAGCGGGCGGTAACTGGTCTATAGAGGATCTCAATGCAACCAGCGTAGAAACGCTAACATCTACCTAGTTTCCAACTCAAGTGCGTGTGATTCTCCGGTAACCTTTTCCGTTGCCCTATGCCTATAACCATGCTGCTCAGAGAATCCTCGAATGAATGCCACGAAGCGCAGCAACAGTCTCATAAACGTGGTTGACCTGGCAGAGTGGTGGCTAAAGGCCTCCGCGATCGACTCCAGTGGCTGCCCACGTGTTTCGGGCATGAAGAGTGCGCCAATTACTACGGTTATCACAACGC